>CAMZMU010000039.1:14284784-14884784 GCA_947311845.1 Poa pratensis | reverse complement strand
TTTCCGTAATTTCATGTCCTATAATTCCTTTCTCATTTCAGCACCACCGAGATCCAACCAACCATGCATCTGAAGAATGAAGGACACTACTTATTCTTTGCATATCATGATTAACTCCATAATGAAATTTCTATGCGGACGATCTTTTCTTTGAGAAAAGAAATCCTTGGTGAAAGCGACAGGGGAGGCCGGATGCAGTGCACTTCGTGCTAGCCTGGATGCATGGACATGTGAGGCAGACTTGACCAGGGGAGCGACAGGCCATGCTGATGTGTGATGCCCTGCACCTGCTCATCCGCATTTCCCATGCTACTTTATTGTTGTGGGGGTGTTTGTACATAAATACAAGCACAGAAACTCAACAGCCGTGGAAACCACAAACCGTGTTGTTTATGTTCCTTGTCTTTGTATGCCATTTTTTCCTTCTTTGTTGGACCATGTGTTGTCGTGAGAATTTTTCTTCTTACTTTGGACGAATTTGTTTCTTCTAAAATTCACATGATAACTGTTCTGGAACTATTGTAGCGCGCTGCTCTATAATCTAGTTTAGCATCGAAGGGTGCGTTCATGTTATTTCTAGGTGAAAGTTTTTGAGAGAATATTAAATCAGAACCAGAAATATACATGGTCTTGTATCATCACGCCGATTGAGATTTTGAGACGGCCGGGTTCTTTGTTCACCAATTCCTGAACACATATTAGTTGTCCGTGAGCAAACTTGTACCTAAACTATGTTTGGTAGTCCATAGACTAGGATTACCTTATGGTAAGGCAAACTTGTATATTTTATTGTTTGACCATGTTCCTTTTTAAGGCGACTACAAGTTCAAATATATGCGACTATGTTCTTTTGAGATAATTGGTATTGAATGAGTGGATAGAAGACACTTGTTTTCTATAGCTACTTTTCCACATCAATTTACGAGAAAGTTCAACATCTAAAGATAAGGGCACCTCCAACGGGCTGGCGCAAACAGACCAGCCCAGTTCGTTTTTGTCCGAACGGACATGAGAGGTGCTCCAACGGGCTGACGCATAGTGATATTTGTCCGCGCGGACTGTCCATCCTGGAGCAAAGCTGGCCCAAGTTTGGTCCGGATTTGGAGCGAGCGCGGACAAAAGATGTTGTCCGTCTGTCCGCTTTGTCCTCCTCCCATGTCCGATCTGGCCCACCTGCTAGCGAAAACAAGACCACGATTCGATTCTTCTTTTCCCCAACTACCACGATCCCCTCTGCCTCCAGACAAATCGACCACGGCAAGGTCCGAGCACGCCGCCTCCGGCCAGCCCTAGTCCGCCGCCCGGCAGACCGGAGCACGCCGCCGCCAGCCAAAACTGTTGCTCGCCTTCCGCGCGCCGCCCCTCTTCCAAGCGCGCTGCTGCTCGTCCTCTCCTCGGTCTGGGGCGCCGGCGCTGACCCAGGGCCGTCCCCTCGAGCTCGCCGCCATGCTGGTCGCCTTTCGCGCGCCGCCCTCGAAGACGACGCCCTCGAGCTCGCCGCCGTGCGAGAGAGGGCCGGACTGCCGCACCATGCCACAACCAGTTTGCATCGGACGGCGACGCGGTTCCTGTCAGTTTGCAGCGTCGGAACTGGTTCCGGCGCAGGCGGTAGTGCGCGTCGACCAGCTTCCCCGCGCCTCTGGTCTCTTCATCCTGCTTAAGCACGACGACGGCCCAGACCTGCTCCTTTCGGCAAGCTGCTGCGGCTCTTCCTCACCGTGCTTCCACGCGCCTCCACTCGGGCTTGGGCACCGAGCTCATGCGGGCTGGCGACGCGGCCGAGGGCGCACTCGATCTAGCTAGCTGAACGATCGATGGAGCTTGTGTTACTAGTAGTACTTGGCCGATCGATGGATTATCGATTTCAGCTTGTGTTAGTACTTGGCCGATCTAATTTGTTTTTTTTGTCGAATTTGCGCGGTGCCGTTGGGTGCACCCTCGCCCCAAACCGGACATGACACAAAATTTGTCCGCTGAACCACCCCAAACGGACAAAAAGGGACATATTTTCGTGTCCGTTTGCGCCATGCCGTTGGAGATGCCCTAACATCCTTGGGCATGCCAGCCCGCTCACCAGAGCTCAGGCATTCCTGACCGTCCTATAGAATCTAGATGCGATCTCAGCCGTCCGATCGCGTGGTGATTTTTTTTTACGGTTCCTGGTCCCACCGGTCATTGACTGCGTGGCTGGAAATTTCGGTGCAAACTGCTTTATGCGCAGCGACTGGCCACCGCGAGCCGTCCGATCGGAGAGTCAAAACCCGCGTCCATCTCAGCCGTCCATTTTCTAGGGGAAAAATAGTCATTTTACCCCTCGATATAAAAAGGAAGCACACCGCGGTAGAAACCCTAGCCGCCGGCCACCAATCCCCGCACGCGCTCTCCTCCTCCAATCCCGCTCGCGTTCGCTCCTCCCGCCGCCACCACCGCACCGCGCCCTTTCTCCTCCTTCTCGCCGGTCGCCTCCCCTACGGCGGGTGGCCAGGCCGCGGTGGCCGCGCACGGAGACGGCGTCTTCATCTCTCCCCAATCCATGTCTGTCAACCACCCCGTGAAAACCCTAGCCGCCTCTGCCCAAATCCCCTCGCGAGCCTCTCCTCCTCCAGTCCGCTCCTCCCATGGCCGCCGCCACCACCACCACCGTCCTTCTCCTCCACCGTCTGGCCCTCTTCAGCCGATGTCGCATCAGCCTCTACTCAGGTCGAGCTCCCGTGCACGCAGCAGGGAAAGGGACGGAGGAGCTGGCAGTAGTCCTCGCCCCTCGGCGACCGGTCCGCAGGTGGAGCCGGCCATGGTTCCGCCGCCGTCCTCTCCCTCAACGTGCCGAGCTCCACCATCTCCATCCCTGGCTCCTCTTCGTCAATTGTGGCGGCGGCAAAAGGAGGGTGGCAGACGGTTCTTTTCCACCTTGAGCCAACGACGAGGATGAGCCAAAGGCCCAGATGTTCAGGTTAGTACGTGAGCATCCCCTCTTTCTGTTTCTTTCTTGATTGATCTCTCAGATCTGAGATGTTCATGCTTTCCTCTTTCTGTAGCAGGTTCGTTTGATCTGTGCTCTGAATAGAGGCTGGGAACACGCTGGTTCAGCCACGGGGATATCAAATAACAGTTGGATCTGTAATTTTGTTCGATTGGATCTGTGATAGCAGTGTGTTTTTTTCTGCAGGTGCTGATATGATCCGTTCTTCGATTGGATCCGGGGCTTTTCGGTCTGGCTGGTTTAAGACTGCTACATAAAAGGGAGGCAAGTTCACCTCGCATTCCCCTCAGTTCGTCAGATAATTATTTGCCTCAGTTTCTTCTGTACATGTCATAATCCAGTTTAGTTATTTAATTGAGTTTTTGTTCCCTGTCATATGGTATGTGAATTAAACGAGTATGAAACTCGTGGTGGTTGCTATGAATTGTTCAATCTATAAATTTATTTAATTGTCTCATGCTTGGGTATTTTTTATTATAGGTTTTCCTTGCATAGTCCTGAGTTTTCATATCTAAAGGAGATTGAAATTGTTCTATTTTGTTTTTTGTTTAGAAAAATGTTGTTGGTTTCAAATAAATTTGATGTTGGTGCAATACTCTGAATTGTTTTCCTGTGCAGGGTGCCTAACAGCCATGAGACAGGGAATGGAGTCGGTCATTGTCATGGCCACCGACATGCGGGAAAGGCAGTGCTAGAGACCAAGGATAGCCTGCCCAAATGAAGGTCCACCTGTATTTATTATTGGTTTCTGCATCTCCAGATTGGTAATCATCTCCCCATTACAATTTTTATATTTCTTTTGCCTCCATTTGCATTCCAACACGTCATGAACAATCTCTTTAGCCCACTAATACCCCTGCAACTGCTGAGCTAATTAATTCTTCTCATCTATATGTTATTTCAAAATGGGATTGAAATTGCAAGTATTTTGTGTTTTCATTCAATCAATATGTTAAACAATGGTGTTAGTTTTAATTAAATTTGTTGCTGATGCGATATATGACTGATTTGTTTCAGGTGTGTTTGGTATTTCTACTCAAATGACTGCTTGGCCACCTCCGTTCAATGTGCCTTGGATTCCCTGTGCAGGACACCCACTGGCTGTGAGACAAGCTTTCTCAATTATAACTTGGCTGGCATGTACATTATATGGTGTTAGTTGTTAGAACCAAAATGGCTTGAATATATGACCTTTCTCAGTTATATGACTAGCATTTACAGTCTATAACAGCTGGGTTATGAGACTTCCATGTGCAAGCTATTAATAGCTAGATAGATGGAGTGATTCATGAGAAAGTATATTTGTCATTGGTTCTGATTTCAAGTTCATGTTGTCTGTTTTGTACAGATTGATATTTATATTTTGTATGGTATCATTTCTGTAATCAACTTATATCTCTTGTGTTGATCTGGCATTCTGAAATAATTTCTAAGCATTAAATTCAGTGTTATGAATTTTGTGCAGATTCACCCAAAAGAGGGACAACATTTCCTAATCCTCCGAACCGGACATCGGCTAGGGTACAAACTTAGGAACGTCACAGTTTGAGGAAAGGAGGTAAGAAATGAAAGCCAGTAAACACACAATCAAGAGGCAAGAAAGATAATTTCAGGAGAACCACTTAAATCTCAATATCACTGTACCACTTCTGTGTTTTCATTGCTATGTCCCGCAACTCCTATTATTTATGCAGTCTTAAAGATTATTTATAAGGATATGTTTCCTGATGGAGTGCACTAGATTATGTTTTGAAGAGAGATCTTGATGTAATATAGTGTTACTATTTGATTCATCGACACTGTCCAGTGTCTATGATTAAAATAGAATGTCTATGCTTTTAACTTCAGTTACTGAACTCTGATACATCCGTTGGTGTTATGCATCATTCTTGCTCCTACTTATGCTGACTTCATTATGTTTTGCGTCTGTTTTGCATGTTATGGTGTTTCACTTTTGCGGTTTATTCTTTTCCGTGTGTGGGAGACGCTGCATTTTTATCATGTAGATATCTCAGTTTCTTCTTGCTATTAGAAAAATTGTTCCATATGTTTCTCTTTTGATGACATTAATTTATCAATGAAAGAAGGCATGAGTTCACCGGTTTTCTTTGAAGTAAATATCTTGACAAAAAGATTTAAGGAAATAGTTCATGAAATTGGTTAATGATAATCCCTTGGCATGAACAAATACATAAGATTGGTTAGGACAATGTCCAGACCAAGAAAATTACATGGGTTGTTAATCAATCTATTAAGACAGACCTGGCATTTTTTCCTCTTTTTCTGTATTCGGAAATACCTTTGTTGTCATGCTCTTGTGATCTATTTCCTCCAGAGGTTCAATGAAAAAGTGGATATCGTGAAGCTCAGGCGAGAAAGATAATCATGAGTCTTTTGATTAGTATAAACATTCTGAACTTTAATGCTATTGCCTTCTAAAGAATATAATTTTGCAGCTACCATCTAAAGGGAATAATCATAGAAAGATATAAGACATGTTTGTTGTTTATGAATATAACTTGGTTGCTATAATTAAACTTTGTGTAGTAGTAACTGCAATGCCACATCAATTAGTACTTCAGCTTTCTTGGTTCGATGGCTCAAAATAGCGAGCCCCCTTAATTATGTTTTTTTACAAAAGTGAATATTAAACTTGGCCACTCTGAAGTTACGGAATATTGATGTTCCCATTGCAGCAGGTGGTTTAATTCCCCTCCTCACTTTATTAGCTCTGTAAATTATAGTACAATCCTACTGAGGATTGTATTCCTTCGGTCTAGTATATTTTTTTATACTTTTACTTGATATTATATTCTTTTTTGTGTGTGTAACAATATCATTTCTGGGTAAGCTGTGCTTTAATAGGTTAACTGCAATTAGCACACAAGAGGCTCACCTTTAAACTGAGAATGACATTAGTGACATTTATCATGTGTTCATGGTTAGCATGTAGCCACTCTATTTTGTCAATTCTGGAGGATCATTTAGGATTTATTGTGTATGGTCGTTATTGTGAGTGACACCACAGCTAATTTTGGTTGCTGGCTGAGTCACGTATAATTTGGAATAATAGTGGATGCATGCATGTTGAAAGGACATTTATTAATCCCTTGTGTTTTGTGTGTTAGGCGATAACACTAGTGACGATTTAACATGTGAATCAAGTGATGCAGGCTTTAAGTGTGTAAAACATCTTTGCATCAAATTCAAAAAGGGAGTTGAAAAGAGCCAGTTTTGTTGCTGAAGAAAATCGGATTATCCGATGTTGGAAGATTCGGATTATCCGATTTGCAAAGTCTGCTGAAATTCTGCTAAGGACTAGAAGAAACTTCACACTGAAGATGTTCGGATTATCCGAGTTGGGAAGTATCGGATTATCCGATATTAAGGATTTGCTCGAAGGCTGCTAAGGACTAGAAGAAAACTTCACACTGAGGATCTTCGGATTATCCGATGATAGACTGATCGGATAATCCGATGGAATCGGATAATCCGATGTTGACTTGAATCGGATTATCCGATTTACCTGTCTGTAACGGCTAGAATCTGGGGCAGTATATAAAGGCCCTCTCCTACCTTGGAGAGGCCACCACGACCAGAAATATCTTCCCCACCATTGTTGCAAGCTTAAACTTGGTAGATCTCTCTCCCTAGCCACTCAAACACCTTGTCCTTCTAGGACTTGGGAGAGTTGACCTAGATCTACCCTTCCACCAAAGCGATTTGATTTCCATATCCATTCCTTAGAGGAACTTGTGCATCTTGGGTTCATTGGAACCTTAGACGGTCGTTGGTCGTTCTTGTGGCTTTGGGAGCCGCGGGGACTAGCCGGGAGCCTCCAATTCGGTTGTGGAGACGTGCCCCGGCCTTGTGATTCTTGCGGCTTTGGAAGCCGTGGGAATTGGTGAGAGCCTCCAATTCGGTTGTGGAGTGTGCCTCATCCTTGTAAAGGTTTGTTGCCGACCTCGAGGGCATCATATAGTGGAGGAGATACGGTGTGCCATATCACGGCTATTCGGGGATCACTTGTGACCCCGCACCGCTCCAACGAAGACGTAGCTTCCATTGGGAAGTGAACTTCGGGAATCATCTCCGTGTCACCGTGTGCTTATCCTTTTTATATATATACCTTTACTTGTATTGCTAGCTTACCTTGTTTAGTATATCTTGTTAGCTAGCTTCCTGCTCATCATATAGGATTGTTCACCTAGTTGCATATCTAGAGAACTTATATTTGAGCAATTCCTTAACTTGTTGACAAGAAAATTAAAATTGGTAGTTGCCTATTCACCCCCCCCCCCCTCTAGTCAACCTACTCGATCCTTTCACATGTCTTATTTACATTGGGGCATCTGTACTTTTATCATTCTATGCAGTGTAGAAAGTGCAAGCTTTCTACTCGGCTTCATCAACTGATCAAAGATGCAGAATAAATTTTATGCTTTATGGGCACTAGCTAGCTTGAGAAAGCTTTCTATGCAGTGTAGTCTTATTTTCGCAGCTCATCGGTGCATCTTTGGAGGGTGGTTCTACATGGTTTCAACCCAGTTGATCCCAACAACTTGACCAAGCAAGAAGAGATTGATGAGCAACTTGATGCAAATGCCAAGTACATTCCTGAGAGTGCTATGACCGCAAATGATGAAGATCATGTGCGGAATCTCAAAACTTGCAATGAGGCTTGGCTCTATCTTGAAACCGTGTATGAAGGAAATGAGGGCATTCAACGCTCCAATGCGGCCGTCCTTCAACATCAAGTTGACAACTTCATCATGCTAGACGAAGAGACTCCGACCGAACTTTACCGAAGACTCTACAAGCTTGTGGTGACATGTAGGGAAAATGGAAAGAAGGATATGGATGATGAATGGGTCAAGGCCAAGTTCCTTCAAGCAATTATGCCATATAGTGAAACTATGGTGATGAACCTCCATGCAAGAGCGGATTACACAACAATGACTCCCAATGACATCTTGGCACAATTTGTCACCTATGATACATTGAAGTCCACATCCAAGTCTTTCAACCAAATCCGTGGCCCAAAGACTCTTGCTTTGAAGGCCCGTGTGGTAGACCATCCAAGATATGAAGAAAGCCCGGTCTATGAAGGTGAAGAAGACTTGGAGGGTGAGCTCAATGAAGTTCTTGCACTTGCCGCCACCCGGTTTTGGCCAAGAAGAACAAGAGCATCGACCCTCCACTAATAAAAAGAATGTGCTTCAATTGTAGAAAGGACACTCATCTTGTGAAGGATTGCCCCTATGAAAGAAGAGAGGCTAATGGTGGTCAACTCATTCTAAAGAAGAACAAGTACCACCCCAAGCCTACCTACATGAAGAGATCACCTCAAAAGGCTCTTGTGGCATCCCATCAAGAGGAATACGAGTCCGAAGGTGAGGAGGATAAAGAACCAAGTGAAGAAGTAGGAATGGCGGTTCTTGCAATGGGCACCCTTCCTCCATCATTGGCCAACCTCTTCTCATCTCCAAACGACGACAAGATCTCCAAGCCTATGTGCCTCATGGCCAAGGAAACAAAGGTGAATTCCCCACCAAAAATTACTATCTCCTCTAACCCATCACTATTGGATTGTGTTGAGGATGTAGGGAAAATTGAAGAAGAGGATAAAATTTCTATCTTCATTAGCAAGCTCCAAGGTCCAACCAAGAAAATGGTTGAGGCCCTCATGTATCAATATGGAGAAGCCAAGCATCTTCTTAATGAGAAGGATGTTAGGATTTGTGAGCTCGAAGGGCATGCATGTGATCATGCCGACAAAATTGGTGAGCTAGAAGATCAACTTGTTGAGGAACAATTGCTCCGTGAGCAACTTGAGGAGACACATGCCATGGATCTTTCCAAGGCAAAAGAAACTCGTGAAACCTCTATTCAAATTGCTATTGATCTAAAAAGTAAAAATGAGGAACTTGTAGAGAGTCATAACAAACTCTTTGAGGGTTTTGAGCAACTTAGGGAAACCCACAAGGTGACCTCAAGTGAGCTCACTACACTCAAGGAGTCATATGCCAAACTACAAGCTCAATTTATCTATGCTAGCTTCACCACTTCTCATAATGATAAAGATGCAAATCCTTGTACCACTAACCCTTTATGTGTCAAGGCATCTCTTATTGAGGAAAACACTAGGTTGAAGGCCCAACTTGAGAAGGGCCTAGCCACTTGTATCCAAGGGGAAAAGAACCTCAATGATCTTTTGAGCAATCAAAAGGGAGTGGTTGGCAAAGAAGGAATTGGGTTCACACCCAACTCTAAGAAGGTCAACAACAAAAAGAAGGCGACTCCCCCTTCCAAAGATATTGTTTTTGTGAAGGAGGGGGAGTTAGCCAAAACAAATGACAACTCTATTGGGAGTGGTAATGTCACTAGGGGCAATGCCACTCACAATAACTTTGCGGGAAAATACAACCCCTCATATGTTCTTTTGAAATCTACAAATGGTTGTGTTTTTGCTAAATATGTTGGCTCTTCATATGGAGATGATTATCACTATGCTATTTGGGTTCCAAAGACCCTTGTGACTAACAAAAGAGGACCCATTCCAAAATGGGTACCTAAATCAAAGACTTGATTATTGTAGGGTTTCTCTTCCGGTGGATCTTCATGGCTCATTGATAGTGGATGCTCATCCCATATGACCGGAAGCAAAGAACTAGTAAAGGACTTATTGAAACAACTACTCTCATTCTCTCATGTCACCGTTGGCAACAATGCAAGACTCAAGGTAGTGGGAATTGGTAAGGTGGTGATCACTCCGGAGTTATCCATTGAGAAGGTCCTTCTTGTTGAATCTCTTTCATACAATTTACTTTCCGTTGGTCAATTATGCAATGCCGGTTACACCGTTATTTTTAATAAATACCACGTGACCATCCTTTTCACTCAAACACTCAATGTCGCCTTTGTTGGATTTCGTGAAAACGGTTTGTATGTGGTTGATTTCTCAAAGAGACCACTCAAATCGCTACATGTTTAATGGCTAAAGGCGACAAGGGGTGGCTTTGGCATCGCCGACTTGGCCATGTCGGTATGAGAAATTTACAAACTCTTGTAAAGGGTGGACACGTGGTAGGACTAACCGATGTTAATTTTTCCAAAGATCGTCCTTGTAGTGCTTGCATAGCCGGAAAGATGCATGAAAAGAATCACCCCAAGAAGACCATTATCTCCACTAAGAGGCCTTTGGAGCTCCTTCATATGGATCTTTTTGGGCCTCCCACATATGATAGTCTTGGTGGCAAGAAATATTGTTTGGTGATTGTGGATGATTATTCAAGATATTGTTGGACTTTCTACATCAAGAAGAAGAGTGAAACTCAAAAGATATTCATTGACTTTGCAACCCTAGTTCAACGCCAATATGACTCCAAGATTTTGGCAATTAGAAGTGACAATGGTACGGAGTTCAAGAATTACACTATGGATGATTTCCTAAGTGGGGAGGGCATTCAACACCAATATTCCGCTGCATATACTCCCCAACAAAATGGTGTTGCCGAAAGGAAGAACCGCACTCTTATTGATATGGCAAGAACTATGATGGCCGAATTTAATTCCCCATACAACTTTTGGGCCGAAGCCATCAACACCGCTTGTCATTACTCAAACCGGCTCTTCTTCGTCCTCTCAAGGACATGACACCATATGAACTCCTCACCGGTAAAAAGCCAAATGTATCTTACTTTCGAGTCTTTGGATGCAAATGCCATGTTTACATTAAAGGTTGCAAAATTGCTAAATTTGAATCTAGATCTTTTGATGGTATATTTGTTGGATATGCCGCAAAGTCTCATGCTTATAGGGTCTACAACATATCCACCGGGTGTGTTGAAGAATCTATGAACGTGGAGTTTGTCGAGGATAATGGCTCCCAAGCGGAGCATATTGATCATGATGATGTAGGTGATGATGCTCCATCTCAAGCCATAAGAACTATGGGGATTGGAGAACTAATTCCTATTGAAGGACCTATTGATGATACTCAAGAAGAAGGAACAAGTTCTACTCAAGTTGAGCCATCCACCTCAATAATTTATCAAGAAACTACACTACTAGGAAACTGCCTTTCTGTGGATCACATTTCTGTGGCGCACCAGGCTACATGCGCCACAGAAAGTGACATTTCTGTGGCGTGCGCCACAGAAATGTCACTTTCTGTGGCGCACCTTGCCATGTGCGCCACAGAATGTGACTTTCTGTGGCGCACCAACCTCCATGTTTCTGTGGCGCAGATGACAAGGTGCGCCACAGAAAGTGACATTTCTGTGGCGCAGATGACAAGGTGCGCCACAGAAAGTGACATTTCTGTGGCGCACATGGCAAGGTGCGCCACAGAAAGTGACATTTCTGTGGCGCCCCCCCCCCCCCCCGTGGATCGCCTTTTCAATTCTGTAAACAAGAAAAGAAAATGATAAAAAATTCAAAAAATAAAATCCTTTGACATGTAGTTTCGTTTTAGTGTCTAGTTGGTATAGAAATTTTGAAATATGAATTTTGACCTTTTTTGCAAAAAACAGAAAAAACTTTGCAGGGGCATAACTTTTGCATACGATGTCGAAAAAATGCGTTTAATATATCAAAAAAATCGGGAGAAAAAAAGGAACTCGATTTCACCCGGGTTTACCCGGTGAACTTTTCTCAGAATCGGGAAATTCCAAAAGAGTAAAAAGTTATTTCAAAAAGAAGTTTTTTTTTCTACAAAATCAAAAAAAAATCAAAAAATTCAATTTTTTTGGATTTGTTGGTTTTTTGGATTTTTTGAAGTTTACTGGATTTTTTGAATTTTTTTTGAATTTTTTGAATTTTTGGAATTTTTTGATTTTTTTTGAATTTTTCTGGATTTTTTGATCTTCTTTCTGAAGTTTTTAATTTTTTTTGGATTTTTTAAACACATATATACACATACCATACATAAACTACGCACACATGTATACACATACACAAGGGTTAAGAGCGTTGATATGATACAATTATCAATAAGAACTTGAGTAGCATGAGGGTAGTTGAATTGAATGGAACTTAGAAGTTAATCGTGCTTGGGTTGGAGCAATCTGAGAATGGGTGACCTACTGGGAAGTCATCATTTGAGATATGTTTTGAGTGTTAAAAATGTTCAAAAAATTCAAATATTTAGGGTTTTTCAAATTATTTCATTTTCTAATTTTTTTTGGATTTTTTGAAAATCCAGATCTAGATCTGGCCGCCCTTTTTTTAAAATTCAAAAAAAAAATCTGTGGCGCACCGGGGTAGGGGTGCGCCACAGAATTTTTGTTTTCTGTGGCGCATCTGTTTTCTAGGGGTGCGCCACAGAAATTTTTTCTGTGGCGCACGGACGGCGTGCGCCACAGAATAAATATTTTTGTGGCGTGATGTCTGTGGCGCATGCCCCATGCGCCACAGAATCACCAAAATGGTGCGCCACTAAAAGGCTTATCCCTACTAGTGCTATCCAAGAACAAGAACATGATATTCATTCAAATGATCAAGAAGATGGTCAAGACCCACCCAACTCTAGTGGTGAACAAGAACATAATGAACCCACAACTCCAAGAACTCCACTTCGGGTTGACCATGAGCAAGATGAAGGCAATGATGAAGATATTTGTGTTGGTGAAACAATTGGTCAAGCCTTGGAACGCCGGGTCATCCGGCGTGCATCAAAATTGGATTACCAACAACACTTTAAAGAAAATATCCTTGGGAGTATCCGTAGAGGTGTGTCCACACGCAATCAATTATCTAACTTTTGTGGTCATGTCTCTTGTTTGTCTAGCTTAGAACCTCTCAAGGTATATGATGCTCTTGAAGATATGGATTGGGTTGCGGCTATGCATGAAGAGTTGAACAACTTCGAGCGCAACAAAGTATGGTCATTAGTTGAAAAACCCAAAGACACATGCCATAATGTCATTGGAACCAAGTGGATATTTAAGAACAAGCAAGACTCACATGGTCAAGTCATCCGCAACAAAGCAAGATTGGTTGCACAAGGCTACACCCAAATCGAAGGAGTCGACTACGGTGAAACCTATGCCCCCGTTGCTAGACTTGAATCCATTCGCTTACTAATTGCTTATGCATCTACTCATAATATTGTCTTATATCAAATGGATGTTAAAAGTGCTTTCTAAATGGTCCACTAAATGAGTTGGTGTATGTTAAACAACCACCGGGTTTCGAAGACCCTAAATTTCCTAACCACGTCTACTTACTACATAAGGCTCTTTATGGGCTCAAGCAAGCTCCACGTGCTTGGTATGATCATCTCAAGGAGTTCTTAGTAGACCGTGGCTTTGAAATTGGGGTAATAGATCCCACTCTTTTTACAAAAAGGGTAAATGGAGATTTTTTCGTATGCCAAATATATGTTGATGATATTATCTTTGGTTCCACTAACCGTGAATTTAGTGATCAATTTGGCAAGCTAATGACCAAGGAATTTGAGATGTCCATGATGGGAAAATTGAATTATTTTCTTGGCTTTGAAATCCACCAATTTCGAGAAGGAACATTCTTATGTCAAGCCAAGTATATTAAGGACATGCTCAAGAAATTTGATATGAACAATGCCAAGCCATATAAGTTTCCCATGGACTCCAAGGCGGATCTTCACTTAGATCCGGATGGTAAGGAAGTTGATCAAAAGCTTTATCGTTCTATGATTGGATCTTTGCTTTACCTTTGTGCATCTAGACCGGATATTATGTTTAGTGTGGGTATGTGTGCAAGATTCCAATCAAGTCCTAGGGAAAGTCATGAAACCGCGGTCAAAAGGATTCTAAGATATTTGTTGGATACTCCCAACTATGGTCTTTGGTATCCCCATGGTACAAGCTTTGATCTTGTTGGTTATTCGGATGCGGATTGGGCGGGTTGCAAAATGGATAGAAAATCAACTTCGGGTACATGCCAATTCCTTGGTAGGTCCCTTGTGAGTTGGTCTTCCAAGAAGCAAAATTGTGTGGCCTCGTCATCCACCGAAGCCGAATACATCGCCGCCGGTAGTTGTTGTGCACAATTATTATGGATGAGGCAAACTTTAAAGGATTATGGTGTCATTTGTGACAAAGTGCCTCTTTTATGTGACAATGAAAGTGCTATTAAAATTGCACACAACCCGGTTCTTCATGGCAAGACCAAGCACATTGAGATTCGGTATCATTTTATTCGAGACCATGTTGAGAAGGGTGATATTGCAATCAAGTATGTCAACACCAAGCATCAACTCGCCGATATGTTCACGAAGCCTCTTGGTGAAGCAAGATTCAAGGAGTTGAGAGGAGAACTAATGTGGTGGACATATCCAATTGGATTTAGTGGATTTCTTGCATACCTACCCATATTAGACGATACTTATTTGGTTTAGATGTAGGCATGGACATAGGGGGAGTGCGGTCCTAATCCATTGGGCTATCCCTCCCCCCATTATGCCGATAGTAAGAACTCATTTTGTCTCTATATTTTCATTTCATGAATTGTGAGCTTAAATGACGAGTAGTGGCCGTGAACCCGAGATACATCTTCGCGGTGTCACACCACAAACTCATACATGGTGGCCTTGGCCACCGCCCTCTTCTTTATGAAGAGTTGGTTCTTTTCGGTCTTAATTGAAAATCATTTGGAATTTTGGTCCTATTGTTGGTTTTATGGGAAACCCACTCATCTTGGCATTTCCGTGTTCGATTTTTGCAAGTTTGAGTGTGGAGTACCAATGTCAGTTTGACAATCTTATCCCAAGCCTATCTTTCCTAAAAACACTTCATCTTATGCACACAAGTCTATTTTGAAACTGAGGAGAAAGGGTTTAGCAGGCCAGAATTTCTAACGAAATCCTGAAATCGGATTATCCGATTCTGACTTGCTCGGATTATCCGACTATCGGAATATCCGATCCAAGTCAAAATCGGATTATCCGATTTGGCGGTTTGTCTCCAAATAGAGCAGGGGTCGGGGTGAAGGGCTCATTCGAGCGTTTCTTCCACCCCCGACCCCTCTCTCCACCAGCGCCGCCCTGCTCTCCGCGCCTCCCCGGCATCTCCGGCCGCCCCAACTCCGGCATTTGGCCGGATTTGGTGCTCCTCCTCCCCGGGAACCATTCACCGAAGCTTTTTCCTCAATGGACGAGGGTAACTTCTTCTCTCTCATCTCCTAGGTGTTCCTCACCTAAATCTTTGGAAGAAGTTGTTTTGGCTGGTGGTTGTGGTTCCCCTTGGTACTTAGAACACTAGGCTAGCCCCCCTTATTGTCGATCTACTGCTAGACCTAGGACTTGAATCACTTTGTTGCTGCCAGATTCAGATCGGATTTTCCGATTCAGTCTGAACCGGATATTCCGACCAGTCGGATTATCCGATTCATACTGAATCGGATTATCCGAAATTGCTCAGTGCTATTTTTCAGCCACATCTTGATTTGTCCAGGACTTAGTAGACTCAACTTAGGGATGCTCTTCTAGTGTACATTGTACCATTCCTTGCTCTGTGACTTGTGTGTACTCATCTATGCTATCCATCTATTATTCTATCTCACAGGTGGTTCCGGTAGTCGTGATTCGGGTAGTCCTCCACAGAAACATGCTAGAAAAGACAAGCAACCCATGAAGAAGAAGCAAGTTGCCATAGAACCAAGAAGCTCAAGGAAACTCGCCCCAACTATTTGACCATGAACCCAATTGACTATGCCCAGTCCGTCAGTCCAACTGGTATACGAGTATGCCAAGAGATGATGATATTGAAGATCCCAACTTCTGGTGCATGGAGCAGATATATATATACAATGACATCTATAAGCATATAACCACCTATTCGCCCGATGCAGCCCTACAGAATGCGAGATATCAAGGCCAAGGCCAGTTATGCTCAAGCTGCAGATGTGATTGAACAGATGGGCTTGGTTTCACTCATTGAAAGCAATGCCCCTACAATGTGGAATGATTCTGCAGTTTTTCTCCACCTTGGTGATCGAGACTGACCACAAAAGACCATGAAGTGGATGACGGGTCGCACTCAGTGCACATCCTCCTTTGCTCGGTTGTCTACTCTTCTTGGCTATGCACCCTACCAGAGCAACCTTCCTCCCAGTGGTTACACTATGCACACTGTTGAGAAGTTCAACAAAAACATAATGAAGGATATGTATGGGGCTGGTGCAATTATTGGAAAAAAGGGCCTCCTGCCCCTCTATGACCAGCTTGCGATCATCTTCCGCTCAACTATTGCTCCCAGTGGAGGTAACAATGACAATATAGTTGCTCCTCTTGCAAATCTGCTTTGCCTTGCTAAGAAAATTGTTGAGAATGAAAACCCTGAAGAGGATTTTACAGTGGATGTGATGCATTTTATCTTTCGTGAGTTGTATGACTCTTGGTCAGTGGGCTCACTATTCCGTATGCTCCTTACATCATGATGCTCATCAAGGACACTCTGAAGAACCACAACTTCAGCCGGTATGATATGGAGCCCCATCGTACAAGAAGGTTTATCAGAAGAGGAAAGAGGTCATTCCATCTTCTGCTGCAGCTCCTGCCCGTGGTTCCTTCATGGGTGATGCTCGTCGTGGTGCCACTCGTCCGTCTCCGGTTCCTTCCTTTGATCCGCCCAAGAAACTCAACTGGTTCCAGCGGAACATCCTGTGCATGAATGCTGACATCCGGAGGGGACAATATGACACTTATCTTAGGCAGGAGAACATTCTCAAGCACCTTCCTCGCCTCCCAATGATCCTCCAGAGTCTGCTCCTCTCTCTTTTGCTCAGTGGAACGAGGGCTCTCAGTTTCCATGGACTCAGCTTGAGTCTCATCTGCTAGAGACAGCGTCTGCTGGCCCTTCCCGCCATCCTACACTCGTGCCCGTACTTATGAGTCTTCAGAAGAGGATGGTGATGACAATGATGATGATGATGCCTCTGCGACGGAGTGATCTACTTGGGTCGTAGCATCGCTCTTTTCCCTTTTTGGCGTTTCGATGCCAAAGGGGGAGAAGTAGTTCTATTAGGTCTCCGTGTGGGATTTGCATGGGTTTCGGGCACAAGCATATGCTTTTACCATTCTTGTTGCGCTTGTGTCCATTTATGTCGAACTTATTCGTGAACTTATTTGTGTTGTGTTTTCATGTGGAACTTATGTGTGTGAACCTTTAAGTTATGAGACATATGGATTTCTAATATGGTTATGAGTTGTATTCTTGTGCTAAGGTTCATTTCTACTCTATTATGCACAAGGTATAGTCCACTATCGAAACTCAACCTATTTTGATATGTCTCCATCTAGTTTCCTCAATATTTGGAAGTGCCCTCCTCCTATATGTATTGCATTTGTATTCCAATGCAATTTAATTATATGCACACATTCAGGGGGAGCTTCTCATGACTTAAGCTCGGGAATCTAGATAATATATAACTATGCTTTCCTTGCAAATCCTAGTGTTGTCATCTAACACCAAAAAGGGGGATTGAAAGGACATTTATTAATCCCTTGTGTTTTGTGTGTTAGGCAACAACACTAGTGACGATTTAACATGTGAATCAAGTGATGCAGGTTTTAAGTGTGTAAAACATCTTTGCATCGAAACCAAAAAGGGAGTTGAAAAGAGCCAGTTTTGTTGCTGAAGAAATCGGATTATCCGATGTTGGAAGATTCGGATTATCCGATTTGCAAAGTCTGCTGAAATTCTGCTAAGGACTAGAAGAAACTTCACACTGAAGATGTTCGGATTATCCGAGTTGGAAGTATCGGATTATCCGATATTCAGGATTTGCTCGAAGGCTGCTAAGGACTAGAAGAAAACTTCACACTGAGGATCTTCGGATTATCCGATGATAGACTGATCGGATAATCCGATGGAATCGGATAATCCGATGTTGACTTGAATCGGATTATCCGATTTACCTGTCTGTAACGGCTAGAATCTGGGGCAGTATATAAAGGCCCTCTCCTACCTTGGAGAGGGCACCACGACCAGAAATATCTTCCCCACCATAGTTGCAAGCTTAAACTTGGTAGATCTCTCTCCCTAGCCACTCAAACACCTTGTCCTTCTAGGACTTGGGAGAGTTGACCTAGATCTACCCTTCCACCAAAGCGATTTGATTTCCATATCCATTCCTTAGAGGAACTTGTGCATCTTGGGTTCATTGGAACCCTAGACGGTCGTTGGTCGTTCTTGTGGCTTTGGGAGCCGCGGGGACTAGCCGGGAGCCTCCAATTCGGTTGTGGAGACGTGCCCCGGCCTTGTGATTCTTGCGGCTTTGGAAGCCGTGGGAATTGGTGAGAGCCTCCAATTCGGTTGTGGAGTGTGCCTCATCCTTGTAAAGGTTTGTTGCCGACCTCGAGGGCATCATATAGTGGAGGAGATACGGTGTGCCATATCACGGCTATTCGGGGATCACTTGTGACCCCGCACCGCTCCAACGAAGACGTAGCTTCCATTGGGAAGTGAACTTCGGGAATCATCTCCGTGTCACCGTGTGCTTATCCTTTTTATATATACCTTTACTTGTATTGCTAGCTTACCTTGTTTAGTATATCTTGTTAGCTAGCTTCCTGCTCATCATATCGGATTGTTCACCTAGTTGCATATCTAGAGAACTTATATTTGAGCAATTCCTTAACTTGTTGACAAGAAAATTAAAATTGGTAGTTGCCTATTCACCCCCCCCCCCCTCTAGTCAACCTACTCGATCCTTTCACATGTCTTATTTACATTGGGGCATCTGTACTTTTATCATTCTATGCAGTGTAGAAAGTGCAAGCTTTCTACTCGGCTTCATCAACTGATCAAAGATGCAGAACAAATTTTATGCTTTATGGGCACTAGCTAGCTTGAGAAAGCTTTCTATGCAGTGTAGTCTTATTTTCGCAGCTCATCGGTGCATCTTTGGAGGGTGGTTCTACATGGTTTCAACCCAGTTGATCCCAACAACTTGACCAAGCAAGAAGAGATTGATGAGCAACTTGATGCAAATGCCAAGTACATTCTTGAGAGTGCTATGACCGCAAATGATGAAGATCATGTGCGGAATCTCAAAACTTGCAATGAGGCTTGGCTCTATCTTGAAACCGTGTATGAAGGAAATGAGGGCATTCAACGCTCCAATGCGGCCGTCCTTCAACATCAAGTTGACAATTTCATCATGCTAGACGAAGAGACTCCGACCGAACTTTACCGAAGACTCTACAAGCTTGTGGTGACATGTAGGGAAAATGGAAAGAAGGATATGGATGATGAATGGGTCAAGGCCAAGTTCCTTCAAGCAATTATGCCATATAGTGAAACTATGGTGATGAACCTCCATGCAAGAGCGGATTACACAACAATGACTCCCAATGACATCTTGGCACAATTTGTCACCTATGATACATTGAAGTCCACATCCAAGTCTTTCACCTAGTTGCATATCTAGAGAACTTATATTTGAGCAATTCCTTAACTTGTTGACAAGAAAATTAAAATTGGTAGTTGCCTATTCACCCCCCCTCCCTCTAGTCAACCTACTCGATCCTTTCACATGTCTTATTTACATTGGGGCATCTGTACTTTTATCATTCTATGCAGTGTAGAAAGTGCAAGCTTTCTACTCGGCTTCATCAACTGATCAAAGATGCAGAACAAATTTTATGCTTTATGGGCACTAGCTAGCTTGAGAAAACGTATGTCTCTAGATCACACAATTAGTAAGGCTGTGAATGTTTGTGACCCTACCTTACAGGCTTGGATTGCTTGAACAACTCATTATTTTGCTTTAACAGAGCTTGGTGTTGCTTGATTAGTATACCTAGCTTGATGTTGCTTTGTGCCCTGGGCATTTACTCAACTATGCCCCTTTTAGAGAAACATTCTGATGGTGATTGGTTTGAATAGCTTTATTGACACATTTCATTGTTGGCTGGATGTAATGTGTATAATTATGATCATTCTCCTGTTTGATATACTTTTTTATTGGTGTACTGTGCAGATATATGAATAGCTTTCGAATTTTCTTCCCGTTCACCCTGATATTAGCTGATTTATTTTGTTTTGGGTGGCCAACTGTAGGTATCGCCTTCCTAATTCTCTGTTTCCTTTTAGGCGCAATGCTGGAGGTGGAGGTGGTGGTTCAGCGAAGAAAGTAAAATAATTAAGTCACCCTGCGGAGATGCTTCTCCTTAAGGTCCAACCAAATCACATACCTATTGTTAATTCTATACACACAGGTACCCTTCCTTGATTCTGAATTTCCTTACCGCAGAACAGAACTATTTTGACTGTACAAAGTTTATGTCCATGAGTGCCTTGACAACCTAGGCTCGGTGATATTTTGGTACTGCTATCCAGATCTTGGTTGCTGATGCCTCATTGTTAACGCTGTTGAGGCCAGCTACCTTTATCTTTTGGAATTGTTGTTAGATTCGTGAAACTCATCAGCTGTTTGAGATCATGTCTCCCTATCCACATTAGATCAGTAATCTGAATTTGTATTTGGTACTATTTTCATGTGTTTGTAATA
The DNA here is from genome assembly GCA_947311845.1 of Poa pratensis. NCBI lineage: Eukaryota > Viridiplantae > Streptophyta > Magnoliopsida > Poales > Poaceae > Poa > Poa pratensis. The sequence goes on along the minus strand of CAMZMU010000039.1, from coordinate 14,864,305 downwards.
TGTGCTCCTAGATGCGACTCTTATAGAGCCATCTTATGTTAAGGCAGCATGCTATGGATCTCTAAATTACTACCCTTGTGTGTTTCAGCACTGCTTTCTTTAGGTCAGACTTACAAAACTTGCCAGCTATGTCTACAATTTCATTTTACTGAATTTCTTATTTTCTATATACAGGTGGTCCAACTATCCTTGCTTCCAACCTCTCAAGAATGATGTTATTCTGGGTCTATCATCATCTTCACCATGCATTGCTGGCGTAGCGTATATTTTTTGTAGTACCTATGCAAATAACGTGCTTTTCGGTTTGTGAAATGTTTGTGTGCTTACTGTCGAGTTCAAAAAAGGTGCTAACTTATCCTATGTTGTATTATTATGGTGTGAACTGTTATGTGTATCCTCCTGCTTCAAAGTTCCTATTTATATATCGTTTGATCGTTTCTGTAGATTATTGAGACTGGATCCTGTGCTACCCAGATTTTATTACTGCATGAGACAGTACCTATAGCAGCAGCTTATTTTTAGCTATCGATATGGTGTTTGAAATCGTGTTTCTGAATTGATCAATTATTATGTAAATGGTTCTACTTTCATGTGTGCATATATATTTTGTGCCACTAGATGAGACTCTCATAATGCCATCTATATTATTTCAGTGTGGTGTAAATTTCGTTATTACTTTCAACACCTCTAATGTTTTTCGTTTCGGTTTTTATTGCTTAAAATCAGAGCAACAATGAATGGCTGCCTTTTGACTAAAAGTATTTACTTACATACTGACTTGAAGAGTTTTCTTGGGTTATATTTCGCGCATATAATAATTCGATACAATATTTCTTATCACACCAAAATCAGTTCCTCAGATATTAGCCAACCAATAAGATGATGAAATAGTGGTTTCTTAAGACTTTGTTTGTATGATTTTTCGAATACTCATTTCATGTTGCTTAAGGCTTTCATTGTATAATGTTCTACCTTCTCATTTCACATACGCTTTCAAATGTGATCAAATTCATATGAATAGAATTGTCCTTCAAATGATCTGTATAAATGATTGTAACCATGGGCAAGAAATTCAAAGAAGAAACAAGCGTTGCGCGGCGAGCCGCGCAGTTCGAATCTAGTACTGAGACATACGCGCACTAACTTGATATATCATGATTCCCGAGATAGGTTTCATACATAGCAAAATAGTGGGGTGCCATGGGGGGTAGTGGTGCATAGGGTTCCCACCGTTGGATACACTATAGGGAGCATAAGATTGTGTCCAATGCAAATGGTAGAATGTGACGCCGTCACAAAGAGAGCACGAAAATCATCTGCATGTGGCTCATTCTCTTTCCTATCCATAGCCTCTAAACATTTTCACATCACATGGAGTGGTTTTGTTGCATGGTGCATGTGGCTCTTTCTCTCTCCTATCCATAGCCTCCAAACATTTTCACATCACATGAAGTGGTTTTGTTGCATGGTGCATGTGCCTCTTTCTCTCTCCTATCCATATCCTCTAAACATTTTCACATCTCATGGAGTGGTTTTGTTGCATGGTGATGGACCACGGGCTTGAAACATTTCACCTGTTGGTGGACAACTTTGCATTTTACACGGGGACACTCCCTTCTTGTTCGTTTTTAAAACTTGACTAGGCCCTTCCAAATTCAAGACACATTCGATCACACCCATCCGCTGGTTTATATGGGTGAGGAGAAACCCAAGTTCTTTTTAGTGGTGGGAGAACAAAAATGCGCGGGAGTCCAGCTACGCATGCATAAAAATTCCCGCGTTAAAGACTTTTCCTTAATTTCCACCCCAAACAGCCATTGCCATGAAAATTTTGCGTGGACGTGGTACTTGGGACCACAACCATCCACCACCATTGTGAAATTCTTCTATGGACCACAACCATCCATCATCATTGTGGAATTCCTCTATCCACCAACATTGTGGAATTCTTGCATGCACATAGCCAACTAGCACATGCAAATAGAAAAGAGTAGAAAAATGTCCACCTTTTGGTTCCACAACCATCCAAAAATGTCCAATGTATGTGGAGGGAGCACATGCAATCTAACCAAAGTAGTACACGGAGCCTGCCGCCGTTGCATGCACAAACAACTTTCTCTAACCATGGATCTATCAAGGGAGCTCATGATTGCTTTATCCAACGGTGTACACCCTATGCACCACTACCCCCCATGGCACCAAATCCGCATTGTTCATACATATATTGGACAAATCTACATCGTGCATTCCCTCCTATGCAAATCGAGAACTTGTCGCAACTACATCAAATGTATTTACCCATGGATACCGTTCACGACATTAACGGGTCAACTTACCCTTTATATTTTTACATGTTTCCTAGTTATCATTTTTAATCCATCCGTTTCTGAATGTAGGGTGTACAGTTTTCTGCACAAATATTAAGACATGTCTATTTTGCATAGAGTGGACTCATTTTTTCTGGCAAAATTCGCGAGAGATGAGTTCCTAATAGGCACAAAATGAATACAATATGTCAAAGCCCTCTTTCAAGACTAGACGTTATTTTTTTGATGGGTCAAATTGTTCATAAATTGAAAATACACCTTATATTATGGAAAAAAAATCCAGAAAAACTATACACCTTACATCAAGAAACAGAGGGAGTATCTCTTAATATCATATCTTTTAACACATTTTCCCTCACAAAAAGCACAAAGGATATTGGTAACTTTTTGGTAGATCCTGCCTTCTAAGAGCTCAGACTCTCGAGCTTTACTCTGATATGAAAGGGGTAAACCGTAAACTTCATTTTAAGAGCTCAGGCTACCGAGTTTTACTCTGATACGGAAGGAGTAAACGTCAAGAGTGAAAAATATGTAGTATGCCTTGACACCTCGAACTCACATGCTCCTCGTCTAATAAACAAATCGAAAATAAAATACTATTTTTTCAAAAAAAAACTGAAAAAGGCGACGAATATATAAAATATTCTACGTACATACATGCCAAAATTCATGATGAAATTAGCGACCATTTCGTTCCGCAGGAATACTTTCTTTTCATTTATTAAGAACTTGTAAATATTTTTCTTGTTTTTTTTTAAATATCAGAATCAGTATTTTTTTTTTGAGGGTTTAAATATCAGAATCAGTAGAGCTTGAAGCCCAAAACAAAAACACTTTTCATTCCTGTGTGGCCATTTCATTCGGCAGGAATATCCAGCTACTGAGCCTCCCAGAGTTCATGGGATACATCTGTTACAGCCCGTCAATCTCACCACCAGCCCACTGCGGCCCGAATATTCCAAGGCCCAGCCACTGGAGCCGACCTAGAGTCGAGTAGAAGAAGAGGAAGAAGAGAATAGCTCAACGCCAACGCAAACGCAAGCACAGCAATGGCGATGGCGAGGAGGAGGGCCCTGGCGCTCGCGACCCAGCTCCTCCAGCGGCGCCATCTCCCCGAGCCCCGCTTCCTATCCTCGGCGGCCCTCGACCGCCTCAGCTCGCCGCCCTTCGCGCGCCCCAGGAACCCCGCTCCCCCTTCCCCATGGGATCGGTTCGGAGGTTCGATTTCGCCGCCCCCCCTTCTCTTCTCTTGGTGTCGAATTTGGCGGTGATAGTTACTCCTGTGGAGGTCGGGTCCTAGGATTGGGTGCGTGGAGGTGCGATTTCTATGGTCGTCTTAGCGAATCAGTAGTTTAACACGGGGTAGGTTTGTTTCGTCATCCGCCCGTTCGTGTGGACATCAGCAATGTTCACTCGACTGTATTCTAGATTTTGAGCTTAAATAGACATCACTTAGGCAATCTCGTTCTCGCCCAATTGCTCGTTGTGGATGCCTGGCACACGCGCTCATCTTTCTTTGCCTGCATAAATGGTGAAATGGACAGGGCAGAAGAGGACCATGTTCATCCAGACGCAGTCCACCCCCAACCCGCAGTCGCTCATGTTCCATCCTGGAAAGCCGGTTATGGAAGTTGGGAGCTCTGATTTCCCTAATGCTCGGACCGCGATGACATCTCCTCTGGCGAAGGCGCTGTTTGGCATCGAAGGTACGTCGGGCCTACCCTCCTACTGTAGTCATCTATTTGTCTTATTTTATCTTTCAGAATTGCAGTAATACCAGTCTTTGCAACAATCGACCTGTTGATATGTATTGAATTTGGCATCTTTGGGTTTAAGTCCTTGACTCCTTGTATGCCTCCTCCAAAGTTTCCATGACATTTGAGCCTAGAGTATACGAGTGTTTTTCTGACAATGGGAATATAAGGTTTTACCCCGAAACTGAGTTGGAAGAACATATCTATTTAATCTTCCATGTTTTGGTGTAAACAGTTTTGTTCAATGAATCAGTGCTTTAACTATTTCTTCTCTTAATTTTCATTTTGTCGTGTTGATCTTCTGTTGTTCAACTGAAAAACCTAGGTACTATTGTGATCTGTAATTGAGAATTTGAAAGCACCTTACAAACTACAGAGAGCTATACAGATACATACACTATAAATATTCTTACTGAATAGATTAGCAACCAAGTGAGAAATGTGGTATGTTAGAAATTCAAGCAACATGTGAAAGAGCACATAGTTGAAAGGGTCCATGGGAAAAAGGAAGTCACTCCAAAAGGAAGAATCATGATTGTATCTTGAATTCTGATAGACAAGAAAGGTTTGGAGCTGCTGGTTCTTTATTTTTGCAAAATTCCTCACCATGTCATGGACCTGCCACATTACCATTTGTTTAACAACGACGGCTTCTTACAGAATAGCACATCCATGCAAGAACTCCAGGCTTAGTTTTGCATGTGCCTTATAATTTCATTTTTTATTCTACTAATTCTGAATATACAAGTGACTGCTAGAATTGGCGAATCTGTCGCAATGAATATTTCACAGCACATCTGTACTGGTTCCTAAGTTTTCTTTTCATTTTCTTTCAGAAAATGTTCAATTTTGACATGATATTGACTCGATACTTTTTCTATGCAGGAGTTACCAGAGTATTCTTTGGATCTGATTTTGTAACTGTGACGAAATCAGATGAAACTTCTTGGGATTATCTTAAGCCTGAGGTATTTGCTGCGATAATGGATTTCTACTCATCTGGGCAGCCACTTTTTCTGGACTCAAATACTGCAGCTGCTATGGACACAGCAATCCATGAGGTATCCATGCACATTCTTTCTTATTTTCCGTGCTTTATTTCTCTAGCTTCGCTCTTCTGCGGCATGTAATGTGTAAATGGTGTTGGTTTTGTGCAAGATATAAGCACACAATACTAGATAAGCATCTTAAAGAATGATTGGCACATGTAACACAATTGTAAATATTTATGCAAAGTTATTCAACTCTCAAAGAAGTTGCTTAGGAGATGATTAAAACAAACTTCTTGTTGTTATTGGCGCTGGGGAAATATTGCTTGACAGCTTAAGTTTGGATGTAGTATTGTCCGGAGATGTGGAGTACTGTTTACTGCTTCCACCTTGTGATGACCAGAGAAAAGGATACTGGTCATTTTATCTGCCCCTAACTCATTCCAAGACAATAGTTCTGAATAATCCTGATCAACTTGCAACTTTATAACATATATATAGCTACCTAAATCCAGAATGTTGATAGTGCTAATTCTTGCGATGTGACACAAAGGTAGGAGCAGTAGCACTGACATTTTTTTTCTAGTTTGTGGGGATGGAAATAGTAACATTTTTTCGTGAATAATTAAAAACTGTGATTGAGATTTTAAATCTGCCTTGCAATGCTTGTTTATGTTGAAGGATGATTCAGAAATAGTTGCTATGATAAAAGAATTGTTGGAGACTCGCATTCGTCCAGCTGTTCAAGATGATGGTGGTGACATTGAATACCGAGGATTTGATCCGTTAGTCCCTCCCTCCCTGTCTCATGCTTATGTGTGGTACACATGTAAGGATTTTGGTTACATTGTCTCACTGTGATGCTATCCTTTCAGAGAATCAGGGGTCGTGAAGCTAAAAATGCAAGGCGCCTGCAGCGGCTGTCCGAGTTCATCAGTCACGTTGAAATCTGGCATAGAAAACATGCTGATGCATTATGTTCCAGAGGTAACACTCATTGCTTTGTTTCCTGCTTCGTGGAACATCTCCTAGTGTTTGTATGTTCAGTGAAAAAGTCTTTCATTGCATAGCTAGAATGCTGGGTATTATTCAAGAAATCGATCACAATAGCTACACTTCTTATGACCAGCTTGCCTAACTTGCTCATCTTTGGTCGATATATGGCCATTGCCAGGCCTCACAAACTTCAATGCTTCAAACTTGTTTTGGCAGGTGAAAGGAGTGGAGCAGGAGTTTGATGGTGACGAGGAGCCTGAACTGGCTAGCCAGACGGATTGAGTTTCTAAGGCCAAAGTACAACCCTGTCACTTGGCAGAATATGAACCACCCCCCGAAACCACAGGTTATCATTGTATTTTTGTGAGATAAACCAGGAATAGCCTGAAGCTTTTGTTACTATTAGATGGTTTTAATTTTAATCAGATGTATGCAAGAAGCAGACAACAATACATGGTAGAAAGGCAACAGTAGCCTGAACCAACGTCGGCTGCACTAGGGCTGAATAAAGTGATAGTTGATTGATCTTTCCGTCTGTTTAACTCTGTATATGCCAAGCTTGTCTGACCAATAGCAAAGGCTGCACTTTGGCTTGGCAGATGTATTTTCATGGTGGTCATTTTTTCCATACGGTTTCCTGCCTTTTATGTGTTGTATGCTGTGTGTATTTGCATCTGTAATCACAAGAATGTTTTTAGCGATGCAAAAACAATAGAATTTGGCAGTATCAATGGAGGGGAGAACTGCATTGTGCACTGACTGTAATGGAACAAATGAATCATTTTTATTGAATTGATCCTTATTACACATGAAAGAGGGCAATGCTTGCTTTTGATCACCCATCCTTCTCAACTAACAATGGAAACAAAACACATCCAGACAGAGAAACAGAAATGGGCAGACATAAATCAGGGGTAATAAACTAACAAATGCCTAACCAATCACAATGAGCCTAAGATGATGAACAACATACAGCCATTGACCAGCTTTCTTCCCCATTTGGAGCAACCGTTTTCCCCTTTGGAGCACCTTCGCTTTCGGGTTCGAGCGTGACACACGACACGGTCGAAGATATATGGCACAGATGGATCCAAAACACAGAATCCAGCCCACCACACATCAACATCATCATCCTGGAAGAGACCTCCTTCCCCTGCTACCCCATCCTGGTAATCCATCCAAGAAAGCTGTATGACTGGTTTGGAATCATCGGGTGGTCTGTTTTGCGCTGTCATGTATGTACACCGATCGCAGAGCAATGTCGAGGGGGTCGACGCGTTAGCCATGCAGTAGTGTGGGTGAGGGTGAGGAGGACAGGGCCATAAGCAAGAATGCAGCCTCCTCCACTCCCAGGGAGACCCTCCTCTTCTTCACCACTTGGAGGCTGCTGCCTTTGTTGTTGGTGGTGGTGGTGCTGCTGCTGCTGTCTTCGACTGCACTTGTCTCCTCTCCGTGATCTTCTCTGTAGTGTAGTTGTTCTTGTTGTTTTGGCCGGTGTTCCCGCTTGATGTTGAGACCTAGTTCTTGCCTCCTCTTTTTCCTGTACCGGATCCCGCAAGCGTTGCAAAGCGACTGAAATCAAAGTGAAAAATGTTCAATACACATTCCATTTTCTTCTTTTCAAAGAAATGTATCAGTTTTGCCACACACACAAAAAAGATGGATGCGTGGCTTGGTGCCGTCACCAATAACTAACAACTGTCATGGTGATAAGGATGACCCTTAAGAATTGGGCCAACCAATAGAAAACACTCAGAGAAAAGCTGCCCCTTTTTAAAATATCTCATCCCACACTAGCCACTTGGGAATATTGGGGAACATTGGAGGTTAGCACTCTTCCATGTAACAGCTCACCTAACCTCCAAATGGAATCAAAACTAAGTGTACACACTGACTCTCCGTTTTTTTTTCGTGGGTCTTTATCCAAAGTTCCAAATTCTGATTAGAGCAATCATCACCACATCTTCTTAGATAGAATCATAACCATATCTTTGATCCTCCTCTCCCTCCCACCGGATCAACACCTTCAGAAACGCTATTGATTCCAAGCATGACATGATCGCTCTAGGATAAGTTGAACCATGTGATCAAGAAACGCTAATTCCGGCATGATCGCCGTATGAACCTCAAGACTGATGATCAGGCTATGACCAACAACGCCGATCACCTACATCGCATGAACAAGGAAGAAGGAAAGGAGAGGAGAGAAGCAGAGAACTCACCCTTGGCCCGGTAGGCCCGCTGCGCCACATGGGAGTGGTGGTGGTGCGGCATTCGACGCAGCACATCCTCCCTGCCTCCGCAGCCGCCGACGAAGTGACTCCGATCACCTGAGGAAGACGAGAACCCAAACATATCATCAGCCAGAGGGCCACAAAAGAACTCATCTTTTTTCCCCACCAGAGGCGATATGGAGCTGAGAGATGAACCTTGTGGTGAGGCGAATCCATCGGCGGCGCTGGATCGGTAGTCTGCTCGGAGGTGTAGCCTGCCTGGTGATCTTGGCCGGCGTTGAGGGTGTCGTGCTGGGTTTGCTCTGTTTTGTTTGAAGAAGCGTATGTGGGGAGGGAGGGGTAGTTGGGGAGGGGTGAAGAGATAGCAACCAAGGGCTGCAAGTTGGAAAGGTATTTGTACCCTTCTTGCGCTCCTTATCTGCTAAGCCTTGTATAATCTATACTACTATTAAAAGAGCAAACATGTTGCGGATACATTAAATTTGAGTCGTTTAATATCAGATCAATGGACCAGATTGTTCCAACAATGTTGAGCACCTCAACACACCTTTTCGTTTTCTGAAATTACAGGGATTTTGCCACCGCCTAATAAACGGTTTGTCATCCGTCGTTTCCTTTCTAGGTCGATCGATCATTCGATCTGTTTCGTTTGAATCCAACACGGACACGCTACACACAAAAAAAATCAAAAAATCGCCGGAAGTCCTTCGATCTCTAGGTCGACGTGGACACAGAGGGCGCCGGACGAGGCGTCGCCGCGGCGAGACCGTGGCTTGCCTTCTCTCCGCTTGCATATATAGGCGAAAACAAAGGGCCACGGGGCCGCGGCTGGTGGGCGGTGGCCAACGCACCACACGCGCATCCCACAGTCCCAGGCTGGCCTCGCGCTCCTGAGCATACACGAGCATGGCTAGCTTGCATACCTTCGTACGTGTACATGTATGAATTCAGCCTCCATCCAGCTGCTTGTGTTCTTTTACGTATCCGTGTCTTCCGGTCGCCGTTCAGAAACTCAGCAGAGTTGAGCCGTCGGCCGGTCCATGCCGATACGCTAACCATGTTGCTGTCCGAGCAAATATAACCCATTTTTTGTGTATATATGGTGAAAAAAATGCCATTTTGCAAAGGACATTTTTTCTTGCCGGTGTTCACCCCTGTGTCCGAGGTTTGCTTCTCCGACGGCCGTTCTGACAACTTTCGATCGTGTTGTTGTCTGGACGACTAAGCGACGACCTTGCCGGGTAACGGAAACAAGTGTGCCGCTTTTCCTCGGCTCGGACCTTGAGAAGACGAGAAACCGTCGCTGAACAAGGCCACCAACCTATAGTGGCTATCCTCGGCCGTGAGTCACGTCCATCGTCGGGCCTTCCGTATATGATAAGCCTTTAGGATGTCACATGTTCTCATTTTTTCCAAAAGTTTTTTTTGTGATATTGTGATATAGTACATTTATATATTCCCGCAGCAACGCCAATATGTGGGCTATGCGCTTGGGTGAGCGAGGTGGTACTAAAGAAGATGGATATTCTTTGCTCGGTGTTGTGGCTCGGTGCAGTCACATACTGTCTCTGTTTCTAAATATAAGACATTTAGGTATTTCATATGTTGATTAAATCCAAACCCACAAATGAATAAACACACACTAAAACATGTCTAAATACATTTAGATACATGTCAATCTTAAAAAAGTAAAACATTGGCATCACACGATGTGGATATGGGTGATTATTTTGGGGATCTTGGTGTAAAATCTACCACCCTTACTGTCATGAAGTTCTGGTCAAACCTCTGGCGGTATGTGGTCGTCGAGATTTTGTGATGAGCAGTCTACGACCCAACACTCCTACGCTTCTGCGCCGATGTGATACCACAAGTGTTCCTCCTTGCTTGTCCGCAGGTGTAGCTTTGGCGACCGCCATGTGAATCCCACTGGGCTGAGGGTATTTTCCGCGATAGCAGCTATGAGGATGACGACAACCTTCATGCTCGCTGCCTCCTCTATGTGCTCTTTATCTTCCCCTCTACATGCAGGTTATGATGTCCAAGGCGGTGTCATGATTAAGGTCGTGCTGAAGGATACATGTGTGATATTGAGGATATGACATAATTTGTGATGAGAATACGCCCAAAAAGCACGCCTTCATCACGGGGCAGCAGTTCTGCTTGCTTTGGAGTGAGATTTCTGTGCTCTATGATATTTACATAAGCATCTTTCTCTTTGCAGTATAAATTTTAGAACCGATGCAAAAGTGTAAAAAAAAGTAATACATATAGACCTTGTATGTTCTTTCCTACTTGTAAATTGTATGTATGAAGACGTGCGTTGCACGTACATGCCAACTAGTGTGTATTAATGCATGTGCTTAATTTCTCCTAAATGTTTCTAGTAATAAGCGCAAAAACCGCGCGGAAAGTTCCGTCATTTTGGGTAAAACCAAAAACGGACGGTCGTAGCACGGAGTACTGACAGATGGTATAAGATCAAAAGTAAATACTCGACATTTTTGCCTCAAATGGTACAAGTGGTTTGATGATTGATATGTTTATTTTAATGCTATGTGATTAGCACACTAAATAAAGCTCAACAAGTTTTTCCGTAGGTGGAAACACGTGATTTCATCATAAATAAGTTCAATACGTGTTTCCTCGCTACACCCGGTCCCTCTTATCAGTTAAAGTTGGTATTGATGTGTCTCATGTTGTTATTTCTTATTAGTATCATGACGAAAATACAGAGGAAAGTTTAAGAAATTCCTCATGAAAATCATAAATAGACAATCCTAGCATAAAATGTCACACATTATTGAAGCGTAATTGAATACTCAATCAGTTTTTGTCATAAATGAAAAAATGTGGTTTGATGACATATATGGTTAATCCGCAACATAAACATCTAGTTTGCTCACTACTACATGTTCTCCCTTATTTTATACCCTTTGAACTATTGTGTTTCATTTCTTATTTTCTCTTGTTTGTTACTAGCACTAGGGTTAAAATGGAGCACAAAGTTCTTTCATTCCAAATAAAATAGATAAATTATAGTCCTTGTCAATATATTTGTAGAAACAAGTAATTAAACCTAATTGTCATGAAACAGACGGTCATACTAGTACGTATTATTTACAGATAATATAAGAGAAGAAGTAATTGCTCAGCATTTTCAGTGGAACACTTGGTTTGATGATGGATATGCTTGTTTTTAATACTATGTGATGAGCGCACACACTAAGTGAATGCTCAGCATGTTTCTCGGAAGTGGAAACACGTGGTGCCATAACAAATAATTTCAACACGTGTTTGCTCGCTACTCTGTCTCCCGTCTTTTCGACAGAACTTGGTATTAATGTGTACTCTTGTGATCCTTATCTGCAAAGCCTTGTATTAATGTGTGTGCTTGTTTTTCCTAAATGTTGCTAGTACTTTCTCTGTTTTTATTTACTTTGTGTTATGTGTTCAACTTTATCAAGTTTGATCAAGAATATATGAAAATAAATCAACATCTACAATGTAAGATCTATAGTATTAGAAACGTCATAATTATGTTATATACATTTGGTATTATGGATGTTGATAATTATATTCTTGGTCAAATTTGACAAGTTTGATTTTAACTAAATCCAGAAGAAAAGTGAATAAAAACAGAGTGAGTAATAAGCGCAAAACAGTGCAAAAGTTCCGTCGTTTTGGGTAAAATGTAAAACGGACCGTCGTAGCACGGAGTACGTACAGACAGTATAAGAGTGAATGTAAATGCTCGATATTTTTGTCGGAAATGGTGCACGTGGTTTGATGATAATGCCATTTGATTCGCACACACTAAATAAATGCTCAACATGTTTTTCCGGAAGTGGAAACACATGTCATAATAAATAAGTTCAATGTGTGTTTGCCCACTACACCCGGTCCCTCTTATCAGGTAAAGTTGGTATTGATGTGTCTCTGTTGTTATTTCTTGTTACGAAAATACACGAAAGTTTAAAAACTTCATCATGAAAATCATAAATAGACAATCCTAGCATGAAATGTCACACACTATTGAAGTGTAATTGAATACTTAATCATTTTTTGTCAAAAAGGGAAAAAATGTGGTTAGATGATATATATGGTTAATCCGCAACTAAAACATCATCTAGTTTGCTCACTACTACATGTCCTCCCTTATTTTATAACCTTTAAACTATTCTGTTTTATTTCTTAATCCCTCCGTTCGGATTTAATCTACATCCTGAGTTCAAAATTTGTTCAGAATTAATCTACATCCTGAGTGTGACCCACCTCATTAAGTAAGATGGAAGAGAGTATACACACCATGCATGCACCAATTTATTTTTCCCATGCATGGATTGCATTAATTAAGCTTGGTTTAACCAATGGGTTCTTTATTTCTTTTGAGACCATAATTATGATGCATGGTGTAGTGTGCAAAAGTAGTACTAATAAATGATAGCCTAATTTGTCTACATTTTTCCAAGATGTAGATTAAATTTGAATGGAGGGAGTATTTTCTCTGGTTTGTTGCTAGCACTAGGCTTAAAATGGCTCTCAAAGTTCCCTCACTCCAAAATACATAAATAAATAATTTATAGTCATTGTCCATATATTTGTAGAAACAAATAATTTAACCTAATTGTCATGAAACAAAAGGTCATGGCACATATTTTTTGCGGATAATATAAGATCAAAAGTAAATGCTAAACATTTTCGGTGAAACACGTGGTTTGATGATGGATATGCTTATTTTTAATACTATGTGATTAACGCACACACTAAGTGAATGCTCAACATGTTTTTTCCAGAAATGGAAACACGTGGTGTCATAGCAAATAAGTTCAACACGTGTTTGCTCGCTACTCTGTGTCATGTCTTTTCGGCAGAACTTGGTATTAATGTGTACCCTTATGATCCTTATCTTCCAACCCTAGTATTAATGTGTGTGATTATTTCTAAATGTTACGAGTAAAAAAGCGCGAAAACGGGGCCGAAAGTTCCAGCGTTTTGAGTAAAACCTGAAGCGGACACAATAAGTGAATGCTCAACATGTTCGTTTAAACACGTGGTTTGATGATGGATATGCTTATTCTTAATACTATGTGATTAACACACACAGTAAGTGAATGCTCAACATGTTTTCCAGAACAGAAACACGTGGTGCCATAACAAATAAGTTCAACACGTGTTTGCTCGCTACTCTGTGTCCTGTCTTTTCGGCAGAACTTGGTATTAATGTGTACCCTTATGATCCTTATCTTCCAAGCCTTGTATTAGGTGTGTGATTATTTCTAAATGTTGCGAGTAATAAGCGCGAAAACATGGCTGAAAGTTCCAGCGTTTCGGGTAAAATCTGAAACGGACGGTCATAGTACGGATTACTGACTGATACTACAAGAGCGGAAGCAAATGCTAACTATTTTCGCTGGAAATGGATACATGTGGTTTAATGATGTTACGAGATACACTTTACAGGGTGTATTCCAAAAAAAAAGTGTACGTCTATCTTAATACTATCTGATTAACACGATGAATGCTCAACAAGTTTTCTGGAAGTGGAAACACGTGGTTTCATAATAAATAAGTTCAATACGTGTTTGCTCGCTACACCATGTCCCTCTTATCAACTAAAGTTGGTATTGATATGTCTCATGTTGTCATTTCTTGTAGTATTGTGACAAAAACAGAGGAAAGTTTCAACAATTCCTCATGAAAATCATAAATAGACAATTCCTGATGAAATGTCAGTTACATCATATCGTAATTGAAACTAGACCATTGTTTCTTGAAATGAAAAATCTGGTCTGATGATATATTTGGTTAATCAGGATTGAAAAAATAACTTGTTTTCTCACTATGACATGTCTCACTTGTTTTCTAACCCTAAAATTAGTGTTTTTCTTGTTATTCTTCTTGTTTGTTGCTAACACTTGGGTGAAAATGGAGCTCAAACTTCATTCCAAATCAATTATTAAAGTTACAGCCATGGTACATTTTTTGTATAAATAAATAACCAAATCTAGTTTTCATGAAAATGGAAACAGATGGTTTCATGACTAATATGTTTGGTGTTTAATTAACACATTATCTAGTTTGCACACAAGTCCATAACCTCTCTTAGCCGCCAACCTATTATTACTATGGCTGAAAATAGAACAAGCAGTTTCTCACTTAGAATAAAATGAAAAATACACCTATGTGGTAGTGTTTCTGCCATATCCTATGTCATTGGAAACTCAACATTTTTTCTTAAATGGAAACATGTGATTTGATTATAATAAAAAAAATTGGTTTGTCCTCCCCACACAGCCTCAATTTATTGCAAAGTTATAGCTACAAAGTTGTACAAATCAAATCTCTCGGTCAAAGTGGCTACAAGAAATAAGAATCAACCATCAAAACAAGCTAAAATACGATGTGTCCATCCGAGGGTTCGAGCTCTATCCTTTGGAGATGAGGAGTGGGCATACCACGCTTAACACATTGGGCCCATTGTAGCCGCTGGTTTCTGCAAATCAAACTAATTTTGTTCATTTAATGCATCAAAATACATAATCTTCTAAGCATTTGGAGGAGTCCACCGCGCAAGATCACACAAGATATACACATATAACATCCCAATCTTTACCTGATCCATAGGCACACTATGCAGACAAGAGATAAATTCCTGTAAGAACTAAGCAAGAAATAATTTGGAAAGGCCAGCTCAAACATGTTACGTAAAGGTCAGGAAGCATAAACACCAGCCAACACAAAAGCAGAGGAGCAAGGTGTCAAACAGGGAGCTGAAATGAGGGTGGGACTAGGCAGCAGGGCAAAAGAGGTCACTTCCAGGAGTTGCTTTGGAGTTTGGAGACAGGAACTGCTCAATAAAAGGATGGTTTCTTTGCTTACGCTAATTAAGAAAGGAGAAAGAGGGCAAATGTTCGTACCGATGTCAACTGCAAAGTAAGTAGTACTTTAAACATCCAAGTACTACGTGTAAAATGGCATGTGTCAGGAAAAAGGGCATATGTGCTCTTACATGATTTCTTCATAATGCATTCTTAGTTTACTCCATACCGGAGAAATATGGTACTAACACACTGGACAAATTAGTGTAGCAGGCTAGCAAGATCGATCCAGGTGGAGAAGGACAACGGAAGTTTCTTCTAATCTTCTTCCACCTAATCATCCTGTCCCTACCTTGATAGGCACCCTCCATGAAAAACGAAGGCATCCACCCATCAACCCCAGAGCAAAGTGCTTAAGGCATATGATACAAGCTTAATTTGTTATTAGGCATTTCCTGGTTCAATTGTTATTATGCATTTAGGCTAGGCACCAACTTTTTTTTCTAAAGGAAACAATAATAACAAACACTGTAGAGGAAAGACGCAAAACCGAAAGCCGGGGCCAAAGCAGAGCACGCCTCCGGGCCTCCCTGTCCCAGCAAAGAGATTCTCTAGGGGGTTCTCATTTTAGTTTTATGTGCATCTATATGACTTAATAAAAGATTTAGTCAACTTGAGCAACTCTGCCGTGGAAAGGAGAGCACTAGAGTCTGTCTGCGTATGCGCTACGGTGACGTGTTTTGCCCACTATTATCGTCTAGTCTTGTTTAGGTTTTCCGGTTGTTCAGTTACTTCCTCTGCATAAAAGCAATCGTCTTGCCATTGGTGCACGAATCACCGTTGTTTACGTGTGTGGGAGCCTGGCGACCTGTCAGGGTTCAAGGCAGCCATTTGCTGGATTCAGAATCCACATTTCCAATATGACCAAACCGTTAGGACAAGCCCACTAGAGCCATTTGTTTTTTTTTTCGAAAAGGGGGAAAACACCCCACACTCAAGTAGAATCACTCCTCCTCCTCCTCCTCCTCCTCCTCCTCCTGATGAAATATCAAATGAAGAACAAGCAGCAAATACAGCACACTCTCATCAACATGTTGGGGGGCTTTCTTTTCTTCTTCCAAGAGCGTCTCGGTGGGGGTTGGAGATCGAAACGTCTATCTGTTGCGCGAGCGAAGCGTCGCGCGGTCTTCGGACGCGTTTGACGCGGTGGGCACGACGCGCACCATGTGGGTGGGTCCCACCCACGTTCCCCATCTTCTTCCTCTCCTTTTCCCCATCTTCTCTCTCCCGCACGACGCGCAGCGAGATGCGGCCAGGCCGAGCCGGCGACGCCGCTGCGGAGAAGGCGGCCGACGAGGATGGAGTCCCAGGCTGAGACGGAGCCGGTGACACCGGCGCGGATGCGCGGCGGAGAAGGCGACGTCGAGGAGGAAATCTCAAGCCGAGGCGGCGCCGGCGACGCCGCTGCGAAGTCGCGGCGGAGAAGGCGGCCGCCGAGGAGAAACTTAACGAGGGGGGTGGGGGTGCTCGCCGGCGACGAGATTTTGTTTTGGTGGGAGGGTTTAGAGGGATGGCCGGGGCGGTGGCAGACCGGCGGAGGTGGAGATTGGGTCAGGGCGGGGCGGCGAGGCAGAGCGCCGCCGGCCACGGTGGCGGAGGCAAGCGGTTCGGCCGGCGTCGGCAGCGGGGGCGCGGCGACCTTCTTCCTCCTCCACGTGCGCTGGTCGGAAAGCGCGCGAAGCTTCGCACGCGCGCAAGCTAGTCTCGCCCGTTGGAGATGGCGATAGCTTCAATGTATACAAATAGGGTTTTGAACCTCCAATGGTTTTATTTTCTTTTCCTTTGTATGAGGGTTTTTCTACAAACTTTTCAAGACAACTGTCTCTAACCATTGTTTTTGGTAGTTTTATTACAAACATTGTTTTTGGTAGTTTTTAGGAGGACCAAAATCTGTTTTTTGCATTCATGGAAAACTTCATAACCACTAGGCTATGGTTCAACAAGAAAACTTCATTAAAGTTGTGCGGGCTATACTGCTCAAAACCTGGATAATTAATCGATTGCATAGTCCCTCTTTTGGAAGTGATCTTGACAAACTTCAAAAGGAAACGTTAATTTGGAGAGGCACGGTCCATAAAAACCTTACCCAAAAAAATACCATCATCTGATACAATCGTTACAATCCAACATACAGCAGTAGCTTTCGCTAGGAGTTCCTCAGTTGTAAAATTGTCGCCCCAAAAGCCGTAATTTGCCTCGATGCAGTTGTAAAATTATTTACCAAAAATTAGCCATATTTTGCCGTTCTAAGCTAGCTAGCACGATCTCAAAGAGGAAAAATGGGGGTATAGCCCTGAAGGGATCCACATTGTAAAGCAAGGCTGACTATGTAAACCATTAAAGTAACTCTAAATACAAAATAAACAAAGAAATTCTGATGAGACTTGCTGATCAAGCCCAGCGGAGCAACAGAAAACGTTCCAATCTCAATCGCCAGCCGCCACCCACATGGCCGCCAATCATTGAAGAATTGCTGCAGCCATGATTGGTTGGATACAGCTGAGATGCAATGAACCGCAGAAAAACAAGGAGCCACATCAAATAAACACAGATAAGCTCAGAAAAACATCTGGAAGATGCTGAAATCTGACAAACAATTTTCCAACCTTTTTTGTTTTCGCTTCTACCGTAATCATAGTACATCAAAAACCAGGTTCCACAGTAAACTGGAACACCGAACCCTTTCTCTTGCAAAAATGCAACCAAGTACTCGACCTGCATACTCATCACCACAAAAGGTTTGTAGCTAGTCTTTTGCTAGACATACCTGGTACGATCTCCAAAACGACAGCAAGTGCGAAAACAGCACATACTTAGACGCAACAAAACCTGTGTAATATACAACAAACCGACGAATAGACCAGCATGGGATACCCAAACCCCAACTACTATTGATGTTTATAAGTTGTGCCAATACTGTTGCGACAAGGTAATACAACACAAAAGCAAAGAAACATTTGTGAAAAATAACTGACACAACCGTGAAAACCCTATATTTCAAGGTTCTTTTTTACCTCAAACAGATATATCAACATAATTTTCGTTCAGGCTATATATATATGAGGCAAAACCGACTGGCGACTCTCCCGACAACACCTGCGGCTCTGAACCCTCTCCCCATGCTCCCACCATGGGGTGAGGCAAAACCCAAATCCGACCAGCTTGACCTTGAAGACCGACCATTGACCAAACTGCACCGCTGATGATGCAGCGCAACGGACTGACCCTGCTTAGACTGACATGACGACTGCTTGAGACCAGACTGACAGGACCCAACCATGACTCGAACGACAAGACTCCCCCCAGTTCTCAAAAGTCCCAAGCAAGTAGCTAAGGCACAACGGTACACCGTTCCAAACAGATATCTGCATGAGTACCGTAACATCAGAAAACACCACACCTCCTATGAAACACATAAACAACTAAGCTGTTGAAGAGGTCATACCTTCAGCCAAAGTTGAACCCACCAGATGGAACCGAGTTCTGCTGATTCCCGAAGTTGAAGCCGTTCTGGGGGTTCTCACCAGAAGGCATGGCCTCATCTTCCTCCTCCAACCAGTAGGACTCAGCATCTTAACAGCTTTCTCATATATCTCAGTGTTGTCATGGCTCTGAAGGTTCTCAATCTTTTCCAGCCCCTCAGCATCATCAATCATCTGCGCATAGTTGTTGACATCCCCAGCACCAAGGTTTTTTTCTGCCTCCCCAACTTTCAAGATATTCTCAAGACCTTCCAAGCAAACTGTTACAATTCTGGGATCCGGGCAAATCAGCAGATCACAGAGCGGCTTGATGCAACCCTGGGCAACAAGGAACCTGCTCAAAATTTCATGTAAATGCCAATGTTATTAGAATATCAACATGAAAAACAAACCAAACAAAGCACAAAAATACGCAAAATATAGATGTCACGTACTTAATCTGATCATGTGTTCCCCCAGAAGTGGCATTTGAAATTGCCCAAGCTGCCTCCTTCTTGATGTCGAATTCAGCGCCTTGCAGAAGATGCACCAGAGGCCCGATTATGTTTGCGTTGATCACAGCCTAGAGACAAACAACAAAAGTTTAGAAGGGTGGCCGCTCTCCGAAGGACAGCATACACCTAAACATTACACTGGATCACTTGCTATTTTTTTCAAGACAACAACATCAGTACACAGAGATGGCTTCTCAAACAAGTATAATATATGCATGGGATTGTGAAATTTGGCTGAGCAATACACCATTTCCTTTTGTTTCAAATATCAACATGGTTATTCCACCATGCATGTTCCTTTTCCTTATAGAGAATATCAGTATACAGATTCAAAATTCCGATAGCACCAACCTGAATCTGGTCCCGGTTACCAGCTGTGATGTTTGAGATTGTCCAGCATGCTTCTTTCTTGATGCTTTTCTTGTGATTGGTGGTCAAGAGGTTCAAGAGGCAGGGAAGTGCTTGATGATCAATGACACACTGCAGCAAGGATAGATATTAAAGACAAATACAAAGGGCATAGAAGAACTCGAGTACAGTGAAATGTGGAATGTGAAGTTGATTAATACATGCAAACAGCTATCGAATAAAATGATATAGTGCATCACAGTACTGCCTGACGAACCGTCTTTATATGAAATGAGGTGAATTTTTAGGATAATCTTGAGATAATCCTTCGTGTATTGATAGGCGTGGCAGAAATCAAATTATAAAAATTGCAAGCATGACAGTGTACTGTGAAACGAAACAAAGAGGCCCATGCATTCCATGAGCTAACACCCCTGTTCAACACTATTAAGGATAATCTACAGCCATTCAACACAGCAAAGATCATGTACACCGGTAGCACGACTAACTAACAAGCTTCATCTTAACAAAACGTTGCAAAATAGTATCTATAAAGTTAGCTTATCACCATTCCGAGCAAAGAATGGTAGATATCAAGCACACATGGTTAAATTCCCAATGGACTGGTAACTAACCATTGGAACAACCAAGAAATGAGCAGGACATATAAATAAGATAACAAATTTAAATGGGCTTTACCTGAGTCTGCAAATCATCACCAGTAACAATATTACCCACCGTACGCAGAGCTGGAATGAGCACAGATGCCGATTGATGCCTATAAAATAATAGGAGTTAGCACTTGAACCATGAGTCATGGGCGTTCTGGTGGCTGAAAGGAACGTGAAAGGACATATGATCTTACGTGAGAAGCTCCACAAGCCTTGGGAACACACCAGATTCAATCACAGATTGGATCTTGTCATTAGTTCCATCAGAAAGGTATGAGAGAGCCCAGCAAGCGTCAGTGAGGACCTCCTCGTCCAGAGAGTGGATGAGGCGCTGCAGTGCTGAGAGAGCCGGTTTGACCTGCTCAAGTACACATAGATTAACCAAATCATCCTAAGAATCAATATTGCAGCAAATTGAGCAAATAGGACATCAGCCCAGAATTAAACCTGCTCAAAGTTTGGCTGTGGTTTCCCACGGCAGAAGTTGGAGAGGGTCCATGTGGCATTCCTGAGCATCGAGAGCTTGGCCTGCTCATTGAGCTGCTGCAACAATGGGAATAGTCCACCACTTCCAAGCACCAGGTCACGGCACTTTGGAGAGTCACCAGCACATTCCCCAGAGCCCATACAGCCTGAAAATACAAATAGGGAACGTACTAACATAAACATCATGTAGTAAGGTATCTCAAAGAAAGACGATTCTGTGAAATTGTTTTTGTACCTGCTCGCGGACATCCTCACTCGGGGAGCTGAGTAACTTGACAAAGATGGGCACAGCACCAGCCTCAACCACCACTTTGGTGTTATCTGATGTGCCTGATGCAATGTTGGTGAGTGCCCATGCAGCCTCAAACTGTACAAAGCAAACCAAAGTATCATTTGTCAGTTTAGGTAATTGAATGTAACTACAGCCAATTAATACAACTTTTCATTCATATTGTTCTCACCTGGAGTTGGGGATAGTCCTCACGTGTAAGGAACATAATGAAGCGAGGAACCACGCCTGTGCTGATCACTTCTTCAATTGGAGGGCTCCGCTCTACAAACATTGAGCAACATATCAGCAAGTAAAACCTTCACAATTTTGACACAGAAGCAATCAATCACGGGAACAACTGGCCATCAGACTTTGTCCAAAAATTCCATGAACCAAGCATAAGTTAAAAATTCCATGAACCAAACATAAGTTCATTTACTGTTGCATGTTTAAATGATGGTGTACAACGAAACAAGCATGTGATATCTCCCTAATTATTGAAACTTTGGAGTGTCGCAGGATTACTGAATCAAGTATTTCCTAGATCGACTAAAAATTGACCCAGAACATCAACGGAGTATTGAGAAAAAATAAAGACAATTGCAAATCGAAGCTTCAAAAGATATACTAAATTAACGTATTCAGTGAATTTTAAATCTCAGAAGAGGCCACGGGGAAGCAATTGATCTTGCCCCCAACCTAATCCGCCAGTAAACTAAGACCGATACAAGGTTGTTGTGATTCCGCCCCCACAGAAATCTAGAACTGACAAACTTCTCACGTAATTAACCCTAGAATCGTCTTAATTTCATCCCACATACTCCAACTAAGGCAAATACTATCGAGCTTGACGAAAATTGAAGTCTCACCGATGGAGAGCAGCTTCCGAAACTGAGTGGTGGCCTCCAGCTGCACGGCCCCGTCGTCCGAGAGCACGGCCTGCACCATCGCCGGCAGGCCCTCGAGCTGCACGCCAACACAGATCCAAAACAGTCAGATCGAGAATCCCTAGCCTGAGCGGCAACAAACAGACCAGATCGAGAGAGAACGAGCGATACCTTCTGCTGGAGCGCCGATGAGTGGCCAATCTGCGGCGCGCCGCCGGCGGCGGCCAACGCGGAGGCAGGGAACCCTTCGCGGCGCTTCTTCTGGAGGTTCGCGTCGCGGTTGCTCTTCCGGATCTCCAGCATCTGGTCCTCGCGGCGGCGGCGGCCGTCCTCCGCGTCGACGGAGGCCTTGTAGCGGCCGCGCCGGAACTCCGCCTTCTCGCTGGGCCGCAGCGACATCGTGGGAGAGCCTCGAAACCCTAGGGGGAGTGGGCTTGGCGAGTCGCGCACGCACGATGCGATGCGGTTCGGCTCGATTCGAAAAGGTGGAACGGGAGGAGGAAGATGGGAGCGGAGGTGGGCGGTTTTATAGGTGGAAGGGAAGGGTGGAGTATGACGGTTGTTGCGCTGGATGTACACGGTTCCGCAGGAAAAGGAAATAATTGAATTTATTTAAATTTGTGCTTTTTTTTTTTTGCGAGAAGTGATGTTAGAGTACTTGGCTTGCAAGTTTGATGTGCTCCGTGTTTGTTCACGCTTTTTATGACGGTTAGTATTGCACTGTTTTATTTAGTACGATTTTTTATGACGGTTTATTATTTTTAATTAATTAATAAGGATACATGAGAGCGAATAAAACGGAAAATGCCGAACTACGAAAATCCGGGATAAAACTAAAGGTTGCGTCGAAGATCTTTGAAGTCGATGTTTCTAATTGCACTCTTTGCATCTTGACACTTTACAAAAACTCATGTGAAAAAACCGCAAGACACAACACACACAACACAACACAACACAAGTTGAATTAACCTAGAAGATTTTAAAACCCCGTTCGAGTGAGAAATGTATGTGGTTGAACTCATTATGGCTAGAAAACACTCTTGCTAAGCGGGCGAATCATTCATCGTAGTACCATCCGAGAAGAAGTTCATGAGTACAAAAGAGCATAACAAGAGAATCATTAACATCATTGTCACCACTAACTCTCAAATAGGTCAAAGTTGTTGACGATAAACCCTCGAATGTAGAGAGGCCTATTTGTGGGGGAAACAATGCATGCTCTCGTTCCTCATGACGGTTATGCCAATACATGGATAGAGTTGGGGGATTTTTATTCAGTGTGACTTTGTCATCACTGCTAAAACTCGTCATGAATGATACACAAAACTACCATATACAAAATGTACTACACAATAAAAGTATATCCGACGGTCTTCCCGTCTTATGACACTGAACGCCCACATGAGACGAGAGGAGGTAGTAGAAGGTCCAGCTTTCAACGATGGTTACGTTTCGATTACATATCTTGATTTGCAAAATTCTTCATAGAACATATGCTCCTATTTTCTTTCTCATATGCCATTGAGGTCAAGATGGTATAAATCAAATTTGACGATTTCAAACAATGTTAATATCACATTAAAAATCAAATGATTTATCTCATAAACTATTTTATTAATGATCCATTTTTGTAATTTAGTTTGTCTCGATTAGACATCGCTGATATCATTTACATGCATTTTCTTGCCACCAATTATCAGATCATATATATGTTTGCTATAATTTAACCAATATCAAGTGTAGAATTTTATCTTATATAAGGTCTATTTCAATGTACCATCTCTTAGCACGTTATCGTAAGAGTAATAAAAACTTAAGAGACACCTAGTCCAATGCATTGTTTTTGTGGGATGTATATAAATTTAATGATTTGCGGCTCATGCATACATGTGATTGGGCTAACAACTATTTTGTTTATGGCCACCTGCAAGGATTACATGTTTGCTAAGCTATAACCTGACTCTCTCTCTCTCTCTCTCTCTCTCTCTTCATCAACTACTATGCCATGTCAGCAAACTGTTTTCTAAAATTGTGATAAGAAACTTGTTTACACAGGACTAAGCATTGACACACTATCATGAAAGTTTATATATGTCACAAAAATGTTAAAGAGTAGTCATTAATGGTATCCTACCACTGAAGCACCGTTATGCAAGTCGTAAGTGTGTGGCATGGCCACATGTTGATTGCCCGGAAATACACATACTATAACTAGATATTTTATTACAAACAAAGTTATATCTCTGATCATCTATTAAATATTATGTGCTAGTTATATATGAGATTTGTCATGTGTAAAATACATAATTTTACAATGGAAAAATAAGCTAGCTTCTACTAGTATATTACAAAAAGAATACTCAAAATCTCAAACTATCGTAACACCCTTATATTTATCTGGAATTTTTGAATGATAGGCGTGTAGATGCACAACTAATTTTTTAGTGCAACTGATATTAAGTATTCTGAATTCTCGCAAATAGCCTTGCATTTGAATGAACCACGGAGGAAGGATGTGAAGAAGACATAAAGTTAATAATACTTTCAACAAACAAGGACAATAGCCAATGTCAATCAAAGTATTTGGAAAAATACCGATACCAAACGAAATGGATTAAGCAATTTGAATGTGTGTCACTAGAATAATTAATGAACGCTACCACCCACTAAAAAATAACAAATGAAAGAGACATTTAGAAAGAATGCAAACATGCGTAAATGTTTCTACAGAGCCAAAGCAATAGTAGTTCTAGGTTTCTAGCTTGAAGTGCCAATAGGTGAAGAAGAGAACAGATACTTTAGATGCTTGTCCCTAAATTGAATTCATGATATTGTGAATGTTTTCAAGATGGCCTGAAACGTGAAGGCATATCTATATCTATATTACTATTAAACAAGCAAACTTTATCTTTCTTAAAGTCACCCCAAAAACGTAC
The DNA here is from genome assembly GCA_947311845.1 of Poa pratensis. Lineage (NCBI taxonomy): Eukaryota > Viridiplantae > Streptophyta > Magnoliopsida > Poales > Poaceae > Poa > Poa pratensis. The sequence continues at coordinate 14,839,549 of CAMZMU010000039.1, read as the reverse complement.
ACAGTCAGACTAGCACCACCAGATCGCTCCACTTACTTAGATCTAACGACCCAGATTAATCTAGCCGAAAGTCCCGTGTGCGCGTAGCAATTATCTTTGGCAGACAATGTTCTGCTCGGCAGGAAAATTGAATCCCCACCCTCCATCGCTGAAGATCAAACGGCCACAGTTCCGTGTGCGCGTAAGCACACCCGCATACACACCCTACAGGAAAAAAAAACACAATAAAGGGAAACATTCAATCCGCTCTGTGCAGGAAGGAATTGGCTAAATTAGTGCCAATCAAATCCATCTCATGTCTTCCGCTGCCTCTTCTAGCGCCGCCGCCGCCACCATGGCCGCCGCCGCTGCTGCTACAGACTCCGCCGCCGCCTCCCTCACGGTCGCCGCGGTCTCCTCCACCTCTGCTCCGGCTCTCTCGCCGTTTCTGTCTACTCTCCTTGCTGGGAGCTCCATCTCGGCGAGCTTGTCCGGGACGGAAAGCTCTCTCGCCGCTGGCCTATTTTCCTCGCCATTCGCGCGTGGTTAACCGGCCGCCTCCGCGCCCTTCCTGGCGCTGCCTGCCGCCGCCACTGGACTGACCCAATTGTTGCTTGTTGATCTCATCGACGGCGGTAGCAGACTCTGCTCGGAACTGGCCGCTGCCCCTTGTACGTGTTCACCATGTGCGGATCCGCCGGAAGGTAGCCTCCCCCATTTGCTTCTCTGTTTTTTCTTTACGCATTTGATTGGTAAATTTGGGAACAGATGGTTTGGTTGTTGTATAGTTGCTATAAATAGGAAAACCGTAGATGGTTTCTCTGTTTATATTTGAAGCTGTAGTTTCTTAGGTTGCCTTTCAAGTACTTGGGGAAGGTGATGTAGGGACAAAGAATCACAAGCTTAATCTCAACAAACTAATGAGGATGAGCTCCTTCTACTTGAAGAAAATCTCCCGTCTTTAATGTAGTTTAAGTGGAATGGTAAGATTAGATCCTGCTAAGCTTGAAACTTAAAAGTGCACGACTGCCATTTGCTTGGACTGTTCTAAAAATGCTCGAGTGTTCCAAAAAATGTTAGCTAGCATGGTAAGGTCACGACAGTGTAGGTATTGATGCTACTCAGTGTGGTAACTCCCTGCATGATCTTTGATATCCATTTCACACGCTTTTCCCATTTTAGTTGGGTCGTGTTAATTAGTGCCTTATGAACTAAATGTTCTATTGATTCATGAAGAACAACATCTACCACTATCAGTTTGTCAACCAATTCCATCTACAGGTTGAAAATGACTAAATTTTCGTCATGTACACTGCTTCTGCCAGTTAAAAGGTAAGGGCATTGATGATTTCTTGTGTCCTCCCACTGCTCAATGAAATGACTTTTGCCATTCCAACTTCATTTCTCCTCCAGGATTTACATTCTAATTACTTTGCTTGGTCAACACTTCCAACGGAAAGCTCATATGTATGATGCTTGTATCGACTGGAAATACTATATGATGTATGTAGAGTAAATGTGTGCAAGGTATAAGCATTCTGTATTATAGAATGAGAAATTTTATTCTTTTGTACATGTAGCATGGTCAGATACAGGTTTTGATATTCCCATTCAATATTTCAGATTTTGCTGATGTAAATGTGTAAAGTAGCTAAAGATGATACACATGAAATTATGTTTTTGAACAAAGAGTAGCGAGGTGTGTCGTAGGCGGAGCCACAGTCAATGGCGTGGACACGGAGGGTCAGTGGCAGGTAAAGTGAAGGAAGATTGTCGTCGAGGTTACCAAGCAGGAGTGCTTTGTTTGCTTCTAACTGCTCGAGAGCGGTTGAGGCATATGTCCTGTGTTATACTGCATACTTATGTTTGTGATTTCCATTCTCAGTTCATAAGTGATGGAGTTTTGTTAGCAACTCGGACAATTTGCTGAACAATGTAAAAATAACTCGGTATGTTCAGTTCCTATTTGATATTTTGATGGGAACTCTTGAGAATTTCAAGCTAAATGTTGCTAAATTTTAAATGAATCACACAAAGTTAAATGTTGCTAAATTTAAATGAATCACACATGTTCGTGTGTATTTTATATTTTTCTCATGTTTGCTTACTCTCATGTCAATGTGCACTTATTTATGCTAGCTCGTGTGTGCTTCTGGATGACTTGGTTTAATAAAAAGAAAGAGGTGTCTTGGGTTATGTTGGGCCTTTTCAAAATGTGCTTCATTAAAAATTGCCGGATGGGCACTATTCATTGAGTTTCGTTGAGATTTAGTAGATACATTAAGGTCAACTCCGCAGCTCCCAAATACATGTTGGTCTCGCTGAGTAAGGATCGTCTATGTAGTTTCGGTAGCTCAAGGAATGTCACAATAGTTGAAAATTTTGCAACTGAAAGCTGACATGGACAACACTCGACTGATAAGTTTGGATCATTTGATGGACTACTAGCTATGACTTTAAAACATGTCACAAATCCTTCCGTAATTGGATACAACAGGTATTTTGTTTCACCAAATCTATATATTATATATGCAAGGCTATATTACTTGTGGCGTGCCTTGCACGTGCAAAGCTATTAGTGTAAAAAAAGGAGAAAAAAACAAGAGACAATTTGTTCTAGTTTCCTGCTAACTGCGTAACAAACTGAAAACGAAAAACAGAAATTGCAAAAGAGAGAAACATAAAAGACAGCTAGTTTCCTGCTAACAAACAAACAAACAAAAAGGGAAAACCATAAATTGCTCTCGTTGAGATTTGAACTCAAGACCTCCCGCTTACTAAACGGGTGCTCTAACCAACTGAGCTACGAGAGCTGTTGCATATGACTGTGCTTACAACCAAATAGATACCAGTACAATTCTAATTAATCCGGTCTTCGCCGTCCTGGGCACCCACTCTGCAATACTCCGCAGACGACAGCGGCAGCAAAAGATCCCCAAAATGGACGGCACCGTCGTCGCCATCACCGGCGACGGAGACGATGGAGAGCGCCGCCGCCCCCTCCTCGAACAAGCCAACGAGATCCACCCCTACCCCGAATCCCCTTTGCCGCCGCAGCCGCCGGGGGCGGACGCGAAGCCCGAGCAGCAGAAGCCGCCGCGGGTGGCCTCGCTCGACGTGTTCCGCGGCCTCACCGTCGCCGTCAGTAGAATCCTAGCCTCCTCCCGCGGGTTTTTTCTGTGTCTCCTCGGACTTTCGTGCCGATCGTGACTGATGTTTTCTGCGTCTGTATGTTTGCTTGCACTTGCACAGATGATGATACTCGTGGACGACGCCGGCGGTGCGTGGCCGGCGATAAACCACGCGCCGTGGTTGGGGGTGACGGTGGCGGACTTCGTCATGCCTGCCTTCCTCTTCATCGTTGGCGTCTCCGCGGCTCTCGTCTTCAAGGTACAACGGAAAATCTCTCCGACAGTCTGACAGAATCTGGCATGCTTCAAAAAAGACCCCACCACCGTTCCCCTCCTTAATCCTCTCGCGACTTCGGAGGCGATAAGAAGGAGGCCGTCTCTTCCCCACTTCGCCGCCGGCCAGGCCGGCGGTTCCCTCCCTCTCCGTCTGCCGCTGCGGCGGCGGGAGAGTGGGGGAACCCCAGTCCTGTGTCTCCGGCCAGTTTCTTGTAGATTAGGTGTGAGTGCCCCGCGGACGGCGTCGAAGACGGTGGCGGCGGCGTCGGCATGTTGGGCTTCGTCCTCCCCCTCCTTTCCCCGTTCCGGCCGTGGTGCCGGGGAGGCTGTGGAGGTGGTGCGTCAGGTGGCTTCCCCCTCCTTTTCTTCTCCGGCCGTCCGTGGTGGAGTGGGGAGTAGGTGGTGGGGGGCGGCGATCTGCTTTTGTTCGGTGGTGGTTCTGGAGGTCCTCTTCGTCGTTTTCGCTCCGGCCGGCCGTGGTGGCGAGGGGAGCAGCGGCTGGAGGTGGTTGGTGGCTGGCGCGGGTGGTCCTTGCCGCGGCGGAGGTGGCTGGTTGCTGGGTGGAGGCGGGGAGGTGCTGCTGTGGTCGAGCTCGTTCATCGAGGCTAGGTTCCGTCGCCTGCGGCGGACAGCTTCTGCGGCCGTCTACAAAGCGTGGCGGTGGCTTCTTCCCGGCGGTTCGAGGTACGGCATCTCCGGCGACGGCTAGGAGGGTTGGGAGCGGATGAAGGATCTGTTCGTGCTTTCTTCGACTGCAGGAGGTGGTTCTTGCACTTTTTCAGGGGCCTCGTTGTATTTTCTGTGTCTTTGTGGTCCTTGTTTGTAAGTGTGGGTGCTGTCTTGTATTTAATACGGATCCTTCCCTCAAAAAAAAAAAAAAGAATCTGGCATGCTTCGAAATATAAAATACTATTGCTCTTGTTCGTGCCCATAATTGGATACTTATTTTATGATGCTTGGAATTGGATGATAATGAGGAAATGACACTTGTGAGATACTTAAGTTTTGGGATGATATTAACTTTAAAATAGGTTTTTTTTTTTGGAAATGAGGGTGCGGATGCACGGCCTCTGCATCAAAGTGATGCACACAGCCACCAAAACTTATTGCAAAGTAACAATAGTAGTTTAAAGTTTACATCTCAAGGATCACTCAACGTGGCTACAAAGATCAACCACTTGAAGAAAAGAGCGCTAAACATCTAGTCTTTTAGTGTGTAGCCACCCAGCCCGGCACAAGATAGCCCGTACGACCGCCACCATGCGGGTACACCCGGAATCCATAAGTCCACGTTGGTCGACAGGGAGTAGTACGGACCACGTGTTGATCCAGTAGACCGCCTTGTTGACCACCTGCAAGTAATGAACATAATTTATTTTGTTAAAGATAAAATCATTCAGGCAATTCCATATCGCCCATAAGAACGCCGCAACGCCTATTCGAATCCTATTTTTTGTTGCTTTATCTACACCATTCAACCAGCTACCAAACAAATTAGCAATGCTAGTTGGAGGGTAAATATTAAAAGTGAAGTGAAATAATCGCCAATATTCTGGGCAAACGGACAAGAGATGAACAAATGGTGTACGGATTCATCCAAATGACAAAAAACACATTTTGTACGTCCATTCCAGTTTCTTTTTTTAAAGATTATCCTTTGTTAACAATTCTTTTCTCTGCATGAACCATACGAAAATCTTGATCTTTAGCAGAATCTTCAGCCTCCACAAATATTTTCGCAAAAATCTAGTGTGGCCATTTAACATACCAGCGTACATAGTTTTAACAAATAAGACTCCGTTCGAAGTCAAGTTCCATTTGAATGTATCATTTTCATTGCTGAGATGTACTGGCATTAGTCTCTCAACAAGATGTAGCCATGCCGTTCTCCTAGCACCTAAAATATTTCTGCAAAAAAAAAAAGATTTAAAGGTACTGTAGTTAGCACATCAGCTACCGAAGTTTTTTTGTTTTCCGCTATAGCATATAAAGAGGGGTATTCACTCGCTAGTGAATTATTCCCTAGCCATGCATCCTCCCAAAAATTTGTGTGCTGCCCATTTCGCACTACAAAAGTACCATGAGAAAAGAATTCTTGTTTCACCTCCATTAAACCCTTCCAAAACGGAGAATCAGTAGGTTTTGCTTGTACTTAAAAATAGGCTGAAGGATTCGATTCTTAACTGCTAAGAAATGCTGAAATAGGAACAAGTATCCCTTCTGCTGCAGCTCTCTCATACCTTGGGATGAGAGAACTCGTCTATTGCGGAGGGCGGATAAAGAGCATGATTAAGAAGCAAAGCTACATCAGTTGTCAACTGTCTCAATAGTTGAAGAAACAGCATAGCTGGTTGAAGATGTACACAGTAATTCATAGTGCAGAAAATTCGTGGCAAATACAAGTCTACAAGTAACCGGGCATAGTGTTTTCTTTCTCTGAAACTATGATTACCAATGTATAACCTAATAAATTATGTGGACACAAAAGGTCAATATCTGTAATTGGCTTGACTGAATTTCTTGAACCAGCGGTTTCGTTGACCCTTGAATATAATATGCTGCCTACTGCAACGCTCAATACTAGATACCACAACTATCATTTTATGGAGACCCTGTATACTGTAGATTGAATTGAAGAAGATAATGTGGTCTCTATTTGATACCAATGCTTTCTATTAATATTTACTGGAATAAGTACATGACATATGCCAGCAAGGAATATGGATGAGGAGAATGATAACGAATAAGGGTTACATCAGTTACTAACCGATTTTAGCAAATGCTGTATGGCTGTTGTACCCATATCTTACCCAACGACTAATATTTTGTGAAGGTACTTAAGAACCTCATAAGCACCTTAAAACATCTCCAAAATAAATTTCTAGACCTGTAAAATGTCCTATTTCATGGGCACCGGATCGTTACACCTCAGTAGAGCAGAAGGACTCCGGCTAATTCACCTCTAAATTTTACTGAACCTCCCATTCCAAGGTTCTGTGCCAACTGTGTTTTGTCGTCAGATACCTATGGTTTAATGGTGGGCAACTGGGAATTAATTGTTCATCGTAATAGTTGCAGCAGTGAGATGGGTCATATTCATATGGCCACTAGAATGTTATAAACCTCCATAATGCAATCTGTTTAATTTGTCGACCATTTCATTCTAAAATTTGTTGAAAATCTTCATTCCCAGGTTCTGTACCTACCATTCCATCACCAGACACCCAGGATTTTATAGTGAGGTACTAGGAATTAATGGTTATAATTATAAAAGTTGCACTAGTGAGGTCATGGGGGTGTAAGGAACTCCACTTCTATTTTGAATGTATGTACTTTGAACCTTAAACTATGTTATGGGATTTACAGCTGAGACTCGACACTTCAGTTGCTAAGAAAAACTTAGTCCCTGTGTCTGTTATGCTCTGCTCCTCAGAGTACAACTGATTTCTAAATCTTCCCCTGGATGTTCTGTGCTCATTGTGCAATTTAACCACTGCTTGATTTTTGTTAGAATAACATCTGACATTATGGATGGTGCGCTACAGAAAACACCAAACAAGATAGCGACATCTAAGAAGGCTGCATATAGGGCTATCAAGCTTTTCATCTTGGGAATAATTTTGCAAGGTTATACTGATCCCTATTTCATTGCCAGATAGACTGTGATCATGTAGCCCCATGTTATGTCATTTGTTTGAGTTGTAGTTTAGTATTTTTATGTTTTTATTTTTCTTGTAGGAGGATACATTCATGGACGGCACGATTTAACTTATGGCGTCGATTTGGATCATATTCGATGGCTAGGTGTGTTACAGGTAAATGTATATACTACATCGTTTTTTCGCAAATTTCTTTTATTTCTGTTTACTGATACCACATTTTTACTTGTTATTGTTTTTCTCATAGAGAATAGCTATCGGATACTTTCTAGCAGCAATAGCTGAGATTTGGCTCGTGAACAATACTTGGGTGGACTCGCCAGTATCATACGTGAAGAAATACTACATGGAGTGGTTAGTCAACATTTTATTACGGAAATATTCATTTTTGTAGTCTTTAAATTCCGCTTGAGTCGGTAGTGAGTATTTTGGACGTGTCAATAAGGGTAACATTCATTTTTGTAGTTTTTAAATTCCTCTTGGGTCAGTAGTGAGTATTTCGGGTGTATGTAATCCAATCCTTGTTCTTACGCTCTAGTTATATCCTGTTATTAGCGTAACTGAGCTCCACCTACACATAACTTTTTCAATGATTTTTTTCGAGGCCTTGTAATATTTTCAGAGAAATATTTTTGTTTAGTTGTCTGTTTCAGAATGTTGTCTTCATATTTTATAAGGCCCTTTATTTGAAAATACATCAGAAGGCCCTTTATTTGAAAATTTGGCTCCTTTGTTTCTGTCTGTTGAACTTCTAGAGGTGGTTAGATAACTCAATGTTTTATACTCAGCAGATATGCGAATGTTGTAGTTTGGGTCTACTTCACAGAGATCAGTTATATAGATTATTAAGAATTATTTCAACACAAAACACTGCACATGCATGTACTTACATCTGTTTATCTTCTGAAGGATCATGGCCATAATGATTTCAGGTCTTTATATTGGCTTAGTATTTGGCCTTTATGTTTCAAATTGGGAATTTAAAGTTCAAACTAGCAATTCAACCTTTTCAAGTCCAAGCAATGAAGTTGGATTCAAAACGGTAAGATGATAACCCTCCACTTATACCTAATTATCTTGTTGTATGATCTCAAGGCTTTAAGAACACGATAATTGTTTATCTACCATATATGTTTGAATGGATGAGACTACTCAAACAGTACTGCCGTACAATTCTCCTCACTTGATGTATTTCCCATAAATATGCTTGGCCATTCTTCCTGCACCAACAGTTAGTCGAAAAAGGGTTTCTCGGATGGTTACAATGGGGAACCAGGAATTCAATTGTGATTCTTTTCCCAAATTAATAAATGTGAACTGGCTCTCTAAGTTCCGTTCATACCAGCATTTCTGGGAGCTACGGTTACTGGTGCGATTTGAAACCCTAGTAGTGACAAGTGTTTACAGTTTCTCCCTCTGTTGGTGCCTTTAAACCACCTTAAATTGCTATTGAACAAGATATCTGTTTTCTTCACTTCTTTTGGTTAACTTGCAGATCTACTGTGATGTTAGAGGCAGTCTTGGACCCCCTTGCAATGCAGTTGGCTTGGTTGATCGATTTTTTCTCGGAGAAAATCACCTGTACAAGAACCCTGTCTACAAAAGGACTAAGGTTATTATTGAAAACATTGACATTATATTATTCTCTATGGTTCAGTAACAAAGAGTAAGACAGCTTCTCTATAGGCTACCTATATCCCAGTGGTCAAATTTTCTTGTTTCTTTGTCCATAGGAATGCAGTGTTAATTCCCCTGATTATGGGCCACTTCCTCCAAATGCCCCAGACTGGTGCCTGGCTCCATTTGATCCTGAGGGTTTATTAAGGTAGATATGAACACTCTGTCACCAATTTATCGCCAATTGAATGCTATTCAGGCCATACCTGTTTTTGTTCCAACCAGTGTTAAACCAAATAGGAACATTGACATCTCTTGTAGAAAATCAGAAAATAACCCCCTTTCCCTTTTGGTTTTACAGTACGTTGATGGCTGCAGTGAGCTGCTTTGTTGGGTTGCATTTCGGGCATGTTCTGATTCATTGCAAGGTAAACTGCAAGAATGCATTACATTTTCAACCATATGACTGTCTGTTCGAACCAAACGTTTCCAAACTTTCCTAACCTTTGCTTCTGCTGCAGAATCATTCACAGCGAATGATGTCATGGCTGCTGGCTTCAACGGTGTTAACAGGTTCAGCGTTTCTACTACAATTATTAGGTAACACTGCATCCTGCGAGAGCGAGACATGCAACAGTTCATGATCTGAAACAGAGACCTTTCCCTTTCTGGGATGACAACTTGTTGGTTTTCAGGTATGCCTTTCAGCAAGCCTCTCTATACTGTGAGCTACATGCTGCTCACTGGTGGAGTGTCTGGATTTCTTCTGTTGCTGCTGTACTACATAGTGAGTTCATTATTCTTCGGTTCTGTCTGTTTTTGTAACTCTTCGAACTGTCCTTGTTCTTGGTGTTTGGTAACAGTCTATACAACCTAAAGACCGAACCTAACAAACGAGATTATCATGAAGGCAATGTCTGATGTTGCTGTTTGTGACCAGGTCGATGTTTTGCATATCAAGAAGCCATTAGTTCTGTTCCAGTGGATGGGCATGAATGCGCTTATAGTCTTTGTCCTGGCTGCCGGCGAGCTGTTCCCTGCACTTATTCAGGGTTTCTACTGGCGGTCACCCGAGAACAACCTGGTATGTATTTTTCCACAACTGTGTAGTGTATCATGATGGTCATGCGTTTTATGTCTCAGAAAATTATCAGCCGAAGCAGCTAGTCTGAAAAAGCCCGACTTCACAATGAAAATAAAATGTGTTTCAGGTGGATGCGACCGAGTCTCTGCTTCAGATCATCTTCCATTCGAAACGTTGGGGCACCTTGGCGTTCGTCCTCCTGGAGATAATCTTCTGGTGCTTGGCCGCCTGCTTCCTCCACATGAAAGGCATATACCTGAAACTGTAGAAACATCTACAACCCTGTGTAATATTGAAGTGGCACTCCCTGCGACTAAGTTTATTGACGTCCTGCTGTATATCATTCGTAAAATCGAATGTGTTTTGACATGGTCCGTTGTATCGCATTTGTACACAGGAAGTTGTCCATGATGGGCCGTTTGGTTGTTTGCTCTATGTTTTGCCACGTCGGCGCACCGCAGGCCTAACAGGCTGTCTCTGATACCAAAGTACTCTCCCTCTGTCGAAATCTCAAAAAAAAGTACTCCCTCTGTCTTAAACGTGTTTCAATGTTCAACTTTGGTCATCGATTTGACCATAAAACGTGGATTTTGTGTTACAAAAATTATGCCATTGAATACGTATTTGAAAAAAATAGTTGTATAATAACATTTGTCATGTTATTGGTCAAATTAGTGTTGGTCGAATGGTCAACGTGAACAAGGAGCCATGCAAATGAGGACGGATGGGTATTTTCAAAATTATACTACATGAACTATGATTCTTTTTTACTGTCGATCTTGTCTCGGTGAGACCTTCGAAATTAGACTCATGTTGATATATTTTGAGAATTTGTTTCCTCCAAGAAAAATCTAGAATAGACCCTGGAAGGTGTATCACATTGCATAGAAGAAGTGCCAAGAGGCAAAGTTTACAACACCGTCTAGCGGCTTACTCGATGCAAAAGGGGTAAGGAAATAAGGACTACTCGCCTCCAATCCACCCCTCCGATGTTGGCAAAGGGAAACCAAAGGCCTCACCCCAGAACAGTCCCCGACAACGGGCCTAGCCTAGTACTCCTCCTATCTTACCCTCCTAACGATTACCCTCAAGGATGGCAATGTCCCATGCATGAGGGGCGTGTCAGGTGCAGGCATCCAGTTCCGGCTTCAGCCAGTGGGATGAAGGTGCTAGCCCACACCTCCTATGCAAGAACACATCCCAACACTAGGTGTTGTAGGGACTCCGGCTCATGGTCGCATAGCGGACAAGCTGTAGGGTTGGGTAGTGGCGGAGCTACCACATTTGGAAAGTGTGCCTAGAGGGTGCTATAGTAGACAACAAGTAGCTTAGGGGGATGCATATGTGGTAAAAAAAAACTATTTTACAAAAAAAAAAATCCCCGCCCGGTGTCATGCGCACCCCTGCCATGCCTTGGATCCTCAAGTGGGGTTGGGGTAGGCCACGTTGCATTAGGCGATCCGCGGTCCAACATGTGTTCCTCGAAACTAGCAGCGCGAAGAAAAGACAATGTAAGGGACCTAGAATCTCGATACCCGCTCCATGCATTCTACCCAAGTGTCCCCAACGAAGAAGGCTCCATAAACCGAGCGAGAATATACTTGCTATCTCTCCCACCTCCAGGCTCCAGGACATGCTGTCCTCCACAAGTGTATCAAGCCGCGAGGCGGTCCCAAACCATGAAGAACTCCTCCAAGGCCGCCCTACCAAGATCATGTCCACAATCTATGAGCCAAGCCCCTTGCAGACCTTCCTTGACGGTGCACTTTGAAGCGATGCGCCTAGGCACCATCGCGGCAAGATGGGGCGCAAGCTCCACGACTCTTCGCCCGTCGAGCCATGTGGTTGTCTAGAAAAGAGCCCTCTCCCCGTTTACCAAGGGTGGTGAATGTGGCCGCCTGGAAAATAGTCATAGACTCTCTAGGGACCTTATAAATTTATAAAGTTACCAACGTGTCAAAACTAAAATTGCACCGTGGTAACTTGATACAACATATATAGGCTTACAACTAAAATTTACATCAGACCATGGACTATCCAAGCAACATAATAGTCAAAAACAGTTTATCGAATGATATCAACATGATCTAGTTTTGAAGTCTTATATGTCAGACCATTTATGCTACAGAAAACTTTAAACCTCTTAAAATCAGGCTTAATGTGCTAATGTTCTCTTAGTGTATGGTTGTAGCAAAATTTGTGCAGTCTTTTTGTGTGTATCTATTAATGCCTACTAATTGCACGCGCAAACACCAAAGGCAAAAAAGACTTGAAGCGAATGCCAATCTCTGGATGCAATGCATTTTGTTTACACGGTCTCATATCATGGTCAGATGGTGTGGGTGCACTTCACGCTGCCAATTTAGTGGAGCGAACTTTTGCCCGATAAAACTTTAGAAACTATATACTATAATTATATGCTATTTTTCTATGATGTCTCGAACATACGACTGAAGGCTAGCTATGGATTGACCTAGTAGTGGATAGTGATGATTTTCTACCGCGTGTTGTCGTGTTTGGTTACGCCCCACCCAGCTAGCCCAACCAAGACCGATGGATGGAAAGTCCAGCGTTTGGTTGCCGAATCGGCCCTTGCTTTAGCGCCAGACTCTAGCACTCACCTCATCTCTATTATAATCTGCGTAACACGGTGTCTAAAGTTCGACACGAAAAAGATGCACATTGACGATGTGATTCCATTCCCACATCGATTCCAAGTTTCGCTAACTTGTACTCTTGAATTTCGTGTTAAGGGCAATTCCAACGTAACGATTCATTTGGTCTGTTTCTGTTCGAATGTGTCCGTTTTGCGAAAAACCACGGTCCAACGTGCCGACGCATTTAGAATGTGGTCAGTTTTTCTGTCCACGCGTACCCAAATTTGAGCCGGCTTTGCGTCGGCACGGACACGCGCGGACGACCGCCGTGTCCTCCCCTGGCCCTCCAGCCAACCACAGAAATCCCAAATCCTGCCCTTTCCTCTTCCGCCTCCCTCCCAACTCCCATCCGCGAAAACCCTATGGCCGACGAACCAGCTGCCGCCGCCGCCACAACCAGGCGAAACAGGGCCGGCTCCGCCAAGTTGAAGCCGAAGAAGGAGCTCACCCTGGACCAGAGGGCGGCAAAGTCGCTGAAGCGGAGCAATCGGAGGAAGAACATCAAGAGCAAAGCCCTAGCCGCGGAGCCTGCCGCCGCCACCGTCGCGAAAGCTGCCACCAAAGCCACCGCGGAGGTCACAGCCAAAGCCGTTGCTGACACGGAAGCCCTCGCCGCGAAAGTCACCACGACCGCTCTCCTGATGCTTGGGCTAGGGTCTTGCATGACTTTGCTAAACTTGCTAACTATTTGTTTCCGGCATGGCAAGTTTATTTTTACATGATTTCCTAAATTATTTGCATGAATTTGTTATATGTGTGCAATGTGGTTGTATAAGAAAAAAAAGGCTAGAGCGGACCAAATGGATCGACCCGGTAGGTGCACTGGCCAGAAAAAGCCGGACATGGGCCGGACTCTGTCTGTTTGGCGATCCAAACGGACAAAAAACATGTCCGTTTAGGTCGTTGCGTTGGAGTTGCCCTAATGTTAGAGTCATTTTAAATCAGTTTCCTCAAATTCATCGCATAGGATCAATCGTTTAAGAATCATCATTTTGCATGCATGACGCGAACCAGACTCCTGACGGCGATGTTCCACGCATGTGAGAAATCTCCCCGGGTAAGCAAACGCGCCGCAGAGTTTTTCCTCCTTGTAGATATAGATAAGCGATGACCTGGAATTTTCAGTCAAGAAAAACCGACGCAAAGCGATACACGGCCGTGAAAAAGCAGTAGTACCGAGTCACTTTGGTGGAGACTTGACGACTTGGAATTATCATCCAGATTCCAGAGTTTTCAACGCGGCAGTGAATAATCAGTAGTCGCCGATAGTTACCCATCCAATGATATGGCACATGCAAGTCATCGCCACAGTGTCTACGGTAAACGAAAGTAACGGAACCGAAACTTCAAACTTGCTGAATATGGACTTCTTACTGGTCTAAAGCCAAACTACATGTGCCACAATATGTCAACCTATTGAAAAGAGTTTCGAACGGTGGAAACCCCACCACTCCAATTTTACTGAGCCTGAGAATGACGCCATCAAAGTATCGCGGATAATGTGAATTTTCATGACGACGTACTCATCCATAGTATGTACGTTCAAGTATTTTTGCATGTACACATTTTGTAATATGATGTACCTTTTTTTTGCGAGAAAAACTTCCAATCTAATCATCAACTGTCAAGTCAGTACGAAGAACACAAGAAGTAACCAAAATTACATCCAAGTCCGTAGACCACCTAGCGATGACTACAAGCAGCCGAAGGCGCGCCGCTGTCATCGCCCCTTCCATCACTGGAGCCAGGCAAAACTTGTTGTAGTAGACAGTCGGAAAGTCGTCGTGCTAAGACCCCACAGGACTAGCGCATCAGAACAGCAACCGTCGTCGATGAAGAGAAGTGTAGATCATAAGCATCCAAACTATAGACACACGAACAATGACGAACGAAGACCAGATCCAATCGGATCCACCGAAGACAAACGCCGAGCGAATCCCACGAGATCCACCGGAGACACATCTCCACACGTCCTCCAACAACGCTAGACGCGCTGCCGAAACAGGGGCTAGACGGGGAAAACCTTATTCCATCTTCAGGGAGCCGCCGCCGCTTCATCTCCCTAAATAGGACACAAAACCTAACCAAACAAAAAAACATATGAGAACGGAGCCCTCCTGCTGGCAAAGACCGGGATCCGCCGCACCACCATGGCCCAAGGCCACAGAGGCGAGATGGATCGGCGGCGGCGCCGGCAGGAGGCAGAGAAACCCTCGTCGCCTTGAGTCGCTAGCTCTCGTTCGAAGGGGTACGTATTGTTCTAAACGCTAATATGATGTAGCTTCACTGAGTTGTTTCCAACATTTATGAAAATTTCACACATGTCATCGAAAGAGATTATTGGATTACCTAAGTCGTGGAAAACCTAAATGTTATTGTTTATTGGTGAATCAAAGTGCAGCGTTTGTGCTCCATGAAATAGTCTTATTACTGGAAATTGATCCTTATGTACGGCTAGATTCGAATAACCTCGTTACTTTGGAATAAGGGCGTGTTTGGTAGCCCACGAGCTCCTCAATCAGGCCCTGGGGTGCAAAAAACGTGCATTTGGTTGCCTGGCCCAGCTCGCGTTCCTGCATCTGCACGAACCTTAAAGCAGGCTGGGCCTGGCTGAGGAGGAACGGACGAATGGGCCATTTTCCTTGGGCCAGGCTGAGGAGAGCCACGCGTTGGGAAGCGTGGGAGACGCGACGCTTCGCATTAACTCCCCACTCCTGTCACCGCCCACTCTCTCTCTCTCCCTCATCTCAACCTCTCCGCCTCACCGCCGCTCGGAATGGCCGGCCCTCGTCTACCGCCGCGCCGCCCCCTCGGCAACACTCCACACTCCCGGTGGGTGCAGAACGTCGTCGTCCAGCAGATGTCGCCGGAGGAGCTCCGACGGCAGTTCCACGCGCCTTCCCCAATCTGTCACCGGGGGCCATCATCGACCGCCACAACGGCCGCCGCATCGATGGCGGGGCCATCCACGGTGCCCTCGCCTTTCGCTCCAGCTCTGCGTGCGGCAGCGCTGACTGGATTGATGGTGTCGATGCCCGCGCTGCCACTGGTGTCCATTACCATGCACGGCTGCTCCGGACCATGGGTATCGCCTCCACCCCCTTCAGCGCCTGCACCGCTGGCGCCGCGTCCGCCCCTTCCACCGCCTGCACCACCGGCAGCACTCACGGTAAGTTCCGATCTATCCCACCTTGTCAGTTAGGGTTTCATGTCAGTACGAATCTGCACTTTTAGGCTTTAATCCGAGCTTCTATATGCTAGATTAGTGTAGTACATGTCAGATTCTGATGTAGATGTTGCGATCTACTGTGTATGTTCTTGTTCCGAGCTTGATTTGGGGTTTTTTGTGCCCCAAATCGACATGTTCTTGACACTGGGTTTTTTTGGGAGCATTTCCTCATTGTGCATGTGTTGTGCTCAACTTGATTTGAGGTTTAGATGTTCCGATCTACTGTGTATATATAGCTAGTGCACTGCTTGATTTGGTTTTTTTTGCCCCAAATCCAGATTTCTTGCTTCTGCATTGATCGACCATTGCTTGTTTGCATTGATCGCCCATTCCGTGTTTCTGCATTGCTAACGATCGTCACACTATATGACAAGGTACCCAAGGCCGAGCAAGATGACCCTCCTCCAGGCTTTCAGCCTCTGGTGCCACTGCCCGGCGTCATCCCCTGTAACAGCAGGCTTCAGAAGCCATTGCTGCTTGGGAGGGAAGAGGAGGCACTGGAGCTGCTGAAGGTGGTGAAGGGGAAGAAGCCCAAGGTCGGCCACATGCCAAGAGTGGGAATGCCTCGGCGCTTCTACGTGCAGCTGGACCGGGAGGACCTGCACATGATGCTCATCCCAAGGTCATTCCATGCCAGCTTGAAGGCGTGGCTGATGATCCCCCTGCCTCGCTGCATCGCCATCGGCGCCTGCAAGTACTGCGACGAGCATGTTCAGATCCAGTACTTCAAGAACACCGACGAGATAGTGATCGGGAGGAACTGGCCAGATGTCGTCTACAAGTACAGTCTGGAGGTGGACGACGTCCTAGTCTTCAAGCTCACCGCCATGGGCTTCAAGATGGACATCTACAAGAACGAGGACTCCACGTCCAGGTCCTACACTTGTCCTGAGCACGGCTAGTTCCAGCGTGCTAAGGTAAGTGCATTTTGATCAGGGGCATGTGATGCCCCTGTTAGTGTTGATCAGGGGCATGTGATGCCCCTGTTAGTGTTGATCAGGGGCATGGGATGCCCCTGCTAGCTGTTAACCCAGGCTTAGAATGCCCAAAACTTGTTTTGATCAGGGTGTGTATGTCCCTTGTTTGTTCATCAGGGTATTTTTTGTCCCCTGATGTGGTGTACTTAAGTAGTTTAGTTGTGCACTTAAACATCTACCATGCTAATATGTGTTAGTCCTTACGGTTCTGTGCTTGTTGGTGATTGCTGCTTGCTGCTTGCTGCTTGTGTTAGGCGGGTAAGATGACCAGTTTTGAAAGTGGCGAGCATAAAACTAAACCTACATGCAACCAAACAGCCGTGTTTTGCAGCTAAACAACCCACAACCAAGAATGCAGGCAACCAAATACGAAAATGCGAAATAAATAGGCAAAAAAGAAAAACGATATGCAGGCAACCAAACGGGCTGCAGAACTTGGCTCAGGCCGCGTTTCACCTGAGCCAGGTCCGCCAGGGCCACGGAGACAGGAGGCCCATTTTCGGGGCGAGCAACCAAACACGCCCTAATTGTTTGGTTCCGACCAAGGATATGATGGATCGCATCGATAAAGACGAACACACACATTCGAAAAATAGGCACCTCCATCTCGACCCACTTTGAGCCCATGCGGTGTTGCTGCCTCCTCGGAACACCGCGAAGCTGCGCTTCAGTGCAAATATAGCAGATCCATTAAAAGTGATCATCCAGTAATATGAGCGACTTTTTAACTTGTGCCGTGACTAGATCCCGTAAATGAGGACCTCCTGCAAATATTGTTTTATGGTAAATGCAAAAAACAAGGCGCTCATACCAATATGTGCCTTTTTTGCGTATACTGTAAATCTGGAAGTGGCGTGATACGTCCATTTTGCATCACTATTTTATATCATAATTTACTGCTATTCATCGATATATTTCATATTTAGAAGTGTTACTTATGTTATTTTACCTATTTTGCATGTTTGATGAATAATGGAGAATTGGACACCGGAGTCAGGATTCTGCTGGAAAAAGCACCGTCGAGATGCACTATTTCTGAAGATCAATAAATCGAAGGAGACATATGGAAGTTCCTATTTTACCAGAAGATGGAGGAGGCCAAAAGGGGGAGCTGAGATGGGCCATGGTGGGCCCTCCTCACCCTTGGCGCGGTGGGGCCCCCTGCCGCGCCGACAGGTGGTTTGGGGGCCCTGGCCCACCTCAGCCGTTCCCCCTTCGCGTACTTGACCCCCTCGAACCCTAACACACAGAGGACGGCCATCGAAATATTCCGCCGCCTCCACGAGGCGGAAAACACCAGAGAGCGAAAAGCTCCCCTGCAGGAAGAAATCTGCCGGGGGAAATTCCCTCCCGGAGGGGGAAATCGTCGCCATCATCACCGTCATCGAGCTGGACTTCATCGGGATCATCATCATCATCTCCACCGCCAACACCATCATCACCGCCGCTGCACCCCGTCTCCGCTATAACATCTAGGGCTGAATCTTGTCTATTTCATAGGGGAAACTCTCCCGGTGTTGATTACTCTTGTTATTGATGCTATTGGGTGAAACCATTGGACTAAGGTTTATGTTCAGATTGTTATTCATCATCATATCACCTCTGATCATGTTCCGTATGATGTCTTGTGAGTAGTTCGTTTAGTTCTTGAGGACATGGGAGAAGTCTTGATGTTAGTAGTGAACTATGTTGAGTAATATTTAATGGTTTGATGCTTAAGTTGTGGTGTTATTCTTCTAGTGGTGTCATGTGAACGTCGACTACATGATACTTCACCTTTATGGGCCTAGGGGAATGCATTGTGTATTCGTTTGCCAATTGTGGGGTTGCCGGAGTGACAGAAACCTGAACACCCGTTGGTATATCGATGCATGAGGGATAGCAGGATCTCAAAGTTTAAGGCTGTGGTTAGTTTATCTTAATTACTTTCTTGTATTTGCGGATGCTTGCAAGGGGTATAATCACAAGTATGTATTAGTCCTAGGAAGGGCGGTGCATTAGCATAGGTTCACCCACACAACACTTATCAAAACAATGAAGATTAATCAACTATATGAAGCGAAAGCACTTGACAATATTCCCGTGTGTCCTCAAGAACGTTTGGTCATTATAAGTACAACAACCGGCTTGTCCTTTGCTGTAGAAAGGATTGGGCCACTCGCTGCAACTATTATACTGCATTTTATTTACTTGTACTTTATTTATCTGTCATATCAAAAACTCCTAAAAACTTGTCTGTGAGCATTTACAGTGAATCCTTCATCAAAACCGCTTGTCAACACCTTCTGCTCCTCGTTGGGTTCGACACTCTTATTTATCGAAAGTACTACGATACACCCCCTATACTTGTGGGTCATCAAGACTATTTTCTGGCGCCGTTGCCGGGGAGTGTAGCGCTATTGGTAAGTGGAATTGGTAAGGGAAACATTTATTGTACGTGCTGTTTTTATTTTTGCCTGCTGCTATATCTCATTATGGAGGGGTCTTCTCTTGAATTCCTATTTGGGAAAACAACTACCACTGCTAAGGTAGTAGAGGAGGCGCCAGATGAGCAGGTAATACCGTTCAAAATTCCTATGAAAATTGTTGAACGTGTCACAAATAACCGCTATGCAGGAGATGGAACTGTCCATCCTGGAGATCATTTGTTATTTCTGCATGAATTGTGCGAGTTATTTAAGTGTGCAGGTATCTCGATGGGAGAAGTTAAGAAGAAATTATTCTCTCTATCACTGTCTGGTAAAGCTGCACATTGGTATAAACTGCTGAAGAATGGGTATTCTCTTGGATGGGAGGAAATTGTACCTCTCTTTTACTCCAAATTCTATCCTCCAAGTGAGATTCATAAGGATCGGAACCTCATATATAACTTCTGGCCCTATGATGGAGAGAGTATCGCTCAAGCGTGGGGGAGATTGAAGGCATTAATGCTCAAATGTCCCATTCATGAGCTTCCTGGTAATATTGTTATTGATAACTTTTATGCAAGACTCTCCTTTCAAGATAAAACTCTATTGGATACCACTTGTGCTGGATCGTTCACTCGTAATAAAGAAGAGTTTAAGTGGGACCTTCTTGATCGGATTCAGGAGAACACTGAAGGATGGGAGAATGACAAAGGTAGGGAGTCAGGTATAAACTATGACTTTGAGTGTGTTAAAAATTTATGGATACTGATGATTATCGCAAAATTAGCACTACTTATGGTCTTGACTCTCAAATTGTTGCAAACTTTTATAAAGCCTTTGCTTCCTATTTCGGTTTGCCGAAGGAGGGTTTTAAAAATTATCATGAACCATATAAAGATGAATCTGTTTCTCATATATCTAAAGGTGTTGAGGTTAATGTTGCTGATCGCATTATTCCAGAACCTTATATTGAAAAAGTTCCTTTTCCTAATAAGATTAAGGAACATACTATCATAACTGGTGTTGTTAGTAAAAGTAATAAGAAAACTACCAAACCTGATGAGCAAATAACTGTTGAACCTGTTGTAGCATTGGTTAAAGATCTTGTCACTGAAAATTTAGAAGATAGACACATTATCTTTTGTGAGGATGCTTCTAATATTGTCTCACATCCTAAAAGTTCTAGGAAGTCTAGTGTTCCTGTGCTTTCTGTTGGGATAGGTGATCATTGCTATTATGGTTTATGTGATATTGGTGCAAGTTCTAGTGCTATTCCTTATGAGCTTTACAGGGAAATTATGCACGAAATTGCTCCTTGTAAACTTGAAGAGATTGATGTGGTTATTCAGCTTGCTAATAGGGAAACTATCTCTCCAATTGGTATCATTAGAGATGTCGAAGTCCTTTGTGGTAAGACTAAATACCCTGCTGATTTTCTTGTACTTGGGTCGGCTGCCAATGATAGTTGTCCTATTATTTTTGGTAGACCTTTTCTGAATACTTGTGGTGCTGTTATAGATTGTAAGAAAGAGAAAATCTTTACTAAATTTGCTGGTGAATCTTATGAATTCAATTTCTCTAAATTTGCTAAAGCACCTTATGAAACTGAATTGCCTAGTGAGGATTTTGAAATTGCTCAACTTGCATCTATTGTTCTTGCTCCTAACAATGCTTTGCAGCAACATATGGAGAATCATGAAAGTGAGAACTTCAGGGAAGAAAGGAATGAGCTTGATGAAGTATTCCTTCGTCAACCTATGCTCAAACACAATTTACCTGTGGAAGATTTGGGTACCACAATGCCACCCAAGGAGGATCCTGTTTTTGATTTGAAACCTCTGCCTGATAATCTTAAATATGCTTATATTGATGATAAGAAAATATATCCTGTTATTATCAGCTCTAAACTTTCAGGTACAGAGGAGGAAAGGTTATTGGGAGTGTTGAGGAAACACCGCGGAGCTATGGGATATACTCTTGATGACCTGAAGGGAATTTCTCCTACTATATGTCAGCACGCCATCAACATGGAACCTGATGCAAAGCCTGTTGTTGAGCATCAGCGTCGTTTAATACCCAAGATGAAAGAAGTGGTAAGAAATGAGGTATTAAAACTTCTTGAAGCTGGTATTATTTATCCTATTGCTGATAGTAGATGGGTAAGTCCTGTGCATTGTGTTCCTAAGAAAGGAGGAATTACCGTTGTTCCTAATGAAAATGATGAACTAATTCCTCAAAGAGTAGTAGTTGGTTATAGGATGTGCATTGATTTTAGAAAGGTTAACAAAGTAACTAAGAAAGATCATTATCCTTTGCCTTTTATTGATCAAATGCTTGAGAGGTTGTCCAAGAAAACTCACTTTTGTTTCCTTGATGGGTATTCTGGGTTTTCTCAAATTGCTGTGAGAGCGCAAGATCAAGAGAAAACTACTTTTACTTGTCCTTATGGAACTTATGCTTATAGACGTATGCCTTTTGGTTTATGTAATGCTCCTGCTACTTTTCAAAGATGCATGTCTGCTATTTTTCATGGCTTTTGTGAGGAAATTGTGGAAGTCTTCATGGACGATTTCTCCGTCTATGGAACTTCCTTTGATAATTGTTTGCACAACCTTGACAAAGTTTTGCAGAGATGTGAAGAAACTAGCCTTGTTCTTAATTGGGAGAAATGCCACTTTATGGTTAATGAAGGAATTGTTCTTGGACATAAAATTTCTGAAAGAGGTATTGAAGTTGATCGAGCTAAAGTGGAGGCAATTGAAAAGATGCCTTGTCCCAAAGATGTTAAAGGTATTCGTAGTATTCTTGGTCATGCTGGTTTTTATAGGAGGTTTATTAAAGATTTCTCTAAAATTTCCAAGCCTCTTACTAATCTTCTTCAAAAAGATGTACCCTTTGTTTTTGATGATGATTGTAAGGAAGCTTTTGAAACTTTGAAAAAGGCTTTAATCACCGCTCCTGTAGTTGAACCACCTGATTGGAATTTACCTTTTGAAATTATGTGTGATGCTAGTGATTATGCTGTAGGCGCTGTTCTTGGGCAGCGAGTAGATAAAAAGTTAAATGTTATTCATTATGCTAGTAAAACTCTTGATTCTGCTCAAAAGAATTATGCCACTACTGAAAAAGAATTTCTAGCTGTAGTTTTTGCTTGTGACAAATTTCGACCCTACATAGTTGATTCGAAAGTCACTATTCATACTGATCATGCTGCAATTAGATACCTTATGGAAAAGAAAGATGCTAAGCCAAGGCTTATTAGATGGGTACTTCTTTTGCAAGAATTTGATTTGCATATCATAGATAGAAAAGGTGCTGAAAATCCTGTTGCTGATAATTTGTCTAGATTGGAAAGCATTCCTTATGATCCTATTCCTGTTAATGATAGCTTTCCAAATGAACAATTGGCTGCAATAAGTGTAAGTTCGCGAGATAGTCCTTGGTATGCTGATTATGCTAACTTTATTGTTTCCAAGTACTTGCCTCCAACCTTTTCAGCTCAGCAAAGAAGGAAATTCTTTTATGACTTGCGGCATTACTTTTGGGATGACCCACACTTATATAAAGAAGGAGTCGATGGTATTATGCGAAGATGTGTTCCTGAATATGAACAACAGGAAATACTGAGGAAATGCCATGGAAGTGCTTATGGAGGGCATCACGCTGGAGATAGAACTGCGCAGAAAGTTCTACAATCAGGTTTTTATTGGCCTACCCTCTTTAAGGATGCAAGAAAGTTTATTTTATCTTGTGATGAATGTCAAAGGGTTGGTAATATCTCTAGACGCAATGAAATGCCTATGAGTTATTCTCTTGTTATTGAACCATTTGATTGTTGGGGATTCGACTTCATGGGTCCTTTTCCTTCTTCACAAGGTAATACTCATATACTTGTTGCTGTTGATTATGTCACTAAATGGGTAGAAGCTATACCTACTAAAAGTGCTGATGGTGAGACCTCTTTAAAAATGCTTCAAGATGTCATTTTTCCTAGGTTTGGTGTACCTAGATATCTTATGACTGATGGAGGTTCTCATTTTATCCATGGTGGTTTTAGAAAGACTCTTGCTAAATATGGTGTTAATCATAGAATTGCTTCAGCCTATCATCCTCAAACTAGTGGACAAGTAGAATTGTCAAATAGGGAGATTAAATCTATCTTGCAAAAGACTGTTAATAAATCTAGAAAAAATTGGGCTAGTAAGTTAAATGATGCTTTATGGGCTTATAGAACTGCTTATAAGAACCCCATGGGCATGTCTCCTTATAAAATGGTTTATGGTAAAGCTTGTCACTTGCCTTTAGAATTAGAACACAAAGCTTATTGGGCAGTGAGAGAACTTAATAGAGATTTTAAACTTGCCGGTGAGAAAAGGTTGTTGCATTAAGTTCTTTAGATGAATGGAGAAGTGAGGCTTATGAAAATGCTAGACTCTTTAAAGAAAAAGTTAAGAGATGGCATGATAGGAGAATTCTTAAAAGAGAATTTAATGTTGGTGAGAAAGTTCTATTGTATAGGTCTCGTCTCAGATTTTTTGCAGGAAAGTTACTCTCAAAATGGGAAGGACCATTTGTTATTGTGGAGGTGTATCGTTCAGGTGCAATAAAAATTGCTTCATTGAAAGATAACTCTACACAAGTGGTAAATGGTCAAAGACTCAAGCATTATATTTCTGGAGATTCTATTAATGAAGAGGTTGATACAATTAAAGTGGTGACTCCGGAAACTTTCATTGAAGAACATTTTTCTGGGACTGCAGAATTCGATTCGAATAGGTAACAGTTTCGGTAAGAAAAGTTTCGCGAATAACTTTCTAGAAGATATTTTCGTCGTTTTTATTAAATATGGAAAAATAAGAGACCGAACCGGATGGGAGACGGCACCCGTGGTGCCCAAACCATAGGTCGGCGCGGTGGGCCCCCAGCCGCGCCGCCTGGTGGTTTGAGCACCCCGGAGCTCGTCTCCGATCAGGTTTCCTCCTGTACCTTCCTTATGTTGTAAAACTTTTTGCTATATAACTCACCCGAACCCCCGAGGTTCGTATCTCGCCTTTTCATCGTGTTTCGTTTCGAGCTGTTTCTGTCCAGATATTGTTTTCAGATTTAGAAGCGCCATGGTCTCCAACAACAACAACAAGGGCAAGGAGCCTTTGGAAGACGAGACTCAAGACCCCAAGCTGAAGGAGGAAGTCAAGAGCGAAGATGAAGGAGAAGTGGAGGAAGACCCGCGCGAATACCCGCGCGCTACCGTTGCAAGCATCGGAGTGGTGGCAAATCCATTCAAGCCCAGGCAAGGGCGCGGATGAGCACCGGAGGGAAGGTTCCACGACGCTTCTTGGCTCCCAGGACATCTTCCCCAGGCATAAATAACCCCTTCCATACTCTTATCCATAAGCATCAAATTGAGAGGATCCCGGAGGCTGAGTTGCCTAGTGGTTGGAATATAGATCGTTCTAACAATACAGGAAAGAGGGATTCTGCTGCTGAGGAGTGGGGAAACAACTCCAAGAGTTGGGACTCGCAGTCTGACAAGTTTATGAATCGCATCGAACACAACTCTGAGCTGATTCGCGCCCTCACCTACAAGATTGATGAACTGAAGGAGCTGGTTGATAAGCTTATCAACAATTCACCACCACCACCGAAGGAGTAATTCATCATAAGTATTGGCATCCCCTTGGTTTGTTCCAAGCTTGGGGGAGTGCCGCGGTATCACATCATTATCTTTACCTTTTACTTTTCCATAAAGTCATATCGTGAGTAGGGAAGTTATCTTATATGATGGTTTGCAATGTGGAAGTATCTCTCTTTTAGTTGGTTATCTATGTATCCCTTGGTGTGAGTTGCCGTTATGAAATATTAATGAGAAGTTTTATCATTTACTTTCTGCATACTTTATTTTAGCTTGCAATTCTCTTTCATATTGATAACCTTGTTGTTAGTATAGGGATCACTTTTTAGAGCACCAAGTTAATCTTTTTGGTTTTGGCAAACTTAGCATTGGTCAGTAGTAGACAATACTTTGAGACTTAAGTAGAGAGAGGGAGTGCATGCAAATATATTATTCCATGATCTTTCTTTCTTTGTAGCTCATAAGCTTAGTATTCTTAAGTTAAACTATTTGTGCTTCTAAGGAAGATTGCATGATTATTCTTATCACTTGTATAATTGTTTGTATCCCTCAACTCTTATGCTTGCTACATAACCTTGCTAGCCAAAGACCTGTATCGAGAGGGAATGCTTCTCATACATCCAAACCTTGAGCCAAACCATTGCCATTCGAGTCCACCATAACTTCCTACTATATGGTATTTTGCGCCATTCCAAGTAAATACTTCATGTGCTACCTTTAAATTATTCAAAACTTATTACTCCTAGTTTTGTGTCACTGTTTATTAGCTCATGAGGGTTCTGTAGAGTTTCTCTAGCACTTTTGTCAAACAGACTTTCACCAATGGACTAGTGGCATATACACCGCTTATCCAACAATTTGCAAAAAGAGCTGGCAAATGGGGTGCCCAGTCCCAATTAACTACAACTTTCATTAATAATTCTCTTCACATGTTTTGCCCTGATTTATCAGTAAGCAACTTAATTTGCAAATAGACACTCCTCCATGGTATGTGAATGTTGGAAGGCACCCGAGGATTCGGTTAGCCATGGCTTGTGTAAGCAAAAGGTTGGGAGGAGTGTCAACTATAAAGAAACTAAAATACATGTGTAAACAAAAGAGAAGAGGGATGATCTACCTTGCTGGTAGAGATAACGTCCTTCATGGGAGCCGCTCTTGAAAGTCTGGTTGACAAGGGGTTAGTGTTCACTTTACTACGATTCGTTGACAACGACATACATAGCTCAAACAACTATTTTCATACTCTCTATATGCTTTGCAAAACTTAAAAGCTCTAGCACATGATTTAATCCCTGCTTCCCTCTGCGAAGGGCCTATCTTTTACATTATTGTTGAGTCAGTAAACCCATTCCTCTCTATCTCAAGCAAGCATTTGAGTTGTTGAGATCCAATTAGTTATATGTGTTGATACTTCTAATCATATCTCTCATTTCCTTGTTTCGCACAATAGCTTTTATCCGAATGAATATAACTTTGAAAGTTATCAATGACTGTAAGGAGACTGTTATGATTAAGGCATGTAAGTTCTGCTATATAAGCTCTGATATAAAGACTCTTCTCGAAAGATAAGTATGATCTGTTAATTGTTCTCTGACCAAGAGTTTAAGTTTGCCTTCACCAATCATGGTTCTCTTTATGCACTTCATCGTGGTTCCCTTTACTTATTTCAAGTTAGATTATATGAAGGGAAGTTGCTGTCTAGAATGACTTGTGTATCAATGAATGTGATGCTTCTTGTCCGTATTTTATTTATCGACACTTTGCTCCATAAACTTGTGGTCATGTTTACTGAGCTCAGTTTTCGCTTGGGGACAAGCGAGGTCTAAGCTTGGGGGGGTTGATACGTCCATTTTGCATCACTATTTTATATCATAATTTACTGCTATTCATCGATATATTTCATATTTAGAAGTGTTACTTATGTTATTTTACCTATTTTGCATGTTTGATGAATAATGGAGAATTGGACACCGGAGTCAGGATTCTGCTGGAAAAAGCACCGTCGAGATGCACTATTTCTGAAGATCAATAAATCGAAGGAGACATATGGAAGTTCCTATTTTACCAGAAGATGGAGGAGGCCAAAAGGGGAGCTGAGATGGGCCATGGTGGGCCCTCCTCACCCTTGGCGCGGTGGGGCCCCCTGCCGCGCCGACAGGTGGTTTGGGGGCCCTGGCCCACCTCAGCCGTTCCCCCTTCGCGTACTTGACCCCCTCGGAACCCTAACACACAGAGGAGGCCATCGAAATATTCCGCCGCCTCCACGAGGCGGAAAACACCAGAGAGCGAAAAGCTCCCCTGCAGGAAGAAATCTGCCGGGGGAAATTCCCTCCCGGAGGGGGAAATCGTCGCCATCATCACCGTCATCGAGCTGGACTTCATCGGGATCATCATCATCATCATCTCCACCGCCAACACCATCATCACCGCCGCTGCACCCCGTCTCCGCTATAACATCTAGGGCTGAATCTTGTCTATTTCATAGGGGAAACTCTCCCGGTGTTGATTACTCTTGTTATTGATGCTATTGGGTGAAACCATTGGACTAAGGTTTATGTTCAGATTGTTATTCATCATCATATCACCTCTGATCATGTTCCGTATGATGTCTTGTGAGTAGTTCGTTTAGTTCTTGAGGACATGGGAGAAGTCTTGATGTTAGTAGTGAACTATGTTGAGTAATATTTAATGGTTTGATGCTTAAGTTGTGGTGTTATTCTTCTAGTGGTGTCATGTGAACGTCGACTACATGATACTTCACCTTTATGGGCCTAGGGGAATGCATTGTGTATTCGTTTGCCAATTGTGGGGTTGCCGGAGTGACAGAAACCTGAACACCCGTTGGTATATCGATGCATGAGGGATAGCAGGATCTCAAAGTTTAAGGCTGTGGTTAGTTTATCTTAATTACTTTCTTGTATTTGCGGATGCTTGCAAGGGGTATAATCACAAGTATGTATTAGTCCTAGGAAGGGCGGTGCATTAGCATAGGTTCACCCACACAACACTTATCAAAACAATGAAGATTAATCAACTATATGAAGCGAAAGCACTTGACAATATCCCGTGTGTCCTCAAGAACGTTTGGTCATTATAAGTACAACAACCGGCTTGTCCTTTGCTGTAGAAAGGATTGGGCCACTCGCTGCAACTATTACTACTGCATTTTATTTACTTGTACTTTATTTATCTGTCATATCAAAAACTCCTAAAAACTTGTCTGTGAGCATTTACAGTGAATCCTTCATCAAAACCGCTTGTCAACACCTTCTGCTCCTCGTTGGGTTCGACACTCTTATTTATCGAAAGTACTACGATACACCCCCTATACTTGTGGGTCATCATGGCGCAAGGGAACTTTCAGACCAGTATCATCTGCTATTGCCGCCGCAGCATCCCGTTAACGATTCAAGCTCTCTTTATCACCGGGGCGCCACTGACAAGGTCCCCCACTGTCAACTGCGCCATTCCCACCCCTCCCGGTCTCCCGAAGCTGGCGCCGCTTCTTATCCTTCAAACTTGCATCAAGTAGCTCCCAGCATACACAGCTTCGCGAAGATCTAATTTAGCATAAGTGGTAATCATTTGGGAGATAGTCACCTCTTATTCGGTAATGTCTATTCATTGTATTCATATTTGATTTGAACCATTCTTTGCATTCAGGGCCATATCTCATTTGTTTAATTTACTGAATTTGGTCTATTATTGTAATTTGGACAATTGTTATATTTGTGTGATGTTAAAACATTAAGAACAATGATTTATGTTGGCGCTAATTAGAGATCATCGAGTTTCCATGCACACACACACACATATATATATATATATATATATATATATATATAGATACTCTCTCCGTTCTTAAATGTAAGATGTTTTAGATGTTACACATGTTGTCTAGATACATACACAAATGAGTGAACATACACATGCAATGTGTCTAGATATATTTGTATACATGTGTATGTGGATAAAGTCTAAAACATCTTATATTTCGGAACCGAGGGAGTATATCCTAATATCCATATATGAGTTATGAGACAAATGCAGGGATAATTGACCGCGTGTACATGGTATCTCCTAGTACTACTATTCTCCGACACTGACACGGAACACTTGGTCCGACACTACCGAG
Organism: Poa pratensis; assembly: GCA_947311845.1. Lineage (NCBI taxonomy): Eukaryota > Viridiplantae > Streptophyta > Magnoliopsida > Poales > Poaceae > Poa > Poa pratensis. The sequence continues at coordinate 14,810,765 of CAMZMU010000039.1, read as the reverse complement.
CTGAATAGTAAGCTCGTCAACTGGCGTATACAAAACGAGACCAAAACTGGCCATGAGACACTCTAACTGACACTGACATATTTGATTATTTCTAGCAACGGCCACGAGCGTTCCTACCAACTCCTACCGCGCTCACCCTGCATGGCCATTCCCATGCATGCACGGAATAATCATTCGCCCATGCGCTATGGCGCCCGTGCGTTATCTGACTCGTTCAAGCGAGCAAGGGGATCAGCGCCCTTTGTCCACTTGCCCCAGCTTTTGACCCCTACTTCTCTGACATAACCTATGCCTAGCGAAACAAATACGACTCGCATCGTATGATTTTCCGTAGACGCACGCACTGCGACTCGGGTCTCGCGCCTGCGCCTGCGCCTGCTCACGGGGTGGAGAAAATCACATGCATGCCAGCCTTTTCTCTCACATGCGAACCGTGCTTAACATATAGTATATTCTTCTTAACACAACTTGCATGGCCATTTAATCACGGTGAGGGTGAGCTAACTCAGGCAGCCTGCGGCCATGCATGTAGCTATTTTGCTAATGGATTTGGCCTGATTAACTATGATGAGTAACCACTAATTAAGCCTTAAAAAGTTATGATCATATTCAAAGGAAATGTATACCTATTGGCAAGTTGGGACAATTCTACACTCCTTTTAGTACCATAATATGGGCTAGCTGCGTGGCATCATCTCATAATTAGTCAACTAATAATTAATTTTCGGTAATCAGTATACGATGAACTTTTATATGCCCCGGTAATCAGTATACGATGAACTTTTATATGGGCTAGCTGCGTGCATATTTTGTTGCTTATTTTAATAAAATGTGACCGTATTTTATAGGTTTTTCAGAACAACGCCGATAATTATCTCCGGGTCGAATATTTTGGAATTTAGGGATGCGTTCGGTTCCAGAATTAGGAGGAACGGAACGGGTCGGTTCTGTCCCTAGGACCCGTTCCTGTGTTCGGTTGGGCGAAAGGAATGGAACCGAGTGGTTCCTCAGAACGGAATATTCCTACGATATGCGGAACCAAGTCATCCGGCCAAATCGGTCGGACGGCGCGGAACGGCTCGCTAACGAAAAAAGTAATCTTGATTAATTATTGTTAAACTTAATTAATTATCGCTAAACTTAATTAATTATCGCTAATCTTGATTAATTATCGCTAATCTTGATTAATTATTCCTAATCTTGATTAATTAGCTGCTTGTTCACTCAGATTAGGAAAAAAATAATTATTATTACACGGGTCGGAACCGTTCCATTCCTCGAATTTTTCCGAACCGAACACGGGGTCAGAACCGTTCCGTTCCTCGAATTTTTCGAACCGAACACGGGGTCGGAACCGTTCCATGCCCTCGGAATGGAATGGTTCCGTTCCGTCCCCGCGGTTCCAGAACCGAACACATCCTAGGGCTGCCCACGACAGCGAGATTTTACTTCAAAATTAGACGGACCCATTGACCTCGCATGTGTCAAAAATTTACCTTTTATTATAAGAAAAACTCCCTATTGACCGCGCATGTGTCGATCAAAATTTTACCTTTTATTATAAAAATTAGACGGACCCATTGACCGCGCACGTCTATATATAGTTCATGATCACCGCATACATCCTCACACACAAACCGAGACAAGCAAGAACTCAAGTTCAAAACAGAATCAGATCGAGACGATCGACATCTGCCTAAGGAAGATTTTTGTGTGAGAATTAATGGCCATGCAAGCGATATCGGTGCGTCGGAGCGCTTCGGAGCTCGTGGCGCCGGCGCGGCCGACGCCGTGCGAGCTCAAGCCGCTCTCCGACATAGACGACCAGGAGGGCCTCCGGTTCTACCGCTCTGGGATCCACATCTACCGGCAGCGCGATGCCACAGCTGGAGGCAACGACGACGACCCGGCTGCCGTGCTCCGGACGGCCCTGGCTGAGGCGCTGGTGCACTACTACCCTCTCGCCGGCCGTATCCGGGAAGCCAACCCTGGAGCAGCTGGGAGCAAGCTCCTTGTGGAGTGCACGGGCGAGGGCGCCGTGTTCGTGGAGGCCGACGCGGATGCAACCCTGGAGGATCTCGGCGCCGTGATGGGCCCGCCGGTGCCGTACCACGAGGAGTTTCTGTGCCAGCCGGACGGCGCGTACGCTGGCGCCTCCGTGGTTGGACGGCCGCTGCTGTTTTTCCAGGTGACGCGTATGCGGTGCGGCGGCTTCGTGTGGGGGTTGCAGATATGCCACTGCTTGGCGGACGCCGCCGGTACGGTGCAGTTCCTGACAGCCATCAGTGAGTTCGCGCGCGGGGTGCCCGGCGCGCCCACGGTGCCGCCCGTGTGGGAGAGGGAGATCCTCTCCGCGTGCAGCCCGCCGCGGGGTATCACGCGCCATCACCCGGAGTACGAGCCCGTGCCCGACGCCGGGAGGGACAAGGTCTACCCCGGAGACGCGCTCGTGCACCGTAACTTCTTCTTTGGGCGCCGAGAGGTCGCCGCGCTGCGGGCGCTCGCGCCGGCGGAGCTGGGCGCCCGGAGCTCGCGGTTCGACCTCATCGCGGCGTTCATGTGGCGGTGCCGCGCCAACGCCCTCAGATACGACTCCGGGGACCTCGTGCGCGTGCAGTTCGTGGTGAACGCGCGCGGCCCAAGCAAGGGGAGGAGCCTGGCCGTGCCGGCGGGCTTCTACGGCAACGCGTTTTCGTTCGCGGTGGCCGAGTTGGAGGCAGGGGAGCTGCGCCGGCGGCCGTTCGGGCACGCGCTGCTGCAGGTGGTGTCTGCCAAGGCGCGCGCCATGGAGGAGGGACATCTGCAGTCAGTGGCAGACCTGATGGCGGCGTGCGGGCGCCCGCGGTTCGCGGTGGCGCGCACGTACGTCGTGTCGGATATCACGCGGTCCGGGCTGACGGACCTGGACGTCGGGTGGGGCCGCGCGGTATACGGAGGACCGGCGACGGCCACGCTAGCCACGTTCCACCTGGCGGGGAGGAACGATGCCGGCGAGGATGGCGTGCTGGTCCCTATGCGCCTTCCGGCGCCGGCGATGGAGAGGCTGAAGTCGGAGGTGGCGAGAGGGCTCGCCGTCATTGGGGCCGGCGAGAAGGGGGTGCTGGTCCCTATGCGGCTTCCAGCGCCGGCGATTGAGATTCTGAAGTCGCAGTTTGCGAGAGGGCTCGGCGTCGTTGGAGCCGGCTCACCGTCGGGTTGCTCGTTGTCCGAGCACGCACGTAGCTACACACCTCTATCTCCCCGTCCATCTGCCTAGGGATGGATGTGCGACAGTGCAAGACGTACTAGTAAGTCAATGATTGATGAACGGGGGTCAGCTAATCTCTGTATACTGACACGCGCAGATTTCATTCGCCTCGAATTTACAAACTAGGTCTATATTTGCAGTCCAAAATAAATGTACAAGTGTAGGAAAAACGATTTTATCAATACATATATATATATATATATATATATTCAGTATTCATTCAGTCATCGTCAACAGTGGATTGTATATATGAGGTGAGGCTAGAGCGACGGATATTATCCAATTTTAGGAAATGGTTCTGAAATTTAGAAAAAGAATCAAACAGTACGCCACGAAGTTTTTATCCAACTTCGCACCATCGTCAATATGGTCAGGCTTATTTCCATCGTCGAAAAACAACCAGTTTGTAGAACAGTCTCGAAGTGTCACTCTCGCTTGCCAAAAAGCAGAGTAGAGGATCACGAATATAACTCCACAAATTCTGCACTAGCTCGAAAACGATTCGGTTTTGCTAATTCTCAACTACCTTAGATCTCAGTCAGATTTCTAACCATACAATATTGCGCTGAGATTCGTATTTTTTTTTTGTTTCCTTCGTCTCATCGCTGTACGCGACATGTACGCGCACGCAAGCAGCTACATGCGCCTGAGGAAATCGATCGATTGATCCAGGCTTGCATGATGGGTTTGTGGGCTTTTTCTTTTTTTCTTCCTTGTCTATAGATTTGGGCCACATGCACGTGTGCGTTTTTTCTGTGTTTCATTGATTTTCTTTTGCAGGGAGAGCAGGTACTCTTGCTTTTTTTCTTTGTATTGTATTGTACTCCCTCCGTTTTTTAATATAAGATATTTTAGGTGGTACACATGTTGTCTATATGCACACTAACATGAGTGAACATACACACAAAAATGTGTCTACATATATTTGTGTGCATGTGCATGTGGACAAAAGCTAAAACATCTTATATTAAAAAACGGAGGGAGTATTTTCTTGTACATATTTTTTCTCAATATATTTTCGGTTACGCTAATCTGAAAATTAGTTTCATGCTCAATCAACTATAATACCGTCAGATCTTGTGCGGAGATTCATGCAAACTGTATTGTTTGCTTTTTCTTTTACATTATTTTTGCACATGCTACTAAAAGCAAAATAAAAGATTGATGAAAACAACTGCTATTCGCTAGAATCTAACTCGCGACTTTTAGTGGTCCACGGGAACGTACTAATTAACCACCACTGTAGAAACTATTTGTGTGCTTATATGAGGAGCCGACGCATTTTGGTTTGTATTTTGCTTTTTTTGTCTTATTTCTTCTTAGTGATACATAAAAGATGATACGTTTATCTTCATATCGGTCGGTTTTGTTTTGCCTTGACCTTTTTTAATTTTAATCCTTTTTATAAATACTTATTTTCAGTCTACTAAAGCCATAGAGGGTATTCTCAGAATTTTTAGTACGGTGTTGCTTGTACAATTGATTTTATAAGATTTCTTTACTAATTCTTGGTATACTAAGATTTAAGTTACACTAACCGAGTTGATTTTTTTGTCGTTGTAGTTTTTATGTGTGGTTTTTTCTGTATAACCATTTAGAGTTTGTTTCTTTTTAATTTTGTGTGAGTTTTAGTAGTGTTTCAAGCGAGTTATGCGAGTTTCAAGTCGATTTGCAACTGTGTTTTTTTCTAGTTGCAAGTCGGGCTGCAACTGTATTTTTTCTAGTTGTAAAGGGATCACAGTCGAATTTTTCCTAGTTGCAGGTCGAGTTGCAACTAAATTTTTTTTCCAGTTGCAAGTGAGGTTGCAACTGAATTTTTATCAATTGCACATTAGGTTGCAACTGAGTTTTTTTCCAGTTGCAAGTGAGGCTGCAATTGAGTTTTTTTCCAGTTGCAAGTCCGGTCGTAACTGAGTTTCCCCAGTTGCAAGTTGATACGTCTCAAACGTATCTATAATTTCTGATGTTCCATGTTGATATTATACCAATTGTTACGTGTTTTATATACACTTCATAGCATTTTTATACATTTTCTGGGACTAACCTATTAACAAGATGCCACAGTGCCAGTTCCTGTTTTCTGCTGTTTTTGTATTCCAGAAAAGCTAGTCTGAAAATATTCTCGGAATTGGACGAAACTTGGACAGAACCTCCTATTTTTCCAACACGTACACGAAGTCCAAAGGAGAGACGGAGGGGAGCCACGAGGCAGCCACACCATGGGGCCACGCGGGCCCCCCTGCCGCGCCGTGGGGTGGTGTGGGGCCCACGTGCGTCTCCAGCCGCCGCCCTTTCGCCTATTTATTCCTCCCGAAGCGAAAACCCTAAACACCCGAGCCATTATCCACGAAAAGTTCCAGAGACGCCGCCGCCGTCAACCCTAGCTCGGGAGGGTTCAGAAGCTCTTCCCGGCACTCTGCCGGAGAGGGGAATCATCACCGGAGGGCTCTACATCACCATGCCTGCCTCCAAAGTGATGCGTGAGTAGTTCATCCTTGGACTACGGGTCCATGGCAGTAGCTAGATGGTTGTCTCTCCACTTTATGCTATCATGTCTAGATTTTGTGAGCTGCCTATCATGATCAAGATCATCTTATTGTAATGCTGCATGTTGTGTTTGCTGGGATCCGATGAATATTGAATACTATGTCAAGTTGATTATCAATCTATCTTATATGTTATTTATGATCTTGCATGCTTTCCGTTACTAGTAGATGCTTTGGCCAAGTAGATGATTGTAACTCAAAGAGTGAGTATTTATGCTAGATAGTGAGTTCATGTCTCCGGTAATCTGGGAGAATGACAATAACTTCTAAGATTGTGGATGTGCTGTTGCCACTCAGGATAAAATAACCGATGCTTAGCTTAAGGGTGCGCCATTAGGTCTAATGCATTTGTTTACATTACGCACATTACTTAGTGCGATTATCCGTTACTTGCAACTTAATACCAATGGGGAACTCAGATGACAAACTGGCGGTGGATTATTAGTCATAGACGCTGTTGGATAACGGTCTATGTATTTTGTCGTAATGCCCACATGAATATCATAGTAATCATCATGTCATATATATGCATTGTCATGCGCTCAATATTTTGTCAATTGCCCAGCTATAATTTGTTCACCCAGCATGTTAGTTATCTTTTATGGAGAGACACCACTAGTGAACTGTGGACCCCGATCCATTCTTTTACACTGATAATACAACCAACTTCAAACATTGTTCCTTTTCATTCTCTGCAATTTACTACTGTTTTCCACACCATACGTTTAATCCTTTTTATTCAGCAAGCCGGTGAGATTGACAATCTCACTGTTTCGTTGGGGCAAAATAGTTTGATTGTGTTGTGTGTAGGTTCCACGTCAGCGGGCCACTGACAACCTTCAGAAGTGATTTCTTGCTCTTACTGGTTCGATTAAACTTGGTTTCATACTGAGGGAAACTGTTGCTACATTGCTTCATACCTTCCTCTTGGGGTCTCCCAATGAACGTGTGATCCACGCAATCACAAGTCAGGTTGTAACTGAGATTTTTTTCCCTAGTTGCAACTCCGGATGCAATTGAGATTTTTTTCAATTGCAAGTGGGATCGTAGCTGAGTTTTTCCCCGTTACAGTTCGGGTCGCAAGTAAGTTTTTTTTTCAGTTGTAAGTGGGTTACAACTGCGTATTTTTCCTAATTGCAAGGCTGGTGGCAACTAACATTTTTCTAGTTGCAAGCGCAGTCGCAACTAAGTTTTTCCAGTTGCAAGTTGGGTTGCAATTGAATTTATTTTTCTGTTTTGCTAATTCTCTGCTATCTGAGAATTAACTTGGAGCTCAGTCAACTCTACGGCCATCAGATCTCGTGCTAAGATCTGCGCAGATTTTGTTTTTATTGTTTTCTTTTCTGTTGTTTAGCACGGCCAGCTAGCAGATTTGACTTGGCCCAACAAAATAAAATTGACGTGACACAATAGTTTTCGTTGAGTAACTCATAAGCTATACGTTCCCCACAAATACTTACCACCAGACCAACTCACCTACTTGTGCCATTAATTACCATGATTATTCATATTAAACTCGTGCTTTTTATTTATTTTCCCAGTTTTTTCTACATAGAACACTCTGTATTTGTTTTCTTCTTTTTTTCCGCATGTTGTGTTGACTTTTGTCTTACCTTTAACTCCTTTTGACCTCTTTATTTATTTTTATTTTTTAAAAGTTATAAATACCTTATTTTCGATCCACTAAAATTCTTTGTCGATATCGTGCATACAGAATTCTAAATAATTTCTTATTAGTTCGTTATTAATATATTTTCATGTGTTTTACTCGTTCTTGGTCAACTAGTTTTAAGCTATATCCTGCTCTGACTCCGTAACGGTTGGAACTGAGTATTTTTCGATTGTAAGTCGGGTTACGACTAATATTTTTTTCCCGGTTGCAAGTCGTGTTGCAACTGAGATTTTTTTTTTCATTTGCAAGTCGGGTTGCAACTGAGAGTTTTTCAGTTGCAAATCCAACTGAGATTTTTTTCAAGTTGTAAGTCGGGTTGCAAGTGAGTTTTATTTTTTTAATTGCAAGTCGGGTTTTAACTGATATTTTTTTCTAGTTGTAAGTTAGGTTGTAATTGAGCATTTTACAGTTGCAAGTCTGGTTGCAACTGTGTTTTTTTTCAGTTGTAAGTCCAACCGAGTTTTTTCTTTTGAGTTGCAAGTTGAGTTGTAACTGAGAATTTTTTCTTGCAAGTCGGATTGCAACCGACATTTTTTCCAGTTGCAAGTCTGATTGCAACCGAGTTTGTTTTTCCATTTGCAATTCCTTTTGCCACCGAGATTTTTTTCTTGTTGTAAGTCGGATTGCAACTGAAATTTTCCAGTTGCAATCCAGATTTGTCAGTTGCAAATGAGATTTTTTAGAGTTGTGTGTCAGGTTGCAAATGAGAGAAAATGTGATCGGATGTTGGGTTTGCGTCGTGAGTATGTTTGTGACTAAATACTCCATTGGGACACATATAGAGCTGGATAATCTCAATTCCCTATTATTTTCCACTCACTAGCTTTTTATTTAATTTTGTCTCTCATTTCCTAGTGTTTTTCATTGGCTTGCATTAAGAAAAGGATGACGGAAAACCACCATATTGTATGGTACTGTCGTATCATTTTTAGTTGTAAAGCGCTTCCGAGAGGTGACGATGGGCGTGTTGATGACCGAGGGCGCTTGTTGACGTAGTCGTGGGGCTCAATGACAGGCGGCAGCCAATGACGATGCAGCCGATTAGTGTTGTTGGAGACCACTGTCGAGTGTCGAGGTAATCTGGTGAGGCTTGTCAAACTCCGGAGAGGCTTGTATGGGCTAGTGATGCTTATCTAGGGTCGGCGATGCTTGTCAAGAGTCGGCGATACTTTTCGAGGGTCGGGAAAGGCTAACAAGGATCCGGTCCGCCCCGACGAGGTCCCGGATGGGCAATGTCACGCTTCCGAGAGCTGGCGAGGTGTGCAGAAGGGTAGTCGGAGATAACTTGGCATCATGGGGAGGGTTCGCCAATAACGACGGCCCTTGCGAGAGCCCACGGGAATACCCACCCGACTTGAGCTGGGCACCACCCCAGCGAGGCGAGAGGTGGTCTTCCACTGTCAAGTATAAATACATTTGAACCACTCGATAGTATCTCGGCGAGATGGCGGCATAGTCGTAGTCAACAACGTGCCGCGGCCGGCCGACTAACAAATATGTACCACATACAACTATACACATGCCATGGAAAGTGATATGTCAACTACAAGTGGGTCGTGACCTTGGACACTTTCCCTTCCCCGTCTACAGTACCAAGAAGGGCGATTTGTGAACCTCTCCGGGCGATCCACCTCGCCGCCGCCGAATCGGCGGTTTCCTCGCCCTCCGCCGGCCGCTCCGGCGGCGGGAGGACGGGGGAACTCCGATTCGCGGCGTGTATATAGTGTAGGGTTGCCTAGGGTCTCAGCCGGCGGCGTCGGGAGGGCGGCGGCGCTGCCGGTGTTGTGTTTTGCAGGTGGAGGTCTTCCCCTTCGACGACGGCGCTCCGGTGGAGCTCCGGAGTGGATCTTCTACCTCTGGCGTCCTTGCAGCTCTGGGCAGCTGCCGTGGGCGTCTTCCCCGCGCCGGAGATCGGAGACGGCGATCTCGGCTTTTGAAGGTCTGGGAGCAACTCGTGTTGAAGCAAGCGGGCGTGGCGGCCGGTGGAGCAGGATGGAGGCCCTCCGGGGTTCGAGTTCCGAAGACTTCCCGTCGGCCTGGGGACATCTGCCGATCCAAGGACGAAGTGGCGATGCGGCGGCGGCGCGCCATCGGTGCGTTCTGCGTTTCATCGGCGTCAACGCAGTGCAGAAGTTGGACTTGTTTGTAATTTTATCTTCTGTGGAGGTCCTTTCTGTATTTGTCTTGCTTTAGTGGTAGGGTTGTTTCTTCGCAAATAAAAATAAAAATAAATACACATGCACGTACATGTATCAACTACACATGCAAACAGCTAGGTTTTCCAGTACTGGTATAACCATACTAGCAGCAGAAGCCCACAAATACAAAAAGCAACGAGTAGACCAAAAGCAACGGACAGGAAAAGGAGGAAGGAGCAAATTATCTACCCGTCGAGTTAGCTGGACCGGCCCATGCTAAATACGCTTCGCAAAATCCGTACGAATATCGTGAGTCAACGATTAGTCTGGACTGTGGAAAATCAATACGCGGGTGACGTCAGCTAGCTGAGAATTAGCTCTGAGCCTTAGACAGACCCAAAACGATTCCGCAAGGGATGCCCGAGAGCAATTTGGAAGGATAGGGATGAATGAAAAACAGTCTCGACCACAACTAGTTGGACCCGCACGGGACACGGCTTATCTGAGTATCCATCTCTTGGAGATTTATGCAACAATTTCACAGTCAAAACTCTAACCTCTTTACATACATTGTTTTAGAGCCCCTAATACTTTGTAAAATAAACCCCGAATGGGAATTATGTATTAAAAAAATTAAATTATGTATCAACAAAAAAGCGGATTATACATCAATGAAAATTCGGATTACGCAATTACCCAAAAATTTCATCACACTTTAAAAAAAACTAGGGAAATTAGCGCGGCAATGCCGCGCCTGTGTAGTAAATGAAATTTAAATTTGGTAACGTGCACATTTAAAAATTGTGTAGGTTTGAAAAGTAGTGAAATTCAAAGAAGTTTGTGTGATGACGAAATCCGTCGGAATTTGCTGTTATCTAAGTTTATGGTTGTTGTTACTGAAAAGGGATAAAAGTATGGAATATAAACACATGAATCTTTGGAAAATAAACAAAAAAAAATGATCATATGAATGTAGCAAGATTAGTACAGATTCACTTTTAAATTAGTTGACAACCTTATTACCCATGTAATGTATATAGTAATAGTGCAACTGAGAACTAAATTTATGTGTGCTTTGACGCCACAATATAAACTGATATGAAATCTAAACATTTATAGTTGTTGCCGTAGCTCCAAGATTTTAGGGCAGAAAAAGTTTGATTTGAGCATTTGTTTCAACTTTAGAAATGAGTTTAGCTACCTGAACGTTAAACTTTGTTTCAGAAATGATTCCTAGACAAAAAGGTGAAATCTGGACAAAATTCGCAAGACGGTGGGATTTAAATATGAGACACGTTATTTGCATTTCTGACACAATCCCGCATAAATATCTTATCTACAAATTGGTCATATATCACAGGCAACTCATCTACAATTGTAGCTAAATTCAGATGAAAAAAATAGTAGGCAACTAAGATCATAAACGTCATAAACATGGTTTTAAAGGCGTTAAGGCGTTCTAAGGCGGAGCAGGGGCGCTCTGACGCCTAGGCGCCCAAGGCGAGGGGTAAGGCGTTGCAAGGCGACGCCTTAAATATTGCATGAAAGGAGGAATCAGCAGTTCTGCACTTATATTAATAGGAAAAATAGAAAAGACTGAGAGATGGGCCACTAGTTATGCACCTCCCAGTGGCCCAAAAGCCCATATAGTGGCCATATACTCCTCCCGTGACCTAATTCCACTGCACTTCTGCTCCCTTCCCTCGAGCATCCTTCCTCCGCTTCACAGCCGCCACACCACTTCTGCTCCCTTCCCTCGAGCATCCTTCCGTAATCACAATCACACCAGAGTAGATCGGGCACAACTCCTTCCTCCGCTTCATGGCCCCACCCTTCTTCCCCACCGCAGGATCCTTCCACAATCACACCAGAGTAGATCGGGCAAGGGAAGGCAAGGACAGCACCAGGTGCACGACGGGATGCTTGCCCGGGTGCTGGGACGCGGCGGGGTCGTCGTCTACAAGCTCCAGGAGCAGCCACAGCGACGCTGCAGCGAGTAACAGGCAACCGTACACTTCCTGTCTAAGGCGGGACGGACGCCTTACCGTCCTGGGGCGCCTTGACGCTTAAGCGTCGCCTAGGCGACGCCTTTAAAACCATGGTCATAAAAGGAAAAAACATCAGGTAACTAAGCATAAACATTTCATGAATTAATCTTCCCCTGGAACTTGCTTGGATTTTCATCAAGCACTTCATATCACCAAGTTTTTGGCTGCAGTATAGACTTATGCTAAGTAGTGCAGGGTATTACTGTGCTGAGAAATCGCATAATGTAAATTAAGTGGCTTGCCTGTAGGTGACTGGCAACCTTTTCCCTGGCAACGTTCTCAATATTCATGAGCTTAAGTATCTATTATGCACATCTTCTGCACAAACAAAAAACGATACTGCACGTTAGGATGATGAATCTGACCAACTTTCACATATAGTACATATTGGTTGTATAAGAATGTAATAACAACACCAAAGGCAATATTCATTAGATGATGTTCCATCATTTATTTGTGGTGGTTCGCCTTACTACACTATAGAAGCCAACATTCATTACATGACAGAAGTGCCTTGTAAGCTTTACCACAAAACACACAGAAAATGTGGAATTCTGAATGAAATGCTAATAAATTATATGAGGGCCTCCACTGAATAAGGGAAATTGGCTTCTGGCTCAGCTTGCTACCACACTATAGAAGGCAATTCTTACATGAGATCAACACTACTAATTCTGGTGTTGAGTAGAGAACGTCGGCCAACACGGCAATGCTGGGGTGGATGGCTACATGAACTTGGTGTAATCTTCGATAAAAAAACATGATATCACTTCGACTATGAAACAAAAATATATAGGTTCACAAATGATCATAAAGGTAACAAATCAGTAGTACAAACAGCCAAGCACACCAAGCATTTGTTTCATGAACAACCACTGCCCAGTTCTGCCTGAAATAGATTCTTAACATCACACATAGTAGTTCATATGCATAAAGGTTTATGGAAAACTAAGAATCCCATGTTAAGTAAACTGTGGTGAAAGGTTTACCACATCAGGTATCTAAAGAAGTGATCAAACAGTAGGCTAGTTTTAGTTCTCAAGCAAAATTTTAAGGATTCAGGTTTATTTTAAGATGAACATTGAAATTTTCCTACTGTATATCACGTCTCCCTGTATGATAGTAGACAAATATACCTGAAAGATAAGCCTCTTTTTTTCTACTTGCTGTTGTTTCCTATCTTAAATAGGTCTGGAGTAATATTTCATCATATTTGGTCCTTATAGGAAGCAAATCTTATTCCCTCCTCTTTTTTTAATTTGTTTGAGTTTTCTTCGAAAATATGAAGTTACTTGCAGTTAACAGTTTGCTTCTTCAATATGTATGATAACTCAAAATCTTAAATGGTTGAATAGTTGCTCTAAGAAGTATCAGCATACTCCCTTTGCTCACTGCCCCTTCATACTTGATTTCCAAACATAATTTCCATTTGTCTTCCCTACTGGTTATTCTAGGAGCAGGAGCAATTAACTTTGAAAGAAGTAACGAAGAGAAGCAACGTGCATACCTCATTGTCAAATCTGGTGACCATGGGAGAAGAGGCATGGGAGGGCGAGGAGTTGTGCCGCTGGCCGGCGTCCTCCATGATCGCACCAACAAAATCCTATAAGTAGCACATGCGGCACCTAACAAACCATGGGTTGTCTCCTCAGCTCAAAAATTATCTGACAATATTCTTCGAATTAATTATTTAAAGTATGAGAAAACCATGTTGGCGTTAGTACAGAAAAGCATGACACAATTTATGGCCAAACAGAGGAAGAAATCAGTGGATGAAATCACCTCACTTTGCTTCTCCGGCTCTGACAGTAGATCTGCTTAGCAACATCTCCAGTAGCTGGTGCACACAGCAATATCTCCAGCAGTTTCTTCAGCTTCTGCTCAGGCATATCAATCACAACCTGTACAGAAGAACCGAACAGGCACCAAATTACACATTGAAAAAAGTGTGCATTGCCAAGAATATGAAGAGAAGGTCATCAAGGCAGCACATCACCTAGCAGCGTGTGTCCCTGCTCGGCTGCTGCTCCACTTTACCAAATCGCACTCGTGCATGGTACTCCTTTCCACAACGAACATGCAAACCTTCTGTCCACCGTCGTAAGTCATATAAAAAGGTTCAAAAGTGAATACACGGTTCAAATGGATTTATAGGTTCAGTATAGGCTCAATGAATAAAGTAAATCTTAGGAAAATAAAAGGATGTTACCATCAATCTGGGTGAACACATCTAAATGACTAAATCCTCTTCAATAAGCATCCACCATAGCAATCCCGGACTACAAAACCAATAAAACACATCAGTGGACACAATATAAATGAATAGCCAAAGAAAACACATCTTTGCTTGACAAATCAATCAGGCAAAAGGAGCGACGTCCTTAATCTGTTCCAATAAAACGGTATCAAGTGTATAAGTGAATTTCTACATAAATGTACACTTATTTTGGATTGGAGGGAGTAGTAAAAAAGCTTATCAATAATTTCATTTCACATCATTTCAGCAGAAGGGAGATCAGAGCTAGATAGAAGGTTACAGTTTGTTCAAATCTTGGACACTTATTTTGGATTGGAGGTAGTAAAAGCCTATCAATAATTTCATTTCACATCATTTCAGCAAAGGGGAGAGAGGATACTACAGTAGTGCTAGATAGAAGGTTACAGTTTGTAAAACAATAACTGCATAACGCAATCTGCCGAATAGTTTTAACTTTTATGAAATATATTCAGAAGAGATCAAATGTGTAAGTACTATTCATATACTTGAGCTACTATATGTACACATGGTAGTACAGTACCCCTACTCTGGTCGGACAAAGATTTGCATAATGTACAGAGCAAGGCTACATCACTTTCGACTTGCACGACATGGGCTTGCAGCATATTGTTGTTAATTACTAAAATGCACTATCAGCGACTACTTTCCATGGAAAGAAGTCCTCACTCACAAGAAAGAAAGGTGTTTGTTTGTGCGGCTAAACACTAATAATTTCTACAGAAAGAAATCGTTACTAAAATGAAATTTCCAAACTACAGTCCATTGAGTGAATCCTCTTCGCAGCCAAGCAAATTGTCCTGGTCATTACAAACCAGAGCACTGATTCCAAAATCGGCTGCTGTCGATGGCTGGCATCTTCAGAGAGCAGCTAGAGGATAGAAAGGGAAATTAAGCTCACCTAAACCACAGTGGCTCGTAGATGAAGTCCAGCATGGCAGCGAGGGCTTACCAGCTTGTGGATGCCGCCTTCCCCCGCTTGGTGCCCTCGCCCATCTCCCCTCAGCCACCGCGCATGCGCCAGGGACTTGGCAGCGGCGGTCATGTGTTCCTGCCTCCTTCCTCCGGCGTGCAACGGGTCCTCTCCGTGGATGCAGCAGTCCCTGGATGGGGAGAGGCGCTCCATGGCGGCCAGGAGCTGGTCGCCGGATGTGCCGGCCGGCAGGAATCAGGGGGAGGATGCGCGGCGGCGCCGGCGGAGAGGCGGCTGGCAAGCGGGGCCGATCTTGCGGTGTACGGCTCCAACTTGATGAGGAGGAGGAGGATATTAAGCAGGGGAGAGCTCGGGGCGGCCGGAATGGTGCGGCGAAGGCGGCGGCGATTCTGGATCGCGAGAGGAGAAGAGGAATCACGGGGTGAGAGAGATGTGAGGGTGTTTTTTGGAGGGAAGTCCCTGGATGTTTCTGGAATCGCGATTAGATCCCTCGCTGCGCTAAAATTTGGACTGCGGGTTAATTACTCGGGTTGCGAGGTTGTCTTTGCGAAGTTTGCTGCGCCAAAATTCGTGCGCGCGCTCTTATTGGTAGAAACTCCTGAGCTACAGTGTTGCTACAGTGACGCACGTTTTTTGGCGTGATCTGGGACGTCCGTGGCGTCGATCGGACGGTCGGGAAAAAAAGGGCGACGTGGCCGCGGGAGGGAGGGAGAATCCGTCGAACTTTTATATATAGGGGGAATTAGGTTCACACATTCACAAAAAAAAATGACGCATCAACAAAATATTCGGATCACACGTTAACAAAAAATTAGATTATGCATTAACCGCTAGAAGCGGAGATTCCAAACATAAAAAAAATACAAACCACTATTGGATGTGGATTGAATGGTCTATATAAGCGGTGCGGGTCCAACTAGGTGTGAAAAACCGCGTTGATAGTCTCTGCCACAGCCCAAAGTGGGATTAACGCCCAGATAATATTCATGAAGTGTAATGAAGAAGGATGCATGTAGCATGTTCAACAAGTGCAAGCTGTGTATCTCGATTCCCTAATAATGCAACTACCCCGCAAGAAAGGATGAGCCATGATTGAGAAGCCACACTTGAAAATGGAGGCAAACACAATCTACTTCTTTGTATCGGGCGAGGGAAATTCCACCTCCTCTATCCGCGCTGGCATAATCAGGGAGGATTGAATCATAGAGAGATCTAGTCGCTTAAGCTAGTCATAGTGAGAAGTATCATACACAAGTATCATGCATATGATACTAGTGTATGACACAATCTCTATAATTCATAGTATCATAGTCTCACTCTATTTACTGTTTTGTAGAATCTCAATGTAAATATGCGTATAAGATCTATTGCCATTTAATTTTCTAGTTATACATGCTATGACATAGGTACCTATACCTATGTTACTTTAATTCTCTCTCTTCCTTTAATTAGTTGCCACATCAGCATTTTTGTGGGACCAAGTTGCATGATACTAACTAAGATACTAGGCTAGTCTTAACCGAAAGCGGCACAAGCAATGCATGTGGTGGCCCACGCGACGAGGAACACGATGTTAAGATGGCAGAATAAAAACAAGATGACCAGGGTTCTTGCCACACTTGACGATTCAGCTAAGCAGAGGAATCCCCTTCACTTGGCGTCGACGAGTTAAACTTCCATGACATCAAGGCTCAAACTTCAGTGACTACAGCTAGAACCAAAAAAAGGACCTTGGACCTTATCCCCTCCGCTACAGTGCTAAGGGCGATTTGTGCAACCCCTCCGTCGAATCCACCTCGCATGGCGGCGATCCGTGGGATCCCTCCGTCTTCGGCGGCTGCTCCGGCAGCGGGAGGCTGGGGAATCCCCGGATCCCGGCATGTATATAGTGTAGGGTTAGAGGGAGTGCTCGCCGGCGGCGTCTTGGAGACGGTGGCGTCGGTGGTGGGTGTTTTGGTGTCGGCGGCTTCCTCCGACGACGACGGCGTTCTCCGGAGCTCCGGCGTCAAGCTGCTGACTTCCCTGCGTGCTCGTGGTCCTCCGGGACCGCCGTGTGCGCTTCTTCTCCCGCTGGAGTCCGGTGCGGCGGATCCAGTTGTAAAGATCGAAGCGGTTGATGATGAAGCTAGGCGATGCAGCCGCCGGAGTTGGGTGGAGGCTCTCCGGAGTTCGAGGTCCGGCGACTTCCCGTCCGCAGGGAGACATCTTCTGTTCCAAGGCTTGTGGGAGGATGCAGCGGCGGCGCGCCACCGGCACGTCTTGCTCATGGCCGGCGACATCGATTTGCAGAAGGACTTGTGTGTAATTTTCATCTTTGTTGGGTGCCTTTCTGTAATTCCCTGGCTTTAATATCATCACTGTTTCCCGCAAAAAAAAAGGCTCAAGCTTCAGTACGACTATTAGGGCGTGTTCGGATCTCCTCCGGCTCCCAGCTTCGTGGTGCTCCAGTCCGGAGCAGCACCGAACATACCAATTCCACGGAGCCAGATCCGCGCGGAGCACCTATTTCGGCGATCCGCGGAGCAACACCATATTACGGAGAAATGCCACCGCTTAGTTAAAAAACGGTTCGCTACTTTTATGTTCTCCTGAGCGAGGCGAGCTCTATCTCCCGAAATGAATCGACCATCTCTCCCGTTCCCCGTCAGCCACCGCCGCCTCGTTCCGACTTCCGTTGACCCGGCGGCCACCCCGAATCAGCCCGCTCCATCCTCTTCCACAGACACAGCTTCTTCCGTGACCCCGACCCGAGTCGTGCCCCTACCAGCAGCCGTCGAGGCCAGCCACCCGAGCTTCGGCGGATCCACGTGCGCGCCCACGACCTCGCCGACGTCCTCCTCAGGCCACCAGTCCAGTTTCTGGTCCAGCAGCCACTCACCCGATCTCCGACCCCTTCATCCTGAGAAGCAGCACCTCCGACCGCGATGCCTTTCCTGGGTGCGGCAGTACCGTTGAGGACGCCGGGGCGACGAGATCCGTCCTTACTGTTTCCTGGACGGCAGAGGGCGGTGGAGGGCGTCGGATTGTATGGTTTATTTTGTTTCCAATATACTTGTTTCCTATATTTGATAAACCATTTGGATTGTATTATTCGGATTGTATGGTTTATTTTGTTTCCTATATACTTGTTTTCTATAGATTGATCAAAAACCCTGGCCGGGCTGACTCGATGCGTCGGCACCCCCCTATATAAGAATGAAAATGGCCCATATATGGCCTATTAACAAAAAAAAACATGCGGGCGGACTCGATGCGTCGGCCCGTTGGGGGCACTGGCCAGAAAGGGGCGGACATGGGCCGGACGCGCGTCCGTTTGCCGACGCAAACGGACCAAACGCGCGTCCGTTTGCGTCGCCCCGTTGGAGACATCCTAATGCTGATGAGAGGTACGTACTTCATTGGTCAGAGGAAAGCAGGCGAACTCACTGGGTTTAGGCATACTAGAATATATTGGCGACAATGCGAGTGATCGCATATGGTAGTCCGGCTGATTATACAAAGGATGAATATCGCTGATTGGACAATACATATCCCTCAAGTGCGTGAATAGTTTGCGGAGACATGATCAAGATCTTCATGAGTTGAGTAACTAAGAGCTCCCAATGAGGATGACACGACAAGGTTGTTGGTGATGAACAAAACAAGGGTGTGGCCTGGAATGCTTGGGGGCATTGATTTTAGGCACCGGAGATGAGAAAACTTCCTACGACATGGCATGGGAAGTACACTAGATATTCTCGTGATCCAACAATTATATTTGAAATAGTTGCCTCCGAGGAATTGTGGTTGACAGACTCGCATAATGACATCAATGTCCTGCATAGATCTTTCCCTATTTGCTAGGCTTGCATGTGATTATGTTATGTCTTGCAACTTCACTCTTAATGGCCTTACCTATGACATAGGGATACTATCTAGCTGATGACATTTTATCCTTCTTGGCCAACATTTGCAAAAACAGTCCAAAATCATCAAGATGAGAAGCAATCTCAGTTTGCCACTTATCAAGAATCTTGTTGGAAAGTCATTGAGTGAGCTTTTGTCGTTCTGCAGTCTAGACTTAAGGTACTTCTTGTTTCTAGGATAAGAAGACACTCGGCAACATCTAAAATATGATCGTCGAAAATGAGAGGAGATTGGATTTGGACTTTTAACTATGGCAATGTTGACCCTCGTGTAAAACCTCGTAGGAATCTGGACCAATCTGGATGTTTGATTCGGACTTCTATTTATCTGTTCATATGTATTTATATTTTTTCATGTTTGATTCAGACTTTATTAAATAAACTTGAACCATTGTTGTAATTTGAACTAACCTTGTATTGTATTACGTCAAAACATAAACAGTTTGATTTATTTGATGTTAGGATGTCTCCAACGGGGCGACGCATCGAGTCCGCGCGCCTCCGTTCCTGTCCGCGGGGGCCAAAAACACAGCCCAACGGGGCGACCGCGGTCCCTTTTTTGGTCCGCCGCGACCCATTCCTGGCCCAAATTTGGGCCACCGATGCGTCGGGCGCGGACGCGAGCGGAGCGCTATTGTGTCCTCGTCTGGTCCGCCCCTGGCCCAACCGTCAGGCCATTCCCCACCCCAATCTCCTCCGCCTCTCTCGCCCCTCCCGCCGCCACCCCGCCATTGCTCCCTCGATTTGGCGCTGCAGGCCATTCCCGTGACGCCATCTCCTGCTCCTCTTCCTCCACGTCACCGGAGCTGCTTCCTCCCCACCACGGCCGGTGAATCTTGCGGCCACATCTGTCGGAGCGCCCGCGACACCAACAACGCCCACAAGGTGTTCGGCCGTCAGCCCCGGCACCAACTCAGGTACGAACTCGGCCATGGATAGCTCCGATGAATGGTACTACAAGAACTACATGCTGTGCGCGCCATCATCGGATGATTCCTCGGACGATGGGAGTGACGGCCTGGTTGCCACCCTCATCGTCAATGAGTACATTGAGAGAATGCGGCCGGTGTTCCGAGGCTCGTTGCCGGGCCATTCTCCTGCATTGGACCGGAACCGGAGAGCTGGCCAACTCCAGCTCTGGGGGACTACTTTCGTCCCCACAGACCCACGTATCCTCCCAAGATTTTCCGGCGCCGTTTCTGGATGAGAAGATCTTTGTTCAACCGTATCCGGTTGGGGGTGATGCATTTTGATGAATATTTCATATGCAAGCCAGATGCATGTGGTGCCCTCGGTTTCTCATCATACCAGAAGTGCACCGCCGCCGTTCGCATGCTTGCATATGGAATTGCAGGTGATCTTGTGGACGAGTACGTGCGGATGAGCGAGTCCACATGCCTAGAAGCAATGTACAAGTTTTGCAAGGCCGTGGTGCAGGTGTTCGGCCCCGAGTACTTGAGAGAGCCCAATGCTGCCGACATGACCCGACTCTTGGCAATCAACGAGGCCAGAGGGTTCCCTGGGATGCTTGGCAGCATATATTGTATGCACTGGGAGTGGAGGAACTGCCCATTTGCCTGGCAGGGGCAGTACAAGGGCCATGTTGGGGCGTGCACGGTCGTGCTTGAGGCCGTGGCATCACAAGATTTGTGGATTTGGCACTCGTTTTTTGGCATGGCCGGCTCGCACAATGACATCAACGTGCTGCAGCGGTCTCCGGTGTTCAACAGGCTTGCCAATGGCCTCGCACCCCAGGTGACCTATGAGATCAATGGTCACGAGTATGACAAGCCTTATTATCTTGCTGATGAGATTTATCCTACATGGACTACTTTTGTGAAGACCATCTCCAATCCCAGTGATGAGAAGAAGAAGAGATTCGCCAAGGAACAAGAGAGTGCTAGAAAGGATGTGGAGCGTGCATTCGGTGCCCTCCAGTCACGGTGGGCTATTGTTCGCCACCCCGCTAGGACATGGGACAAGGACCAACTCTGGGAGGTGATGACAGCTTGTGTGATCATGCACAACATGATCGTGGAGGACGAACGCGACGAGGGTATGCATGATCAGGCTTGGCAGTTTCAGGGTCAGTTGGTACAGCTCCAGGGACCGTCCACATTTGATCAGTTCCTCGACTTCCACCGTGACATTCGTGAGAAGGTGTCTCATAACCAGCTCCAAAATGATTTGGTGGAGCATGTCTGGCAGCACTACGGTAACCAGTAGTTCCATTTGATGAACTATTGGTCTTATTTTTATTTGGTTTGTAAGACTATGCATAAAACAATTTATATTGTATTATTCGGATAAACCATTTGGATTGTATTATTCGGATTGTATGGTTTATTTTGTTTCCTATAAACTTATATTTGATAAACCATTTGGATTGTATTATTCGGATTGTATGGTTTATTTTGTTTCCTATATACTTGTTTTCTATAGATTGATCAAAAACCCTGGCCGGGCTGACTCGATGCGTCGGCACCCCCCTATATATGAATGAAAATGGCCCATATATGGCCTGTTAACAAAAAAAAACATGCGGGCGGACTCGATGCGTCGGCCCGTTGGGGGCACTGGCCAGAAAGGGCGGACATGGGCCGGACGCGCGTCCGTTTGCTGACGCAAACGGACCAAACGCGGACCAAACGCGCGTCCGTTTGCGTCGCCCCGTTGGAGACATCCTAATGCTGATGAGAGATACGTACATCATTGGTCAGAGGAAAGCAGGCGAACTCACTGGGTTTAAGCATACTAGAATATATTGGCGACAATGCGAGTGATCGCATATGGTAGTCCGGCTGATTATACAAAGGATGAATATCGCTAATTGGACAATACATATCCCTCAAGTGTGTGAATAGTTTGCGGAGACATGATCAAGATCTTCAAGAGTTGAGTAACTAAGAGCTCCCAATGAGGATGACACTACAAGGTTGTTGGTGATGAACAAAACAAGGGTGTGGCCTGGAATGCTTGGGGGCATTGATTTTAGGCACCGGAGATGAGAAAACTTCCTACGACATGGCATGGGAAGTACACTAGATATTCTCGTGATCCAACAATTATATTTGAAATAGTTGCCTCCGAGGAATTGTGGTTGACAGACTCGCATAATGACATCAATGTCCTGCATAGATCTTTCCCTATTTGCTAGGCTTGCATGTGATCATGTTATGGCTTGCAACTTCACTCTTAATGGCCTTACCTATGACATAGGGATACTATCTAGCTGATGACATTTTATCCTTCTTGGCCAACATTTGCAAAAACAGTCCAAAATCATCAAGATGAGAAGCAATCTCAGTTTGCCACTTATCAAGAATCTTGTTGGAAAGTCATTGAGTGAGCTTTTGTCGTTCTGCAGTCTAGACTTAAGGTACTTCTTGTTTCTAGGATAAGAAGACACTCGGCAACATCTAAAATATGATCGTCGAAAATGAGAGGAGATTGGATTTGGACTTTTAACTATGGCAATGTTGACCCTCGTGTAAAACCTCGTAGGAATCTGGACCAATCTGGATGTTTGATTCGGACTTCTATTTATTTGTTCATATGTATTTATATTTTTTCATGTTTGATTCAGACTTTATTAAATAAACTTGAACCATTGTTGTAATTTGAACTAAACTTGTATTGTATTACGTCAAAACATAAACAGTTTGATTTATTTGATGTTAAATTAGAGTCTGAATGGAGTTTATATGCATATATAAACACGTGAAACAGAGAAATGCCAGTTTTTCAGTATAGAGTTTTTGCGTATCTGAAATGACGGCAGTCTCCCGGTAGGAAAAAAAATGTGCTTTTGCGTATTTTTCTGCGTATGATGCGAGAAGTGGAGAAAGTCGTATGCAGCCTCAGTCAAATCTTGAGAAAGTGTGGTTTGTGTTTCTGAACTTGCGCAAAATGATCGGGAACAAAATGCTGTTGCGAGTGGGGACATTTTGTGCCGACAGAGACCGGGAACACATACGACAGAGGGAGCTTCTCCCTTCGCTTCCCCTTCGGCTCTTCCCCAGCTCCCCCACCTCCAAGAACCAGCCAATCCCAGCACCAACTCGTGCCGCCGCGCCACGCGGTTGCTGGGCGGCAGCGGTGAGGCGGCGGCAATGTCGTCTCCTGCCTCCTCCCCCGGCGGAGCAGTGGAAAGCGCGGTAGGGATCCGGAAGAGGACGTGTACGTGGACAACCTCCACTCCCACAAGCGGTACCTCAGCGAGGTGGGGGTCTCCCTTCAGTCTCCCAATGGTTCTTGGTCTGGGCCTGAACTGGGTTTGGGGGAAACGGCTCCTCCGTTTCAGATTCCGAGCGGTTTCCAGCGAATCTCTTGATCCGTGAAAGAGAGATTGGATGTCCTTTCGATTTTAGGGGCCGAATTTGTCCTTACTGATCTCTAGCTCTGCCTGTTATCTAATTTCTCGTGTTCTAGCCATTTGCTCTGCTGGCCGAATTAGAATTCACCTTGTGCAATTTAGTACATGGATTTCCTGGTTCTCAAATGATTTGAGATTTGCTTGCTTGTCAAACTGTATTGAACAATCTGTCCATTTCCGCCCTGAATAGTGTTGCTCTATCAGCTGAACATCGGGTGTACTACTGCAGATAATGGCGTCCAGCCTGAATGGACTCTCTGTTGGAGACTCGCTTGCTGACAATATCATGGAGTCCCCTGCCAGGTCGGAGAGCCCCTCTTGCGTCAGGTTCGTGTGCTCTGATTCAATGTACTTTTCTTGGCAGCACTTAATCCATGCTCGTTTCATGTACACATCTCTGATCGTTTGTTTACTCTTTCGACCTCGTATTATCCAACATGATTAGGGTTATTCACCAAACTCAACAGTTAATGTAATAATTCTATGTGAGAAGAGGAATCAAATATAGTTGCTGTACTGTATTTATTTCAATTGTAGTGAGCTATCTTATGCCAAAAAAAAAGAAAGATATAAATGTTCCATCTTATCCCTAAACTTCTATATAAAATTGTAAAACCCCTAATTTCCTCTTTAATCTTTGAGAAATGCGGTCAATTTGCCTGGACTTATTACTACAGGTGATGTCAGTCAGTAATCTGTGGTTTCATCTTCTAGTATTTTTCAGTGGTTACCGGACCCCAAACAGAAAAGGATTTGGGGATATGGTTGCTTTAGTGTGGTTGCTATTAAATTTAGAAATGTAGGGATGTCATTGCCATCCATTTATTTCTTCCTCTAGCTTGTCTGAAGTTGTATTTAGAATATAGGCCAAATTTGCCACACACTGTAATATTTGTAAAATGAACAGTTTTGTTTGTCAAGATCCCTTGCGAACTTCATGCTGATTTCCATCCTACATGAAGTATCTAGCAATTATATTAAGTGTAAATGTATGTTGGTTCTAATGGTTCTGTAATACACAGCATGAACACTGAATAACTAGACAAAGTCTTCTATCTCTATATGCTTATGAGTAATCCGGAGCTTCTGGACACAATCTGATCATATATATTTGTTTTCTTCAATAATTGCATCCACATGTAAGCATTGAACTTGTCGAATAATTATAAGCATGTTCTAGAGCATTTCAAGCTGCCATGATATTAAGTAATTAAGAATATTACTTAAGGGATGCCTAGGAACGTTGCTGTCCACGATCTTCTCACCAGTTGGTTATGTGTGTAGTACCTGTGGTCATGGGCACCCCGTTTGATGATAAAATACCTAGTACAACTATATTTGTTTAATTTGTCTTGATACATCAGACCATCAAAGATCAAATATTTTTACTTGTCTGTTAGTTTTTGTTAGACCTTTCTCCTTTTTTTTGTTTCATTTCTATGTATTTGCTACAATTGATTGCGGGGCTTATTCAGTTGGTATAGTACTACTGCTTCTCAGCAATCATATTATAGTGCACCTGTGGTACACATGCATGTATCTTCATATTTCTCTCTTTCAGGGATGAAATACTCTCCCAGTACTCACCAATGTCTGAGGACTCAGACGACTACTGGTACTTTGACACGCAATTAAACCCTAACGGGAGTCAAGGCGATGCAATGGTCAGCCCTTCGACTAGTCCAATGTCGTCTCCTCACCGGTTCCAGAAACCACAACCTGGTTTTCTACCATCAAATCCATATCCTCTTCCCAGCTGCTCCCTCTCAGCTGTGGCCTGCTCTCACCCTCGCCGAGGCTCCGAAAACGAAGGCCGGTTCCCGTCTTCACCAAATGACATGTGCCACGGAGCAGACTTGAGACGGACAGCGCTCCTGAGGTCGGTGCATATGAGGGTGCATGGTCCCCACGCATATGATCTGTCATTTGGAGGCCGACAAGAGCAAGAACATGTCCATGAGCATGAAGATGAACATGGTCATGAACATCTTGAGGATTTGGGAGTGTCAGAGAGACCGTCTTGCAGGAAATCAATTGACAATGATGCTTCTGGCTACCAGGGTGCTGAAAGCAGCTATGAGGGACGGGAGCACGATATAGATTACATCGACCGCTGCACATCCGATGATGTTCTTACTGGACCCAAGTTCAAGGAGGAAGATGATACCCGAGGTAATTCTGATGCCAGTATGGATAAAAATAGATAGGTATCACCGTATCAGGGAGCATACGTACCACGCCATTGTCATGTAAATTATGGCTACGGGAGATCATACTCATGCCAGTTGTTATTGTAATTTTCGATGCTGTTAGATTCGGTGTAATCTGCCTTCTCTGAAACTGTAACATTTTGTAGTACATCGTTCCAGTTTGCACCTAATACATACTCTAAACAGTTACTCCCTCCGTTCCATATTTTTTAAAAAACTAAACCAGGACAAGGATTATGGAACGGAGGTAGTAACTAATACCTCTCTGCCGAGGCTGAAATCTATGCACTTCTGTACTGCGAACCAAAGAAAATGAGAACGTAATTGGGTAACACTGTTAGTGCAAACGGAATGGAGAAAAAATGGAACTTGTTTGGTTATTCGGGATGTAACGTAATCAATTACAGAGAGCTTTGTTTGGGTCGAGTGCTCTCACCCCGCCTAGCTACGGCGGAGGTTCCAGGCTGCGGTGCCGAGGTGCTGTTCCAGTGACAGCGTTAGGGAGCTGGCTGACTCGTCGTCGCTGTTGTGGCTGCAATGGAGAGACCTACGAAGTGATCCTACTGCTGCAGCTGGAAGTGATGTCCACATGGGAAGCAGCAACTCGAGGTGTCATTTGTGCGACGTCCAGAATTGCTGCATCAGTGTCGACGGCATTGAACCAGCCTGCGAACATCGTTTGACGCAGGGACATGGTTGTTCGCTGCCTCAGCCCATCGTCGGACTTTGGCATCGGCGGTGAGAAAGGAGGAGATAGTTAGGGGGCAGAGCTTTTGATGGAGTTTGTTACTGATTCATGAAGAGCTTACGTGGCCACTTTCCATTACACCCGATTTTAGGTGGAATAATTTTCCTTCTAGGGTGGGATCTCTTACCATGTACAGTAGATGGATTACAGCTCAGACCAAAGCAAACAGAATCTAAAGTTATCTTATACCGGCACAATCAGATTACAAATTATGACAAAAGTATATTTTTTTTTTGCGAGGAAAACACAGACACGACACCAGGACTCTTACAGAAAAACCCAGGAAACAAGAGAAATTACAAAAAAGCCCTCCTGAGCTTCGGCGCCGTCGTCTTCGAGCTGAACGTTGCGCCGGCGAAGCCCGCCGCACGACCTCCATGACCTTGGACTGGGAGGCACCCCTTCGCGACAAGGGAGTCGACGCCCCTCGGTGCCGTAGCACCTCCGCCCACCACGACGAGCGACAGCACCATCCTGGCCTTCCGCATCTGCATCTTCAAAGTCGTCAGTCACCGGAGCCGCCACCACGGACTCCGGCAAAGGGGAGGTCCCCCCGAGCACTCCGAGGAGCCGCAGACGGGGACGGAGCAGCAGATCCGTGGCGGAGCTCCGCAGAGCCGCGCCGGCAGAGGGGTAGACCGCCGCCTCCAAAAGGCTCACCAACGCCGCCGCTACCACCCCAGCGCCGCCAGAAGCCACACCACCACGCACACCTAATCTACATACGGCACGGATCCGTGGATCCCCGTCCTCCCGCCGCCGAAGCGGCCGCCGGAGGGCGAGGGATCCGGCGAATCGCGGCTGCGAGCTTGCTGTGCGCGGTGTCGCCGAAAAAGTCGCCTCTCGTTACTGTTGTGGAGAGAGGGGAACGGTCCAACTCGTTCTAGAAAAATGACAAAAGTATATATATAACTCAGATGACAAAATTATGTATATAACTCAGATACCGGCGCAACAGGCAACACAAATTTGATAAGCAAGATAGGTCATATATATAACTCAGATGAAAAAATTATTGTGCCACGAAACAAATTATGATGTAATCATCAGATGGTTACAAACTTTTCCAGTCCTTAAGTAAACTCTTTTGAGTGCTAAGTAACCCTTTAACCATACAAGAAAACGGCAGAGAGAAAAAAGATGCATGAAGTTCAACAGGCGAAGCCAACACGTATTCTATTACTGCTAAACTTCCGATTGCCATTTTTCTGATCTTCTGTCTTCTTCGTTTTCTTCTTGTGGCAGGTGGGAGTTGCAGTACTGACTATACCCAATGGCAGGACTGGGGCACGTGGTTCATCACCATTAAGAGGAGAATATCGAAAGAATGTTCTTCTTGATGGTGAACTCGTCGGCCTTGGAAGGACTGATCGATGCCTGATATGTTATGAAATATGAAATTAGTCTATAGATTTAGTAGATTAAGTAGTATGTAATAGCTGATAAGAATTGTTTTTTTTTTGGTTGCGCACCTTCTCCAATATGCGATGAAGCCTCTCGGTTTCCTTCTTAGTATAGTCGGAGCCTTTCTGCAATATCTTCTTTGCAACGTTCACATAGATCTTTCCATGGCTGGTTTAGAAAATAAAATGTTCAAAGTCATGAACTGGCAATGCAACTACTTGCATAAAGGAGAAACTGCCAACGGACTGAGAACATGTAGACATAGTGGAGGACAGGTGTAAGTTAGTACTTGGCAGCGGAACCACTGAGCTTTGCAGCCTCCTCTTCCAGTTTAGAGAGGGCTTCCTTTCGCTTGTCATCTGCGGCATTGTGGAAATCCTTGACGAGAGCTTCCAAACTTGCCACAAGCCCAGCCTACAAGGACCAACAGATAGGCTTTGTCAAATTGCATATTCATCCAACTTAACTCCCTAGTGTGCTTTTATGTGTAACCAACCTCTGAAGTAAGTTGACCCTTTGAATCACGGCTTGTTCCACTTTTCTCGTTGATGAACTTGACAAAGTCATCCAAGTCCCGACCGCCCTCATACTCTTCACCAGCTTTGCTACTCTTGGGGAAGAACTTCAATGTGGGAAAACCAGAAACTCCATACCTGAAAGTCATATATGTACTGGTGGTTAAATATCATACATAACCAAAATCATTCGGTAAGTCATAATCAGATAATAAAGGTGTACGATTAACAATTCGGCTAGGTACATAAACACATGAAAGTAATCAGTATAACAACAATCAGAACAGACAATTCAGAGTGCATACTTCTCAGCCAAGCTTGTGTATTTGTCAGCATCAAGATTGGCAATCACGACACCATCGTCATGCTTGAAAACAGAAGCCACCTTCTCATATATCTAAGCAATAAGCAATCACAAGTTTGAGTTAGAAAGCTAGCAGAATGAAGATGCATGTGACTTCCTAAGAAAACTGTTAGTCTGAAAATTTCCAAGCTAGTGAGATCTAAAACTAACCGGAGCAAGACTTTTGCAGTGACCACACCTGTAAAGCAAAAAAGGACATCCGATGAAATTTGGTTGATTAAAGTAGTGTCGATTTTGGTGCATGGCAATAACCTACCATGGGGCATAGAACTCAACAAGGACATCTTTGGTTTCATCAAGAACAACTGAGTCAAAGGTGTCCTCAGTCAGAATCACGACACTTGAAGGAATTGCTGCTATCTTTACGTTGGTGGCTGAAAAACAGATGGAACAATGATTAGAAACTTATGCAAGGTTGGTTTGCTTATACTTATGTTCAACCAATAACACTCAACAGAATGAAATCGAGAGATGCCAACTTATAGATATAACAATGGCTATACAAGTAGCTCCAGGCTCCAGCAGCTTTTGCAATATAATTGAAGATGAATGGTACTCCCTCCATACGGGGTTGTTAGGTCGTTTGTCCAAAATAGCAGAACCAAGGTATGGGTGATCAGTATTTGATCCAAAATTATCTCTACTTAACCATTCGATTTCTAGGGAATAAATAACCGACGACGCTAGATCGACTAACAATCCTAAACCAAGTCAGTAACACTAGAACATCAGCACATGTAAGTGACAAGGGCGCAAGGGGCATAGGAAGTAGCACCAAACTGCTAAAGTGCTAATTGTCTTATTTGATACTTCAGTGTGATGCCTAGACTACGATGTGGTATTCCCTGTGGTGAAAGCTTCCACAATCTTTTACATGGTTCATAAAGAACCAAACTGGCTTGACACCCACAAAGTCAGAATGGTTGGAAAATGAGTTACAACACAAGCTGGAGTTTACCTGCTTCAGAGTTAACGTATTCCGTAAGGGCATCAGCGGTGCGTTGACCTTCATACCTAACAAATGAGTTCAGGAAGTTTTTACATTTTATTTTGCAACAAGTTATGGCGAATTAATCAACTACAAAGTATACATTCTTACTTCTTGGGCTCCAAGGAACCTTTGGGAAACCATTGGATTGTGGGGTAGCCAGAAACACCATACTTGCTGCAGACAGCCTTGTGCTCATCACAGTCAACCTGGATATAGACAAATTTAGTAAGTACACTGTAGCAAGTGCTAAATGCAATTAGAGCCTGAGAGGCTGAGACCAATATGTGTTACACAATTGTTGACAAAGACAGAACAAAGAGCATATGTATCCAACACTTGCAAAAGCACGAGAATTACCTTGGCAATCAAGACTGATTTCGCTTTCTTAAAACTTGCAGCAAGCTTCTCATACTCTGGAGCAAGCTTCTTGCAGTGGCCACACCTATAAAACATAAAAAATAATCAAATAATGAGCCAGTGAGTAACTAAATGGTCACCCAAGAACAAACTAGTTTATACTTTATACGAAAAGCAAATATCAAATGAGCCTATGGGACTAGCAGCAAAAGTAGACATGAGTTTAAGTGCAATTGCACATCCAATCAATGAGGATTGTTCCCTATATGGGTAATACCTCAAAGAGTTATAATATATTTACTTGGATTGCTCTAAAATATATTCTTGTCACCATGCTCAAGATGAATCGTCACTATTGAGTTTGATGCAACAAGAAAATCACCCATAAGCGTAAGCTGACGCTGAAATGTGTCTTAAGCTCGAGAGCTCTTGGCTTTGCTACCATATATAGTTTGATGCACCAACAGATTTGCTCATAAGCCTTTCCTGATGAGGGAAGGTGGAAAATACACTTCCAACATTTACAAGCAGACCCCAAGTAGTACAAAACTAAAGTTCGTCCTGACATACAAGGCCAATAAGACCATTCTGATATGATCCGTCGCACCCACCAGATTCATCAACGATCAGGATTTAAGTGGATGCTTTAGTCACTAGGGAAATGCAAATCTAAACATCAACCATATCATGTGCTACTAACCATGCACTAAGATCAACACACAATAGGATATGATTCTCCTACCAGGAGATAGTTTTCTACTACACTGCCCATAATTTGAGACAAATCTGAGATCCAAAGATCGGGATCCAAATTGCAGCAAAACCCTCAACGGGAACCAAGCAGATCTTTGTTTCGGTCAACGATCCCAGTATTTGTCAAGTCCAACGGCGTAACCCCAGAGTATCCGAACTGGTAGACTCCCGAGAACAAGAGGCTATCATTTCACCCCGATCAACTACAGCGGCAACGCTGATACGATCCCGTCACAGATCCGAGCTCCGCGACCAGGGAGGAAGCGAAGCACTCACGGATCCAGCCCCTAGCGGCGCACGCGCAGGTCAAACTAGACTAGCACGTCGTGATACGAGGAGGTAGGGGAGATGTGAGGGCAGGATGCGGGAGGGCACGGACCATGGAGCGTAGAACTCGACGAGCGCGCCACGGTCCTGGCCGACCTCCTTCTCGAAGGTGGACTCCGTGAGGGCCAGCACCTCGTCTCCGTCGGCGGCGGCCGGGGAGAGCAGCGCCGCGGCGGCGAGGAGGAGGAGCACGACGGGGATGAGGGTTTTGCGGGAGATCTGAGGGGTCGCCATGATGTGATCTGTTTGAGGTTCAGCTCGAGCGAGGAGAGACTGTGGGCAGGTTTGCGAAGCGAAGTAGCTCTTGTATTTGTAGCTGGTGGGCCCGTTTGGATTATGGGAAATAATTCCATAATCTTCTTGCCATCCGTTGTTGCATCTTGCAAGCCATGGCGGGCATGGCAACTGCCACAACGTCACGCTCACACGTGGCAAATTCTGATTCGGCCACGCTACGGACGTAGCGTCATATTAAGCTCCTTTAATTTCAGATAAGATAGTATGTATTTTATTTGGAATATCATTTACTAGACTTAGAAGAACTCGAGCAAATCATGTAGAACATATTTTTTCTAAAAAAGGGAAACGATAATTTAGAAGTAAAAGAGGGAAAACCCCGCATCAATCTCATCACCCTAAATTTGTAGAGGAGCTCAAAAGCCACCTTCTACGAAGTAGCATGAAAATTTGGACAATGAAGGGAAAATAGAGGAGCATATGTACCACGCATTTTTTGACGGTTAGAAAACGTTAGTCCCGTTGACTCCCACTCCACCGTCTTTCTGTCTCCCTCCCGCCATTGTGGTGTCCTCTCATCTCCCTCGCCATCCTCCGGCTATAGCCTTTTCATGTCTCTCCAAGCAAGCTTCTGCGTCAATGTCCCCATCCCTACCTAGGCTCGCTGTTCATGTTTTAGGGGTTACGGTGTTGGGGTTTGTTCTTTTTTAAACGTCCTCTTACCTTGATTTTCATATTATATATCCCATATTTAGCTAATACTTATACTAGCTTAGAGTGCATATGATCATATTTTATCATTAAAATTTGCATATACTTCCTATTGTACTATGTCCAACTTTTCTTTTCAAATATCGTATACATGTTCGTGTGATGTCGTTTTTCGTGAAGAAAGAGAATATGCCATCGTATATTTACATATATAATGTCAGATCTCATGATAATTAGCATGTTTCTTCAGCTAACCTCATTTATACAGCTGCAACATGTGGGGCCGGTGCTACTTTTTATTTATATTTTTCTTAAGCTATCAGCTATACATATACTTCCATCAATAAGATCCTTATGAGCTTGGCATCACCAATATTTTCTTCTTTTTTAGTTCACCTTGCATCCTAGTCATCCGAGTTGCCGAAGTCCTGAAGATTGGACTCCTCTTCTCACTTCCTTTTCTAAACACCATCACAAATTTCCATCCCTTTAAATAACACATGTGATCTAAGGAAGATACATGTGGAGGGGACAAAAGAGAGGGGTCATCAACATTGTTTTGCACCTAGTGACTGACTATGGGAATGGGAGGTATAAGGATTCAGTTACCAAACCAGCACAATGCTACGGTATTGCTACCGCCCCTAAATCTCAACCCTTGGGTGGTTGGAGCCTTCTAGGTGGCTGCCGCTGGCCACGATTCTGGGTACCTTAGGCGTAAAAGAGAGTTCTGCAGAATATGTGATGTATCTATTTGATGTTAGCTTAAGCCATGAGTCTTAGCAGGTTAACTGGTTCGTCAAGTTCCTGTCGAAACTCATGGTTATCACAGAGATCTGTCAAATACATTAACTTTGCTGAACAAATTTTTCCTTTTACAGGAAAATAACTTTTATTTAGATAATAGTTATTAGCTCACCAACATGTACAAAAGTTATTACATAATCAGTCTGGATCAAAAGAAAAGGATCATCCAACAAGTCATGAAGCAGACGGACCATATCATTTGCATAAGTTGTTGAACAAGGAACGACAAGGAAGGTTTATTCTGCAAAACATTATAAGATGGCTCTAAGCAAGAGTTATTTGTGATGTCATCTAGTGCAAGTACCTTCAATCCCTCCCGGTGCCGGCAAGTGGGATAGCTTTCATGGGCTCCGTGAAAGGCGGAGAGAAGCCGTTAGGGCGATTCTGGCGAATCTCGCCGGAATCGGACGACGAATGGGAGGAGAAGGCCGGCGACGACTCCATCATCCCAGCTGGGCTGGCATACCTCTGTGGCACGCCTGAAGAAGATGAAGATCGGGACCTCCCTTTGGTCTCGCGGAGGATGGAGAAGAGGCTTGGCAAACGACAGGTTTAGGCGGCGGCGATACTCGCCGCGGAAGAGGAAGAGGATGAAGATCTTCAAGCAGGTAATCAATCTAACGTTGTTTTGCAGGACGAGAAGAAGCTGGTGGCCGGAGGATCTCGAACTCCGGTGTTGTCTCCGTCCACTTTTTTGCTGGAAGATTTCGATCCTAAGGAATGGATACAGGTGGTGCGAAGGACCAGGTCGCATTGTCATGCGAGGTTCCATGTTGGCCATACGGGCCATTCTCACCTCGCCGGAGCTTCGTCGCCGGGGCGAGCTCACGGCAGCTGCTCTGGGCGGAGGAATTTGAATTTCCGCAATTCCAGCTTGGGCCAAACGGGCCGATCTGCTCGATTTGCAAGATGCCAACATGGCCATACGGGCCCAGCATGTGGTTGTCGATCTTCTAAGGCAGGGAATTCGTTCCGGAAAATTTTAGGTTTCTTTTGGTCCCGTGATCCGTTGCCGGCGCCGTGAGTTGCTCCTCGTTTGATGGCGAATCGCGATGGCGGTGGAGGCAAAGGCCAGGGGACTGGAGGTGGTCACAACTTCCGCTTCCAAGGTGCTGGCGACCCTGGCGCCGGCTCTAGCAACGCTCGCGCTGGCGGCGGTGGTACTTACAACCAGCAAGGCTATGGCGGCGGTGGTGGTTATAGAGCTGTGGGTACGACTACGGTCGTGGCAACAATGACAACGGGCGTGGTGACTTTGATCAGAGCAGAGGGAATTTCAATAGGTTCAATGGTCCCAATTACCAGGGCAATGGAGGCTACGGCGGGAACTTTCAAGGCGGCGGCCATGGAGGTTTTCACCCTGGAACAGGAGGCCGTTTCGACCATGATCAGAACAATGGCTACCCCAACAGGAGAAGAGATTTTCGTGGTCAGCATGATGGTGGCTTTGATCGACGGGGTAGGAACTTTCAGCGTGATTTTTGCCGCCCACCACCACGTCGTACACCATCTGCTATGGACAGAAGCGATAAACAAGCACAGCCTGCAACTGCTACGTCCCAATCGGCTGCTCCAATCACTCAGTTAGCAGGTAATGCTCCACCTCCGGTTGTGGCTTCAGCTTCTGTTCCGGAGTCTGGTTTAAATTTGAATACTGTCAAGACTGCTGAGAAAAAAGATAAAAGTGCAGAAAAGGTGAAGTGTTTTCGATGTGGAGCTAAAGGTCATTTTTCTGTGGAATGCACAGCGGTTTTGTGTGACCTCTGTGCTTCGGTTGATCATGATGATGACAGCTGCCCGCTCCATGACGCTCCTAAACCCTCACTCTCTCTTTTTGGGTTGGCACATGAAGATCTTATGTTGATTGAGGCCCATGCTACTCCCAACTTCAGGCCTAAATCTGATAGTGGTCGAATGGGTAGGATCACAGTTTCTGGAGGGAAGATGTCTGTTCAGAAAATTGTGGAGGTGTTGCAGTGGATTGTTATTGATGATGATTTCCATTGGGATGTGCAACCAGCTGGGGACAATGTGTATAAGACACAATTCCCTAGCAAGATGGAGCTGATTCGGGCAACACGCTTTGGAAAATTTGAAACTAAGGATGGTGAGTGCTCAGTGCAATTTGAGGAATGGAAGTCTGAGGTCAAACCTTCTTTTCAGCTAGAGGATGTATGGGTGCTGATTCATGGAGTTCCAGATGATCTGCGTCAGGACTATTTGGCCCTATGGGCGTTGGGAGATCTGCTTGGGAAAACTAAAAAAATTGATATGGGATATACAAGACGTTTTGATGTGGTGCGTGGGCTTTATAGAGTGAGAGATATTTCAGCTATTCCTTATCACAAAGATATTATTTTTAAAGGAGAAGGATATCGGCTATCTTTTGAGCTTGAAGACGAAAAAGAACTGCTACTTCCGGATGAGGATATGCCTCAAGCACCGGAAGACAAGCATGATGGTGACTCGGAGGGGACAGGAGGGAAGAACATAGGCCCGAAGTCTGATGATAAGGAACAGTCCAGCGACAAAAACACTGATGTCTCGAAGGGTGATGGAACTCCAACAGTTGGAGTTGTGCTACCTCAGTCTCATACTCGCTCTGCTGCCCTAGGACCGAAAATACGGTTTGGTTCCTTCTCTGATCGGTGGGCTGATATGGTTGAGGAAGAGGAGGTCAGAAACTCGAAGGTTAACAAGGACCTGGACGCAAGGAAATTGTTTGCCACACCAACAAAACTTGGGGTTCAAGAGGACATAGCTGACCCTTTGGATGTTCCCGTGGTTGAGGATTCGGTCCCAACATATCACTTTGCTGCTGAGGCTTTCTCGCCTGATGTTGGGGATCCCGCTGCTGCGGTAGGCGCCTCGGTTTTTCCTACAACGATACAAACAGTGCAGTCTCCTTTAGTTCAGACTGCAGTTTCTACCGATGTTGAACCCGCTGATGGTGCTGTGACCTCGGTGGTTACTGAACCGGCTTCTCCTGCTTCGGTTCTGATGGAACCCGGCATGTTTCGGTCTCCCCTGCAGAATGGTTGTAGGCCGATGTCTCCATCGTCTCCGACGGGTGTCCTCAGCCCAGCTGCCACCTCACCACGTTCATGCTTCAAGAAGACCCCAAAAGGAAATCTGGTTTACTTCCCGGAGTCTGATCCTATGCCACCTCTTTCAGCTAGGGTGGGTGACTGCTGTGTTACTCCTACAAAAGCTTCGACTGCGGATATTGTTGCTTTCGGTGGGATTTCAGAGCCTTCCTCGGCAGGTCTGCGCTCTAGTATACGTCTAAGGGCACAACCGAATGCCGATGCTCCTATGCTAGAGAGGGCTATGAAGATTGCTGAACAACGTGATTCTCCTTTCACCTCAGGTACTAAGCAAAAGTCTAAATTTTCCATTCTAAAATTTTCAGATGCTGATTTAATTAGCAATGCTAGTACGCTAGGGGTTTCTCTAGGTAAATCACCTTCACAAGTCTCGTGTTCTATTAATAACGTGAGGAGTCTAGAAAAAGAAAGGTCTTTAACTATTCTCCACAAAACAGTTGGTTCCGAGGAAGAGCCACCTAAGAATCTGTTTCTTTCAAAAGTGTCGGCTTTATGTGAGGACTTGGCGGATGAGGAGGCGGTGGGGTTGGATGATCATACGGATCTGTCAGCCCATCAACCGAGAGCTAAGAGTACTAGGGTGAAGAAGAAAATTGATTTTTCTAACGTTCCTCGTAGTTCTAGATTTAAAACTAAAAAATCGATTTGAAATGCGTGCTTTCATTTGGAACAGTGAGGGTCTTAGGGATCCTGGTAAGATTTGGTTTATCCAGGAATCGATTAGAGAGCGTAATTTAGATGTGGTGGCTATCTTGGAAACTGGCAAATCTAATTTTACGATGCATTTTTTGAACCACCTATCTGGGGGACGAGACTATACGTGGTTTTGTTTACCTCCACATGGGCGTTCTGGTGGAATTCTTATTGGTATTAACTGTACTTCTCTTGCGGTCAAAAAAGTTGACACGGGCGATTATATGGTTAAACTGCATCTGAGGTCTAAAGTTGATGGGTTTGAGTGGATTTTTGTGGCTGTATACGGCGCACCCCAAGATTCGCGAAAACCAGATTTCTTGGTAGAGATGGTACGCATGTGTGAGGATCAAACCTTACCTATGATGGTTGGAGGAGATTTTAATATCCTGCGTCGACCAGCGGATAAGAATAATGATAGATTTTGTAGTCGATGGCCTTTTATGTTTAATGCTATCATCGAGTGCCTAAACCTTAGAGAAATTGATCTCTCAGGAAGACAATACACTTGGGAAAATCGGCTAGACACTCCAACTTACGAAAAATTGGACAGAGTTCTAGCTACGGTGGATTGGGAGCAAAAATATCCTCTGGTCTCGGTTCAGGCCCTAACTCGTTCTGGGTCTGATCACACACCTTTGTTAATTGATTCAGGTGATCATTCTTACCTAGGGAACTCTAGTAAATTCTCTTTTGAACTTTCTTGGTTGGGTCAAGAGGGTTTCTTTGACATGATTAAGAGGGAATGGGAGTCAGTCCATACGGGACTTTCTCCAATTCAGGTTTGGCAAAACAAAATTAGGCATCTTAGGCGCTTCCTACGTGGATGAGCCAAGAACAAAAGTGGGGTGTATAGGCAGGAGAGGGATAGATTGTGCAGAATTATTGACCAACTTGATATTAAGGCCGAATCACTTCCTCTAAATAATGTGGAAAGGGAAACTTTAAGGGAAGTCGTCTCTTAGTTTGGAGAAACTTCGGAGAGATGAGGAGATTAAGTGGGCACAGCGGGCTAAAGTGAAATTCATTCAAGAAGGGGGAAGCAATACGAAATACTTCCACCTAATTGCTAATGGTAGGCATCGTAAGAAAAAGATCTTTCAATTAGAACAAGATGAGGGGACCATTGTAGGGCAAGATAACTTAAAGGTTTTCATCTCAGATTACTACAAAAAATTATTTGGAGCACCGGCACCAAGTAATTTCTCTTTAGATGAATCCTTAAATGAGGATATTACGAAATTAACTGATGAGGAAAATAGCATCCTGGTGGCAAATTTTACTTCTAAGGAGGTTTATGATGCCATTATGCAAATGGAACATAATAAGGCTCCAGGACCAGACGGGTTCCCTGCTGAGCTTTATCAAACGTTTTGGACAGTCATCAAGGATGATCTAATGTCTATGTTTGGACAGTTGAAGGCAGGAGAGCTTGATCTGTATAAATTAAATTTTGGAATTATAACTTTGCTACCTAAAAAAGAAAATGCAGTTCAGATACAACAATATAGACCTATTTGTTTGCTCAACGTGAGCTTCAAAATCTTCACGAAGGTTGGAACAAATAGGATTTCTGCGGTTGCCGATAAAGTTATAAAACCGACCCAAACAACTTTTATGCCAGGAAGACATATCCTTGAGGGGGTGGTAGTGTTACATGAAACCATCCATGAACTTCGCCGGAAGAAAATGGATGGGGTTTTGTTCAAGAGAGACTTTGAAAAGGCATACGATAAGGTTAAGTGGTCGTTTTTACAACAAGCTTTACGAATGAAGGGTTTTGGTCAACTTTGGTGTAAGATGATTGAAAATTTTGTTCAGATGGGAAGTGTGGGAATAAGGGTCAATGACGATATAGGCCACTATTTTCAACAAAAAAAGGACTGCGGCAAGGGGATCCTTTATCTCCTATTCTTTTCAACGTGGTAGCTGACATGCTTGCTATTTTAATAAATAGAGCCAAAGATGAGGGTCAGGTCGGTGGACTAGTGACTCATCTGGTGGAAGGAGGGGTGTCAATTTTGCAATACGCTGATGATACGATCCTTTTTATGGAACATGACTTACAAAAAGCGGTTAACATGAAGCTTATCCTATGCATCTTCGAACAATTGTCTGGGCTGAAAATTAATTTTCATAAGAGTGAATTTTTTTTGCTTTGGTAAGGCGCAGGACGAGGTAAACGCCTACAAGGATATTTTTGGGTGTGAATGCAGGTCACTACCTTTTAAATACCTAGGCATCCTGATACGTCTCAAACGTATCTATAATTTCTGATGTTCCATGTTGATATTATACCAATTGTTACATGTTTTATATACACTTCATAGCATTTTTATGCATTTCCTGGGACTAACCTATTAACAAGATGCCACAGTGCCAGTTCCTGTTTTCTGCTATTTTTGTATTCCAGAAAAGCTAGTCTGGAAATATTCTCGGAATTAGACGAAACTTGGACAGAACCTCCTATTTTTCCAACACGAAGACGGAGTCAAGAGGAGACACGGAGGGGAGCCACGTGGCACCCACACCATGGGGCCGCGCGGGCCCCCGCTGCGCGCCGTGGGGTGGTGTGGGGCCCTCGTGGCTCCACAGCCGCCGCCCTTTCACCTATTTATTCCTCCCGACGCGAAAACCCTAAATACCCGAGCCATTATCCATGAAAAGTTCCAGAGACGCCACCGCCGTCAACCCTAGCTCGGGAGGGTTCAGAAGCTCTTCCCGGCACTCTGCCGGAGAGGGGAATCATCACCGGAGGGCTCTACATCACCATGCCCGCCTCCGGAGTGATGCGTGAGTAGTTCATCCTTGGACTACGGGTCCATGGCAGTAGCTAGATGGTTGTCTCTCCAGTTTATGCTATCATGTTTAGATCTTGTGAGCTGCCTATCATGATCAAGATCATCTTATTGTAATGCTACATGTTGTGTTTACTGGGATCCGATGAATATTGAATACTATGTCAAGTTGATTATCAATCTATCTTATATGTTATTTATGATCTTGCATGCTTTCCGTTACTAGTAGATGCTTTGGCCAAGTAGATGCTTGTAACTCCAAGAGTGAGTATTTATGCTAGATAGTGGGTTTATGCCTCCGGTAATCTGGGAGAGTGACAATAACTTCTAAGATTGTGGATGTGCTGTTGCCACTAGGGATAAAATAACCGATGCTTTGCTTAAGGGTACGCCGTTAGGTCTAATGCATTTGTTTACTTTACGCACATTACTTAATGCAATTATCCGTTGCTTGCAACTTAATACCAACGGGGAACTCAGTATGACAACCTGGCGGTGGATTATTAGTCATAGACGCTGTTGGATAACGGTCTATGTATTTTGTTTTAATGCCCACATGAATATCATAGTAATCATCATGTCATATATACTGTTTTCCACACCATACGTTTAATCCTTTGTTTTCAGCAAGCCGGTGAGATTGACAACCTCACTGTTTCGTTGGGGCAAAGTAGTTTGATTGTGTTGTGTGCAGGTTCCGTTGGCGCCGGATTCCCTGGTATTGCGCCGTGCCGCCAACAACCTTCAGAAGTGATTTCTTGCTCCTACTGGTTCGATTAAACCTTGGTTTCATACTGAGGGAAACTGCTGCTACACTGCTTCATACCTTCCTCTTGGGGTCTCCCAACGAACGTGTGATCCACGCAATCAAGCTCTTTTTCTGGCGCCGTTGCCGGGGAGCAAGAGGATTTCTGCAAGGGGAGTTTCACGCTTCCAATCTCTTTACTTTGTTATTGTCTTGCTTAGTTTATTTTTATTTAGTCTTGTTTGCTTTATTTATCAAAAACACAAAAAAATTAGTTACTTTTATTTTCAAGTTGTTATCTTTCTGTTTTGTTTTAATTTTGCTAAAATGAGTACCCCTGAGAACACTAAGTTGTGTGATTTCACTAGCACGAACAACAATGATTTCATTAGTACACCTATTGCTCCACCTGCTTCTAACGCAGAATTCTATGAAATTAAACCTGCACTTTTAAATCTTGTTATGAAAGAGCAATTCTCTGGTGTTAGTACTGATGATGCTGCTGCTCACCTTAATAATTTTGTTGAACTTTGTGAGATGCAAAAGTATAAGGAT
The DNA here is from genome assembly GCA_947311845.1 of Poa pratensis. NCBI lineage: Eukaryota > Viridiplantae > Streptophyta > Magnoliopsida > Poales > Poaceae > Poa > Poa pratensis. The sequence continues at coordinate 14,770,303 of CAMZMU010000039.1, read as the reverse complement.
GTAGATGGTGATATTATTAAACTGAAACTTTTTCCTTTCTCTTTGAGAGGACGTGCTAAAGAATGGTTGCTATCTTTGACTAGAAATAGTATTGATTCATGGACTAAATGCAAAAATGCTTTCATAGGAAAATATATCCTCCTGCTAAGATTATATCTTTGAGAAGTAGCATTATGAATTTCAAACAATTTGATAATGAGCATGTTGCTCAAGCTTGGGAGAGAATGAAATCATTGGTAAAGAATTGTCCCACCCATGGACTGACTGCTTGGATGATCATCCAAACCTTTTATGCAGGACTAAATTTTTCTTCAAGAAACCTATTGGATTCGGCCTCTGGAGGTACCTTTATGTCCATCACTTTGGGTGCTGCAACAAAGCTTCTTGATGATATGATGATAAATTATTCTGAATGGCACACCGAAAGAGCTCCACAAGGTAAGAAGGTAAATTCTGTTGAAGAAACCTTCCTTGAGTGATAAGATTGATACTATTATGTCTATGCTTACAAATGGAAAATGCATGTTGATCCAAATAATGTTCCTTTAGCTTCTTTGGTTGCTCAAGAAGAGCATGTTGATGTGAACTTCATTAAAAATAATAACTTCAACAACAATGCTTATAGGAATAATTTTGGTAATAACAATTATAAGCCCTATCCTTTTAATAGTGGCAATGGTTATGTTAATTCTTATGGTAATTCCTACAACAATAATAAGAGTGTACCCTCTGATCTTGAAGTCATGCTTAAGGATTTTATTAGTACACAAACTGCTTTCAATAAATCTGTTGAGGAAAAGTTTGGGAAAATTGATGTTCTTGCCTCTAAAGTTGATAGTCTTGCTCTTGATGTTGATTTGTTAAAAATTAAAACTATGCCTCATGATGTTAAAGAGAGCAAAACTCTCAATGCTATACAAGTTAAAATTGATAATAATGTGAGGATGTTAGCTGATTTACATGCTAGGTGGGCAAGAGAGGATGAAATTGCTAAAAAGAATAGTATTGCTAGAGTTTATACTATTACTACTACTGAAAATGCTGTAAACTCAAGTGTTAACAAACCTCCTACTATCAATGGTAAAGTAATTGGTGTTGGCAATGTCTCTACTTCTGTTGCAAAACGTTTAAAATTGCCTGAAAACACTGAAACTGTTCCTGATAAAAGTGCTGAAATTTTTCGAGATGTGGGAGACAATGGTCCATTACTTTTGATAATAATGATTTTGATTTTGATGGTTGCAATATTTCTGAAGTAATTAAGTTCTTGCAAAAGCTAGCTAGAAGTCCTAATGCTAGTGCTATAAACATGGCTTTTACTAAACATATTACTAATGCTCTCATGCAAGTTAGGGAAGAGAAATTAAAACATGAAGCTTCTATCCCTAGGAAGTTAGAAGATGGTTGGGAGCCCATCATTAAAATGAAGGTGAATGATTTTGATTGCAATGCTTTATGTGATCTTGGTGCTAGTATTTCTGTTATGCCTAAGAAACTCTATGATATGCTTGATTTAGCACCTTTGGAACACTGTTATTTGGATGTTCACCTTGCTGATAATACTATAAAGAAACCTTTGGGGAGAGTTGATGATGTTTTTATAATGGTTAACAATAACCTTGTCCCCGTTGATTTTGTTGTTTTGGATATTGAATGCAATGCTTCTTGTCCTATTGTTTTGGGAAGACCTTTTCTTAGAACTGTTGGTGCTATTATTGATATGAGAGAGGGGAATATTAAATATCAATTCCCACTCAAGAAAGGTATGGAACACTTCCCTAGAAAGAAGATGAAGTTACCTTTTGATTCTATTGTTAGAGCAAATTATTCTGTTGATGCTTCATCACTTGGAAACACTTGATTCTTACTTTCTGCGCCTAGCTGAAAGGCGTTAAAGAAAAGCGCTTATGGGAGACAACCCATTATTTTATTTCTGCAATTTTTCTTTTTTTGAGTCAAGGAGTTGTTTACTTCTGTAACAATTCCTTTGTATCTTTATTTTATCGCATTGTTGTGCCAAGTATTGCCTCTAATAGGAAGATGATGCTAGATTTGGATTTCTGCGCAGGAACAGATTTCTGCTGTTCACCGTTTTAATTCTGTAAAATCACAGAAAAATTATTTAAATCTGAAATTTTTGTGCGTGATCCTCAGATATGTACGCATCTTTCGTTAGTTTAAAGTTTTTCGATCTGAGCAACGTAAGTGCCTCGAAAAAATTCGTCTTTGCGGACTGTTCTGTTTAGACAGATTCTGTCTTTTATTTTTCGCATTCTCTCTTTTACTAGTGTTGAGTGGAATTCTTTTTTAGGGTGAAGAGCTTCACATAACATCAGTGGCAGTAGCTAATGTTAAAAGTAACGGTCATGTTTGTGTCCTTATAGAACATGTGAGTTTTTGATTGTGCACTAACCCTCTAATGAGAATTACTTTGAGTTTGGTGTGGCGGAAGTTTTCAAGGGTCAAGAGAGAAGGATGATATAATGTGATCAAGAAGAGTGAAGAGCTTAAGCTTGGGGATGCTCCCATGGATCACCCCAGCATATTTCAAGAAGACTCAAGCGTCTAAGCTTGGGGATGCCCAAGGCATCCCCTTCTTCATCAGCAACTTATCAGGTCATCTCTAGTGAAACTATATTTTAATTCTTTCACATCATATGTGCTTTACTTGGAGCGTCTGTGTGCTTTTATTTTCAGTATTTTATTTTTCTTATGGTCAACTTGATTGGACCCCAGCATTCTTGATTGGGAGAGAGACACGCTCCGCTTTTTCATATGAATACTCCTATTCTTCACTTATACTTGTTGAGTATTCTTATCTAGCTATTGCTATGCTTTTAGCTCCTTTTTCATGCATCTCTTATTCAGAGCTGTTAGTTCTTTTAAAGAAAGTACTCTCTTGCTTCACTTATAATTGTTTGGAGAGTTTATGTTGAAATAAATTGATTGGTGTTTGGTTGGAACAGAAAATGTTGCATGTGGTAGATGGTATAATGGAAAAAGCTTACATATTCTTGTAGATCATTGTATTGGATAATTTGATACTTGTCAATTGTTTTGAGTTATCAAGTAGTTCATGTTTAAGCTTTTGTATCATGTAGTTAAAACCTATTAATGAAGAACTACCGTAAAGCTCGTTGAAATTTGGTTTGCATGATTGGTATCTCTAAGGTCTAGATATTTTCTAGTAAAAGGGTTTGGTTAACAAGGAAGACAGTGTAGAGTCTTATAATGCTTGCAATATGTTTTCATATAAGCTTGCTGTGTCGGTTGATATCCTGTGTTTGCTTCAAATAACCTTGCTAGCCTAAACTCTGTACTGAGAGGGAATGCTTCTCGTGCATCCAAAACCTTGAGCCAAAATCCATGCCATCTGTGTCCACCATAACTACCTATATGTGGTATTTCTTGCCATTCCAAGTAAATTTTTCATGTGCTACCTTTAAACTATTCAAACTTTATTACTCCTATTTTGTGTCAATGTTTACCAAGCTCATGAGGACGGGGTGGATGTCTTTATGTCAACTGTCAAACAGACTTTACCACCGGACTAGCGGCATATACATCCGCTTATCCATTAATTTTGCAAAAAGAGCTGGCAAATGGGGTGCCCAGTCCCAATTAATTACAACTTTAACCGCTTAATTCTCTTCACATTTTTGCCCTGATTTATCAGTCAAGCAATGACAAACAGTGAAATATCTGCATGTGTAAACAAAAGAGAAAGAGGGATGATCTGCCTTGCTGGTAGAAATAACGTCCTTCATGGGAGCCGCTCTTAAAAGTCTGGTTGGCAGGGGTCATATTGTACTTTCCATTTTCTGATTCGTTGACAATTAACAAACACCTCTCAAAACTTATTTTTACTCTCTATATGATTTCAAAAACTTAAAAAGCTCTAGCACATGATTTAATCCCTGCTTCCCTCTGCGAAGGGCCTTTCTTTTACTTTTATGTTGAGTCAGTTTTCCTACTTCTTTCTATCTTAGAAGCAAACACTAGTGTCAACTTTGGTGCAACAATTTTTATATGCTGTATATTGCACTTATTATATGCTTTGTGTTGACAAATATCCATGAGATATATATGTTGAAAGTTGAAAGCAATTGCTGAAACTTAAATCTTCCTTTGTGTTGGTTAAATACCTTTTACTTAGAATCTATTGCTTTATGAGTTAACTCTTATGCAAAACTCTTTGATGCTTGTCTCGAAAGTACTATTCATGAAAAGTTTTTGCTTATATGATTCAGTTGTTTGCTCATTATCTACTTGCTAGCAAACTATAGACCATTGACCTGGATCACTTCATTCATAACATGTGCTTTACAATATTATTTGATCAAGATTATGATTGTAGCATGTCACCTCAGAAATTATTTTGTTTTTATCGTTTTACCTACTCGAGGACGAGTAGAACTAAGCTTGGGGATGCTTGATACGTCTCAAACGTATCTATAATTTCTGATGTTCCATGTTGATATTATACCAATTGTTACATGTTTTATATACACTTCATAGCATTTTTATGCATTTTCTGGGACTAACCTATTAACAAGATGCCACAGTGCCAGTTCCTGTTTTCTGCTGTTTTTGTATTCCAGAAAAGCTAGTCTGGAAATATTCTCGGAATTGGACGAAACTTGGACAGAACCTCCTATTTTTCCAACACGAAGACGGAGTCCAGAGGAGAGACGGAGGGAGCCACGTGGCACCCACACCATGGGGCCGCGCGGGCCCCCCTGCCGCGCCGTGGGGTGGTGTGGGGCCCCCTGCAGCCGCCGCCCTTTCGCCTATTTATTCTCCCGACGCGAAAACCCTAAATACCCGAGCCATTATCCACGAAAAGTTCCAGAGACGCCGCCGCCGTCAACCCTAGCTCGGGAGGGTTCAGAAGCTCTTCCCGGCACCCTGCCGGAGAGGGGAATCATCACCGGAGGGCTCTACATCACCATGCCTGCCTCCGGAGTGATGCGTGAGTAGTTCATCCTTGGACTACGGGTCCATGGCAGTAGCTAGATGGTTGTCTCTCCACTTTATGCTATCATGTTTAGATCTTGTGAGCTGCCTATCATGATCAAGATCATCTTATTGTAATGCTACATGTTGTGTTTGCTGGGATCCGATGAATATTGAATACTATGTCAAGTTGATTATCAATCTATCTTATATGTTATTTATGATCTTGCATGCTTTCCGTTACTAGTAGATGCTTTGGCCAAGTAGATGCTTGTAACTCCAAGAGTGAGTATTTATGCTAGATAGTGGGTTCATGCCTCCGGTAATCTGGGAGAGTGACAATAACTTCTAAGATTGTGGATGTGCTGTTGCCACTAGGGATAAAATAACCGATGCTTAGCTTAAGGGTACGCCGTTAGGTCTAATGCATTTGTTTATTACGCACATTACTTAATGCAATTATCCGTTGCTTGCAACTTAATACCAACGGGGAACTCGGTATGACAACCTGGCGGTGGATTATTAGTCATAGACGCTGTTGGATAACGGTCTATGTATTTTGTCGTAATGCCCACATGAATATCATAGTAATCATCATGTCATATATATGCATTGTCATGCGCTCAATATTTTGTCAATTGCCCAGCTGTAATTTGTTCACCCAGCATGTTAGTTATCTTTTATGGAGAGACACCACTAGTGAACTGTGGACCCCGGTCCATTCTTTTACACTGATAATACAACCAACTGCAAACACTGTTCCTTTTCATTCTCTGCAATTTACTACTGTTTTCCACACCATACGTTTAATCCTTTGTTTTCAGCAAGCCGGTGAGATTGACAACCTCACTGTTTCGTTGGGGCAAAGTAGTTTGATTGTGTTGTGTGCAGGTTCCACGTTGGCACCGGATTCCCTGGTATTGCGCCGTGCCATATTCGCCACTGACAACCTTCAGAAGTGATTTCTTGCTCCTACTGGTTCGATTAAACCTTGGTTTCATACTGAGGGAAACTGCTGCTATACTGCTTCATACCTTCCTCTTGGGGTTTCCCAGCGAACATGTGATCCACGCAATCACATCCCCATACACTATAGGAGGCTGCTCAATAGTGAGTGGAGACCTATTGAAGACCGTTTTGAACGTAAGTTTGGGTGCTGGCAAGGAAAGTTACTCTCATACGGAGATAGACTTATCCTCATTAATTCAGTACTCACTAGCTTACCAATGTTCATGTTCTCTTTCTTTCAAGTACCAAAAGGGGTGTTGAAACGATTGGATTTTTACAGATCACGTTTTTTCTGGGATAGTGATCACAGCAAGAAGAAGTATCGCTTGACAAAGTGGAATATTATATGCCGTCCCAAGGATCAGGGCGGTCTAGGAATAGAAGTTTTCGATGTTAAGAATAATTGTCTTTTAAGCAAGTGGCTGTTTAAGCTTCTTAATGAGGAGGGCATCTGGCAGGAGTTGTTACATAATAAGTACCTTAGAAATAAATCTCTGTCACAAGTGACAAGTAATCCGACAGATTCGCCTTTTTGGAAAGGTCTTATGGCTGTCAAAGATGATTTCTTTTCTCGTGGTCATTTTGTTGTGGGCAACGGCATGATCACACGCTTTTGGGAGGATGTTTGGTTAGGGAACACGTCTCTAGCTGTTCAGTACCCTTTTCTTTATAACCTAGTGCGTCGAAAAAATGTTTTGATTGCAAATGTGTTTGCAACACAGCCTTTGAATATTGAGTTTAGGCGTAATCACTAGTAGAGACAGGGCCTTTCGTCCAACCCCTTTTGTCCCGGCCCACTTACAAACCGCGAAAAAAGGCCAGGCCACGTCGCCCGAAATAGCCCAGGCGCCCCTCCCCCCTTTTGTCCCGGCCCGTGAGGACCCTTTTGTCCCGGTTTGTATCTCAAACCGGGACAAAAGGGCTGGCACCCCTATATATGGCAGCACCCTCTCCACTCACTCTTTGTTTTTTTCCTGGTGCAGGTGGTGTGGGCTAGTGCTATTTTTTCTCTCCTTCATATGCACTCAAGGTGTTCGATGAAATGCCTGTTAGAGTGATGCCATTTGAGTTCACACAATACAAACATGATATGAGGTGCCCGAGCCACACTTAAGCTTTCACCTCTTTATTTCCACTTGTCCTAAAAGGTTAGCAACTATTTTCTAGTCGGTCACCGTGCGGTACTAATTTTAGCATCGTCATTGCGTTTGATATATAGTTGTATGATGCAGATGAGCCATCCATGGATGTACGGTGACCGACGCACAGCCGCTTACAGAGCAGGCGTGCATTCTTTTCGCGATGCGGCCGAGGCGAACAAGCATAGGGGTGGCTTTATGTTTTGTCCATGTGTTAAATGTCTGAATGTGAAGGATCACACTAACTCAAGAGTCATTCAGAGCCACCTGCTTCGGTCCGGTTTCATGCCCGGCTATAGTGTTTGGACCAAACACGGAGAAAGAGGGGTTATGATGGAAGACGGCGATGAAGAAGAGAACGATGATGACAACTACCGATCTATGTTCCCTGAATACGCTGATACCGCAATGGAAGACAATGAAGAAGAAGGTCAGGGCGAAGAACGGGCACCAGATGAGCCCGTTGATGATCTTGGTCAGGTCATTTCTGATGCAAGGCGAGACTGCGACACAGAAAAGGAGAGGTTGCAGTTCGAGCAGATGTTACAGGACCACAACAAATTGTTGTACCCAACTTGTGAAGATGGCCAGAAGAAGCTGGGTAGCACACTGGAATTGCTGAAGTGGAAGGCAGAGACCGGTGTGACTGACTCGTCATTTGAAAAGTTGCTGGTACTAATGAAGAAGATGCTTCCAAGAAAGAACGAATTGCCCGCCAGCACGTACGAAGCAAAGAAGCTTGTCTGCCCTCTAGGATTAGACGTGCAGAAGATACATGCATGCCCTAATGACTGCATCCTCTACCGCGGTGAGAAGTACGAGAATATGGATAAATGCCCGGTATGCACTGCATTGCGGTATAAGATCAGAAAAGATGACCCTGGTGATATTGAGGGCGAGCCACCCAGGAAGAGGGTTCCTGCCAAGGTGATGTGGTATGCTCCTATAATACCACGGTTGAAACGTCTGTTCAGAAACAAAGAGCATGCCAAGTTGTTGCGATGGCACATGGAAGACCGTAAGAAAGACGACAAGTTGAGGCACCCCGCTGATGGTCGGCAGTGGAGAAAAATCGAGAGAGAGTTCGGGGACTTTGCAGGTGACGCAAGGAACTTATGGTTTGGTCTAAGTACAGATGGCATGAATCCTTTTGGGGAGCAGAGCTGCAGTCACAGCACCTGGCCCGTGACTCTATGTATCTACAACCTTCCTCCTTGGTTGTGCATGAAGCGGAAGTTCATTATGATGCCAGTGCTCATCCAAGGCCCGAAGCAACCCGGCAACGACATTGATGTGTACCTAAGGCCATTAGTCGATGAACTTTTGCAGTTGTGGGCCAAACCAGGTGTAAGTGTGTGGGATGAGCACAAACAGGAGACATTTGACCTACGAGCGTTGCTTTTCGTAACCATCAATGATTGGCCTGCTCTTAGTAACATTTCAGGACAGACGAACAAGGGATACAATGCATGCACGCACTGTTTGGATCAGACAGAAAGTATATATCTGGACAAATGTAGGAAGAATGTGTACCCGTACAATCGTCGTTTTCTTCCGCACAAGCATCCCTTAAGGCAAAAAGGCAAGCATTTCAATGGCAAGGCAGAAACCCGGACGAAGCCTGTCACCCGTACTGGTGCTGAAGTATTTGGTATGGTCAAGGATTTAAAAGTAATCTTTGGAAAGGGTCCTGGCAGCCAACCTGTTCCGAACGGCGCTGATAAGCGCGCACCCATGTGAAGAAGAAATCTATATTTTGGGAGCTACCCTATTGGGAAGTCCATGAGGTCCGCTCCGCAATCGACGTGATGCACCTGACGAAGAATCTTTGCGTGAATATTCTAGGCTTCCTGGGCTTGTATGGGAAGTCAAAAGATACACCAGAAGCACGGGAGGACCAGGAACGTCATAAAGGACGAGACGGCATGCATCCAGGGCAGTTTCAAGGGCCTGCCAGCTACGCTCTTACCAAGGAAGAGAAGGAAATCTTTTTTGAAGTCCTTTTCAGTATCAAGGTCCCGTCTGGCTTCTCGTCGAATATAAAGGGAATAGTAAATATGAAAGAGAAAAAATTCCAAAACCTAAAGTCTCATGACTGCCACGTGCTTATGACGCAATTGCTTCCGGTTGCATTGAGGGGAATTCTAGCGGAAAATGTTCGACTGGCCATTGTGAAGGTATGTGCATTCCTCAATGCAATTTCTCAGAAGGTAATCGATCGAGAAAGTCTATCAGGGTTACAAATTGATGTGGTCCAATGTCTGGTCAGCTTCGAGTTGTTGTTCCCGCCATCCTTCTTCAATATTATGACGCACCTCCTAGTTCACCTAGTCGAAGAGATTAGAATTCTTGGTCCTGTGTTTCTACACAATATGTTCCCCTTCGAGAGGTTCATGGGAGTCTTAAAGAAATATGTTCGTAACCGTGCTAGGCCAGAAGGAAGCATCTCCAAGGGCTATGGAACAGAGGAGGTCATTGAGTTTTGTGTTGACTTTCTTCCTGACCTTAAGCCGATTGGTGTTCCTGAATCTCGGTATGAGGGGAGGCTGACTGGAAAAGGCACACTAGGAAGGAAAGCAACGGTATGTAGGGACGGGCATTCTTTCACTCAAGCACACTACACAGTTCTACACAATTCCACCGTGGTGGCTCCGTATATCGAGAGACACAAGAATATTCTACGCTCCGAAAACCGTGACGGGGAACACGAGAAGACTTTCGGCAGTTGGTTGCAGATACATCTCATGAATAACACCATTGTTGGAGATCAGCTGTACTTGTTGGCCAGGTGTCCATCTTCGACTATATGTACTTTCCAAGGGTACGAGATAAATGGTAATACATTTTACACGAAGGCCCAAGATAAAAAGAGCACCAACCAAAACAGTGGTGTCCGCTTTGATGCAACAGACGACAATGGGCAGAAGGACACATATTATGGGTACATAGAGGAGATATGGGAACTTGACTATGGACCTACTTTTAAGGTCCCTTTATTTCGGTGCAAATGGGTCGCAGCTAGCGGGGTAAAGGTAGACCCGCAGTACGGAATGACAACAGTGGATCTCAAGAATCTTGGGTACCACACCGAACCATTCGTCCTAGCCAATGATGTGGCTCAGGTTTTCTATGTGAAGGACATGTCTACCAAACCGAAAAAAAGAAAAGATAAGCAAAAGAATACATCGTCCGATGAGCCAAAGCGCCACATAGTTCTTTCAGGGAAAAGAAACATCGTGGGAGTGGATGACAAGACAGACATGTCAGAAGATTATAATAAGTTTCATGAAATTCCGCCCTTCACAGTGAAAACTGACCCAAGCATCCTGTTAAATGATGAAGATTCTCCATGGCTACGGCTCAGAAGAAAACAGAAACAATAGATAGGGATGTTGGTGATGTGTAATAATGTATTAAACCTTTTATGTAATGCATTCTATGGAATGTATTAAACCTTTATGTAAGGAGCATGTGTAAGAAGCTTCAATCAGCTGCAGTTTTACCAACACAATCTCTGCATTCTCCAAGATCTTTAGCATTTCCAAGTGATAGAACAAAACATACGGTTTCCCCTGCCTACCTTCTCCAGTGGCCACTCTGACCGGCAAATCGGCAAATCATCGCGTGGTCGTGAGACGGCAAATCGGCCTTCGATCCAAACAGCGGCAAGACGTCTCTGATGATTTGCAACCGTCCGAACAAGTGTTGGGGATGTTGCTAATCATCAGAGATCCTTGCCGCTGCTTGGATCCGACCGAGGGGAGGGTTCACCTTCAGCCTCCGCTCTAGGAACTCCTGCCTCTCAGAAATCTTGCTCTCTGCTACCCGTGTACTGCCAAAATGAACTACAATGAGTAGACACTGAGTGCTGAACATGTCCGGGAGGGGGGCTATATATAGGGTACGTGTGCTTCTTTAGTCCCGGTTGGTAACACCAACCGGGTCATGTGGCTCACGAAGTGGTCGTGATACTGCTGATCCAACAGCTCACAATCCCTCAAAAGAAACACACCCCTGATCCAACGTCTCACAAGCGCTTGAAAGAAACACACGATCCGTGTGCTTCTTTAGTCCCGGTTGGTAACACCAACCGGGACTAAAGTCGGGCTTTGCGGTCACGACTCGTGTCAGCCACGTGTCCTCCCCCAGCGCTGCCCTAGCCACGTGTCCTCCCCTAGCGCTGCCCTGGAGGTCTTTATATATTGTCGCCGACGGGGTAAACCCTAATCCACCATTCCTAGCCACGAACGCATCGTCTCCACGAGATGGATCCGCCACGCCCGCCGCAGCGCCTTCTGGACGAGGTCGAGCGTGCTCGGCAGAGCGCGCTTGGGCGCTACCGCGGGAGCCTATCCCGCCGTATGCCCACGAGCCCGGCGTGGAGAGGAATGCCCTGCTACCGGCCTCCTGCTCCGGTGCCGGAGGAGGTGCGGAGGACGTACGAGCGCGCGTGGTCCGACGTCCCTGACCCCGACGAGGATGCGTACGCCGCAGGGGTGGCGTGGGGATCCGCGGCCGTACCTCCACCAGTCGCCGCCGCCCCTCCCGACGAGGAGGATGACGACGACGACGACTTCGACTGGAGCGACCATGGGGAAGAGCGCGGCGGGCCGCAGATGCAGGAGGCCCTTGAAGCCTCCTTCCAGTCCGTCCACGACGACCGTGTACAGCGAGCCAGAACTGTCTGCCAGCTCAAGGCGAAGGAGGCTTCCGAGCTGGATTGGGCGCTGAAAGACTCATCCTCCATGGATCTTGCCCTCCGCCGCAAACGTGCGCGCGAGAACCGGGCGGCCGCGAACGGGGCTGGCTCCTCCCGCCGTTCCTCCTAATCCTACGGCCTCCGAGCCAGCAAGTCCGTTTATGTAGAATAATGTTGGTGATGTTGGTGATGTGTAATAATGTATTAAACCTTTTATGTAATGCATTCTATGGAATGTATTAAACCTTTATGTAAGGAGCATGTGTAATAATAATGAATGTGTATTTCCAATGTGTATTGTCAAGAAGCTTCAAATCAGCTACAGTTTTACCAACACAATCTCTGCATTCTCCAAGATCTTTAGCATTTCCAAGCAATTTTATAGATGGAATTTTATAGATGATAATATTATGCATTTTGAAATAATATTGTGTGCATTTTGCAGAAACTATGGATCCAACGGCTCACAAGCCCTCAAAAGAAACACACCCCTGATCCAACGGCTCACAAGCGCTCGAAAGAAACACACGATCCGTGTGCTTCTTCCTTATTGGTGGGATTCCCTTTAGTCCCGGTTGGTAAAATTGCGCGGGAACAAATAAGCCCCTTTAGTCCCGGTTGGTGGCTCGAACAGGGACTAAAGGTCTGTTTCTTCCCGCCTTATTTCTTCCCGCGCTTTCCACCGCTTCCCGCCTCCGTCTTCCCGCCATTTCTCACTATATATATGTAGTCATGGCCTCCATTGGCATAGCACATCTAAACTCATATCTGCAACCTCATCACTCTCCCATGGCTTCCACCGTACCCACTCTAACCTACTCGGAGGCGGAGGCGCTTTGCGCCTCGAACTACCCCTGCCCGCCCGGCTACGACGTCCCCGCCGGTTGGAGGCTGAGCACCGGAGGCGTGCCGGTCCCTCCTGTCCCTCAAGGTTTGGCGCGCCGGAAGGCCATCACGAACCACTACTACCTCGAGCTCACTCCGGAGCAGCGGATGGATCCCCGCTGGGATCCCGACTACCGCCCGACTTGGGACGCCTTCTTCATCAATCGGCGTGAGGGTCGCTCGCCAGGTACGAGGAGGACGGCCCGCCTCCTTCGAACTTCAACGAGGCCGGCCGTCGGCTGTGGTGGGGGGCCGGACTCTCCAGAGAGTCATGAACTACATCACGGCCGGCGATAACCCCCGCCTGCGCTACCCTCACTTCTAGTCCAGGCGAGCGCCGTCCGACGACAACGACGACGGCAGCGACTACGACGACTACGAGGACGAGTATTATAGGCCTAGGCAGGAGTATGACTAACCTGAGCTGGTCTATGTACCCAAGATTGTTGTCATTCCCTACTGCTGGTCTAGCTACGACGACGATCGTGTAAAATGTATTCTTTATCTCTGCATTTCCAACTAATGATCTTTAGCATCTGAATAAGTAATCTGAATATGAACTGACTATCATTTCGCAGTTGTTGATTCATAAGGGAGAGGTAGTATTGCAATTCACTGTGGCAAGTTAGAATAATTATTTTATAAAACAGAAAATGGTTTTGAATTAATTATTCAAATTCAAACACTTTTCATGTTGAAAGTTTAGTGAGATTCAAAAATATGCAAAAGATAAAAGTTAATGCATTTTTTAATTCAAAATGGCAAAATGGTTAATAGTTTGTAGAGTTAGAATAATTATTTTATAAAACAGAAAATGGACTTGGAATACTTATTCAAATTCAAGCACTTTTCATGTTAAAAGTTTTCTCAAATTCATAAGTATGCAAAAACTGTTTCATTCAAATGTTCAAATATTTAAAATTGTGCTAGATTTAAAAAAAAGTCAAAACGGTACGCTATTTGGCCCAGCCCGCGCAATTTTTTGGCCTTTTGTCCCGGCCCATCTCACCAGCCGGGACTAAAGCCCATGCTGTGCGCGAGAACGCGAAAAGGCCCTCACCACCCCTTTAGTCACGGCCCGTGGCTCAAACCGCGACCAAAGACCCCCTTTAGTCCCGGCTTGAGCCACGGGCCGCGACTAAAGGTCCCTCCACTACTTAAGCGGTTCCCAATCTGGGACTTAGCCATTTCATCGAAGACGAAGGGCAGAAGCAGAGGAGACGCCGTCAGGCTGCCAAAATCCACCGCGCCCTCGACGTCCGCCGGCCTCCACGCGCCGCCCGAGCCCGCCGGCGCCGCTCTCCTCTGCCGCCGCGCCCGTGCTCACGCTCGCCGTCGAGGTCTAGACGCCGCCGCCGCCGTGGGAGATTGTCGCCGCTCTCCTCTGCCGCCACGCCCGTGCTTGCGCTCGCGCTCGCCGTCGAGGTCCAGACGCCGCCGCCCTGTGCTCGCCACCCCCGTGCTCGCGCTCGCCCGACGCCGGATCGAGGTCAGCCCCTCTCCGAAGCCGACGCCGTGCTCAGCGCCTCCGCCCCCTCTTCTGGTGAGATTTCCAAATATTTTGTAAATATCCAGTGTTAGCATCTCTAGTATATTTTGTATAATTTGAAGTATATTGTTTGTATAACTTTTGTCTAGCAAGCTACAATGGAAACAAATATAAATTATCAAAAAAATGATTGGAAAACTATAGTGGTATGCATTTGAAGTATATTGTTTGTATTTAGTTTTTATGCATTATCAAAAAAATGATTGGAAAACTATAGTGGTATGCATTTTGAAGTATGATTGGAAAACTATAGTGGTATACATTTTGAAGTAATATAAAATATCTAGAACTCATTTTCAAAATGGAATAAGTTATGAAAACCATTTTATGTTTTAAAGTATGATAATTCATTTAAATAAATTCTAGGACTAAGTAATTTTTAGTAATTGATTTGTAGTAATTGATTTGTAGTGGATATATTGTGACTTAATAGATTTGTAGTAATTTTTAAATTACAAAGTATTGATGATAACAATTGAGTAAAAAAATAGAATATTGCAAAGTATTGATGATAACAATTGAGCAAATATTTTAGGGTATTTTTAGTTGCATAGAATATTGCTATGTTCAAAATGGAATAAGTTATGAAAACCATTTTATGTTTTAAAGTATGATAATTCATTTAAATAAATTCTAGGACTAAGTAATTTTTAGTAATTGATTTGTAGTAATTTTTAGTAATTGATTTGTAGTGGATATATTGTGACTTAATAGATTTGTAGTAATTTTTAAATTACAAAGTATTGATGATAACAATTGAGTAAAAAAAATAGAATATTGCAAAGTATTGATGATAACAATTGTGCAAATATTTTAGGGTATTTTTAGTTGCATAGAATATTGCTATGTTCAAAAATTGAGTAAAAAAAATAGAGTACAAGTTTTTTGCATTTTTAGTTGCATAGAATATTGCTATGTTCAAAAATAGAGTACAAGTTTATTTGCATTTTTAGTTGCATAGAATATTGCTATGTTCAAAAATAGAGTACAATTTTAGTTGCATAGAATATTGCATTTTTGGTTGTGTATTTTAGTGCAAATATTGCTATGTTCAAAAATTGATAGAGATAGAGATAATATTATGCATTTTGAAATAATATTGTGTGCATTTTGCAGAAACTATGGATCCACCTAGTCCAACCCGCAGAGACCTAATACAGGAAGAAATTCTCGAGAATATAATCCACGACGCCCCAGATGCTGATCCAGCCGAATCTCCGTCGTCGTATCTGAACCCCTCCGGGGATGGAAAGGAGGTCGACCGAAGTGAGGATGAAGTCGACGGCTCCGATGATGGAGAAGGCGATAGCTCCGATGATGGAGAAGCCGGTGGACCCTTAACGAAGTCCGGCGAGGTAGATATGAAGTTCGGCGATCAGTAGATGCATTACTTAAATTGTATACATATAAATTGACGAATGTTTCTTCTCTTAGGCCTCCACATCGATCAAATCTTCCAAACGAGGCCCGACCAAAATGTTGGCCCCATCTACGCATTATACATTTGAGGTCATAGCCCCTACGGGCGAACCGAAGGAACCCAAGAAGGCTGCCGATGTATTTAGAAAACAATGCGGAGTTCTGGTTAGGGATCACGTCCCGATCACCGTTCGAGACTGGAATAAGCGCAAAGGGGCGAACGATAGTGAGTATGTCGCCGAAAGGTACAAAGAGGGTCTTTGGAATGACCTCATGGCACATTTCACCCTGCCAGAATTTGAGGATCCTGCCGACACTGCAAAATTGAGGAAGAAAGTCATGAAGTGGACTCTTACGAAGATGGCCGAACTATTCTGGGTGTGGAAGAAAAGATTATGGCAAGAATATCTGACGAAAAAGACTGCTCCAGTATTTGAAGGCTATCTAGCGAAGCAGGCGAATCACTGGAACGCATTTAAGGAGTACGAGGAGTCACAAAATGCCAAGGCGATCTCAGTAAGGAACAAGAAAAATGCTGACAAGAAAAAATATCACCATAAATTGGGGCCAGGGGGCTACGAGACTGCCATGCCAAAGTGGGATAAAAAAGTGCAATAGCTGCTTGCTAAAGGGATCCAACCAGAATGGATGCGCGACGAATGGGAATTGAGGGCAAGAAATTGGTTCCTTACGCATGGGGGTTCATACGACGAAACAACAAGGGACCTTATTTGCAGTGACGGGATTAGGGTACCCAGGGAAAATTGGCTTAAAGTGGTGAAAGAAATTAAAGAGGGGAAGTTAAAGTTCCGTCCCGATAGAGAGAAAGACTTGCTGACACTGGTCCTCGGGAATGACGAAAAAGGAGGACGAACACGAGGCTTTGGCCCTTCCGTCCCGTGGTGGCTTGGGTTTGCCAAAGACGTAGAAACTTACAGAAGCCGAGCGAGAGCAAAGCAGCGACAGCAGGAGGAGGAGGGAGACAAGTTCAACCAGTTGCTTGCCAGAATTAACCACCTGCAGCAGATTGACGAACTTAGAGGAGTAGTGCGCCCGCAAGATCCTGTACTCGATATTACCGCCGGTCCATCTCAGCGGAAAAGCAGCGTGGGTGACTCGGAGGTCCCGGCTGACGATGCACGGCGGATGATAGATGGCGGTCCCGGCTACCCCGTGGATGGAATCAAAGATGCAATATCTTGTGAGCTCCATCAGAAATTGAAGAACATATCCATGAAGGTGGCGGTCGGATATGCTTTACCTTGTCCACCTGACGCACGCTGGCAAGACCGTGAGATTCCAGCTGGCTATGCTAAAGTCGTGGTGGATGAAATCGTATCGGGGTCTCATGCTATGGAGCTTGACATCTCTGGACCTGGAGATGAGAGGACACTCGGAGAAGTTGTGGGTGATACCATTCTATGGGACAAGAACTACATCAAGTTTCCAGGGTCGACGCCAAGGACAACACCGCCTCCGAGTCGTCGCAGGTCACCTACACCTCCATCACCTCCAAGAAGCACACCCCATGACTACGACCACCACAGCGCGAGTCCATCTCGATCTCCGCCGCCGGACTTGGGTCGGCCGTCTTCGCCGCCGCCTTTGCCCGCTAAGGACAATAAGCGGAAGCGTGCTCCGTCGATGAGTACCTCATAAGAATCTTCCCATCAGAGCTTACGATCTTACTGACGAGCAAACCGCAGCGATCGCAATGGCCGAAAAAGATGCGCATTTTGCAAAGATGAAACCCAAGCCCGCCCCGGTATACACCGAGAAGCAAAAAGCGTGGGCACGTGATTTTCTGAACACAAAATCGCAATATGAGTTGCACCATAAGCCAGATGACTATGTACGCACACTTCGGAAGGAAGTGGAGAAGAGCAAATCAAGTAAAAGTGCAAGCGGGAGCAAATCAGGTAAAAGTGCAAGCGGGAACAGAAGGGACGTTCCCCAGCTCGGAGAACAGGCCAAACAATCGATCCCATCCCTCAAGGTGTTATCCGAAAACGTTCCCCAGGTGCTGCAGCAGGATATGGAACAAGCTGCGAAGTTGGCGGCCTCTATGGGTGTGACTGTTGCTGAATTGCTAGGTTCCCAAGACGACAAGTTACCCAAGGCTGATGTTGTCCCTACATATGTCCCAGGGAAGCCTTTGGTCAGCAACGAGAAGTTGGAACAACTGCCAACACATATGCGGAATTTGCATGACTGGTACTTGAGTGTGGTAGGGGGGGGGGGGGGGGGGGAAGAACAATGATCGTGGCGAAAGTCCCACATGAGTAATTCTTCCGACCCGAAGAGGTCCATGTTGACTTTTCAGAAATCTTCCAGTTATACAATTTCGACGCCCTCGACAAACTCTCATGAGTTGCTATTGTCTGTAAGTTGTTGAATTCATTGTCTACATATAAGTTGTTCAGTTTTTCAGTTGTTCAGTTCATTGCATGTAATTATCCTCATTATATCCTTTTGTACTCTATTATGCGGAATGAAGATCCGGGAATGTAAAAGAAAGATCTATAGTGTTGGGTTCATTGACCCAGATAAAGTAAATATATATTCGCTAACGACGAAACCCGACGAGACGGCAGATAACCCTCTAAGGTTTCTAACGGAGCAACATTTCTGTGACCACATACTGTTTCCTTACAACTTCCAGTGAGGGTCTTACTCTGTTGTACACATTCACTTTTGCTTACTCGATGTTAAGTGTAATTGATGAGTTACTGACGTATATATAAACGTGTGCAGGTTCCACTGGATTCTGCTAGACATTCAAGTTGATAAGGGAATAGTTGAAGTCATGGACCCATTAAAGAGACACCTGGAAGAGTTCCGCGACATGTAGGACATGCTCCAGAGGTAATTTTCGCGCTATATCGGTCTCTTTCGTTGATTTCATAAGATATCAGGTAATGAATAACTCATTCATTAATTCATTTTCTTTGCCGGGCAGGGTTTGGAACCTGTTCAGGAGTCTGGTGACGGGTTCCTTTAGTGAGAAGCTGACGTTTACTCCGGTCACGGTAAGTAGTACGAGATATGTCCGCGCATCTCTTTAATTCTAGTTTCAATACAATTATGATGCTAGATTATTATTTTGATTGAATTCTATTCTCGTAAAGTGCGCGAGGCAGCCACCGGGGACGAATCTATGTGGATACTACGTTTGCGAGTTCATTCGCACGTTTACCACTGAGCACAATGATTATAGACTCTACGTAAGCAATACATTCACAACATTATTTTATTACCGTCACTTTTTGTTATCATGATTGATGTTCATATTGATCTCCTTTTCTTATATAGTTCGAGAGAATGCGGGATCGGCTCCTACCAGAGCAACGCCTACTAGGAATTGCAGAGGAACTGGCGGAATTTTTGATGAAAGAGATGGCAGACGACGCCGGAGAATTTAGTGTGAATAGGCGCTACTGATGATCCCCGGCCGTGTAATCGAATAGACGGGCTCTAGTCCCGGTAATTGTGATCTCCATGTAACTATCAAAATTGTATATATTTGTATATGCTCGATCGTAAGACAAGTTATCTTATATATATGCACGAACGTGTACGGTATGTGGTAGCATAGAAATACCGCTAAAAGAAAACAATTATCTTTGTATGCTCGAAGAAAGAAAATAAAAGAAAACAAATAAACCCTAAACCCTAAAGAAATAAATAAAAGAAAACAAAATTACCCCTTTAGTCGCGGCCCGTTATACGAGCCGGGACTAAAGGGGTTGCCCCCAGTGCGCCCGCAGGCGGCCACGTGGAGGACCTACAGTCCCGGCTGGTAACTGGCCCGGGACTAAAGGTTTGCCCTTTAGTCCCGCTTATCCTGTCCCGGTTCTCGAACCGGGACTAAAGCCCCTCACGGGCCGGGACAGAAAGCCCTGTCTCCACTAGTGAATCTGGTTGGAAATAATTGGGAACGATGGATGCACTTGGTACAACGCCTTATGCAGGTCAATTTGGTAGATGTCGATGATGTTTTTGTTTGGAATCTAACGCCCACTGGACTTTTCTCAGTTAAATCGATGTATCATGATTTGTTGAATGATCATACGGTCTTTTTGAGGAAATATATTTGGAAACTTAAAGTTCCTTTAAAGATTAAGATTTTTATGTGGTTCTTGTATAAAAAGGTAATCCTTACCAAAGATAACTTGGTTAAACGAAACTGGAAAGGGTGTACAAAATGTGAATTTTGTGATTCAACGAAATCAATTCAGCATTTATTTTTAACTTGCCCTTTAGCACGTTTCATATGGAGAATTGTTGAATTCACATTTGATTTACCACCACCAACCAATATCACGAATATGTTCGGGAATTGGTTGAGAGGGATGCCAAAATTAGATAAAGCACGTGTACGAGTAGGCGTATGTGCTATACTTTGGTCCCTGTGGACGTGTAGAAATAATTTAGTTTTTAACAAATCCAAACGCATGAACTATTTGCAGGTTATCTACAAGGCTACGTCCCTGCTTGGTGCGTGGTCTCTCCTCCTCCCTTTGGAGCTACGGGAGGAAGTGGTTTCTGGGTGTGGCCGGCTTGAGGTGGTCGCCCGTGCCTTCTAGAACTTCGCTGACTGGCAGATTTTCAATAGATTAAGTGATGCATAAGTGTTTCATTCCTGTTGTTTTTCGCTGGCTAGTGTTTATCGCTACTCTCTCTGATGCTTGAGTTGTAATCTTTTGAACCCGAGACCTAAAAAATGTAATAAAACAGCTATATGCATCCTCGTGATGCAGAGGCTGGGGCTTCTCCCCATTTCTAAATTTTCTTTTTTGTGAAGGTTTCCATGTAAATTTTTTTTCTAAGATTAAGATGTTTTTAGCGGGAGTCCGTCTACGATATAATCTACCATTATATTTCACACCGTGCAATAATATGTTGTATCTAGTGGGGCTTGATCCAAGTTTGAACGTTTGAAAGCATATTAGTTAATTATAGTAGGCGCTTGTCGTATTTTGTCATAACCTTCTGAATTAGATAAGGTATGTCTCGAATGTATGGTGCTAGTGCATCCGTGTGAAGATAGACATTTATGCATGCGAATGATGCGATGCTTTTTTCCAGAAGAAACAGAACATGCCACCGTATACTTGGCATATAATGTCTGATTTCGTGATGTTCACCATGTTACTTCAGTTGGCCTCATTTATACAACTGCAACATGCTGGGCCAGCACTACTTTCACTCCTTCCTATTGCTACCATTACTATTAATTTTTCTCAACTTATCAGTTGCACATATCCATAAGGTCCTTAGGCGCCAATACCTTACTTCTCCTCTATTTATTCCCTCCTCGCATCATAGTCAGTAGTCACCACACTTTCCTATGTGCTGAAGATCCGACTCATATTCTCACTTCCTTTGAAACCACTACACACTCGAGCACAAAATCACCAATCCGTTGAATAGTAGAACTGGATCGATGTAAGGAAGATTAGGTGAGAGGGTCATCAACATTGTGTTGCAACTCATGATTGATTATGGGAGAGGGAGGCATCGAGAATTCAGTTAACGCACCAATGCAATGTGACATGCCTTGCTGTAACGTACGGCAACTTGTTTAAACCATGCCTCTCCAGAAACATCCTTACGCTGGACGGCTGGAGCAAAGAAGCTGCACAAGTTCCTTTGGGAACCTCCGTGATTTTTCGTTTCCTCAGCTCCTTATTTAAGGGCTGTTCTCTCTTTTCTCTGATTTCGGTTAAACCTTTGCCTTTAGTGCTACCTGTAAATATTCAATCTCCTATAAATCGAAAAGCCAGCAATTGGTGGGTCTTATACTGCAATTAAAAAAGTAAGAATTATACAATAAAAAAAATGTTTGTGTTAGGTACATGTAACTTATACTCTCAAAGACTTATGCTGCAATTAAAAAAAGTAAGAATTATACAATCAATATCCCAAAAGAGCACAATGTATACTCCATTTAACTCTTTGAAAATCCTGATGGTATGCAAGCTAAATACATAGCAGTTGACAATTAGAATTTTTGCAATGACAATTGCATTCAGTTATAGCTTTAACCTCGGAAGGCCTAGAGGGATAATATGATAGTACTAATCACTTAATCAGGCTGGGTACAGTGAACAAACTGGTGCTATATATTGCTTTCTAAGTTCTAACCACTATTTAGAATCAGTCCGGTGTTGGATATAAGGATTTAGTTAGATAACACACTGTTGTCAATGCAAGTGTCTCTCGTAGCTAAGCATCTTTACTACTACCTCCGGTCCGAATAAAGATTCGCGGACGGAGTACTGCGGAAGTACAAAATACTACTCTAGCTCACGTCAGTTTTTACGGATCGGAGGAAATAGCAGTTAGTACGTTGGTACGTCCTGTGGCAGAAATTCTGCCATCGCTCGATCGCTCCCTCGCGCTATAACCGCTTGCCCCGGCCCGGCCCAACAACGTCATCGCACGTACTATATCCATATTTGGACAAATCCAAGTCAAGTAATTCGGAACGGAGGGAGTAGCTGGCTCCGGCAGAGCGACATCAGGTGCACTAGGGTTCCACTCCGTCGCCGCCTCCACTACTGCGTCCCGCCGCTGCCTAGGACCACCACATCCCACTCGTGCGTTGCTGGCTTCTTGTGCACGGCGACTGGGCGTCAAGGAGCAGGAACGGGAGGAGGCCACCATGACCACGTCGTTGCTCGCGCCGGATCCAGTGCGTGAGCAGCCGGAGACCAAGCCTTCTTCGCCCTCGTTCGTCTCCACGCATTGGGTCGTGGCTGCTGGTGCTCTACATGCGGGCGCAGTAGTCACTTCCGGCCTTCCGCCATGTCCACAAGGTGTTGGACACTTGGCCCTGCTGTCGACGTCGGCAACAAGCCAAAACTTCCGCCGTGCTCGCGTTCCCGACCAGTGGCACGACGCATCTCCCTGCTCCGACCTTGACTGGCGTCGGGGACAGAGCTCTCCACGCTGCAGTCGATATTGGCATGAACACGCTTGCAGGCTGTTCGACCTATTTCCTCACCAGCCCACGGGAAGATTTCGTTGATGGTGCTCGTACTGTCAACACTGACCGGCCGTGCAACAACTCCTTCCCTCGCTTTGATGTCACCAATCCAGGCCTCTGGCGAGAGAAGTGCATTGAGTTCTTCACAAAATTCAGTTGCGCTTGCTGGATTGGAGCTGTTTGTAGGTGAGTGTAATAAATTAACTTACAAACCATTGATTTCAAAATAGTTGGAGCAGACTAAAGGTTGGATTTTATATGTGATTCTTTCTTTCAACAGGCTCCAGGCTTATCCCAAAATAGTATTTAGATTATACAAAATGAATTTCTGTTGACATTCTCCTAATGTATTTTCTGTCATTTCTTGGACTAATTTATGTTTCTAAACATGTTTTCACGTTTCATTTCATAACTGCCACATGCTCTAGATGCTGCAATTGTTGTAAGGGTGGAACAACTGTAAATCTGAAGATGCAGGTTGATACTGAACTTAGCGTTCATCAATAGAACACCATGTATTTCTTACTTTCGTTCATGACATGAAGAAGTTAGACACATCTCTATCTTGAGCTGCTTGATGACGGTAGTAATCAGGATTGTGGTCTACTAATAGTGATTCTTGGGAAACAGGCACTTACATTTATTATAGCACTGAATATTCACTAAAGACTCCACAAATCTGGTTTTCTAAGCCCGGGAACTGAAGAACTGTACTGGATAGGAACATTTTGGTAGATCTCTCTTTGATCACTTAAAAAGTCGATTTCTTATGATATTTTCTTCCGTGAAATTGCTCAAAAGCAGATATGGCCAAGTTAAGATTTGGCTTTGGAATAATTATACTCAAGTTAAGAGTCTCCTAAAAAATTCTTACAATAAATAGTCGATTATTTGGAAATGCTCAATAATTATGTCATCCAAAAGCTATGCTGCTTCAAGCTCTCAGAATATGGTAAATCTAATATGCATGTTCGTGCAGATCCAGGCTTCACTGCTATTTTGCTGAATGCAGGATTAGTTATTTTAAGCAGTACAACAACGGAAGCTGCATGGCGATTAGCATCAGGAGTTCCATTTTCAGTCAATATCAAAATGTCAGTTCCTCTATCTATAGTGCACCATTCCGAAGACAAATCACAAGTTCACAATTGTAGTTTCTTCTTTGGTCAAGGGAATTAAATACGATCAAAATCAAATTAAGATATGCCAAGTTCTTTGTGATTTTCCTGACAAATTATGACTTGCAAATAGTTATTTTCCTGCAGTCCTAATGAGCATTCAAAATCGTTTGATATTGTCATGGTGTGTAATACAAGTTCTGAGTTGAGCTACCCGATATGATCCAGGTAAACAACATCTTCAGTCCAATTATTTGCTTCTTTCACAGAAACAGTTCTTTCTATTGACTTAATTGAAATGATTATAACTGAAAATGACTTGTATCTTTGAATGTAGTTGACATCCTGATGCTTTGGGTAACATTTTAACATATTTTCTTTCCATTATTTTTAGGCAATGTTTTGAAGTTGTAGCGGCCAGATCATGATTGACATGTATCTTACTGCTGAAGAAGTAGTTGTTTTGCTGAATGGTGAAGTCAAATCTGCACATGTGTGCAAATCACTGGACATTCTCTCAGATGAATAAGAAGAAATCATATGCTGATTTAGAACAAGATTGTTAGCTTCAGGTAAATGCTTATGTCGTAGTCATAACTGATAAAATGCTTGATGTGATGTATATTGTGAACCTGCGTGTCTACTGCAAACCCATGCTCCCAGTATTTTTTCTGGAACTTGTTCACATTTTATTCCTTTGTTATCCTTCACGCTGTCTTGCTTAAGCAAGTAAAGTGTCATGTCATGCAGCTACCACCATGTTTTGTAAAGTAAATATAAAACAAATATAGAGACAATTATCATACTGATCCTGACCCTACAAATACATCTGAAGCTATACTGCCATAAAGCTATGAGAATATCAAAGGAAGACATCTCAAGCTGTATGCCCACTTCTGTTCTGTTTGCACAAGATAGTTATAAATATCAACGGGAAAACATGAATAGGTTTGGTATCTTATTTGGCTGATTTGATACGTTGTAGTTTACATTGGCATCCTTCATGTATTAAATTTGGTTGGGATGAGTTTAATTGGTCAGGGATATGTTGTAGTTATGGTTCGGATAGGCTAGGAGGGTTGGGGAACATGAATCAGGAATTCATTCTCATTTGTAGGAGAACTGCGAGAATTTCAATACTTAGATTATGTGATTACCTTGTTGAACTGGTGTTTAGAGATCTTGGTGCAATACTGCTATTTGGCTGATTGATAATATTGTGTTGTCAGTAGTCTTAGTATTTTATATATATCCTTATGATGATTGTAGATAATAATAATAAATTGATTATTGCTTTTCTTTTTCTTATTATGCAGGCATGGAGCTTAGCATGTCTCTACAACGGCACTACCACAGACAGCTCTCGAGCCCCGGAAATCTGCAACATCATCTCGAACGACCAATGCCAACACCTCGTGTCCAAGTCATGCAATGTGGTAAAAGCGCCATCAAAGTTCACCTTGAGATCATCCCCTACAGGTTTTGCTCATCTTTGCTTGTGATTTATTCTCCTTCCTCTTGTCATGTAGAAATCAGTTTTCTATTCACTAGCCTACTTGCCAGTTTGAAAACAGACTTCATCCAGAGAAATATATTAACCTTGTTCCTGTAAATCTCCCAGCACCACTGCACCACGACATATAGACACTATTGATCACAGTTTCGGAAACTAATTTAGTGAGCATCACGTGCACCACCTATGGTATTTGTCGTATTATGTATATCCTCAAGATTTATAGCTCTCCACATCTTTTTTTTTACTTGCATTTCAGAATGGATGTGCCCCATCCTCATATCTCTGCTGGCACACAAGACATAGCTTTTTCACATTCTACACCTTCTCTGAATGTTAGTCCACATCAGCATACTGTTATGAGCTAGACGTTAATCATACTTGTGAGTACCGTCTGTTTCCACATATACTATGCCACAGACTTTATATGCTAATCTCAATTAAACACTCCTTTGTATTGCCAAGCATAAATATTCTGAAAATAATCATCCGAATTGGCACTATTAAGAAACGAAAGGTGCATTTTTTTTAAAATTTTGCACTGCAGCAGATAGCGCTGAAGCTTTGGTTTGTCTTGAGAGTTTGAAGCAAACTGTAATATGTTTGTGCAGGGTGAATCTGACTGTCTCCATCTTGTCAAATGAGCGTATGGCGATACCTTCCAGATCGGTGATCAACGTCATTATCAAGGAAATCAAGGCTGTGTGTGAGCTCTCTGCTGGAGTGCTTTTATGGAAGATTTTATAGAGATTCAAATGGTTTAACTCGTGGGGTTAGCTCAGTATTGTCGTAGTGCGTGGGGGTTCGGTTGTGTTGTATGGCTGTGTTCCAACCTGAGCATTGGATATTGCTGTGTGATTGTAATCAAAATTTGTTGCCTAATTAATACAACCCCAGTTTAAAAAAAGATGATTTAGACTTGTTGGAAGCATGCACCTCCATGTACTCATTACATCATAAAAATGATTTTGTTTTTCTCAATGGCAATGGAAAAGCACGTGACAAGAGAACTCAGAGGTGTGATTCCTGCCGCGGTGAAGTGTCACGCTTGCCACACCTTAGCTCAACATGGGCGCCATCAAGCTAACGATGTGGTTGCCATGGCGCCGGGTCTGTGTGAGTGACAAGTGGGGCCTGCGTGCCAGCTGCCATGTGCGTGTCGTGTGCGTGGCTACAAACACTAGAGTTGTAAACGAGAGATGTATGACTGAGAACTTGCCTGTGACAAGATGGTTAGGAGGGTGGTTGTACCCCTAGCCCACCAGAATTCAAATCCTAGATTTGACATTGGTGTTTCTCATTTAGGCGGAATATTCTTCAGTGGGAGGCGATGTTTCCGTCGACAGCGAGGCGTCTGTGGTGACTTCGTCAATCTCAAGACCAGACCGCCGGCTCAGTCTTTCGGAGGTGCTCATAGGGGTAGGGTGTGCGTGTGTGCGTTCATAGGGGTGAGTGTGTGCACGTGTATGTGAGCGTCTGCGTTGTACTATGTTTTGCAAAAAAAAGATATATGACTGAATTGAGGAATGAAACTCTAAACTGTCCTACTTCTCTCTCTGCTTTTCTTCTCCTTCAAGTTCAGTTCATCCATGGTTTAGGCCTCACGCCGGCAATCACACCGGCAACAGGGTGCTACATTAGGTATCAGATTCAGAGACTTCCGGGCGTGATTTTGTAGTGCGATACTCCGATCGTTCGGCTTTGAGCTGTAAAATCCCAAAGCTGGTGAAGGAACTGGTTATAGTCGATTCGTCGGCTCGTCTAGGATCTCTGCAAGTCCCGCTTTGGTTGGCTTGGCTGCTCGATTTGTCGCCACGGCACCGTCAAGCCATCCACGCAGACCGAACTTGCCTTGGCCGCGAGGGGCGAGACGACAATGACAACCGAGGAGCAGTTGAAGCTACTTCGCAGTTAACAACCAGTCATGTTACCCTAGCAAGATAAGTCGGTGGGTGCGGATTTTGGATGAGTGGGGAGGTTGACCGACATGCGTTCCGTAGCAACGCACGGGCATTTAGCTAGTCTGTTGTAATGCTGAACATTTACATCCCTGTGCCACTACCTTAGTTTCATATTGTATTAAGTATATGTACTAGACTACAGCAACGAGGTCATTTTTTGCGCAAAAATAATGCATTAAATAACATCAGGCTCGCCACTTTTTTTTTCAGTTTTTATCATGACCTCTTAAAGTCGATAAAACATATTTCGAATATATGGTGCTAGTGCTGTAGTGCATCTGGGTGAAGAAACACATATTTTTTGTTTTTTTCCTAGAAGAAAGAGCACATTTTGCATATAATGCCTGATCTCGTGATCTTCAACAAGTTTCTTCAGTTAAGCTCATTTATAAAATTGAAACATGTAGGACCATGCTACTTTTCTCTCCTTTTTTATTTCTATTTTATTTATTTATTACTCTTAGCTTATGAGCTGTATATTTAGTTCCATCTATAAGGTCGTGGGAAGCTCGGCTACCCCAATATCTTCTTCTCAATTTAGTTCCACCTCGCTTCCTAGTTACCATAGTACCGTGGTCTTGGAAGCTCTGACTCCTCTCTTCTCACTTCCTTTCTAACTGGTACGTTCAAAACACAAAATCGCCATTCAGTAACAGAACTGATTGACGTAAGGATGTCATGTGAGAGGGTTCATCAACATTGTGTTGTAACTCCTGGATTGATTATGGGAGTGGTAGGCATCAAGAATTTAGTTACCGCACCAACACAATGCCATTGCAACCAATCGATGAGAGGACAACGTAGATACGAGGGAGTCAGGGAGAAGGCATGAGTACAATGAAGTGGTCACTCTGGAGCCTGTTCATCATGGGTCCAAAGAACCGAACTGAAGCGAAGAAGATAAACTGAGACTTGCCACTTGTGTAGTAACAGCGTTTGATACACCTTTATCTTCAGTTCTACTGTACAAGCCGAAGCATCCTTCTCATTCTTCTGTTTTTTTTCTTCTATTGTGGTAAATATCATCCCCATGTTGAGTTAGCAAGACGAGCCTGGACGTCTCCCTTTCCCCGCCACTGTAGCAGAAAGGGCGATTTTTCCACCTCCCGTTCGATCCACCACCTCGCCGGAGTCTCGATGATCAACAATCATCTACCGAGCAACGCATATTTCATTAGCATGTCAAGCTCAGTGGCTTGCCGCCTGGCTGACGTCAGCTTCCATGCTTAACCTACACCACGGGTACTAACCAAGAAAACTTCAAATTGAAGTGATGTGTTATAGTCCCTCCGTTCGGAATTAGATGACTTCAATTTGTCCAAATGTGGATGTATCTATACTTGTAACATGTCTAGATACATCCACTTTTGAGCAAATGGAAGTCATCTAATTCCGAACGCGGAGGGCGAGGGATCCCCTTAGCTCGGTTGTAGATATGGTAGGCTTTTGTGGGGCTTCAACCGGCGACTCTGAGGAGAAGCTGGGGTTGCCGGCGTTGCTTTTGGTGCAGGTGGGCGTCTTCTTCGACGACGGCGCTCGTGGAGCTCCGTGGTGGCGCACCTGCTTGCCACGCACCCGCGGATCGGAGGATTCGCGCCGTGCTTCGAGCCCTGGCCAGATCCCGCGGCGGCGGATCTGGGGAATAATGAATCTGGAAGTTGCTGTTGATGTTGACCGCGTCGAAGACGGTGGCGGTGCAGGGCGGAGGTTCCCCGGAACCGAGTGGCGTCGACTTCCCGTCCGTGCAGGGGTGCTTCCCGATCCATGGCTATGGGGAAGTGGTGCGGCGGCGCGGCGGCGCGCCGGCGTGACGTTCTCGTTGCTGTCTCCGGTTTCGTAGTTCAGAAGGACCCGTTTGTAATTTCTTTCTTTTGTCTGGACTGTTCTGTAAGAACCGCGGTTTAATATTAACAGTGCTTTCTTCGCAAAAAAAAAAAATCATCCCCATGTTCATCTTCACGTGGTTCATATATAGTCATGCCCATCAAGCACTTCAACGTGAATATTTTGCATAGATATATGGATCTTCATCATATTGCTTCACTTAACCTCGTTTTATACAATTGCAACATGTATGACCAGCACCACTTTCTCTATTTCTATTTTATTTTTTCTCAACTTATGAGTTTTTTTTTTAGGGAATTCTCAGCTTATGAGAGTTGAATATATAGTTCCATCCATAAGGTCCTCACGAGCTGGGCATCGCCAATCTTCCTCTCTATTTAGTTCTCCTCGCTTTTTCCTGTTCACCACAGTTTCCGAGGTCCTGAAGATATGACCGCTTTTCTTACTTTCTTTCTATCCAATACATCGCCAACCCATCGAGTAAGAGAACTGGTTGAGATGTGAGGAAGATTTAGGGTGTGAGAGTGATCACGAGGGAGTTGAAGGCATCAAGAATCCAGATGCCGCACCAACACATTGCGCCATGCCAAGTAGTCATAGGGAGACTTGTTTTCACCTATTGACGCGGTGGAAATAAGCAGCGGTGGGGAGAAGCTGGTCTTGTGTGGCTTCCTAATTTTCACTAGCAGAAACCCAATGGTGGGAACAAGAGGGTAAACTTTTTTGCCTTCTTCTGGGCCTTTAAGTCGGTGGACAGCCCAAGAATCTCAAAAAAAGGATCCCATAATTTCCCTGACTGAAACTCACCCTGTCGGATCCACATCGCAAATGAGGTTGAGATGGAGCTGCTATCGAGCACGGTGAGGTAGAAAAAAACATAGTTAAAAAATGTGGTAGAATTCAGTTAAAGATAGACATGTTGTTGATGAAGTAGACTGGATTTTGTGATTGGACCGCTTGAAGAAGCAGCATTACACAAACGGAATTTCCTGTAAGAAGCATTATCATAAACACTGTCGTGTGCGTTGATGCACTGAAATCCCTGTACCTTGTGTTGTTAATGTTCCTACTTCTGGTCTATCTCTTCGCTGCTGTACAATCCACACCATTTATATCTAACACATTACACATGCAATACATCCTCCACACCCTCGTTTCCAAATGCAATAACCATCTTTTTTTACATACTATATGTAGCCCGTCCAGATTTCCCACCGTTTATTCCCTAGACCATATCCTTGACACCCACGTCCTGCCCTCTTATCTTCTCCTTCCCTTCATAACTATACAATAGAATGTTGTTGGAAGTCTAGACAGTACAACCAAGCCCGCAAGAAATTGTTGCCAACGAAAGTTCAGATAAAAAGGAACACAAAGAACATATACAGATGTACCACAAAATAGAACGAATACGTGGATGTGAGAGATCTGAGGAAACAAGTCTTGGCTTTACCAACGTACTAATAGACAACAGTTCATTGCATCTCGTAGCTGACTTCAGATATTGGAGTAGGAGGCAGAAGGAATGTGTTTACCCCTTGAGCGTTCACTTGAACCACAATATTGAATTCTTCCATACAACCAGATGATGTTTGGAATTTGTACAGCCTCTTTCAGTGCTGCTAGGTGGTCTCTCTCAATTCGAGTGCCCTTCTCTGACGGTGCAGATCGGTGATGCTAGCCCGCTAAGGTCGGTGGAGGTCGTGGTTTTCAAGAACTTGATTGTTTTTTATCTTTGTTGCAGACCTGATTTGTCCTTTGCAAGGAAAATTGTTCCTTTCCTATAGTGACTTTTTTTTATTGATATAATCTAGATATGAAATGCCTTTTAGACGTTTCATTTCAAAAAAAAAAAAAACTCGGAACTTTATCCGAACGGTTTAGCCTACTTTCTAATATTCGA
This sequence comes from Poa pratensis, assembly GCA_947311845.1. Lineage (NCBI taxonomy): Eukaryota > Viridiplantae > Streptophyta > Magnoliopsida > Poales > Poaceae > Poa > Poa pratensis. Next base: position 14,739,317 of record CAMZMU010000039.1, on the reverse strand, counting down.
ACTTTCGAAGTATGCGAAAAAACTGATCTTAAGGTACATATAAACTAGAGACATAATATTTGTGTGATTAGTTTTATCTCCCTCCATTTTAAAGTGTATTGCATATTAGTTTTGCTACGGTTTAAAGCGGAGGCCCACGTGCTACTCGCTTGCCGTTCTAGGAAATCATTTTTATAGATGAGCTTCATAAACCCAAGTGGAAGGAGTATGAGCTAATGGACCACATTAAAAAGATCTCTAAATTTCTAATGCTAGTGTATTCATGAGATCAGAGTGTACCGAGCGAAAAACAACATTTTGTTTGGTGCATGTTTATCTTCTGCTCAATTTTGTTGTGAATTGTGATAATTCTTCTACTTAATTAGGTATTAGAGAACATTGTACCAGGATACGGTCGTATTCAATTGTTAGGTACTAATATTTTTTCAAACCTAAGCGACCAAAAACTCGATGACACGACACCAGCATCACCATCATAAAAAAAGAAAGGCAGGGAAGTGGGGACATGTGGACAAAAGGCAGATGAAGGAGAAACAAGATGAGGGAAACAACATGAGGAAATTACGTTGCATTCTTACAACTTGGCGTCGCGTTGGAGTTATATATGTTATTTTTTCAAATATATTTCCTTATCTTTCATACTTATGTATACTTACCCAATATTAAGACTAACTCAGAACCATATACATTTCTCTAAATCTACATATTAGTAGAGTGACATACTAATAAGTAGTCTAATTCAATTTCTTTGCCGACTGTATCTAGTTAATTCAATTTCATAGTAATGTCAAAATAAAAAATCGAACATAATTCTTCACCCAAAATTAGCAAAGTAACTTGGTGTACCATCAAGTGCATCTCTTTTTCTCTTTAAATTTTGACATATCTTTTTGAAGTGGATAAAACATATTTGGAATACCAGGTACTCGCACCTGGCTGAAGACAGACATGGTTGTGAAGTAATTATTTTCCAGAAGAAAGAAAATATACCGCATTTTGCATATTAATGGCTGATCTAGTGATCTTCAGCATGCTACCTCAGTTAACCTCTTTTATACGGTTGCAGTATGTTGGGCCAATGCTCCGTCTTTCTTTTCCTTTTTTTCTTAACTTATCGGCTGTATATATACTTCCATACACAAGGTTCTCGGCATCACCAGTATCTTCTCTGCTATTTAGTTCCTACCTGTTTCCTAGTCAAGCCAGTTCCCCAGTTTCTGGAGACTGATTCCTCTTCTCATTTCCTTCCGATCCGCCACATAGACCTCAGAGGTCATCAACAATGTGTTGCAGCTCATGACAGAGCTGGCAACCACCAACAGACACGATCGAGGAACCGCTCCCTCCCGGGCCGCTCGAGTGAGGGCGGCTCCGGAGGCTCCCATCTACACTTACCGAGCTCCCCTCCGATCCAATCTCGCCGGCCGCTGCCGCCGCCGGCACCGGCGGTGGCGGCCACGCCTGGCCGTCCTAGACGGCGGGCGGGCTCAGCGCGCCTCGACGGGACCTTCTCACGCGGGGTCCGTTTCCACTTTTCTTGGGTGGCGCGGGTAGTGCTCGAGCGGCTGGGCGGCGGCGCTCGCCGGTGCGTGGCAGGGAGGCGCGGAGGAGGCGGGATTGGGCATGCGTGTGGAGGCGCAGGCCGGAGGCGGCGGCTCCGCCAAGCTGCGGCATGACGGTCTTCCCGGCGGTGCTGTCACGTGGGCTCGATCTGGAGCCAACCTGGGCTCATCTGGACATGAAGGGGTTGGCCTGCTCGCTCCGATCGCCGGAGCCAGCCGGATGCGTGGGGGCTGATGTCTTGGCTTTGAATAATGGTGGCGGTCCTAGGGTTTCTCCCGCACGAAGACGAAGATCTGCTGGTTGTGTGTCCTTGTTGATTTGGCTGGAGTGGCGAGTTCCGGAAGGCTCCGCCAGCGAACTTCCATGTGCGTTTATGCCTGGAGATTGCTGGATCGGGTGGGATTCGGTCGTGCCCACGATTCTTTGTTAAGGAGCAAGCGGTATGGAACTCTGTTATCTGTTGCCATCTTGGATGAAGTCAGAGGCGGAGAATGTCATGAAAGCCGAGACCGGAGGACTAGGAACGGTGATTTGACTCTTGATGGCGATGAGTAACTTGCTTGGAGCTTTAGGACGCGTATGCAGCGGTACGAAAGTGGGGGCGACAGCACATGTGAAGTTCAAAGTTCTACCTTTCAGGGTGAAAATCCAAGGTCTGGCCTTAATTGGTTGTGCCTGGCAATGGACTTGTTGAAGACATTGTTTTGAGAGAGGGGACTATCTCCAGGGTGAAAATCCAAGATCTCGATCGGACGACGACGGCGCTTGTGCACTGTTTCCTTCTTAAAGGCGTTCTTTTGGAGAGTTTGGACATCAGGTGTTATTTTGGTGGTGGTTGTACTGCTGTTATAACTATGTAGCGGGACTTTTCTTTTTTAGTTTCTTCTTCTTATTGTCTTTCGGCTGTGTGCATTCGTAATACTTTCGGTTATTACGTTGTTGCAGAGACTATGTGTATTTGGTATCTTCGCGATATTAATATATACTCTTTATCTAAAAAAGCTCATGACAGATTCTGTGAGTGTGAGGCATCAAGGATTGAGTTAGAACGAGTATGCACAATCCAGGGCAGCACTGTTTTGTAGGTTGATAGTCCGATTAAACCAAACCCTCCATTAGTACATTTGCACGTTCCTAATGAAACGTGAAAAGGAAATCGGATACACGCAGCGTCCAGAAACGAAATCTGACGCCTGGTTTAGGTGGACATTGCACTGCTATAATAAGCCCTTTTATGGCACCCCACAATGGATAATGGCTGTCGGTTCACTCACATAAAAGTGTGCATGCAAATCTGCACTTGTGGAATTGGGCCAGCAGTATACAAGATTTGAGGGTACTAGCTTTCCATGTCATGTGTGTCTGCCATTATATTGTTGTCATACAAATATTAGCCCCACATATTGTTAAAGATAGTTATAGTTGCATCTATGATTGTCAATAGAATAGTAACATGGGCATCGGGGTCAAAATTAAAGCCATACTAGTTAGTTGGTAGGCTACAATCACAACTTTGTTTGCCTTCTTAGACTTGATGGACAAAATGTTGCATCAGGACTTCATTTCTTCCTTAATGACACATTATCAAGGGAGGCCAGTCAGGATATGGGCATTCGTAGCTCCAATCAGGACCAGTATATCGCACGAGCAAACATAAGCACACTAGATTCTTTATCAAACACGTAAATGTTAGTTCTCACTAGAAAGTGACATTAATTGTTCTGATTACCAGACGACAATTATGTGCCAGATTCTACAACACCAATTCACTACAGATTTGAGATCGCAACATGTACCATGTATCAATCTTGTATTAAACACGATATACATGTTGTTTTAAATATTTAATGTGCCAACCATCGTGTCTGCATTTTAACAAAAGCACTATGATACGGATCGATACAAGTCATACAACAATATGTAGCATATATAAAATCCTATATTAAATCGGATACACATGTCGTTCAACCCACTATTCTTTAACCTCCACTTTAATATTTCTAAATGGATGACACGGCCAGAGGATTAAAATTACAATATATCAAAAATAAAACTACTTCTCATATGCACCTTATCATCATCATCATCAATCTATAAACCGACTCGGCCCTTTTAACTTACAAGATCTAGTAAGAGGTCATGTACATGTTGTCACAACTAAGAAACTGAAAGAAAAACTTGTCAGTATGAAACTAATTAATTCATCCAGAACGAATAGGATTACGTATAGAACTCATATCAGTATACCACGGCCATGTTAATTTTCGTTGATTACCGTTTCCATTGCCCCTTAAATACAAATATATAGCTGCAAATCGTATTTTAGGGTACCACATGTTCAAGTCTCTTGCAGATTGCAAATGATTCTTTCATCTTATCAGTTGCACGCTCTACAACTGGCATACGATGACATAATATAATTACCTGTCGAAGTCGCATTCATATGACTGGAGATCGTACTACCACGATATGCAAGGAAGAAGTCCTTGCTTCTTTCATTAGCAATCTTGATCATTGCTAAACGTTGTTGTTCCTCATGTCAACAGCAAGAATCCATGCCTTTGGGTGCATGAATTTGAGCCTCGTGTGCAAGTAAACAATGCCTGTATCATCCAGGCTAAGAACGGGCTGATATGTGTAGAGATTCTGCAAGTTACGCTCCGGGGCCTCACCATTCTGTGGTTTACTACATTTTCCGCAGCTCAGCAATGCAGACAGCACGGTTTCCTTGATCTTAAGTTCAGAAGCTTTGATAGTGCAGTCAGTAACAAAATCAAGCCACGAATTGGTCATATCACTCCTACTCTTTGTATATGTGGTGAGTGTCCAGTCATGGATTCTGATTTTAGGACCCCTGGTTTCAGGGTCATTGGTTGGGGTAAATAGCTCCTATGCGACATCTTTCCCAGCAAATGGATGGACAGCGACGTCTTTCGTTGGAATAGCTCAGGCGCGACATCTCTGTGAGCACAAATTGCTCTGCTGCGACATGGCCCTTAAGCACAGCCTGTTAGGATTGAGGAGCCGGGTGGGACCACAACTTATCCACGTCAGCAACGACCGTTATATTCTCCTCCCCTGTGCGCGCATCCTCCCGAGTCATGTCTTCTTCTTCTCCGGCGACGCATCGCGACAACGCCGGCGGGAGATGTCGAGCTCCGCTTGAGGCAAACAGATAAAATTAAGCGCACCCTAAACTGAACGGAACGCGAATTAAACAGATAAAATTAACACTGATCCATTACATATTACTGGTGCCCACATATTACACACGGAGTTCGTCAATGGCTCATCGGATCAAAAGCACCCAAGCCACATGGAGTAAAACTAATTACGTAGGGGACGTCAACCTCAAGCTCCTACCCCTAATCTGGATCCAAAATTGGGCTAAACCGGAGCCCCAGAGGTGCGGCGGCAACGAGGCGGCGGCCCGCGACGCTCAGTCGGAGTCGGAGTCGGAGTCAGAGTCGAAGAACCCGTCGAAGTCCGAGCTGGAGCTGAGCTCGATGACGGGGTGGAGGGATTCTTGGATCGCGGCCTGGATGCGGCGTTCCTCGAGCTCCATCTCCATCTGACGGCGCGCCTCCTCCTCCCGCCGCTGCTGCTTGCTGCGCTCTAGCACCTCGGCGGTGATCCAGTTGAGGTGCTCGTCGTCGGCGAAGTCCTCGGGCAGGAGGCCGGCGCGTGGTGCGTGCTCCTCTTCCTCCCTCTTCGGCGGCTGTAGCGGTGCCCGTGCGATGGAGGAGCTCCCCGCGCCGGAGGAGCTTCCATGCTCGTAGCGGCTGCCGGCCGTCGCCGCCCTCATCTCCATCTGGAGGTCGTACTCCTCCACCTCGCGTGGAAGAAAGCAGGCCGCGGCGTCAGGCCGTACTTCATCCACTTGCACGCGCCTCGCTTCCTACCGCCGTCGGAAGCAACCCGCGCCTTCCGAACGGCGCCAGAAAACGTCTTGATGGTCCCGAAGAGCAAGGCCTTGATACCTACAAAAGTAAACGGGATTAGGTTGAGACTCCAAGTGCAGAGTGTATAGTAAGTGGAAGACAGTTTTCCCCACGAGGGGTGACTCGAGGGTTTAATATCGAACTCTCGGGGAATCTGAAGTGGTAGATTTATCTTCATTATATTTATCTTCTTATCCTTCTTTTGGTTACCTACAAAACAAGGTTAGATGTTTTGGTCCTCAACCTCACCTGTGGTTGTCAAGCACAAGGTGTAAGAATGATATCAGGATAGTTATGCAATGCAAACAAGAAATAAATATGCAATGATGGTGGATGCAATGATAAATGATATTTTTGGGTTTTTGAATGATGTATGCAAGATGAAAAGTATTTTTGTATTTTCGGATTTAATGATGGCTGAAAATAGAAAAGTGGTATATGGTGTTGGAAAGGTGTTTCTTATGATTAAAAATGGACTGGGGTTCATGGTTTCACAAATGCACTCTCTCTTTATAAAGTGGTAGACAATGGAACACACAAGTTAACATATGAGATTGCAACACAGGGTTTGATAACAAGTTACTTAGATATATGGGCATCACGTCCTAACATAGAGATCTTTTGGTTATTAACCTCTCTTATACTCCACCAAGATGCGAACTAAATCATAACACCTCAGTAATTAAGATAACTCAGAGTATAGCATTAAGTATCATGACATGAAGTGAAAATAAGAACATGCTAGATCTAGTCATGGAGTAGTGGCAATGGTCACGCCCACATCCCCGGTAGCATGGTATTTTAGTTTATCCCTAGTGAGGCAACAAAGTAAGGTAAAGATACCAAAGTGGATCGCAGAACTTTCTCTCACGTTCACTGCACTAGCCACCCCCCGTTACTCCAACTAATGCACACGTTCCCCCACACACGCTCTCATAAACATGCTTGATCAAAACAAGTAGACAAGAACGGGGTACATAATATGCATCTATACTCATAACTGAAACAAACATTGCAATCTCAAACATATATTAACTCATAAAGATCCACCACAAAGGTATTACAACGGTGACCGTAATCATGTTCAGCAGCTCATACGGTGCTAATTAGTGAAGCTCAAGAGAGGAGAGATACATAAGTTACTTCCACAAACCCATAGTCCAGAGGTGGACTACTCCCTCTTCATCATGGAGACGGTGGAGAAGTCGATGGAGAAGATGGAGACCACGCCGGCAGCGCCCCGCCGGAGTTTTCCCCCTCCAATCTGCAGCTCCTGATCTCCGTTTCGGTGTTTCTGTGTTTGTGCGGCGCTCCTTCCAGAGAACGTCGGGGGACCTTTTTTATAGGCGTTTTTAGGTCAAGACGATGTCGGTGGAGCGAAGATCGACGGCAACGGAGCCACGAGGCCAAACGGTGGGTCCCACGCGGCCACAGTACCTGGCCGCGTGGGCCACCCCCGTTTGGCCTCGGCCTCCGTTTGTTCGCTTCCTTCGCCCACAGTCTTCTTCCTTCCAAATATTGACGCCCGTAAATTTCCAGGTGATTTCGTTGACGTTTGGGTCCCTGAAACATTAAAATAAGAAAACGGGTTTTCTGCCTGTGCAGGGTTAATTCCATAAAAATAGGAAATAAATGAATATTCCCAAAATCATTATAAAACATTGATATAACCCTTATATGATGCAAATATGATTGGAATATAAGCAATTAAAGTGCAAAGTTCATGTATGCATTTTACATGCATCAACATCCCCAAGCTTAATCCATGCTCGTCCTCGAGTATGAAGATGATAAAACTAACATGGACTTTGCAATTTAATACTTAACAATGATATCAAAGATGATTACTATTGCTACATATAGTCAAATGATTCATTCTTCAAAGGAGTAGCAATATGCAAATAGTTTATGAAGTGATATCAAGTATTCAAGACAAGGATGTTCATTGATAGTTCACAAAGTGTAACATGGTAGCAAGTAATATGGAACACATGTATGCATAATGATAAGTAGAACATCCTACAATGGTCATAGAGTGTAGATGAAAATCTGAATATGATAGGTGTACACTTTGGAAAGATGTATATGTGAGTAGAGGTAAAGCATGCATAAGTTTCATCCAACTTCCAAACTCTTCTACTTAAGTTAATGATTGCAATAAGGTATTCATTGGTGTCAAGCTCTCATTGCCCCTATCATAGCATCTTGAATGATTAAGGTTAAAGTGAAAGCAAATATGAGTAGTGTGCTTGATAAAGAATGGGTTGAATGTCTCATGCCCCTTGAATACAAGTACTTACACCATGTGTTACTCAACTTGGGAAACAAAGCAAGTTCAATTAAATATCATTGTAAGCATAATAGTATCATCAAGAGCGTCAACTGGGGTACCTCTTGTCCCAAGATATGGAACAAGCCCATATCAAAATGACAAGACAAACAAACAAAATGAACAATCTCAACACCCTTTTTATTTACCATTTGGAATAGTTTTTTATTGCAAGGTGTATCACAGAAGGTTCACCATAGTATGTAAGTAAATTTCCACCATGAATGATGCATGGCTTAGATTAGCGGCCCAGGCGTCTCTCTAACCATTTACACAAACTCATTTAAACTCACTCTATTTCCACATTTATTTCAACATGATAAGCATCCATAGACAAAAGCACATGATATCAACTAAATGAGATGAAGAGCGTGTTGAAAGCTTGCCATGTGACAGCACATATGGGCTAACTTCCAACCCAAAACATTCATCAAGCCACAAACATCATAATCTTAATCACAATGGGTCAAGTTTTATTATGCAAATAAAAGAACATTGTGCATCAAGTTCGTGAGAGCTATATAACCAATTTTTTCCATTGCAATCAATAACATAAACATTTTCATTCAGAGGTAAGATAACACAAACAACATGTTAAACATACTCGGAATAGCATAAAGCCAATAGGTAGATATGGTGGACTCACTGGAATAACTTTGGTTGAAGGTGTTGGAAACAAGTTTTTGCTTGTTGGAGTTTTTGGGCTAGCAAAAGGGAGAAAGTTGACCATCTAGATGCATGCATGAGTGTCCATAGAACTAACTAATCCATGTTAAACCAAGTAAATAACAATCAGCACCAAAACATGAATAAGTGATAGCTCTACAAAAAGAATTTGCAAACTATTACTCATAAACAAGCTCATGAATCATGCAACTATATGTATCATTAAAAATCAAGTCAAACATCCCTTTTCCCAATCTTATAAAAGCATCCAACATATTTCAACCCATATTTCCAGTAGCTCTCTCATATATAATTGATAGTGTGGTGGTCTCTCAAGACTCAAACAAAAACAAAAACGACGCTCCAAGTTTATGCGATAAAGTGTTTCGATCGAAAAACAGAAGTTGGACGTGTGCAAACCGAGAGTGTGTAGGTCCAGCGGGGTTGTCTTCACATCCCCAAGCTTATGGTCTTCACCATCCTTGGATAGCTCTTGGTGCATCTCCTCCAATCCCTGTGAAAAAACTTCAAAACACCGTTTCTCCCATCTCTTTTCTGTGGGGTGCATTAATAGTGATAAACAAATAGGTTCCTTGCTGCATATAATCCTTGAACAAAAATTCATATGAATGTCCAGAAAGTGTATAATGTTGTATGCCTACTCATAAACTCAATTGGATCAAAAAGATTCAACTTAAAAGCTCAAAGCATGCATCAAACAAAATGGGACAGAATCTGTCCAGAAAAACAGCAGCAGCAAAACGTATTTTTCTACCCTACCAAACTTTCTCGAAAAATTCCGAAAAATTCATGCATACAGAGGATGAAAAGTTGCAACTACAGTTCAAATATGAGCTCATTCGGAGTTACAGAATAAGAATTAAAAATCATACCGTGCACTGACTCGTGCAGGAATAAAATCTCCGAACGCTATAAGCAACTTTTTCAAACCAAAAAGGGTAAAACTTGGCACTTTATTAAAAACTCCAGAACCTAACTAGACACAAAATCTCTTGTTACAGCAAGAGGACACAAAGAAAATCACACACAAAAATAACCGGGTTGCCTCCCGCAAAGCGCTTTCTTTATAGCCATATAGCTAGGCTTCTTACTTGTTGTTTTATTGTGGACGAAGCTCATGAGGGAGCTTGAACTTTGGTGGTTCCCTCTTCCTTGGAAAGTGTTCCATGCACTTCTTGTGTGGAAACTGAAACTTTACATTCCCTTCCTTTGAATCAATGATAGCACCTGTGGTACGAAGAAAAGGTCTTCCAAGAATAATAGGACTAGAGGTTTTATTCCCCATATCCATGATTAGAAAATCCACAGGCACAAAAGTCATATGTAACTCTACCATAACATCACTTACTTTTCCCAAAGCATGTTTAATAGAGTCATCAGCAAGTGCTAGTTCAATAGAGCATTTTTCAAGATTTTTCAATTCAAGCACTTCATATAGTTCTTTAGATAAAACAGAGACACTAGATCCTAGATCAAGTATGGCATGGTGTGTCTCTTTTCCAATAGTTACTAGTACCTTAGGTATCCACATATCCCCAAGCTTAGGTGGTATCATAGCCTCTTGGTTGTACCTAGCAATCTTTTCTTTCAAGACATGATTAGCAATATAAGAACCAAAACCTGCTTGGTTAGTGTTGATGGAAGGATCACTTGCAAATTTTTGTAAGATAGATATTAATTCATGCAAGCTACAATTTTCTAAGTCAAGCAAAGGATCCTTGACTTCATTAAGCATTTTAACTTCCTCAACTTCAACCTCTTTCATTACCCCAATAGATTCTTTAGCAACTCTCTCTTGCTCATGAATGTGTTCCCAAGACTTATTGATAACCTCTTGGCAATATTTTATTGTTTCCTCATGTTTTTGGGCTGTAATGATGCTCTTTAATGATGAGACTTCCTTAGTAAGCTGATCTACCCTTTCAAACAAAGCATCTTGTTTTTCAAACTTAGAGATAAATTCCTTATTAAGCTCTTTTTGGGTAGATATAAAAGATCTAATGGTGTTTTCCAAGTCACTAGAAACATTACCACTAGAAGCATATTTATTTGGCACATATGGGGGTTTATTATAAGAGTTATAATTGTTGTTACCATACCCATTATTACCATAGTTCCTAATGAAGTTGACATCAATATTTTCAGAATTGTTTCCAACTAGTTCTTGCAAAGGAACATTTTCAACACTAGGTTTATTAAGCAAAGCAAGAATAGTATCCATTTAGATGACAAATCATTAGTTTCTTCAATAGAGTTCACTTTCTTAGAAGGATTAGGTGCCCTATCAGTATGCCATTGACTATAGTTTTGTAAAATGCTTTCCAATATATTTTTAGCTTCTACTATAGTCTTACTCATAAAAGCACCTCCAGCAGCAGAATCAAGTATGTTTCTAGACATGTAGTTTAAACCATTGTAGAAAGAGTGTAATATGGTCCATTCATTAACTCCATGTGAGGGACAAGTGATGATCCCGAAGAGCAACTCTTGATGCCTGCACAAATAACGGGATTTAGGTTGAGACTCCAAGTGCAGAGTGTATAGTATAGTGGAAGACAGTTTTCCCCACGAGGGGTGACTCGAGGGTTTAATATTGAACTCTCGGGGAATCTGCAGTGTTAGATTTATCTTCTTATCCTTCTTTTGGTTACCTACAAAACAAGGTTAGATGTTTTGGTCCTCAACTTCACCTGTGGTTGTCAAGCACAAGGCGTAAGAATGATATCAGGATAGTTATGCAATGCAAACAAGAAATAAATATGCAATGGTGGTGGATGCAATGATAAATGATATTTTTGGGTTTTTGAATGATGTATGCAAGATGAAAAGTATTTTTGTATTTTCGGATTTAATGATGGCTGAAAATAGAAAAGTGGTATATGGTGTTGGAAAGGTGTTTCTTATGATTAAAAATGGATTGGGGTTCATGGTTTCACAAATGCACTCTCTCTTTATAAAGTGGTAGACAATGGAACACACAAAGTTCACATATGAGATTGCAACACAGGGTTTGATAATAAGTTACTTAGATATATGGGCATCACGTCCTAACATAGAGATCTTTTGGTTATTAACCTCTCTTATACTCCACCAAGATGCGAACTAAATCATAACACCTTAGTAATTAAGATAACTCAGAGTATAGCATTAAGTATCATGACATGAAGTGAAAATAAGAACATGCTAGATCTAGTCATGGAGTAGTGGCAACGGTCACGCCCACATCCCCGGTAGCATGGTATTTTAGTTTATCCCTAGTGAGGTAACAAAGTAAGGTAAAGATACCAAAGTGGATCGCAGAACTTTCTCTCACGTTCACTGCACTAGCCACCCCCCGTTACTCCAACTAAGCACACGTTCCCCCTCACACGCTCTCATAAGCATGCTTGATCAAAACAAGTAAACAAGAACGGGGTACATAATATGCATCTATACTCATAACTGAAACAAACATTGCAATCTCAAACATATATTAACTCATAAAGATCCACCATAAAGGTATTACAAATATGACCGTAATCATGTTCAGCAGCTCATACGGTGCTAATTAGTGAAGCTCAAGAGAGGAGAGATACATAAGTTACTTCCACAAACCCATAGTCCAGAGGTGGACTACTCCCTCTTCATCATGGAGACGGTGGATGATACGTCTCAAACGTATCTATAATTTTTGATGTTCCATGCTGTTATTATATCAATTGCTACATGTTTTGGTTACACTTTATATCATTTTTATGCATTTTCTGGGACTAACCTATTAACAAGATGCCACAGTGCCAGTTCCCTGTTTTCTGCTGTTTTTGGTTTCAGAAAATCTATTAAGGAAATATTCTCGGAATTGGACGAAACAAAAGACATCGTCAATAATATCACGAGGAGATCACGGAGTCCAAAGGGGAGTCGGAGCAGACCCACCAGGGGGCCACGCCACACTAGGGCGGGCCCAGGGTGGGCCCGCGCCCCCCTATGGCGTGGTGGCCCCCCTCGGCCACCGACGCCGCCTCTTCGCCTATATATTCTCCGCGACGCGAAAACCCTATTACGGTCGATCATATTCCACGAAAAGTTCCGTCGCGGCCGTCATCGTCAATCTCAGATCGGAGGAGTTCTGAAGCTCTTCCCGGCACCCTGCCGGAGGGGAGATCATCACCGGAGGGCTCTACATCACCATGCCTGCCTCCGGAGTGATGCGTGAGTAGTCCACCCCTGGACTACGGGTCCATAGCAGTAGCTAGATGGTTGTCTCTCTACCTTGTGCCTCCATGTTTAGATCTTGTGAGCTGCCTAACATGATCAAGATCATCTTATTGTAATGCTAGATGTTGTGTTTGCTGGGATCCGATGAATATTGATACCATGTTTATTCAAGTTGTTTATCTATGTGCTCTTGATCTTGCATGCTCTCCGTTGCTAGTAGATGCTTTGGCCAAGTAGATGCTTGTGACTCCAAGAGGGGGTATTTATGCTCGATAGTGGGTTCAGTCTCTAGATATCTGGATCAGTGACAGAAAGGTCTAAGATGGTAGATGTGCTGTTGCTACTAGGGATAAAACATTGGTGCAGTGTCCAAGGGCACTTGTATTGATTACATTACACACTTTACTTCATGCAATAATCTGTTGTTAGCAACTTAATACTGAACAGGATGCGGATGCTGCCTTGAAGGTGGATTATTTAGGCATAGATGCGGTTGGAATAACGGTCTATGTACTTTGTTGTAATGCCCAACTAGATTTCATAGTAGACATCTTGGCATGTATTGCATTGTTATGCCCTCTCTATTTGTCAATTGCCCAGCTGTAATTTGTTTACCCAACATGCTAGTTATCTGTTCTGAGAGAGACACCACTAGTGAACTGTGGACCCTGGTCCAATTTCCTCATACTGTTTACACAACCTGCTGCAATCATCTGTTTCCTGTTACTTGCTGTGTTTCCTGCTGTTTTCCACACCATACGTTTAACTCTTTGTTTCTGCAAGACCGGAGAGATTGACAACCTCTCTGTTTCGTGTTGGGCAAAGTTCTGGTTTGTGTCTGTGCAGATTCCACGTTGGTGCAAGCTCCCTAGCGCCAGGGGGAGTCAACATCAACAACCTTCCGATAGATCGTCAAGTCCTACTGGATTGATAACCTTGGGTAGATTTCTCAAGGGAAAACTTCTGCTGTCTACATCATAACCTTCCTCTTGGGGTTCACCAACACGTAGCCATCAAGCTGTTTTCTGGCGCCGTTGCCGGGGACTTGGAGGCTATTGGAAAGGGGAGTCTCTCAGTTCCAATCTCTTTACTTTGTTTTTTGTCTTGTTTTAGTTTTGTTTTGCTTGCTGTTAAAAATCAAAAACCCAAAAAAAATTAAATTCCTGCATCTAGTTTACTATTTCGGTTGTTACTTGCTTGTTGCCATGTCTAGTTCCGCTCCTAATATCATGTCTCCTGAGGAAGAGGTTTTCACTTTTAAGCAAGGAAGTGGGGAGAGTTTTGGTGATGCTTGGTCTAGAATTTCTGAATCCTATGTTAAAACTGAACCTAAAATGGCTTTGAGTCTGTTTCTTAGTAGTTTCTATTTTGGGTTGCTTCTTTGTTATAGATATGCTCTAGATGCTGTAGTTGGGGGAGATTTCCTTCGTTATGATGGGGATCAAGCTTTCAATGCCATAAAAAATTAATTGCAGCATCTGCCTCTTCAAATAAAAAAATAGAATCTGCTTTTGAGAACATTCATTCAAGACTAGAATCACTTGAGTCAGAGTTGGCTAGTTTTAAAGAAACTTTTAAACTTTTTGAAAGTGTCCCTATGCCATTCGAACCTTCTGGATGGGTTCCTTCACTAAAAATTTCAATTGATGGGACAATTTTCTATGCTCATTGTGATATTAAATCTGAATTTTGCTTGATGCCTAAGAGGATTTATGACTCCCTGAATTTATATGAACTCTCAAAAAGTGAAACTTTTGTAACTCTAGCTGATAATTCAATCAAGTTATCTTTTGGGACTACTCAAGGAGTTGTTACTAAAATAAAGGGAGTATTTACACCTACTGATTATCATGTCATTGAATGTGTAGGAAATGGGAGCATCACACTTGGAAGAGGATTATTGAGGCAATTGGGAGCTGTCATTGACATGGGTGAAGCTACTCTGAAATTTAAACCTCCATATTGTTTGCATCATTTTCCTAATGCCCCTAAAGCCAAGGCTAAGAAAAAGAATAAGAGGTCTAAAGGTAACACTATTGGTACCTCTGGTCTTAACAATACTTGATGCATCTCTTCATGCCTAGCTCAAAGGCATTAAAGAAAAGCACTTCTGGGAGATAACCCATGTTTTTATTTGCTGTTTTATTTTTGTTTTCTTGAGTCAAGGATGCTTGTTTACCTCTGTAGCAACTCCTTTGTATCTTTTATTTGCTGTTTTGTTGTGCCAAGGAGAGTTACTAATGCAAAGTTGGTTTTTATTTTCGGGACTGCATTGGGACAGATTGCTGTTCGTCACCGTTTAATTCAGTAGAAAATCAGAAAAAATCGAAAAATGCTGAAACTTTTTGTGCATGTTCCTGATGATGTTACGCAACTTTCATTATTTCAAAAGTTTTTCATCTGAGCATCGTAAGTGCCTCGAAAAAATTCGTCATTACAGACTGTTCTGGTTTGACAGATTCTGTCTTTTATTTTGCATTCTCTCTTTTACAAGTTTTTAAGTGGTTTCTTTTCGTGTAAAAGTGCCCACTTGAGCCTAGTAACAGTGGCTAATGTTTAAAATAGTTGGCTTGTGAGTTTTGTCTTTGCTAGAACTTTGAAGTATTATCTTTTAGTGCACTAACCTGCTAATGAGAAAAGCTGTTAAGTTTTGGTGTGAAGGAAGTTTTCAAGTGTTGATAGAGGAGAATGATACTACATGATCAAGAAGAGTGAAGAGCTTAAGCTTGGGGAGGCTTACCTCCCCAGCATATTTCAAGAAGACTCAAGCATCTAAGCTTGGGGATGCCCAAGGCATCCCCTTCTTCATCTACAAATTATCAGGTCATCTCTAATGGTGCTATATTTTTATTGCTTCATGCTAGTGTACTCTTCCTTGGAGCGTCAGTGTGTTTTTGTTTTCAGTTTGTTTTGTTTTGTTTGCTGTGCTATACTTGTTGGATCCTAGTATTCATGTTTGGGAGAGAGACACGCTCCACTTTTTCATTAGAATACTCTTGTGCTTCACTTATACTTGTTGAGTATTCCTGTCTAGTTGCTGTTATTGCTGTTAGCTCTCAGTTTTTCATACATCTCTTGTTAGAGCTTTCAGTTTCTTTTGAAGAAAGTACTCTCTTGCTTCACTTATATCTGTTTGGAGAGTTGTCAAATAAGTTGATTGGTGTTTGGTTGGACCAGAAAAATGCTATGCATGTGGTAGTGGTATAAAATGCTTACATGAATCTTTTTAGATCGTTGTCTTGAGTAATTTGATGCTTGCCAATTGTTTTGAGCTGTCAAGTAATTAATGTTTAAGCTTGTGCATCATGTAAGTAATGGCTATTAATGAAGAACTACTATAAGGATTTTCTGCTATAATAATCTGTTGCATGATTGGAAGTCCATAGTAGTCTAGATAATTTTTGGATGAAGGCTATGTGTTAACAAGGAAGACAGTGGGAGTCTATGGTTCGTCAAACCTTGTGTTTTATGTACACTCTTGCTATTCCAGTTGATAATGATGTTTGCTTATAATAACCTTGCTAGCCTAAACTCTGTACTAAGAGGGAATGCTTCTTGTACATCCAAAACCTTGAGCCAAATCCATGCCACCTGTGTCCACCATACCTACCTATTATGTGGTGTTTTCACCATTCCAAGTAAATTTCTTCATGTGCTATCTACTAACTACTCAAAACTGTTACATTTCCTTTTTGTGTCACTACTTGAAAAGCTCATAAGGACGTAGTAGTGAGATTTGTCATCTTCCATGCTAATTAATTTACAAGGATTGGCAGCTTCATCTGCTTCTCCACCTTTTATTTTGCATTAAAGAGCTGGTTAGTCCACCCTATAAATAAATAAATAGACACTCCTCCATGGTGAATGTTGGTGGGCACCCGAGGATTCGGTTAGCCATGGTTTGTGGAAAGTAAATGGTTGGGAGGAGTGTCACCAATAAGTGCTTGTTACAAGTGCAGTCCTAAAAACTCTCGGAACCGCTCTAAAAGTTAGTTAGCCATGGAAGATGACAAGTACCTGCTATTTGATTTGTTGACACCTGTATACACCATTACCTTACAAAACAATATTTTATGCTCTCTATATGCCTTCGGGAACTACAGCTCTAGCACATGATGTTAATCCCTGCTTCCCTCTGCGAAGGGCCATTCTTTTACTTTTATGTTGAGTCAGTTTTCCCACTTCTTTCTGTCTACTTAAGCAAACATCATTGTCAACTCCAGTATAACAGTTTTTACATAACTTTGTGTTTGGTTGATCATATTCTTTGCATTGACATTATCTATATGATATACATGTTGAAAGTTGAAGCAAAAGCTGAAGCTATTATCTTCCTTTGTGTTGATACAAACACTTTCATGTTGAGAATTATTGCTGCTGTGAACTAACTATTATGTTAGACTATTATATCTCTAAATGTTTTATAGTATTATTCATGAAAGTTTGCACTTGTGTGATCACTTATGTTTACTCTTTATTTACTTGCTTGCAAACTATAGACCATTGGCTTGGATCACTTCATTCAGATCATGTGCATTACATTGTTATTTGATCAAAGATTGTGTTGGTAGCATGTCACTTCAAAAATTATCTGTTTTTATCGTTTACCTACTCGAGGACGAGCAGGAACTAAGCTTGGGGATGCTTGATACGTCTCAAACGTATCTATAATTTTTGATGTTCCATGCTGTTATTATATCAATTGCTACATGTTTTGGTTACACTTTATATCATTTTTATGCATTTTCTGGGACTAACCTATTAACAAGATGCCACAGTGCCAGTTCCCTGTTTTCTGCTGTTTTTGGTTTCAGAAAATCTATTAAGGAAATATTCTCGGAATTGGACGAAACAAAAGACATCGTCAATAATATCACGAGGAGATCACGGAGTCCAAAGGGGAGTCGGAGCAGACCCACCAGGGGCCACGCCACACTAGGGCGCGGCCCAGGGTGGGCCCGCGCCCCCTATGGCGTGGTGGCCCCCCTCGGCCACCGACGCCGCCTCTTCGCCTATATATTCTCCGCGACGCGAAAACCCTATTACGGTCGATCATATTCCACGAAAAGTTCCGTCGCGGCCGTCATCGTCAATCTCAGATCGGAGGAGTTCTGAAGCTCTTCCCGGCACCCTGCCGGAGGGGAGATCATCACCGGAGGGCTCTACATCACCATGCCTGCCTCCGGAGTGATGCGTGAGTAGTCCACCCCTGGACTACGGGTCCATAGCAGTAGCTAGATGGTTGTCTCTCTACCTTGTGCCTCCATGTTTAGATCTTGTGAGCTGCCTAACATGATCAAGATCATCTTATTGTAATGCTAGATGTTGTGTTTGCTGGGATCCGATGAATATTGATACCATGTTTATTCAAGTTGTTTATCTATGTGCTCTTGATCTTGCATGCTCTCCGTTGCTAGTAGATGCTTTGGCCAAGTAGATGCTTGTGACTCCAAGAGGGGGTATTTATGCTCGATAGTGGGTTCAGTCTCTAGATATCTGGATCAGTGACAGAAATGTCTAAGATGGTAGATGTGCTGTTGCTACTAGGGATAAAACATTGGTGCAGTGTCCAAGGGCACTTGTATTGATTACATTACACACTTTACTTCATGCAATAATCTGTTGTTAGCAACTTAATACTGAACAGGATGCGGATGCTGCCTTGAAGGTGGATTATTTAGGCATAGATGCGGTTGGAATAACGGTCTATGTACTTTGTTGTAATGCCCAACTAGATTTCATAGTAGACATCTTGGCATGTATTGCTTTGTTATGCCCTCTCTATTTGTCAATTGCCCAGCTGTAATTTGTTTACCCAACATGCTAGTTATCTGTTCTGAGAGAGACACCACTAGTGAACTGTGGACCCTGGTCCAATTTCCTCATACTGTTTACACAACCTGCTGCAATCATCTGTTTCCTGTTACTTGCTGTGTTTCCTGCTGTTTTCCACACTATACGTTTAACTCTTTGTTTCTGCAAGACCGGAGAGATTGACAACCTCTCTGTTTCGTGTTGGGCAAAGTTCGGTTTGTGTCTGTGCAGATTCCACGTTGGTGCAAGCTCCCTAGCGTCAGGGGGAGTCAACATCAACAACCTTCCAATTGATCGTCAAGTCCTACTGGATTGATAACCTTGGGTAGATTTCTCAAGGGAAAACTTCTGCTGTCTACATCATAACCTTCCTCTTGGGGTTCACCAACACGTAGCCATCAGTGGAGAAGTCGATGGAGAAGATGGAGACCACGCCGGCAGCGCCCCGCCGGAGTTTTCCCCCTCCAATCTGCAGCTCCTGATCTCCGTTTCGGTGTTTCTGTGTTTGTGCGGCGCTCCTTCCAGAGAACGCGGGGGACCTTTTTTATAGGCGTTTTTAGGTCAAGACGAAGGCGGTGGAGCGAAGATCGACGGCAACGGAGCCACGAGGCCCAAACGGGTGGGTCCCACGCGGCCTGGTACTGTGGCCGCGTGGGCCATGCCCGTTTGGCCCTCGGGTCTCCGTTTGCTCGCTTCCTTTTTCCGTAGTCCTTCTTCCTTCCAAATATTGACGCCCGTAAATTTCCAGGTGATTTCGTTGACGTTTGGGTCCCTGAAACATTAAAATACAAAACTAGGGTTTTCTGCCTGTGCAGGGTTAATTCCAAATAAATGGGAAAACTATGAAGTATTCCCAAAATCATGATAAAACATTGATATAACCCTTATATGATGCAAATATGATTGGAATATAAGCAATTAAAGTGCAAAGTTCATGTATGCATTTTACATGCATCAACATCCCCAAGCTTAATCCATGCTCGTCCTCGAGTATGAAGATGATAAAACTAACATGGACTTTGCAATTTAATACTTAACAATGGATATCAAAGATGATTACTATTGCTACATATAGTCAAATGATTCATTCTTCAAAGGAGTAGCAATATGCAAATAGTTTATGAAGTGATATCAAGTATTCAAGACAAGGATGTTCATTGATAGTTCACAAAGTGTAACATAGCAAGTAATATGGAACACATGTATGCATAATGATAAGTAGAACATCCTACAATGGTCATAGAGTGTAGATGAAAATCTGAATATGATAGGTGTACACTTTGGAAAGATGTATATGTGAGTAGAGGTAAAGCATGCATAAGTTTCATCCAACTTCCAAACTCTTCTACTTAAGTTAATGATTGCAATAAGGTATTCATTGGTGTCAAGCTCTCATTGCCCCTATCATAGCATCTTGAATGATTAAGGTTAAAGTGAAAGCAAATATGAGTAGTGTGCTTGATAAAGTAAAGGTTGGATGTCTCATGCCCCTTGAATACAAGTACCTACACCATGATTACTCAACTTAGGAAACAAAGCAAGTTCAAGTTTATATCATTGTAAGTAATAATAGTATCATCAAGAGCGTCAACTGGGGTACCTCTTGTCCCAGATATGGAACAAGCCCATATCAAAATGACAAGACAAACAAACAAATGAACAATCTCAACACCCTTTTTATTTACCATTTGGAATAGTTTTTTATTGCAAGGTGTATCACAGAAGGTTCACCATAGTATGTAAGTAAATTTCCACCATGAATGATGCATGGCTTAGATTAGCGGCCCAGGCGTCTCTCTAACCATTTATACAAACTCATTTAAACTACTTCATTTCCACCTCATTTCACATGATAGCATCCATAACAAAAGTACATGATATCAACTAAATGAGATGAAGGAGCATGTTGAAAGCTTTGCATGTGACAGCACATATGGGCTAACTCCAACCTCGAACATTTATCAAGCCACTAGCATCATAATCTTAATCACAATGGGTCATGTTTTATTATGCAAATAAGAAATTGTGCATCAAGTTCGTGAGAGCTATATAACCAATTTTTTCCATTGCAATCAATAACATAAACATTTTCATTCAGAGGTAAGATAACACAAACAACATGAAACATACTCGGAATAGCATAAAGCCAATAGGTAGATATGGTGGACTCACTGGAATAACTTTGGTTGAAGGTGTTGGAAACAAGTTTTTGCTTGTTGGAGTTTTTGGGCTAGCAAAAGGGAGAAAGTTGACCATCTAGATGCATGCATGAGTGTCCATAGAACTAACTAATCCATGTTAAACCAAGTGAAATAACAATCAGCACCAAAACATGAATAAGTGATAGCTCTACAAAAAGAATTTGCAAACTATTACTCATAAACAAGCTCATGAATCATGCAACTATATGTATCATTAAAAATCAATCAAACATCCCTTTTCCCAATCTTATAAAAGCATCCAACATATTTCAACCCATATTTCCAGTAGCTCTCTCATATATAATTGATAGTGTGGTGGTCTCTCAAGACTCAAACAAAAACAAAAACGACGCTCCAAGTTTATGCGATAAAGTGTTTCGATCGAAAAACAGAAGTTGGACGTGTGCAAACCGAGAGTGTGTAGGTCCAGCGGGGTTGTCTTCACATCCCCAAGCTTATGGTCTTCACCATCCTTGGATAGCTCTTGGTGCATCTCCTCCAATCCCTGTGAAAAAACTTCAAAACACCGTTTCTCCCATCTCTTTTCTGTGGGGTGCATTAATAGTGATAAACAAATAGGTTCCTTGCTGCATATAATCCTTGAACAAAAATTCATATGAATGTCCAGAAAGTGTATAATGTTGTATGCCTACTCATAAACTCAATTGGATCAAAAAGATTCAACTTAAAAGCTCAAAGCATGCATCAAACAAAATGGGACAGAATCTGTCCAGAAAAACAGCAGCAGCAAAACGTATTTTTCTACCCTACCAAACTTTCTCGAAAAATTCCGAAAAAATTCATGCATACAGAGGATGAAAAGTTGCAACTACAGTTCAAATATGAGCTCATTCGGAGTTACAGAATAAGAATTAAAAATCATACCGTGCACTGACTCGTGCAGGAATAAAATCTCCGAACGCTATAAGCAACTTTTTCAAACCAAAAAGGGTAAAACTTGGCACTTTATTAAAAACTCCAGAACCTAACTAGACACAAAATCTCTTGTTACAGCAAGAGGACACAAAAAAAATCACACACAAAAATAACCGGGTTGCCTCCCGCAAAGCGCTTTCTTTATAGCCATATAGCTAGGCTTCTTACTTGTTGTTTTATTGTGGACGAAGCTCATGAGGGAGCTTGAACTTTGGTGGTTCCCTCTTCCTTGGAAAGTGTTCCATGCACTTCTTGTGTGGAAACTGAAACTTTACATTCCCTTCCTTTGAATCAATGATAGCACCTGTGGTACGAAGAAAAGGTCTTCCAAGAATAATAGGACTAGAGGTTTTATTCCCCATATCCATGATTAGAAAATCCACAGGCACAAAAGTCATATGTAACTCTACCATAACATCACTTACTTTTCCCAAAGCATGTTTAATAGAGTCATCAGCAAGTGCTAGTTCAATAGAGCATTTTTCAAGATTTTTCAATTCAAGCACTTCATATAGTTCTTTAGATAAAACAGAGACACTAGATCCTAGATCAAGTATGGCATGGTGTGTCTCTTTTCCAATAGTTACTAGTACCTTAGGTATCCACATATCCCCAAGCTTAGGTGGTATCATAGCCTCTTGGTTGTACCTAGCAATCTTTTCTTTCAAGACATGATTAGCAATATAAGAACCAAAACCTGCTTGGTTAGTGTTGATGGAAGGATCACTTGCAAATTTTTGTAAGATAGATATTAATTCATGCAAGCTACAATTTTCTAAGTCAAGCAAAGGATCCTTGACTTCATTAAGCATTTTAACTTCCTCAACTTCAACCTCTTTCATTACCCCAATAGATTCTTTAGCAACTCTCTCTTGCTCATGAATGTGTTCCCAAGACTTATTGATAACCTCTTGGCAATATTTTATTGTTTCCTCATGTTTTTGGGCTGTAATGATGCTCTTTAATGATGAGACTTCCTTAGTAAGCTGATCTACCCTTTCAAACAAAGCATCTTGTTTTTCAAACTTAGAGATAAATTCCTTATTAAGCTCTTTTTGGGTAGATATAAAAGATCTAATGGTGTTTTCCAAGTCACTAGAAACATTACCACTAGAAGCATATTTATTTGGCACATATGGGGGTTTATTATAAGAGTTATAATTGTTGTTACCATACCCATTATTACCATAGTTCCTAATGAAGTTGACATCAATATTTTCAGAATTGTTTCCAACTAGTTCTTGCAAAGGAACATTTTCAACACTAGGTTTATTAAGCAAAGCAAGAATAGTATCCATTTTAGATGACAAATCATTAGTTTCTTCAATAGAGTTCACTTTCTTAGAAGGATTAGGTGCCCTATCAGTATGCCATTGACTATAGTTTTGTAAAATGCTTTCCAATATATTTTTAGCTTCTACTATAGTCTTACTCATAAAAGCACCTCCAGCAGCAGAATCAAGTATGTTTCTAGACATGTAGTTTAAACCATTGTAGAAAGAGTGTAATATGGTCCATTCATTAACTCCATGTGAGGGACAAGTTCTAAGCATAAGTTTTATCCTATCCCAAGCCATAGCAACATGTTCATTTTCATTTTGCCTAAAAGAAAGGATGTTGTTTCTATTTTGCAAAATTTTAACAGGGGGATAATATTTCTTAATGAAAGCTTCTTTTAGATCATCCCAAGAATTAATACTACCAGATGGCAAGGAATGCAACCACTCTTTAGCTTTTCCTCTAAGTGAAAAAGGAAATAACTTCAGTTTTAGGATATCACTTTCCACATTTTTAAACTTTTGCATGTCACATATTTCAACAAAGTCATGAAGATGCATAGAGGCATCCTCCATAGCACTACCACCAAATTGTTCCCTAGTTATCAAGTTCAACAAACTAGGACTTACTTCATAACTCTCAGCATTTATCTTAGGTGTGGCAATAGCTCTCGTGATAAATTGATCATTAGGAGTGTTTGTGTAGTCACACAGCTTAGTTCTTTCTCCCATTTTAGCAAGTTTTTTTTGGTATTTTTAATTTTTTATGCAAAACTGAAATAAATATGATATGATATGCAATGACACTAACAAAACAAATAAATTGCTTTGTAAGTAAAGATGGATAAGATGGTGCTCACGTAGGTGCAACCTCCCCAAGCTTAGGTGTTAGCACAAGTTGGTGACGTTGACTTTGTTGTGAGATGAATGCGATGATGCACACCCTTGGATAAATCTCTCAGCTACGATTCCCCGGCAACGGCGCCAGAAAACGTCTTGATGATCCCGAAGAGCAAGTCTTGATGCCTGCACAAATAAACGGGATTAGGTTGAGACTCCAAGTGCAGAGTGTATAGTAAGTGGAAGACAGTTTTCCCCACGAGGGGTGACTCGAGGGTTTAATATCGAACTCTCGGGGAATCTGAAGTGGTAGATTTATCTTCTTATCCTTCTTTTGGTTACCTACAAAACAAGGTTAGATGTTTTGGTCCTCAACCTCACCTGTGGTTGTCAAGCACAAGGTGTAAGAATGATATCAGGATAGTTATGCAATGCAAACAAGAAATAAATATGCAATGATGGTGGATGCAATGATAAATGATATTTTTGGGTTTTTGAATGATGTATGCAAGATGAAAAGTATTTTTGTATTTTCGGATTTAATGATGGCTGAAAATAGAAAAGTGGTATATGGTGTTGGAAAGGTGTTTCTTATGATTAAAAATGGACTGGGGTTCATGGTTTCACAAATGCACTCTCTCTTTATAAAGTGGTAGACAATGGAACACACAAAGTTAACATATGAGATTGCAACACAGGGTTTGATAACAAGTTACTTAGATATATGGGCATCACGTCCTAACATAGAGATCTTTTGGTTATTAACCTCTCTTATACTCCACCAAGATGCGAACTAAATCATAACACCTCAGTAATTAAGATAACTCAGAGTATAGCATTAAGTATCATGACATGAAGTGAAAATAAGAACATGCTAGATCTAGTCATGGAGTAGTGGCAATGGTCACGCCCACATCCCCGGTAGCATGGTATTTTAGTTTATCCCTAGTGAGGTAACAAAGTAAGGTAAAGATACCAAAGTGGATCGCAGAACTTTCTCTCACGTTCACTGCACTAGCCACCCCCCGTTACTCCAACTAATGCACACGTTCCCCCACACACGCTCTCATAAACATGCTTGATCAAAACAAGTAGACAAGAACGGGGTACATAATATGCATCTATACTCATAACTGAAACAAACATTGCAATCTCAAACATATATTAACTCATAAAGATCCACCACAAAGGTATTACAACGGTGACCGTAATCATGTTCAGCAGCTCATACGGTGCTAATTAGTGAAGCTCAAGAGAGGAGAGATACATAAGTTACTTCCACAAACCCATAGTCCAGAGGTGGACTACTCCCTCTTCATCATGGAGACGGTGGAGAAGTCGATGGAGAAGATGGAGACCACGCCGGCAGCGCCCCGCCGGAGTTTTCCCCCTCCAATCTGCAGCTCCTGATCTCCGTTTCGGTGTTTCTGTGTTTGTGCGGCGCTCCTTCCAGAGAACGTCGGGGGACCTTTTTTATAGGCGTTTTTAGGTCAAGACGAAGGCGGTGGAGCGAAGATCGACGGCAACGGAGCCACGAGGCCCAACGGGTGGGTCCCACGCGGCCTGGTACTGGCCGCGTGGGCCATGCCGTTTGGCCCTCGGGTCTCCGTTTGCTCGCTTCCTTTTTCCGTAGTCCTTCTTCCTTCCAAATATTGACGCCCGTAAATTTCCAGGTGATTTCGTTGACGTTTGGGTCCCTGAAACATTAAAATACAAAACTAGGGTTTTCTGCCTGTGCAGGGTTAATTCCAAATAAATGGGAAAACTATGAAGTATTCCCAAAATCATTATAAAACATTGATATAACCCTTATATGATGCAAATATGATTGGAATATAAGCAATTAAGTGCAAAGTTCATGTATGCATTACATGCATCAACAAGTTCTAAGCATAAGTTTTATCCTATCCCAAGCCATAGCAACATGTTCATTTTCATTTTGCCTAAAAGAAAGGATGTTGTTTCTATTTTGCAAAATTTTAACAGGGCGATAATATTTCTTAATGAAAGCTTCTTTTAGATCATCCCAAGAATTAATACTACCAGATGGCAAGGAATGCAACCACTCTTTAGCTTTTCCTCTAAGTGAAAAAGGAAATAACTTCAGTTCTAGGATATCACTTTCCACATTTTTAAACTTTTGCATGTCACATATTTCGACAAAATCATGAAGATGCATAGAGGCATCCTCCATAGCACTACCACCAAATTGTTCCCTAGTTATCAAGTTCAACAAACTAGGACTTACTTCATAACTCTCAGCATTTATCTTAGGTGTGGCAATAGCTCTCGTGATAAATTGATCATTAGGAGTGTTTGTGTAGTCACACAACTTAGTTCTTTCTCCCATTTTAGCAAGTTTTTTTTTGTTGGTATTTTTAATTTTTTATGCAAACTGAAATAAATATGATATGATATGATATGCAATGGCACTAACAAAACAAATAAATTGCTTTGTAAGTAAAGATGGATAAGATGATGCTCACGTAGGTGCAATCTCCCCAAGCTTAGGTGTTAGTACAAGTTGGTGACGTTGACTTTGTTGTGAGATGAATGCGATGATGCACACCCTTGAATAAATCTCTCAGCTACGATTCCCCGGCAACGGCGCCAGAAAACGTCTTGATGATCCCGAAGAGCAAGTCTTGATGCCTGCACAAATAACGGGATTTAGGTTGAGACTCCAAGTGCAGAGTGTAAAGTATAGTGGAAGACAGTTTTCCCCACGAGGGGTGACTCGAAGGTTTAATATCGAACTCTCGGGGAATCTGCAGTCGTAGATTTATCTTCTTATCCTTCTTTTGGTTACCTACAAAATAAGGTTAGATGTTTTGGTTCTCAACCTCACCTGTGGTTGTCAAGCACAAGGTGTAAGAATGATATCAGGATAGTTATGCAATGCAAACAAGAAATAAATATGCAATGGTGGTGGATGCAATGATAAATGATATTTTTGGGTTTTTGAATGATGTATACAAGATGAAAAGTATTTTTGTATTTTCGGATTTAATGATGGCTGGAAATAGCAAAGTGGTATATGGTGTTGGAAAGGTGTTTCTTATGATTAAAAATGGACTGGGGTTCATGGTTTCACAAATGCACTCTCTCTTTATAAAGTGGTAGACAATGGAACACACAAAGTTAACATATGAGATTGCAACACAGGGTTTGATAACAAGTTACTTAGATATATGGGCATCACGTCCTAACATAGAGATCTTTTGGTTATTAACCTCTCTTATACTCCACCAAGATGCGAACTAAATCATAACATCTTAGTAATTAAGATAACTCAGAGTATAGCATTAAGTATCATGACATGAAGTGAAAATAAGAACATGCTAGATCTAATCATAGAGTAGTGGCAATGGTCACGCCCACATCCCCGGTAGCATGGTATTTTAGTTTATCCCTAGTGAGTTAACAAAGTAAGGTAAAGATACCAAAGTGGATCGCAAAACTTTCTCTCACGTTCACTGCACTAGCCACCCCCCGTTACTTCAACTAATGCACACGTTCCCCCACACACGCTCTCATAAACATGCTTGATCAAAACAAGTAGACAAGAACGGGGTACATAATATGCATCTATACTCATAACTGAAACAAACATTGCAATCTCAAGCATATATTAACTCATAAAGATCCACCACAAAGGTATTACAACGGTGACCGTAATCATGTTCAGCAGCTCATACGGTGCTAATTAGTGAAGCTCAAGAGAGGAGAGATACATAAGTTACTTCCACAAACCCATAGTCCAGAGGTGGACTACTCCCTCTTCATCATGGAGACGGTGGAGAAGTCGATGGAGAAGATGGAGACCACGCCGGCAGCGCCCCGCCGGAGTTTTCCCCCTCCAATCTGCAGCTCCTGATCTCCGTTTCGGTATTTCTGTGTTTGTGCGGCGCTCCTTCCAGAGAACGTCGGGGGACCTTTTTTATAGGCGTTTTTAGGTCAAGACAATGTCGGTGGAGCGAAGATCGACGGCAACGGAGCCACGAGGGGCAAACGAGTGGGCCCCACGCGGCCACAGTACCTGGCCGCGTGGGCCACCCCCGTTTGGTTCTCGGACCTCCGTTTGTTCGCTTCCTTCGCCCACATGTCTTCTTCCTTCCAAATATTGACGCCCGTAAATTTCCAGGTGATTTCGTTGACGTTTGGGTCCATGAAATATTGAAATAAGAAAACGGAGTTTTCTGCCTGTGTAGGGTTAATTCCATAAAAATAGGAAATAAATGAATATTCCCACAAATCATTATAAAACATTGATATAACCCTTATATGATGCAAATATGATTGGAATATAAGCAATTAAAATGCAAAGTTCATGTATGCATTTTACATGCATCACGCGGTGCCGACCGCTTCTTCCGCTCCTTCCGCTCCTCGTCGGAGCGATTCCCGCCACCGGAATGGCCACTGCGGCCCGCGTTTGAACCACCCTCCTAAACATTGGCGCTGGGCGATGCTGGATCTGGAGCTTTAGGTGTACTTCGTCGCCGGCGGCGAGCAAGTGGGAGCGGCGGTGACAGTGGGAGCGGCGAGTGAGTGGGGAAAATAGCTAGGGCACGACATCTTTGCGTGGATAAGTAGGGGAACGGGAGGTGGTCGGCCGTGGCGAGGC
This sequence comes from Poa pratensis, assembly GCA_947311845.1. Taxonomy (NCBI): domain Eukaryota; kingdom Viridiplantae; phylum Streptophyta; class Magnoliopsida; order Poales; family Poaceae; genus Poa; species Poa pratensis. The sequence continues at coordinate 14,710,905 of CAMZMU010000039.1, read as the reverse complement.
GGCCAGAATAGAAAAAAACACGTTTGACCCGTAGTTGGTTGGGCCTATCGTGTTTGATATTAATAAAACTCCAGCCAAAAAAAAAACTTGCGCACTTGCATTTTAGCATAACTAATTTAAAAAATTCAAAAAAATATGCCACTTGCGCACATAGTCTTGTAATATCATATGTAAATATCACACCTAAATTGGTCGTCAATCCGAGCCTTTTTGCGAAGTAAACTCATATTTATGAAAAAAAAGTGCTAAAAAGGAGCTCCAAAGGTAGGGTAAACGACCTCATTTCTAAGCAAACTATTTTCGACCTTGTCTAAATCAGCCAAATAACTGTTCTACAAATCTATTATCTCTACTATATAATATTGATAGACGACATGGTACGCGTACGTCGCGGCGTTTTTCAGTTTGGCCCCTCCAAAATTCGGAAATAAACCCGCAGTCCACGAAATCGGCAATTTTGCAGTTTCGCCCCTAAACTCTATTCACCACCTCCGGCACAATCCCTCCCCCTTTCTCTTCTGAGCGGCGGCAACCGACCGACGGGAGATGCCGCGGCCGCCGGCAGGAAGCCCCGAGGCGACCACCTGCTCCAGATCGCTGACTTTCCAATCCTATTCCAACTGTTGCTCCCACCCGACTCTGGTACTGCTCGACATGTATCTCTAATCGATCGAGCACCGGTCGCTCCCAATCAAGGAACAAGGAGCAGCAGAGAAAGTGCTGCGGACCATCAGGGCACAAGGATGGCCGGAGCGACAGCGCCGCGACGCGGCGACGACGGGGAGGCGCACGCGGAGCTGAGCAGGCTACGGGTGCGGACGCGGAGTCACGCAGCGCCGTCGGCTTCTGCAGTTTTGCTACATGCGCGCGGCTCGCCAACGTGGGACGACAGTACCGACGGGGCAGCCGCGACAGTGTTCCTCGCTTGCATCTTGTCACCCAGAGATGCTATGGGTCAGTGGCGGCGCTCCGTTCTGGCTGCGGTGGCATTCTCCGTGGCTTCTCTCTCCAACCATCAGCATTAGTTGCAAGTCAGGCCACGAGCGTGCTTGGAGTTCTCCCCTTCTGGATTCACCTAGCCCTCCATAGCTGTAATCTGCCCTCTCCCAACAAACACTCTGTTGCACTGCAGTCAAAGGTCTCGTTGATGAAGGAGGTCCACGACAAGGAGAGGTGCGGATGTCCTAATGCTTTTGCATAACAAAGACTGAAAGCTTCCATAGATATTTTACTAGGCACTATTGGTGGTTCCGTAGATATTTGAGCTATTTCATTCTATTTGTTTTTCAATCTACCGGCGTTAAAACTATAGTCAGAAGGAAGCCAGCTTTAAATTTGCAATTACATATGTTGCTGGCTTGAGGTTGTACAGGGTTAGAAAAAAGAGAGCAGGTAAAAGGACCTCTACAAGATCAACAGTTCATGCAGGTTATTTTAACACCAAGTGACACAAGTCACATAATTGCAGCTCAAATCTGAAGGAAAGTGTCCGATGAATGCACATCATCTTCTAAGCATGCATGCATCTTATTCAGTGTATTGTTAAACTAATTTAAGTCATCGTCGACATCCATATTTCAACTTTATTCAGTTTTGACTTAGCTTTGGCATTGTCGTTGTGATGTGCCAGATATATAGCAATTAAATTTTAAAAAAGATATATAGCAATTAGACGTAGCTAAGTGGAGTCCATTTACACTCACTACAAGTACATGAAAATTTAAATCGCCTCTGATTACGGTGGATTAATTGAAACAAACAATATCAATTCAAGGTGTTTTCAATGATCCACAAAATCGACCTCCGAAAAATTCTCTTATTAGCTTTGTTTTTGCGTGACAAAAAAGGTTCAATGCTCAATTTTATGGTAAAATGGACTTGCATTGTCATTTGTAGAAGTCCAATTTACACAGTAATATAATCAAGTAGAATACAGTTTATACCTATTTGTTTCCATCGAATTGTTATTTTTTAACGTGAATGGATGTTATGTGGCAAAACATAACACTATATACTTGATTGTAATCCGTTGCAACGCACGGGCAATTTCCTAGTATGTATATAAGGAGACTATGTGCGCAGGTTTTTTTTTTTTTTTTTTTGAATTTTTATGCTCATTTGAATTTTGGTCAAACATTTTTGCTCATTTGAATTTCTTCAGTTAACACATGTGTCCACAGTTCTGTTTTCAGTAAAAAAAGTTCACCTTGTCACTCTAGTGTTCCTATTGTTCTAGTGGTAGATTTGTAACTATTAGCTCCTAATGGTGATAGATTTGTCGCAAACATAGGCATAGCCTAGTGGCAAAGGGTTGATGGCTCCCTTTGCCCACCCAAGTTCGAATCCCCATGCTCACAATTTGGGTGTTGCACATTATTCCCGATCTAGTCCAGTAGCTTTGTGGGTCTGGCATCTCACTATTATAGAAAAATCTATAATAGTGGGTTGTCACATCCATCAAGATATTGCACTGGGACACATTTTTTGAGTTATTTATTGTCTTTTGATTTTTTGAATTCAACTTTGAACCAAAATTCAAATTTAGATGGTATTTCTGCTAAGTCTTGAACAAAATGTGTTTCAAATGAGCTCTAAAGGTAAGGTAAACGACCTCATTTCTAAACAAGTTTTTTGTCCACCATGTCTAAATCAGCCAAATAAATTTTCTAGACTTGAGTTGTTTGTATATGACATACTAAGACTATGTGCACATGTTTTCCATTTTTTTTGATGTTTTTTGAATTTTTTATGCTTATTTTGAAATGGGTCAAAGCTAAGTTTGACCAACAATTAAACAAGTTTAAAACATGAAAATGAAAAACTAAGTCTGGATCCTTCTTAGTCACTTCAAAATGAAAATTTGGTGAGTTTTTTTTGGAAAATTCCAGACCCCACAACGAGTCGATCGATGCCCACGCCCGCAGTGCGGACCAAGGTGAGCAGCACATAGCCCCAAGCCCCCAACCAAGCTAGCCGCCCAACCAGCACGTGTCGCGCCTCCCTAGGCGTGCTAAAGTGCTGCCCAACCACTACCTTCTATATGCTGTAGAACTTATAGAATACACATAAAAATGGTGAAATTCATGGAGCTGGCTCAAAAGTTCTGCATTCTTCAAACATGACGTAAATAAGTTTGCATTTCTCCTTCTGTTTTTGCTATGTATCAATTTTGTATTCTTCATACATGACCAAAATGAGGTTGCATTTCTCCTTCTGTTTTCTCTATTTAAAAAAAAGTTAGAGCCAATTAATGAGCTTTAATTACACGTTTGACACAAATAAGTCGATAGGATACATGTGCACTCTCCCTCCCACAAAATAAGGCATGTAAATTTTATCCAAAAATCAACATATATTAAGTTTGACCAACCATATAGACAAAAATATCAACATTTAGAACACCAAATCAATATCAGTAGACCCAATTAATATAGAATATTAAAACTTAAATGTTATATTTTCTATAATATTGAATAAAATTATATTATGTTGACTTTTGACTAAAAATATATGCCTACATGACTTGTTTTCTGCAACTGAGGCAGTATGTATAACACAACGATTCAATAAGTCGGCATATCTTTGCATGAATTTTGGTCGATGGTCGGTTGTGTCTTCTCACCTTCTTACATTCTAGAAATCTTCATATGTTATCCAGCTTATTTTTTGAGGTGGCTCATTTTTTGAGGTGAGAACCACTCTCTTGACTATTTTTGAATAATAACACATTAAGTGTGACAGCTACTCACCAGAAGCACATGTAGGGGCCTCCCAACAAGGTACATTGGTGTTATATATTATCTCTGCTCGTATACATATGTACACTCAATTAACATTGGAGATACGTTTGGACGTAGTTTTCATCAGAGCTATATCAGTGGACACTTCAAATTTATTGTCTTCCATTCAAATACTGACGAGGTCTCTCTAGTTGGTGAGTGATGATGCTTCAAAGAGAGATTCAGTATGAAACTCCAGCAACTCTAAATACGCGTGTGAGGCATCGGGAGTGCACTAGTCACGAAACTGTTTCTTGGCACATTACTAACTATATAAAGGACGCCAGATTCCTCGCTCCCACAGCGCGCGATGCACTGTAGCTAACACTGTGGATATCTACAGTGTTAGGTACTGTTCACGCAAATTTTTTTTGGGGGCTAATTCTCACTTTTGCAAAGTTTTTAATCTCTTTTTCACGCTCACATTTTCGACATAACTTTTAAACCTTTTAATCTCTTTTTTTCACGCTCACATTTTCGACACAACTTTTAAACCTTTTAATCTCTTTTTCGCGCTCACATTTTCGACTCAACTTTTAAACAAAGTTTTCCGGTTTTTTCACGCTCACATTTTCGACACAACTTTCAAACATTTTAATCTCTTTTTCACGCTCACATTTTCGACACAACTTTTAAACAAAGTTTTCCGGTAATAGTTTCTTTAAAGTTTTCCGGTAATTACTAACTATATAAAGGACGCCGGATTCCTCGCTCCCACAGCGCGCGACGCACTGTAGCTAACACTGTGGATGTCTACAGTGTTAGGTACTGTTCACGCAATTTTATTTTTGGGGCTAATTCTCACTTTTGCAAAGTTTTTAATCTCTTTTTCACGCTCACATTTTCGACACAACTTTTAAACCTTTTAATCTCTTTTTTTCACGCTCACATTTTCGACACAACTTTTAAACCTTTTATCTCTTTTTCGCGCTCACATTTTCGATTCCACTTTTAAACAAAGTTTTCCGGTTTTTTCACGCTCACATTTTCGACACAACTTTCAAACATTTTAATCTCTTTTTCACGCTCACATTTTCAACACAACTTTTAAACAAAGTTTTTCGGTAATAGTTTCTTTAAAGTATTCCGGTAATAGTTTCTTTAAAGTTTTCCGATAACAAATTTTTGATTGCATCTTATTTTCTCATAATTTAAAATTTCTTTTTCACGCTCACATTTTTTGACACTCCTTCCAAACATAATTTCCCGATGGTAGTTTGAAGCATTGAGAGCGTGGATTTGAAGCGATGAGAGCGCTCGGGCACTGTAGGCCTGTAGGAGTCTACAATCCTAGAGTGTCCCGATACTGTTCACACGAACAATATTTTTTTTATTTTTTTCCTGACTCCCACTTTTGCAAAGTTCTAAATCTCTTTATCGCGCTCACATTTTCGACACAACTTTTAAACATTTTTTTGCTAATTCCCACTTTTGCAAAGTTTTTAATCTCTTTTTCACGCTCACATTTTCGACACAACTTTTAAACCTTTTAATCTCTTTTTTTCACGCTCACATTTTCGACACAACTTTTAAACCTTTTAATCTCTTTTTCGCGCTCACATTTTGAACTTAACTTTTAAACAAAGCTTTCCGGTTTTTTCACGCTCACATTTTCGACACAACTTTCAAACCTTTTAATCTCTTTTTCGCGCCCACATTTTCGACACAACTTTTAAACAAAGTTTTCCGGTAATAGTTTCTTTAAAGTTTTCCGGTAATAGTTTCTTTAAAGTTTTCCGATAACAAATTTTTGATTGCATCTTATTTTCTCATAATTTAAATTTTTTTTTTCACGCTCACATTTTTTGACACTCCTTCCAAACATAATTTCCCGATGGTAGTTTGAAGCGTTGAGAGCGTGGATTTGAAGCGATGAGAGCGCTCGAGCACTGTAGGCCTGTAGCAGTCTGCAATCCTAGAGTGTCCCGATACTGTTCACGCGAACGATATTTTTTTATTTTTTCCTGACTCCCACTTTTGCAAAGTTCTTAATCTCTTTCTCGCGCTCACATTTTCGACACAACTTTTAAAGAAAATTTTCCAAAATCCAGCGGCGCCGCCACTCCGGGTCCCCCCGTGTCCAGGCGCTTCCGACGCGCCCAGGCACACGTCTTGGCTCGCGCTGCCGCGGCGTCTCCATGGTCGTCGCCGTCGTCACCCTGGCAAGCCCGTCCACGTCTGACGTCATCGCGACGTCAACGTGGGCCCAGGCTGTCAGCGTTTTTCTTTTTCGCAGAAATTTCCAGAAATTACAAAATTCCTGAGAGGTGGGCCCTACTACTTTACACAAATTCCAGAAAATGAAAAATGTTACAAATTCAATAACTTTAAATTTACACACCGGAAAAATATGTAAAATATAGCAAAATGGTCACAAAAATAAATGCCATCTATTTATGCCATACGATCAAATTTTAAAATTTGAATATTTCAAAATTTAAATGCCCTCCAAATCTGAACATTCCGTAGACGTAAAAAGAATTCAAACCTGACTAACTTTCAAATTGAACAATTTTTGAAATCCGAACAATTTTTAACGTAACTTTCTTTGAATTTCAATAATTTTCAAATTTGAACAATTTTCGAATGTGAACGTTTTCAAAATTGAATTTTGCCACGCGGGCGGGAAAAATATGACAAACATATCAACATGAAAAACAACGTTGACTATTTATGGCATATGATCAAATTGCAAATTGTAATATTCTAAAATTTTGAATGCATTTCAAATATGAACATTCAATACACACAAAGAAAATTCAAATATGACAAATATATGAACATGAACACAAAAAAAGGTCCTCCGGAACGTCCGTTTTTTGCACAAAAGTCCCCACGTTTTCCAAAAATTGTTGGTTGGTCCTCCATAATAAGACATCTTTGCAAAAAAGTCCCCATGTTTTCCAAAAACTGTTAATCGGTCCTCCGAAATAAGACATCTTTGCAGAAAAGTCCCTGTGTTTTCCAAAAATGTGAATCGGTCCTCCGGTACAACTAAATTTTTTTCCCCAAAGCATTTTTTTCCCTGCAATTTGTGAACCACAATTTTTTACGAACATCAACCTACGGTGACGTTAATTGCTCACATTTTTGACACACCTTTTAAACATCGTTCCCCAATGGCAGCTTCTTCACTACAGTGTCAAGGCACTTTCCACATGAACAACAAAAAGTAGCATCTTATTTTTCCCTGATTTTCACTTTTACAAAAACTAAAATTTCTTTCCCGCGCTCATATTTTCGACACAAATTTTAAGCGTAGTTTCCCAGTGATACTTTCTTTAAGCTAACGGCGAACAAAATTGTGACTACAATTTGTGCGCTACAAATTTTTAGATTTCTCGACCCCATAGACACTTTCGACACAAGTTTTTAAACGTAGTTTCCCAACGGTAATTTTGTAAGTCACTTTTCCTATCGAGAACAAATTTTCAACTATAATTTGCAAATTTTACACCAAAGGCGCGTCGTGACGGCGCGCCAAATTCAACTAGTGTCACACAATAGGTGCACAACGTCTAAAGCAGGGGAAAACATGAAGTTGGAGGAACCCTCGCTCTAAGCTCTTGCACTACAGGAAAACGGATAGTTGTCTACGGCTAAATGTATGCCGACGGCATTTTGTCGGGGCCGTCGGCATATATGGTTGTATGCCTACGGCTTTATAAAAGCCGTCGGCATACGTTTGGCCGTCGGCATATACTTTGTATGCTTGTGGCTTTTTAGAAAAGCTGTCGGCATACGTATGGCCGTCGGCAACTATGTTATATGCCTACGGCTTTTCAAAAAAGCCGTAGGCATATGTTTGGCCGTCGGCATACAAGTCTGCATCCGTTACCAAGCTGACGGCGCCACCTATACGCCGACGGCCACCTTATTTAGGCCGTCAGCATACAACTTTTTTTCTCAAATAAATAATCTGTGAGTTTGTATGCCTAAGCCTTTTTGTGAAGAAGTTTTTTGAAAACTTTGTCAAAACTCAAATTTATCATTTTTTCTAGCAACTAATACACATAAAATTCTCTTATTAGCGTTGTTTTTGCGTGACAAAAAAGGTTCAATGCTCAATTTTATGGTAAAATGGACTTGCATTGCCATTTGTAGAAGTCTAATTTACACAGTAATATAATCAAGTAGAATACAGTTTATACCTATTTGTTTCCATCGAATTGTTATTTTTTAACGTGAATGGATGTTATGTGGCAAAACATAACACTATATACTTGATTTTAATCCCGTTGCAACGCACGGGCAATTTGCTAGTATGTATATAAGGAGACTATGTGCGCAGGTTTTTTCATTTTTTGTTTTTTTGAATTTTTATGCTCATTTGAATTTTGGTCAATTTTTTTTGCTCATTTGAATTTATTCAGTTAACACTTGTGTCCACGGTTCTGTTTTCAGTAAAAAAAGTTCACCTTGTCACTCTAGTGTTCCTATTGTTCTAGTGGTAGATTTGTAACTATTACCTCCTAATGGTGGTAGATTTGTCGTAAACATAGGCATAGCCTAGTGGCAAAGGGTTGATGGCTCCCTTTGCCCACACAAGTTCGAGTCCCCATGCTCACAATTTGGGTGTTGCACATTATTCCCGATCTAGTCCAGTAGCTTTGTGGGTCTGGCATCTCACTATTATAGAAAAATCTATAATAGTGGGTTGTCACATCCATCAAGATATTGCACTGGGACAAATTTTTTGAGTTATTTATTGTCTTTTGATTTTTTGAATTCAACTTTGAACCAAAATTCAAATTTAGATGGTATTTCTGCTAAGTCTTGAACAAAATGTGTTTCAAATGAGCTCTAAAGGTAGGGTAAACGACCCCATTTCTAAGCAAGTTTTTTGTCCACCATGTCTAAATCAGCCAAATAAATTTCCTAGACTTGAGTTGTTTGTATATGACATACTAAGACTATGTGCACATGTTTTCCATTTTTTTGATGTTTTTTGAATTTTTTATGCTTATTTTGAAATGGGTCAAACCTAAGTTTGACCAACATTTAAACAAGTTTAAAACATGAAAATGAAAAACTAAGCCTGGATCCTTCTTAGTCACTCCAAAATGAAACTTTGGTGAGTTTTTTTTTGGAAAATTTCATGTTGCAAATCCAAAACCACCTCACTACACTCTTGATTTCATACGACATAGTGTGAGATATCACACTGGTTATGTGCATTTCTTCGTTTGAATATATGCAGACCTTGTTTATCAACTTGAATGGTTAGTATATGTCATAAGGAGACTATGTGCGCAGGTTTTTTCATTTTTTCATTTTTTTTGAATTTTTATGCTCATTTCAAATTTTGGTCAAACCTTCTAGAAGGAATCTGTGGGCACCGTCCGATCTAACCCAAGCCTTCTAGAAGGTAACTGCAGCCGTCCGATTCAACATTCTAGAAGGAATCTCTGCGATCCGCGAGAGGCCTCATACTGCAATCTGATTGGCTGGACTATTTTTTTTCTGAACACGGATTGGGTCCCGAGTGGGCACGGTAGATGGACTGTTGGTCCGTGTCAATTCCAAGTGGGCCCGGGATGCGAGCACGTTGGCATGCATGCACGGGAAACGACGGCGTTTGCATGCATGCGCGCCTCCTTGACTCGCCACACCGATTGAGATGAACCGCTTGATTCAGAGCCATTAAACACGCTTGATTCAGATGCCGCAGTGATTCAGATGCCACGCCCCTCGTTGCAATGTGAAACGGCAACGGATACACGCCTTGGATACACACGCGCCTCCTCGTTTCATTGGAAACCCTAAGTACCGTTCTAGCCTATTTAAGCACAGCACGCACCCCCTCTTCCTCTCCCACCCAAGCCAGAGCCACACCACGCATCCAAGCGAGCTCTCCACCCTCTTCCTCTCCCATCCAAGATGCAGTTCAATGGACCAACCTTCGAACAGCCGCCTACCGTGCAGGAGCGGCGCCACCCGCCGGGTGTCCGCGTCGAAAGCACGCTCCGTGTGTGGGCGCAGTCTTGGTACAGGGGGCCGAAATGCTCGCGCGCGACTTCCTCGACGCTGGCTTTGTCCACCTCCCACCGGGCTCGCCGGTGATGTACGAGCTCGACATCACTATGGACGACTTTGCCATCAAGATGATCACGGGCACCTTCACCAACCCGTTCGACGCGCAGCATCTCCTCGGCCATGATTTTTGGTGCGGCTGCGAGTCAATCTTCTTCACCACCTGGAACGTCTTTACCAATTTCGAGAGCATCTTCCCCCACCCAAACCATATGCACTCCCTCCCCTACGAGGAGGACTGAAGTTGAAGACGGTGGTGAAGAGGCGGCCAAGGTGGAAGAAAGTTCAAGACGAAGAAAGTTCCAAGACTTATCTATGTTTTACTTTTATCGTGTTTATTTTGTTTTCCGTGTTTTTCTTTGTCGTGTCGTGTCATGTCCCTGGACTCATCTATGTAATACTGACGCAAAATTCAGTACAAACATGCGTTTTTAAACCCTAAACCAAGTCATGCACTAACTGGGCCGAAAGCGACGTCTTTGGCTGAGATGGCTCCTACACTTACTGGGCCTAATTGGATGGAGTTGGCCCATTCGTCTAGCCGACACTGGGCTCTCGGAACTGAGATAGCCCACAGTGAAACCTTTTATTTTTCTCGAAAAAAAAGAGACAGAGGAAGATCGATCGGCATCACCGGAATCTCTCCGCGAGGTGGCGCGGGAGCTAGAAGACGACATGGAGCTCGATTAACGACCGCCCGGAGCAGAAAGGGATCTCAACGCCTCCGCGCACGGCCCCTTTATCTGTAGCACATGGCTGCATCCTCCACAACAATATTCTGACCGTCGGCGGTGCTCCCCGTCGACGCCGTCCTCTCGGTCGCCCGTGCCCGGCACCTTACTACCAACAGGGGTCGCCGCCCACCTCTGCGCATGGCCGCCTCCAACCCCGTCTCCCGCTCGACTGATTCCTGCTCACCGCTGCGAGCTCCACCGCCAGCGTTGCCGCGCTGTCGCCGGAGAAGAAGGGGGGACGAGAGGATGCAACGGTCTCTGTTTTCTATCAGCTGGTGCTCATGTGGGTCGTCTGCTGATGTGAATAAGTTGGGGGTCCCACCAGGCACACATAATTCCAATCCCTAACATGTCCCTTGCGGTTAAGCCCTATTGTCGCATAGGAGCTATTCAAACCACGAGATGCGTCACACGAGAGCCATTTCAGCCAATGACGTCGCGTCCTGGACAATTCCCCTCAACGACGTCGCATAGGAGGTATTCACCCCATTGGTTGGAAGTCGCTCACCACTGACCTGCAACTCAACCACCTTGAGGGAACTCCCAACGACAACGATGGACCGATAAGGCACAAGACAGGAAGTCAAGACCTCCTCGCGGTGTTCCAGGCTCCTCGGAGGCGGCATCGGCACATAGCGGAGATTACGGTTTTCAGTTAGCAGGTCGCAGAGCATGATGCCGCGCCAGAGATCGACCTAGCCGACGGTGCCAGGTTCACCATGGGGACAGTGCTGCTAGAGTGAACTAGTCGCCATGGGGAAGGAGGGCGACCTCGTAGTTGATGCATGTAAAATGCATACATGAACTTTGCACTGTATTACTTATATTCCAATCATATTTGCATCATATAAGGGTTATATCAATGTTTTATAATGATTTTTGGAATATTTCATGATTTTACTATTTTTATGGAATTAACCCTACGCAGGCAGAAAACCCTATTTTCCATATTTTAAATGTTTTAGGGACCCAAACGACGTCCAAATGACCTGGAAATTTACGAGCATCAGTTTTTGGAAGGAAGAAGACTTGGGAGCGAAGGAAGCGAACAAGCGGAGGCCCGAGGCCCAAAAGAGGGTGGCCCACGCGGGCAAGGAATCTGGCCGCATGGGACCCACAATCTGGAGCCTTGAGGCTCCGTTGCCGTCGATCTTTTCGCCCACGACTCTTTCTTGACCTAAAACCGACTATAAAAATAGTCCCCGACGCCCTTCGGAGAGGAGCGCCGCAGAAACACAGAAACCACGAAACAGAGACCTGGAGTTGCAGATTGGAGGGGGAAAACTCCGGCGGGGCGCTGCCGGGGTGGTCTCCATCTTCTCCAACGACTTCTCCACCGTCTCCACGATGAAGGGGGAGTAGTCCACCCCCTGGACTTTGGGTTTGTGGTGGTAACTTGATCTAATCTCTCTATGTATGATCATTGTTGAAGTCCATATGATGTGCCTTGCATAAGTATGGATGACAAGGGTATACACCTTGGGTACCCTACCGTGAGGGTACCTAGTGCACGTGACGACTAAAGTTCCAATAAGCGAAGAGCCAACTCGAAGCCCAAGACGAGAGGTCCAACAAGATGGAGTACCCTCCAAGATTAGACATAGTCATAGTCGGTTTATACTTTCCTTACGTGTAAACTAGGTCGGTTACAAACTCCTGAGACCCAGCCTATTTAAGGGCTGGGAGGGGTGCCGATCTAGGGCCAAGCCATACTCGAACCACCAAAAACTTTGCGAGATCGATACCTCGCCAGAGCTCCCCTGTAATCGCATAATCTCACACAATCAATACCAGACAAGCAGGAAGTAGGGTCTTTACCTCCACCCGAGGGGCCAGAACCTGGGTAAATCTTTGCCTCTGCTTCTCAGCCGACAAAACTACCAGTACTACCACGTTCTCTCCCCATAATCTCAACCCTAGGTCCTTAACCATGGGATTTGATGAGTTAACCCCTCGTCAATGGATCTATCTATGTAATTCCTATGGTGGATATTGTGGTATGAGATAATATTTGTTATGCATTTACCGTTGTGTTGGGGCTTTTATGACTTGTCATACTTTGGGGATATTTTATGATGCATGTGATGGTTTGATTTATGCATAATGCCTTGTTTATCCTTGTCATGAGGTGATTGCACCCCCAAGTGTGGATAGATGAGAGAGATGTGGTCATGCACACGAAATATGAATCATTACACTAGTGTTTAGAATATTGTCCATTAAGAAGTATGATGTATGTGGGTAGAGAGTGGCCTAGTGACAGAAGGCATAGGCATTAAGTGACAGTAATGTCGACCAACATTCTTTATCTGGGGGTAAAAAGGAAGAGTATGATGTGGGAGTGACAACAACCACGCTAGCCTTACGAGGGTGACCTAGCAACACAATTGAGTACTTCTTTCAACTATGTGTTTTAGGACATGTAGCCGACATAGAAGTTTACCACTAAAGCATGACAATTGTGTGTACTTTTATTATCTATAACACGATCACCACCATAGATTGAGAGAGAGGATGAGTGAAACCATGAACCCGTGTCCATTGTTCCCATAAGAAAAGCCCTTTGTCTTGTCCTCTTCTATTGAAGAGGATTGGGGCATTTTTACATTTATTGTTTTGTTGCTCTTTAAATTCTTGCATTAAATCAACCTCCATTAATCCTTTAACTTGTTTAGTGCATAATCAACTAAAACTTGTGACACTTTAGTTGTAGGGAATAGATAACTTTTCCTTCTTGCTCCTGCGGATCGATACCCTACTTCCATATTGAGAGGTGCTACAGTGATCCCCTGCTCTTGGGGGTTATCAAGTACTTTTCTGGCGCCGTTGCCGGGGAGCGTAGCGCTTAAGTTTCTATTCTTGTGTGCACTAAACTTTAAATTTATTTTTGTTATATATTGCAATCATTTAAGCTTGGGGAGGATAATATGTCTCCTATATATGATGATTACAATGATGATTCTGAATGTTTTACTCCCACTATTACTAAGAAGGATTTTACTTATGTGGAGAGTACTAATACTTTTATGCTTGAAGCTCATGAGAGACATGCTTTATGTGATAGTTATATTGTTGAATTTATTCATGATGCTACTGAAAGTTATTATGAGAGAGGAAAACATGGTTCTAAACATTTCAACATTATTACGTTTCCTCTCTTTAAGTTGAAAGTCTTGAAATTGCTCTTGTTGTATCTTCCTATGCTACTTGCTTTGTGTTTCAATGATTTATTTTCTTACAAGATCCCAATGCATAGGAAGTGGGTTAGACTTAAAAGTGTTTCATATTTTTCTCTTGATGCTCTCTTTTGCATTTCAATACTTGTTCCTATGTGAGCATCATTAAAACTATCATGGCTGTCCAGAAAACAGATTCCTAAGCTTCGCTGCGAAAAATGTTAAAAATCACAGAAAAGGAATTTTGACCTGAAATTTTACGACAGCAATCTTCAGTTATTAATACACATTTCATTAGTTCAAAATTTTCTGATTTGAGCAACGTAAGTGCCTCTGAAAATTCACTCTTTTCGGGCTGTCCAGTTTTTGACAGATTCTGTCTTTATTTTGCATTACTCTCATTACTTGTGTTTTCTGTAGTTCTATTGATCAAAGAGCAATGCACAACCATAGTAATAGTAGCTAATGTCTAGAATTAACTCATGATATGTCTTTGCTGTACCTATGAGTATTTAATTTATGGAGACACTAACCCCTCTAATCAAGTTTTATGTTGAGTTTTGTGTAAAGAGAATTTTTCAAGTGGAAGAGTTGAGGGTGATGAACAAAGATCAAGAGGGACAACCACTCAAGCTTGGGGATGTTACCCCTAGACTCACCAAACATATATTAAATAAGTACAAGAATTCAAGCTTGGGGATGCCAAGCCACCTCACTCCAACCATCTTGATATCAAGTAAGAAGCCTAGCTATATGGCTATAAAGAAAGCGCTTTACGGGAGGCAACCCGGTTGTTTTTATTTTTGATTTTCTTTATGTCCTCTTGCTGTAACAAGAGACTTAGTTTTTAGTTTTGTTTCTGAAATTTTTAAGAAAGTGCCAAGTTTTACCTATTTTGGTTTGAAAAAGTTGCTATTTGCATTCGGAGATTTTATTCCAGCACGAATCTGTGCACGGTATGATTTTTAATTCCTATTCTGTCACTCCGAATGGGCTGATATTTGAACTGTAGTTGAAACTTTTCATCCTCTGTAAGCATGAATTTTTTCAGAATTGTTCGACATATTTAAATAGGGTAGAAAAATATGTTTTGCTGCTGCTGTTTTTCTGGACAGATTCTGTCCCATTTTGTTTGATGCATTCTTTGAACTTTTAACTTGAATCTTTTTGATCCAATTGAGTTTATAAGTAGGCATACAACATTATACACTTTCTGGACATTCATATGAATTTTTTTTAAGGATTATATGCAGCAAGCAATTCATTTGTCTATCACTACTAATGTCGCCCCACAGAAAAGAAATGGGAGAAACGGTGTTTTGAAGTTTTTTCACAGGAATTAGAGGAGATGCACCAAGAGCTATCCAAGGATGGTGAAGACCATAAGCTTGGGGATGTGAAGACAACCCCACTGGACCAACACACTCTCGGTTTGCACATGTCTAACTTCTGTTTTTCGATCAATACACTTTATCGCATAAACTTGGAGCGTCTTTTTATCTACTTTTTATTTCGGTTTGTTTGTTTTGAGACCACCACTATCATTTATGTTATGAGAGAGCTACTGGAAATTTGGGTTGAATTATGTTGGATGCTATTATAAGATTGGGAAAGGGATGTTTGAGTTGATCTTAAAAGATACATATAGTTGCATGATTCATATGCTTTGTTAATGAGTAATAATTTGCAAGTGCTTTATCAAGAGCTATCTTTTATTCATGTTTTGATGCTGATTGTTATTTTATTTTGTTTAACATGTATTAGTTAGTTCTATGGACACTCATGCATGCATTTAGATGGTCATCTTTCTCCCTCTTGCTAGCCCAAAAATTCCAACAAGTAAAAACTTGTTTCCAACACCATCAAACAAAGTTATTCCGGTGAGTCCACCATATCTACCTATTAGCTTTATGCCATTTCGAGTATGTTTATCATGATATTTGTGTTATCTATACCTCTGAATGAAAATGATTGTGTTATTGATTGTTATGGGAAAAGTTGGTTATATAGCTCTCACGAACTTGATGCACAATTTACTTTTATTGCATTAATAAAATATGACCCATTGTGATTATGATTATGATGTTGTGGGCTTGACAAATGTCTTGGGTTGGGAGTTAGCTCATATGTGCTGTCACATGGCAAGCTTTCAACATGCTCTTCATTTCATTTAGTTGATATCATGTACTTTTGTTTATGGATGCTTATCCTGGGTGAAATAAATGTGGAGATAAAGCAAGTTTAAATGAGTTTGTATAAATGGTTAGAGAGACGTCTGTGCCGCTAATCTAAGCCATGCATTATTCATGGTGAAAATTTACTTACATACTATGGTGAACCATCAGTGATACACCTTACAATAAAAAGCTATTCCAATGGTAAATAAAAAGGGTGTTGAGGTTGTTCATTTTGTTTGTTTGTCTTGTCATTTTGATATGGGCTTGTTCCATATCCTGGGACAAGAGGTACCCCAGTTGACGCTCTTAATGATGCTATTATTATTTACAATGATATTTAATTTGAACTTGCTTTGTGTCCCAAGTTGAGTAACACATGGTGTAGGTACTTGTATTCAAGGGGCATGAGACATTCAACCTATACTTTGTCAAGCACACTACTCATATTTGCTTTCACTTTAAACTTTAATCATTCAAAATGCTATGATAGGGTAATGAGAGCTTGACACCAAGGATTACCACATTGCAATCATTAATTTAAGTAGAAGAGTTTGGAAGTTAGATGAAACTTATGCATGCTTTACCTCTACTCATATATATCTTTCCAAAGTATCCACCTTTTATATTCAGATTTTCATCAATACTCTATGACCATTGTAGGATGTTCTTACTTATCATTATGCATACTTGTGGTCCATAGTACTTTTTCATTCATGTTACACTTTGTGAATTATCATTGAACATCCTTGCATTGAATACTTGATATCACTTCATAAACTATCTTGCATATTGCTACTCCTTTTAAGAATGAATCATTTGACTCTATGTAGCAATAGTAATCATCTTTGATATCCATTGTTAGTATTAAATTGCAAAGTCCATGTTAATTTTATCACCTTCATCCTCGAGGACGAGTATTGGTTAAGCTTGGGGATGTTGATGCATGTAAAATGCATACATGAACTTTGCACTATATGTGGCGCCCCGACCCGACTGCTATACAGTGATGCTGTGTGTCACCGGTTAAGCGATACAACCGGAGGTTATGGGTTTACCAATCCCCGGCCAAAACCTTTGGCAGGCGTTGCTCGGAATGGATCATCGGCAACGCAACACCCCGATTGATGCCTTAACACGGCACAACTATCAAAGCATAATAGAGAGATCAAGACTTGTGGAACAACTGGCACATCGCAGACTCTACGACACAAATCATTATAGTTCAACGCTTATAATAGAGAAAGATAGCAAATTACAACCAGAGGTCACAGACCCAACATTACAACATGCGGAAGCGAATTAGGTTGTTCTAAACAACAAGATCCAAAATATGGCCTAAGAGGCCTACAGATAAACATCCAGCGCCAGCTGTTCCGGGATGTCCCAAGCTGCCACCTCAGAACCCCAGACTACTCATCGACGTCCACAAAGAACCCACCTTCGAGGTCGGTGAAGTCCTCCTCTGAAACAAAACAAACGACGTTGAGTTCGACGAACTCGCAAGATTAAATATAGAGCTTTAGCTCGATGAGGCTTTCACGGTTTTATGGCTGTTTTGCATAAAGCTGATTTTATTTAAGAAAACATAACTCAATGGCATCGACTATTCAGAGTATTTTCCAAAAAGGGGTAAGAAGTACTCTTTTCTTCTGATCACCTTTATCAACATCAACCACCATCATCAATGTACCTGTTCTACAAAGACACCTCCCGAATCACCCTCGAGGAAGTCAACCTTGCATTCTTGAGTGGCACCTTTAGTACCCAGTTTTTAATCATTCCGTTAAATTTATTCTATGATCTTATCGTCCTTTCCCAAGTTGTCCGTAACCGTGGACACGGCTTTTCGAAAAGATTTAACCCTGCAGGGGTGCACTGTGTTTACCTTCGGTACCGCCCGGCTCATTGCCTACGCTTAGCTCTCTTCCGGGGAAAGCCGGCTGAGTGGGAACGGTTACAACCTTTACCTTGCTTGGGACTAACCCAGGATCATCAGTGGCGGTAGGACAAGAGGTGCCTCCAACACCCTGTCCCGCGGCCACTTATTTTCCTGACACCACCATCCGCATCTCAGTCTTGGCCACCGTCACAATGCACACGCAAATGGAAGCCCGAACTAGAGGACCCTCGGCTAGCCCTTCACAAGTTAGTCGGTCGACGAGGGCTCCATATACCCCACCGAATGGAAGCGTGCTCATTCTTGGTTCAAGAGGTAAAGAACTCGCACCTAGGCAGCGAGAGTGAGACAAAACACCACCATACCAAAGTGGCCTCTCATCCCCACCTTTAAGCATTTTATTACCTGTTACCACAATTTCTCCACAATCAACCATTTATCTCGTCACCTGTTTCCAACAAGATCCATCCATCGCACAACTAGGCATTTAACTAAGCATGGCTAAGCATCAACATAGCATAGTTAAGTATCTTAGGCCAACAATACAAACCTATGGATAATAGGAGGGAAACAGGTATTGGCATCGGAAACTTAATGCAACTATAGGATACTCTAATCCAATAAAATTGACATTTGGAACCGCATGCAATATTATAGTGGAGAACATATTTGCGGAAAATAGGTTAAGATATGCTCAGAGGGGGATTACGCTTGCCTTGCTCAATGTGCTGGTAGTACGGATCTTCGGGGTATTGTGGAGTAACCCCGGCTACTTGATCTAACGAAGCATAACAACGGAAGAACAATCAATCACCATACAAGGTTTAGCAAATGCAATGCGCAAACACATGATGACATGCCATTTTAAATCCCCGGATGAGGATGATTCAATCTATTCAACTTAAGCGGAGTTCAGATGTGAAAAGGACACATCTCGAGTACCTTGTGGAGTAGGTGAGGTAGCATCTTTACTTGTTAATTTGGAATCGATGAACCTATTGTTAATTTGCATATGAATGACATGATCATGTTAAGATCCATGGTTTAGGGGATTAAACAATCTTGTAACAAGTACTAAGGTTGAGCTGAAGGTTGGGGTTGAAACAGGTTAAAATTGGAGTATCCGGAATGAAATCCGGAAAATTCCGGTTCTGGTACAGGGAGGGATCCGGTTTCAGGTCCGGATAATTCCGGGTTTGGCACCGGAAGAAAAATGAATCCGGAATTATTTCCGGGTGAAATCCGGGTGTGTACCGGGTGAAAACGGTCGAGTCCAGTAGCTATTTCCTTAACCCGGAATAAAATCCGGAAAATTCCGGGAATTGCACCGGATTTTCCAGTTCGACGCAGAGTGCTACGGCAGCGGCGATTTCGACGAACTAGCGAGCTAGCAAGGAAAATGGGGAGGTTCCGGGGAACGGCGTGCTCACCCCAGACTCGTTGGAGGAGACGGCGAGGTCGGGGATGGTCGGAATCGACGGAGAACTTGCGCGGGGTGCGGCGGAGAAGACGGCGCGTCGAACTCGATTCCCGTAGTTGTACTGCGTCCTGGCCCGATTCCTTTGGCGTGGACGGAGAAGAGGACGCGACGAAACTCCTGGCGGTCTTCGATTTGCTCAGAGCAGCTCCAATCAACAGCGACGGGCGGCGGCCATGGCGGCTAGGTCGCGAGCGCGTGGGGAGAGAGATGGGAGCAGAGGGAGCAGGTGTGCGAGGGGGAGGAGCAGGTGGGCTCGGTGGCGTGCTCTCCTCGCAGAGGGAGGGCAAGCAGGAGGGGCCCGGCGTGGCGTGCATCGCGGGCGCGGCCACGGCGACGGCATGGCGCCAGTGGAGAGGAGAGAGACGACGATTTTGCGGATAACCCCCTGGAAGTTTCGTGTCCATCACCAATAGGTCCTTTTCTCTTTTAATTTTTAAAACCTTTGACTTTAGTCATTTAATTGAGGCACCTAAAAATCTTAGAAAAATATGACAAAATTTGGAGAGGCTCCCCTTAGCATGTAGAAGCTCCACAATTTTTGGTGTCTCAAAATAAAATAGTTTGAACCACTTTTGTTCATAGGGTTCAATTAGGGCATTTTGCTAAATTCAAAATGTTAGTGCTTTGGAATTTTTAAAGCAAGTGCAAAATATCATTTTTGAACTCTTGGAACTTCCTTGACAAATATAAGATGTCAAAATAATTTTGTTTTGCAAGTTTGAGTGCCTCCATTAATTTGGGAAGTTTGTGTTAAGAATTTTGGGTTTTGCAATGTTGCCAAATCAATTCACATGTTACTTTAGCAAGTTAATATGGATGCCATGATGCATGAGGAATGCAAAAGTGAAAATTTTACTCAGGTTTTTAGGTTCTCAAACTTTGGGCTGTTACAATTCTACCCCCCTTACAGGAATCTCGTCCCGAGATTCTAAGGTTGCGGAAACAAGTCGGGATACTCCTCACGAAGACTAGACTCTCTTTCCCAAGTTGCTTCTTCTCGGAATGGTGAGACCACTGAACTTTGAGGAACTTGGTAGTCTTGTTACGGGTCTTCCTTTCGGCTTCATCCAGGACACGGATAGGATGCTCGCGTAAGTGAGATCTTCCTGGAGATCCAACTCCTCATGATTGACCCCATGGATAGGATCCTTAAAACACCGGCGAAGTTGGGAGACATGAAACACATCATGTACATTTGGGAAGATGACCGGTAACTCCAATTGATAAGAAAGATCTCCCGCTTGGCCAGAACGGTGAAAGGGCCAACATAGCGAGGGGCCAATTTCCCTTTGATACCGAAGCGGCGAACGCCACGAAGGGGAGAGACGCGGAGATAAGCTTTATCACCAATTTCATAGTGAACTTCCTGATGGTGCTTATCATAGTAGCTCTTCTGCCTAGACTGAGCAATCTTCAGATTCTCTTATGATTCGAACCTTCTCCTCAGCTTCATTGATCACATCCGGACCAAAGAGTGCTCTCTCTCCGGTCTCGGACCAATTTAGCGGAGTGCGGCATTTTCTTCCATAGAGAACCTCAATGGAGCCATGCCCAGACTAGCTTGATAGCTATTGTTGTAGGAAATTCCGCGAAAGGAAGATACTTTTCCCAACCCTTGCCAAAAGAGATTACACATGCCCTAAGCATGTCTTCCAAACTTGGTTCACTCTTTCGGTCTGACCATCAGTTTGAGGATGGTAGGCGGTACTGAAGTTGAGACGGGACCCCATAGCAGTTTGGAAACTCTGCCAAAACTTGGTGACAAAGATACTTCCACGGTCCGATATGATCCTCAGAGGGACCCCATGCAATGGAACAATACGAGCCATATATAAATCAGCAAGTTGACTTGCCCGTATATCATCACGGACTGGTAGGAAGTGAGCAACCTTGGACAGTCGATCAATGATTACCCGATTGCATTGTTGCCCTTTTGAGATCTGGGAAACCCGGTGATGAAGTCCATACCGATTTCATCCCATTTCCACTCGGGACTGCAATAGGGCGAGAGTGCCGGCAGGCCTTTGATGTTCAGCCTTTACCCGTCGACATGTGTCGCATTCAGCAACATACTTGGCAATTTCCGTTTCATCGAGTCCACCAGAATTGTGGTCGAAGGTCTTGGTACATTTTGGTACTACCGGGATGAATAGAGAGAGGTGATTCATGAGCTTCTTGTAGGATGAGCTCCCTCAAATTCGGTTCTTTGGCACTACCAAGACGGTCACCAAAATAAACAACTCCGGATTCATCTTCCGAGAAACATTTGGCCTTTCCGCTAGCAATGTTCTTCTTGATATTCAGGATACCCTCATCCAGCTTCTGAGCATCCTTAATCTGGTCTACAAGAGTAGCTTTGATCTCCAGATTTGCAAGGTAGCCGGAGGGAACAATTTCCAGGTTCAAACGGAGAACTCTTCATGAAGGCAGGTTGGGCCTTCTCAATCATCAGATTGTTGCAATAGGACTTCCGACTTAGCGCGTCAGCCACGACGTTTGCTTTGCCGGGTTGATAGTTCAGACTCACATCATAGTCCTTGATTAACTCCAACCAACGCCTTTGCCTGAGATTTAAATCCGGCTGGGTGAAGAGGTACTTCAGACTCTTGTGATCCGAGAAAATCTCGCAACGGTTACCAAACAGGTATGGTCTCCATTGCTTCAAGCATAGACCACAGCGGCAAGTTCTAGATCATGAGTTGGGTAGTTGTGCTCATGCGGCTTCAATTGGCGAGAGCATATGCCACCACATGGCCATCTTGCATTAGCACACAGCCCAAGCCTTGCAGAGAGGCGTCACAGAAGACGACGAAATCCTTGCTGTGTCCGGCAGGACAAGCACAGGAGCGGACGTGAGTTTGGCTTTCAGTGTTTTGAAGCTCTCTTCAGCTTCGGCCGTCCATACGAACTTTTTATCCTTCTTGAGAAGGTCAGTCAGAGCCTTGGCTATCTTGGAGAAACCTTCGATGAATCGGCGGTAGTAACCCGCCAATCCGAGAAAGCTACGAATGTCCTTGACTGACATTGGAGTTTTCCAATCCAAAATGGACTGAATCTTGTCGGGAATGACAGCCACACCATTAGCGGATATCACATGACCAAGGAAGACAAGATTATCCAACCAGAAACTCACACTTGGAGAACTTGGCATAGAGGCGGTGTTCTCGAAGTCGTGTCAGAACCAACGAAGATGTTCGGCATGCTCTTCATCGGTTTTGGAATAAACGAGGATGTCATCGATGTAAATGACGACAAACTTGTCAAGATAATCCATGAAGATGGAGTTCATGAGCCTCATGAAAGTAGCTGGAGCATTGTGAGACCAAAGGACATGACGGTATACTCATATGAGCCATAACGAGTAACAAATGCCGTCTTTGGATATCCTCCTTTCTGATCTTGATCTGATGGTAGCCTGACCTCAGATCCATCTTGGAGAATACGTTGCACCAGCTAACTGATCCAACAGATCATTGACGGGAATAGGATACTTGTTCTTGATTGTCACCGCATTCAACGGTCTATAGTCAGAGACTAGACGAGGCACGGTAGAATCCCTCTTCTTGACAAAGAGTACCGGACAACCCCAAGGTGAACTGCTAGGCTGGATGAAATCCTTCGCTAACAGCTGATCAATTTGCTCTTTCAACAGAGCCAACTCTTCCACCGGCATACGGTAGGGCTTCTTGGAAATCGGAGGTACCGGGAAGTAGATCTATGACAAACTCCACACTTCGGTCAGGAGGCATGCCAGGCAATTCTTCCGGGAACACATCCGGGAAGTCACACACCACGTGTATGTCCTGGATTTCAGGAGGGATTCGCCTTCCATAAAGCAAAGGAGGATCTCGGGTGAGTTGGGTATGATGAGGACGGAGGTCTTGATAGTGCAGACCAATACTTAACACTGTCGCCGGAAGAATTGGTCACGGTGACGGTCTTGGCAGCACAGTCGAGATTAGCCCGGTATTTGGCTAGCCAGTTCATGCCCAGTATGACATCAATGCCACTTGACCTCAGAGCTACCAAAGCAAAAGGAAAAGAGTAGTAACCTAGTAATCTGGACTTCAGGAGTAACCCCATCGGTTTGCCATTTGGAGCCAGGAGTGGCGATCACCAAGGGGGCTCATTTTCTCGAACGGTATTTTGTGGTCTTTTGCAAAAGCTATGGATATGAATGAATGCGATGCTCCAGAGTCAAACAAAACTGTAGCAAGATTGTTGTTGATTCGTAGCTCACCCATAAGGACGCCGGGGTCCTCTTCAGCTTCTTCAGCAGAGACGTGGTTCAGGCGACCACGCACAATAGGTCCAGCCTTGCCAGCTGGAGTGGCAGGGGCTCGTGCAGGAGTTCCCGTGATAGGTGCCTTCTGGGGGCACTCCCTGGAGTAGTGGCCAGCCTGGCCACAGGTGTAGCAGGTGAGTCCAGGTGGAGCAGGTAGCATAGGACGGTACCCACTCCCGCCTACCCCAAGTGTCGAAGTAGTGGGGCGCGGAGGTGGTGGCCTGTATCCCGCGGCCCTCGGCATGAATGGAGCACGCGGCACACGCTGTAGGGAACAAACACCCTGCGCTTCTTGCTCTCAGAACCCGAGGAACTCTGGTGGTCCCCGTGTGCGGGCCTCTTGGAAGCCTCAAGTTCCTTTCTTCCCTGCTCAAGAGTAAGAGCCTGGTTGAACAGCTCCTGGTAGGTCTGGAACCTGAAGGGCAAAGCTCATAGCGGAGCTGCGGAGTAAGACCCTTGCGGAACAGCTCTTGCTTGTCAGCATCAGTGGTCACGTCCCTTGGGGCGTAACGAGAGAGATGGTTGAATTCACGACCATAAGTGCGGAGGTCCACGTCCCTGTTGCAAATCCAGGAACTCCCTCCTCTTCAAATCCATGATCGGCTGGGGAATGTACTCCGCACGGAAGGCAGTGCGGAAATCAGCCCAAGTGAAGACATGGTTGGCTGGAAACAAAGCCACATGGCTTTCCCACCAACAGCCAGCTGCACCAACCAAGAGGTAGGTGGCGAAGTTGACTTGTTCAGCCACTGGGACATGCAGCGCAGAACTTGCGCTCCAGAGCACGAAGCCAATCATCAGCTTCCAGTGGCTCCTTAGCATCAGCAAAGGTGGGTGGCTGCGAGCGCAGGAACTCAGTGAGAGTGTTGCAGCCATTCCTTGTGCATTCTGCTGCACCAACTGCTCAAGCAAACGCTCATTGCGCCCACGGTTCTCCTCAATGGCCATCAAGACCTGAGCCATCGAGGGTGGTGGCGGCAGATCATCCTCATCATTGTTGTGGTTACCGCGGCCTCCGCGGCCTCCTCGAGCCATTCTGGAGATTTGACAATGACACAGTTAGTATCTTTCTCCGAATGGTCGAACAATAGCATTAGCGTCTACTCAAGTACACAGACTAGGGACGATAATACTTTGTGTAACAATTAACAAGGAATCAACAAGATAGAACTTGGGTCAAAGATCAGCATCATGTGCTACTAGCGAGATGCAATGGTTAAGGAACCATATGATTCAACACACTCTAGTTGGCACAATCCGGGACCTTATGTTCAAGTCCTTGGGTTAAAACCCAAAATTGAGGAATCACATGTTCCTTCGTTGGGTAACAGGTTCAAACATCTGAGTTGATTTAGTTTGCAACGCAGCGGGAGCAACCGGACACATAACACTAAAGGTCATAACACCAACTACCTTCGTGTTATCCTAATATTTTGAAGTCACAGATGAGAAGTAAAACTTTAACTCAAATCGAGGTAAGATTGCTCCGAGATTAGAGGGTAACCAGATAAGGAGTAAAAAGAATCCTAAGATGGTTTTCACAACTCATTTTTAGGTTAAAAATATTTTCACAAACACTAGACTCAACGTCGACCAGTAGAAGGGTTTCCTACAGGCAGTACTGCTCTGATACCAACTTGTGGCGCCCCGACCCGACTGCTATACAGTGATGCTGTGTGTCACCGGTTAAGCGATACAACCGGAGGTTACGGGTTTACCAATCCCCGGCCAAAACCTTTGGCAGGCGTTGCTCGGAATGGATCATCGGCAACGCAACACCCCGATTGATGCCTTAACACAGGCACAACTATCAATGCATAATAGAGAGATCAAGACTTGTGGAACAACTGGCACATCACAGACTCTACGACACAAATCATTATAGTTCAACTTTATAATAGAGAAAGATAGCAAATTACAACCAGAGGTCACAGACCAACATTACAACATGCGGAAGCGAATTAGGTTGTTCTAAACAACAAGATCCAAATATGGCCTAAGAGGCCTACAGATAAACATCCAGCGCCAGCTGTTCCGGGATGTCCCAAGCTGCCACCTGGGAACCCCAGACTACTCGTCGACGTCCACAAAGAACCCACCTTCGAGGTCGGTGAAGTCCTCCTCTGAAACAAAACAAACGACGTTGAGTTCGATGAACTCGCAAGATTAAATATAGAGCTTTAGCTCGATGAGGCTTTCAAGTTTTATGGCTGTTTTGCATAAAGCTGATTTTATTTAAGAAAACATAACTCAATGGCATCGACTATTCAGAGTATTTTAAAAAGGGGTAAGAAGTACTCTTTTCTTCTGATCGCCTTTATCAACATCAACCACCATCATCATGTACCTGTTCTACAAAGGCACCTCCCCGAATCACCCTCGGAAGTCAACCTTGCATTCTTGAGTGGCACCTTTAGTACCCAGTTTTTAATCATTCCGTTAAAGTTATTCTATGATCTTATCGTCCTTTCCCAAGTTGTCCGTAACCGTGGACACGGCTTTTCGAAAAGATTTAACCCTGCAGGGGTGCACTGTGTTTACCTTCGGTACCGCCCGGCTCATTGCCTACGCTTAGCTCTCTTCCGGGGAAAGCCGGCTGAGTGGGAACGGTTACAATCTTTACCTTGCTTGGACTAACCTAGGATCATCAGTGGCGGTAGGACAAGAGTGCCTCCAACACCCTGTCCCGTGGCCACTTATTTTCCTGACACCACCATCCTCATCTCAGTCTTGGCCACCAACACAACGCACGCGCAAATGGAAGCCCGAACTAGAGGACCCTCGGCTAGCCCTTCACAAGTTAGTCGGTCGACGAGGGCTCCATATATCCCACCGAATGGAAGCGCGCTTATTCTTGGTTCAAGAGGTAAAGAACTCGCACCTAGGCAGCGAGAGTGAGACAAAACACCACCATACCAAAGTGGCCTCTCATCCCCACCTTTAAGCATTTTATTACCTGTCACCACAATTTCTCCACCATCAACCATTTATCTCGTCACCTGTTTCCAACAAGATCCATCCATCGCACAACTAGGCATTTAACTAAGCATGGCTAAGCATCGACATAGCATAGTTAAGTATCTCAGGCCAACAATACAAACCTATGGATAATAGGAGGGAAACAGGTATTGGCATCGGAAACTTAATGCAACTATAGGATACTCTAATCCAATAAAATTGACATTTGGAACCGCATGCAATATTATAGTGGAGAAAATATTTGCGGAAAATAGGTTAAGATATGCTCAGAGGGGGATTACGCTTGCCTTGCTCAACGTGCTGGTAGTACGGATCTTCGGGGTATTGTGGAGTAACCCCGGCTGCTTGATCTAACGAAGCATAACAACGGAAGAACAATCAATCACCATACAAGGTTTAGCAAATGCAATGCGCAAACACATGATGACATGCCATTTTAAATCCCCGGGATGAGGATGATTCAATCTATTCAACTTAAGCGGAGTTCGGATGTGAAAAGGACACATCTCGAGTACCTCGTGGAGTAGGTGAGGTAGCATCTTTACTTGTTAATTTGGAATCGATGAACCTACTGTTAACTTGCATATGAATGACATGATCATGTTAAGATGCATAGTTTAGGGGATTAAACAATCTTGTAACAAGTACTAAGGTTGAGCTAAAGGTTGGGGTTGAAACAGGTTAAAATTGGAGTATCCGGAATGAAAACCGGAAAATTCCGGTTCTGGTACCGGGAGGGATCCGGTTTCAGGTCCGGATAATTCCGGGTTTGGCACTGGAAGAAAAATGAATCCGGAATTATTTCCGGGTGAAATCCGGGTGTGTACCGGGTGAAAACGGTCGAGTCCAGTAGCTATTTCCTTAACCCGGAATAAAATTCGGAAAATTTCGGGAATTCCACCGGATTTTCCAGTTCGACGCAGAGTGCTACGGCTGCGGCGATTTCGACGAACTAGCGAGCTAGCAAGGAAAATGGGGAGGTTCCGGGGAACGGCGTGCTCACCCCAGACTCGTTGGAGGAGACGGCGAGGTCGGGGATGGTCGGAATCGACGGAGAACTTGCGCGGGTGCGGCGGAGAAGACGGCGCGTCGAACTCGATTCCCGTAGTTGTACTGCGTCCTGGCCCGATTCCTTCGGCGTGGACGGAGAAGAGGACGCGACGAAACTCCTGGCGGTCTTCGATTTGCTCGGAGCAGCTCCAATCAACGGCGACGGGCGGCGGCCATGGCGGCTAGGTCGCGAGCGCGTGGGGAGAGAGATGGGGAGCAGAGGGAGCAGGTGTGCGAGGGGGAGGAGCAGGTGGGCTCGGTGGCGTGCTCTCCTCGCATAGGGAGGGCAAGCAGGAGGGGCCCGGCGCGGCGTGCATCGCGGGCGCGGCCACGGCGACGGCATGGCGCCAGTGGAGAGGAGAGAGACGACGATTTTGCGGATAACCCCCTGGAAGTTTCGTGTCCATCACCAATAGTCCTTTTCTCTTTTAATTTTTAAAACCTTTGACTTTAGTCATTTAATTGAGGCACTTAAACATCTTAGAAAAATATGACAAAATTTGGGGAGGCTCCCCTTAGCATGTAGAAGCTCCACAATTTTTGGGGTCTCAAAATAAAATAGTTTGAACCACTTTTGTTCATAGGGTTCAATTAGGGCATTTTGCTAAATTCAAAATGTTAGTGCTTTGGAATTTTTAAAGCAAGTGCAAAATATCATTTTTGAACTCTTGGAACTTCCTTGACAAATATAAGATGTCAAAGTAATTTTGTTTTGCAAGTTTGAGTGCCTCCATTAATTTGGGAAGTTTGTGTTAAGCATTTTGGGTTTTGCAATGTTGCCAAATCAATTCACATGTTGCTTTAGCAAGTTAATATGGATGCCATGATGCATGAGGAATGCAAAAGTGAAAATTTTACTCAGGTTTTTAGGTTCTAAAACTTTGGGCTGTTACACTATATTACTTATATTCCAATCATATTTACATCATATAATGATTTATAATGATTTTATAATGATTTTTGGAATATTTCATGATTTTCCTATTTTTATGGAATTAACCCTGCGCAGGCAGAAAACCCTATTTCTTAATGTTTCAGGGACCCAAACGACGTCCAAATGACCTGAAAATTTACGAGCATCAGTTTTTGGAAGGAAGAAGACTTGGGAGCGAAGGAAGCGAACAAGCGGAGGCCCGAGGCCCAAAAGAGGGTGGCCCACGCGGCCAAGGAATCTGGCCGTGTGGGACCCACCATCTGGAGCCTCGAGGCTCCGTTGCCGTCGATCTTTTCGTCCACGACTCCGTCTTGACCTAAAACCGACTATAAAAATAGTCCCTGACGCCCTTCGGAGAGGAGCGCCGCAGAAACACAGAAACCATGAAACAGAGACCTGGAGTTGCAGATTGGAGGGGGAAAACTCCGGCGGGGTGCTGCCGGGGTGGTCTCCATCTTCTCCAACGACTTCTCCACCGTCTCCATGATGAAGGGGGAGTAGTCCACCCCCTGGACTTTGGATTTGTGGTGGTAACTTGATCTAATCTCTCTATGTATGATCATTGTTGAAGTCCATATGATGTGCCTTGCATAAGTATGGATCTATCTATGTAATTCCTATGGTGGATATTGTGGTATGAGATAATATTTGTTATGCATTTACCATTGTGTTGGGGCTTTTATGACTTGTCATACTTTGGAGATATTCTATGATGCATGTGATGGTTTGGTTTATGCATATTGCCTTGTTTATCCTTGTCATGAGGTGATTGACACCACCAAGTGTGGATAGATGAGAAAGATGTGGTCGTGCACACGAAATATGAATCATTACACTAGTGTTTAGAATATTATCCATTAAGAAGTATGATGTATGTGGGTAGAGAGTGGCCTAGTGACAGAAGGCATAGGCATTAAGTGACAGTAATGTCGACCAACATTCTTTATCTGGGGGTAAAAAGGAAGAGTATGATGTGGGAGTGACAACAACCACGCTAGCCTTACGAGGGTGACCTAGTGATGATCCCGAAGAGCAAGTTTTGATGCCTGCACAAATAACGGGATTTAGGTTGAGACTCCAAGTGCAGAGTGTATAGTAAAGTGGAAGACAGTTTTCCCCACGAGGGGTGACTCGAGGGTTTAATATCGAACTCTCGGGGAATCTGAAGTGGTAGATTTATCTTCTTATCCTTCTTTTGGTTACCTACAAAACAAGGTTAGATGTTTTGGTCCTCAACCTCACCTGTGGTTGTCAAGCACAAGGTGTAAGAATGATATCAGGATAGTTATGCAATGCAAACAGGAAATAAATATGCAATGATGGTGGATGCAATGGTAAATGATATTTTTGGGTTTTTAAATGATGTATGCAAGATGAAAAGTATTTTTGTATTTTCGGATTTAATGATGGCTGAAAATAGAAAAGTGGTATATGGTGTTGGAAAGGTGTTTCTTATGATTAAAAATGGACTGGGGTTCATGGTTTCACAAATGCACTCTCTCTTTATAAAGTGGTAGACAATGGAACACACACAATTAACATATGAGATTGCAACACAGGGTTTGATAACAAGTTACTTAGATATATGGGCATCACGTCCTAACATAGAGGTCTTTGGTTATTAACCTCTCTTATACTCCACCAAGATGCGAACTAAATCATAACACCTTAGTAATTAAGATAACTCAGAGTATAGCAATAAGTATCATGACATGAAGTGAAAATAAGAACATGCTAGATCTAGTCATGGAGTAGTGGCAATGGTCACGCCCACATCCCCGGTAGCATGGTATTTTAGTTTATCCCTAGTGAGGTAACAAAGTAAGGTAAAGATACCAAAGTGGATCGCAGAACTTTCTCTCACGTTCACTGCACTAGCCACCCCCCGTTACTCCAACTAATGCACACGTTCCCCCTCACACGCTCTCATAAACATGCTTGATCAAAACAAGTAAACAAGAACGGGGTACATAATATGCATCTATACTCATAACTGAAACAAACATTGCAATCTCAAACATATATTAACTCATAAAGATCCACCACAAAGGTATTACAAATATGACCGTAATCATGTTCAGCAGCTCATACGGTACTAATTAGTGAAGCTCAAGAGAGGAGAGATACATAAGTTACTTCCACAAACACATAGTCCAGAGGTAGACTACTCCCTCTTCATCATGGAGACGGTGGAGAAGTCGATGGAGAAGGTGGAGACCACGCCGGCAGCGCCCCGCCGGAGTTTTCCCCCTCCAATCTGCAGCTCCTGATCTCCGTTTCGATGTTTCTGTGTTTGTGCGGCGCTCTTTCCAGAGAACGACGAGGGACCTTTTTTATAGGCGTTTTTAGGTCAAGACGAAGGCGGTGGAGCGAAGATCGACGGCAACGGAGCCACGAGGGCTGAACGGTGGGTCCCACGCGGCCACAGTACCTGGCCGCGTGGGCCATGCTCGTTTGGCCCTCGGGCCTCCGTTTGCTTGCTTCCTTTTTCCGTAGTCCTTCTTCCTTCCAAATATTGACGCCCGTAAATTTCCAGGTGATTTCGTTGACGTTTGGGTCCCTGAAACATTAAAATAAGAAAACGGGGTTTTCTGCCTGCGCAGGGTTAATTCCATAAAAATAGGAAATCATTAAGATATTTCCAGAATCATGATAAAACATTGATATAACCCTTATATGATGCAAATATGATTGGAATATAAGCAATTAAAGTGCAAAGTTCATGTATGCATTTTACATGCATCAACATCCCCAAGCTTAATCCATGCTCGTCCTCGAGTATGAAGATGATAAAACTAACATGGACTTTGCAATTTAATACTTAATATTGGATATCAAAGATGATTACTATTGCTACATATAGTCAAATGATTCAATCTTCAAAGGTGTAGCAATATGCAAATAGTTTATGAAGTGATATCAAGTATTCAAGACAAGGATGTTCATTGATAGTTCACAAAGTGTAACATAGTAGCAAGTAATATGGAACACATGTATGCATAATGATAAGTAGAACATCCTACAATGGTCATAGAGTGTAGATGAAAATCTGAATATGATAGGTGGACACTTTGGAAAGATGTATATATGAGTAGAGGTAAAGCATGCATAAGTTTCATCCAACTTCCAAACTCTTCTACTTAAGTTAATGATTGCAATAAGGTATTCATTGGTGTCAAGCTCTCATTGCCCCTATCATAGCATCTTGAATGATTAAGGTTAAAGTGAAAGCAAATATGAGTAGTGTGCTTGACAAAGTAAAGGTTGGATGTCTCATGCCCCTTGAATACAAGTACCTACACCATGATTACTCAACTTAGGAAACAAAGCAAGTTCAAGTTATCTATCATTGTAAGTAATAATAGTATCATCAATAGCGTCAACTGGGGTACCTCTTGTCCCAGGATATGGAACAAGCCCATATCAAAATGACAAGACAAACAAACAAAATGAACAATCTCAACACCCTTTTTATTTACCATTTGAAATAGTTTTTTATTGCAAGGTGTATCACAGAAGGTTCAGGATACGTCCAAAACGTATCTATAATTTTTGATTGTTTCATGCCATTTTTATGCTTTTAGCACTTGTTTTATATTAAGTTTATTATTTATTTGGACTAACCTACTAATAGTTGCAAAAGTGCACAATGTTCTTGTTTTACTCTTTGATGTGTAGAAATTATCAAGAATACAAGAGGAAACCTTGTTGGAGTCGAATTGGGACTTTCCTGAAATCTGTCTGAGAACTTTTTACGAAGATTGCCAGTTTGACCCTCGAAGATGACGTCAATGGAGACCTGGCTGTTACGAAAGTTGTCACAATTTTCCATACGAAGATTTTAAGCCCGAGATCAGCCCAATCGGAGTTCGGACGCGGCCTGTAGGCCCGTTTTGGTGGAACCCTAAAAGGGGGTGACGGAAATCCGAGAAGATATATAAAGGGAGGAAACCTAATTCGTGGAGGACTCCTCCACCCACGAATTTCAGCCACCAAAAGCCACGTTTTTGCCTCCCCCATGGATCCCATCTCCATGGGGGAGGGCTCCCAAGAAGCCATGAAGGAGGGAGGCTAAGGGGCGGCGCTCCCCAAGCTTGCCGGCGGCGGGGAAAGGAGTTCCCCGCACCGCCGGCGCCGCCGCCGCCCTGCGCCGCGCGCTGCCCCTCTCCGCCGTCTTCACCGCCATCTCCATCACCATCTCCTCCTTGTATTCAGTGGTTCATCCTCCCACAAACCTCTGTACCGTCCTATGTAAACATGGTGTTTGATGCTATAATATTTATCCTATGATTTACATCATGTTTCCGTAGTTTATTTGTCTTTTGATTGCTTAATTGAATGCATGAGGTTCATTAGAGTTGTATGTCTATATGGTGCTGTCCTTTGGTGTCCATTATATTTGTGCGCGCATGGATCAAACACCCTAGGGTTGGTAGTATTTGTAACGAAGCGGGGGAAGTTCTGCCGGAGTGACAGAAACCTGAGAACGCGAACCGATTAGTTGCACGTATGGGAGTAAGAGGACCTTGAACTTAAGGCTATGGTTGGGGAAACCTTAATGCATTGTTAGTATTTGCGGATGCTTTCTAACAATCCAATCATATAGTACTTGTAATCCCAAGTAGTGGAGTGCATGTATATTTAGCCTCTCCCACATAGAAAACTGCATCGAAGACAATGAACCAAGTACCTTCACTAATTAATCTTGGACAAAGCCACCACAATTACCACCACTTTTCCACACTCATGGTACTGTTAGTATATGGTTACTTAGTGTATTTTATTGCTGCAGCACTAACATTTACTTTCTTGTATTTATTATCTTGCAAAACTACCTCTCATACCCGTATTGCTACCGTAGTTTTATTTCTAGATAATGCAAACGTTTAGTGTGCGTAGAGTTGTATCAGTGGTTGATAGAACTTGAGAGAATACTTATCCTACCTTTAGCTCCTCGTTGGGTTCGACACTCTTACTTATCGAAAAGGCTACACGCGATCCCCTATACTTGTGGGTTATCAAGACCTTTTCTGGCGCCGTTGCCGGGGAGCCATAGCGTAGGTTAATGTTCTTGTGTGCACTTGTTTGCTTTATCTCTAAGTAGTTTTTATTTTCAGTATTAAGTTGTTCTTTATCTTACTATGGATAGGGAATGCGAATTACAAAAAAAATTAGGTGTAGTTGTTATCTAAAAACGTTTTCAAAAAGAAAAGTGATTGGAAAGATGAGTAATGGTTAAATGGGGGTCGACCTTGAACACTTGTGTTCATGCCTATGAAACCAAAACAAATCTTTCCATGGAAGCTTTTCATTAAAAACATGTAAATATTGTAAATATTGTGTATATACCTCTGTACATAAAAATAAAATGCTAATTATAGTCTTTAGTTAATTGAAAGTTGATAGTTTTACTTTGCTGTCCAGAAACAGATTTTCTGTGCTCCACCGTATTAAATGTTTAAAATCACCAGAACGTGATCTTGATCTGAAATTTCTTGAGTGCAAAGTGATGCTTATTAGCTTTCTTTCATTAGACTAACTTTTTCTGATTTAAGGTACGTAGATAGGTCGAAAAATTCGATCTTTACTGACTGTTCTGTTTAGACAGATTTTGTGCTTCTCTGTAAATAAAATCGTGATAAATCTCAGAATAGTATTTTGACTTGAAAATTTTTGTGCATAAACCTGAGATTATTATCTTTCTTTCATTAGACTAAAGTTTTTCGATTTGAGCTACTTAACTATCTCGTTGAATGCCATCTTTACGGACTGTTCAGTTTTGACAGATTTCTTTGTTTATTCAATATTGTACTTGGTGTTGTTAGTTTCATTAGTTTTTCGACGGACAACGGAAATCATGAACACCTTAGTATATACAGTGGCTAATGTTGAGTAAAAATTATAAAACTTGTCAATGCTTGAACATGAGTGGATTTTATTTAATGAGTACTAACCCTACTAATGAGTTTTGTGAAGTTTTATGTGGATGTAGCTTATAAGATCTAATCAATATGGTGATATGAGATGAATAAGAAGACGCAAGAGCTCAAGCTTGGGGATGTGTAGGTGCATCCCAAGAACATATTCAAGAAGATACAATCATCTAAGCTTGGGGATGCCCGAGTCATCCCCCTATTCATCAACTAACATGAGGTTGTCTCGTTCATACTCTATATTACCCGTCCACATGATATGTATTGTCTTAACTTGTATTATAATTGCTTTTATATGTCTTGGTTTTACCTTCTTTAGTTTTATTAGGCTCCTTATTTGGTTTCGATTGCTTCTTTACTTTCACTTATAAATTCAAAATAACAAAAATATTTTCTTTTGTTTTGCTTCTTTGTTTGGTTCTTTATTTTAATTTTATTTGGGTTTTACTTTTGATTTTTATTTAGAGTTTTCCTTGCTGTAGCTAGCATGTTTAGGTCTTGCTTAGCCTCTGGTTTCTTAGTTTATCAAAAATAAAGTACCAAGTTTTATCCATTTAGCTTAGTTGATACATATGTAAAAAGTGATTTTCTGTTTTCGGTATCTACTGCTTATTGCGCGATTTTTCATATTTTACTGGAAGCTCTAAAAATCACGAAAAAATTACTGATGTTGTAGCACCTAATCCTCTGCATGTACAAAAATTGGCTAAAATTTCGGGCATGTTTAAGTGCACCTAAAAATTGCGTTTTCCAGCTGCTGTTTTTCTGGACAGATTCTGACTTTTGTTGCAAGAGTGGCCTCTTTTCGTTTTCATTTGATTTTTAATGGTTCTTACCTTTCATTTATAAGTTGGCCATTTAAGCAACCTTTCTGTAACTTAAAAACAAAATTTTATTTGGTTTAATAGTAGCACTTGGGAAATATTATCTATTGTACTAATGTCTAACCGCAGAAAAGAATGGGAAAGTTTTTGTGTTGAAGTTTTTTCACAGAGAATGAAGGAACACCAAACTATGGAATATTGAAGAATTACCAAAGTCATAAGCTTGGGGATGTCCCCGCATCCCTCTTCATCAATAACCCCACGGTTTGCAAACCTTTAAACTTTGTTTTTTGAGCAACATAGGAACTTAACTAAACTTGAAGCGGCTGTATTTTATTATCTATTTATCTTAGCATCAAACACCAGTTACATTAATAAGTGGATCGTCACATATTTTATTTATCCTCTGTTTTCAATGTTTACTTGGTTAATGGATTACTTGTTGAAACTTAAAAATGATGTGTGAATAATACTGTTTAGTAGTTTATGTTTTCTTATGGTTAGTCTCAACTAGCTAATAGTGCATATTATGTTATTTTGATATCAACATGCATTGTCCTGTTCATAAGATGGTATGGTATTGTGGTATCCTCCTCTGAATAATTCACTTGAATCGACTTGGCACATGCTCACACATGTTATGACTGAAAAATAAAAGTCAATTAAGCCTTGATGATCTATTTTGCCTCAGAGTTTTAGTATCGTTTTTATGCCTCCGTTAATTTTATTTTGTCGCAAGCATGATTATGACCGTTATCGCTCTCGTGGTTGTCGCTTCCCAGTCTATTGCTAGCCTTCACTTGTACTGAGCGGGAATGCTGCTCGTGCATCCAAATCCTTAAAACCAAGTTATCCCAAAGAGTCCACCAAAAAATTCCTATGCATGGTATTTCAAGCCATTCCAAGTAAATTTGCATGTGCTACCTTTAAAACCTTCAAAATATTTCTCTTTTTGTGTCAATGTTTACTAGCTCATGAGGAATTAGTGTGGTTATTCTTTATTCTATTTGTCAAATGGACTTTTACACCTGGACTAGTGGCATATACATCCGCTTATCCAATAACTTGCAAAAAGAGCTGGCAACGGGGTGCCCAGTCCCAATTAATTACAACTTTAACCAATTAATTCTCTTCACACTTTTGCCCTGATTCATCAGTAAGCAATGACAAACAGTGAAATACCTGAATGTGTGTAAACCAAAGAGAAAGAGGGATGATCTGCCTTGCTGGTAGAAATAACGTCCTTCATGGGAGCCGCTCTTAAAAGTCCGTTTGACAGGTAGAATACTGTTCTCACCCGCTACCATTCGTTGACAATTAACAAACACCTCTCAAAACATTTTTACCTCTGTTTTTAAAACAAAAAGCTCTAGCACGTGTTAATCCCTGCTTCCCTCTGCGAAGGGCCAATCTTTTATTTTTATGTTGAGTCACCATCCTTTCTTTGAGCACTTCTTCGAGAGCATAGCTGTCGTTCTTAGTGTAATGTGCTTGTCCCAGAATACGATTAATTGAGGTATAACCATGATGCTTTTATCTTTGATATCTCTATATCTAGTCTTCACTTGAACTTCAGAGGTGCCTTGGCATTTATGTTTTGCTCCACAATTAAGGGCAAGCGAGATACCACTCTATCATGCTTTATTATGGTCATTACAATCTTGTTGATGTTTATAAATTTCATGTTATAAGCTCTTAGTTCGTTGATACTTTTCATTAGGAAACATGATTGCTAAGTTTTATTATCCATACATCATGCAATTGTTAAAGACCTGATCATAGCATTTACAATCAAAAATTATTTTGTTATCATTTACCTACTCGAGGACGAGCAGGAATTAAGCTTGGGGATGTTGATACGTCCAAAACGTATCTATAATTTTTGATTGTTTCATGCCATTTTTATGCTTTTAGCACTTGTTTTATATTAAGTTTATTATTTATTTGGACTAACCTACTAATAGTTGCAAAAGTGCACAATGTTCTTGTTTTACTCTTTGATGTGTAGAAATTATCAAGAATACAAGAGGAAACCTTGTTGGAGTCGAATTGGGACTTTCCTGAAATCTGTCTGAGAACTTTTTACGAAGATTGCCAGTTTGACCCTCGAAGATGACGTCAATGGAGACCTGGCTGTTACGAAAGTTGTCACAATTTTCCATACGAAGATTTTAAGCCCGAGATCAGCCCAATCGGAGTTCGGACGCGGCCTGTAGGCCCGTTTTGGTGGAACCCTAAAAGGGGTGACGGAAATCCGAGAAGATATATAAAGGGAGGAAACCTAATTCGTGGAGGACTCCTCCACCCACGAATTTCAGCCACCAAAAGCCACGTTTTTGCCTCCCCCATGGATCCCATCTCCATGGGGGAGGGCTCCCAAGAAGCCATGAAGGAGGGAGGCTAAGGGGCGGCGCTCCCCAAGCTTGCCGGCGGCGGGGAAAGGAGTTCCCCGCACCGCCGGCGCCGCCGCCGCGCTGCCCCTCTCCGCCGTCTTCACCGCCATCTCCATCACCATCTCCTCCTTGTATTCAGTGGTTCATCCTCCCACAAACCTCTGTACCGTCCTATGTAAACATGGTGTTTGATGCTATAATATTTATCCTATGATTTACATCATGTTTCCGTAGTTTATTTGTCTTTTGATTGCTTAATTGAATGCATGAGGTTCATTAGAGTTGTATGTCTATATGGTGCTGTCCTTTGGTGTCCATTATATTTGTGCGCGCATGGATCAAACACCCTAGGGTTGGTAGTATTTGTAACGAAGCGGGGGAAGTTCTGCCGGAGTGACAGAAACCTGAGAACGCGAACCGATTAGTTGCACGTATGGGAGTAAGAGGACCTTGAACTTAAGGCTATGGTTGGGGAAACCTTAATGCATTGTTAGTATTTGCGGATGCTTTCTAACAATCCAATCATATAGTACTTGTAATCCCAAGTAGTGGAGTGCATGTATATTTAGCCTCTCCCACATAGAAAACTGCATCGAAGACAATGAACCAAGTACCTTCACTAATTAATCTTGGACAAAGCCACCACAATTACCACCACTTTTCCACACTCATGGTACTGTTAGTATATGGTTACTTAGTGTATTTTATTGCTGCAGCACTAACATTTACTTTCTTGTATTTATTATCTTGCAAAACTACCTCTCATACCCGTATTGCTACCGTAGTTTTATTTTCTAGATAATGCAAACGTTTAGTGTGCGTAGAGTTGTATCAGTGGTTGATAGAACTTGAGAGAATACTTATCCTACCTTTAGCTCCTCGTTGGGTTCGACACTCTTACTTATCGAAAAGGCTACACGCGATCCCCTATA
The DNA here is from genome assembly GCA_947311845.1 of Poa pratensis. Classification (NCBI taxonomy): domain Eukaryota; kingdom Viridiplantae; phylum Streptophyta; class Magnoliopsida; order Poales; family Poaceae; genus Poa; species Poa pratensis. Next base: position 14,672,299 of record CAMZMU010000039.1, on the reverse strand, counting down.
CTTGTGGGTTATCAGTTCACCATAGTATGTAAGTAAATTTCCACCATGAATGATGCATGGCTTAGATTAGCGGCCCAGACGTCTCTCTAACCATTTATACAAACTCATTTGAACTACTTCATTTCCACCTCATTTCACCATGATAGGCATCCATAAACAAAAGTACATGATATCAACTAAATGAGATGAAGGAGTATGTTGAAAGCTTTGCATGTGACAGCACATATGGGCTAACTCTCAACCTCGAACATTTATCAAGCCACTAGCATCATAATCTTAATCACAATGGGTCATGTTTTATTTATTGCAATGATAGTAAAATGTGCATCAAGTTTGTGAGAGCTATATAACCAATTTTTCTCATGGCAATCAATAACATAATCATTTTCATTCAGAGGTATAGATAACACAAATATCATGATGAACATACTCGGAATAGCATAAAGCCAATAGGTAGATATGGTGGACTCACTGGAATAACTTTGGTTGAAGGTGTTGGAAACAAGTTTTTGCTTGTTGGAGTTTTTGGGCTAGCAAAAGGGAGAAAGTTGACCATCTAGATGCATGCATGAGTGTCCATAGAACTAACTAATCCATGTTAAACCAAGTAAAATAACAATCGGCACCAAAACATGAATAAGTTATAGCTCTTCAAAAAGGATTTGCAAACTATTACTCATAAACAAGCTCATGAATCATGCAACTATATGTATCATTAAAAATCAAGTCAAACATCCCTTTTCCCAATCTTATAAAAGCATCCAACATATTTCAACCCATATTTCCAGTAGCTCTCTCATATATAATTGATAGTGTGGTGGTCTCTCAAGACTCAAACAAAACAAAAACGACGCTCCAAGTTTATGCGATAAAGTGTTTCGATCGAAAAACAGAAGTTGGACGTGTGCAGACCGAGAGTGTGTAGGTCCAGTGGGGTTGTCTTCACATCCCCAAGCTTATGGTCTTCATCATCCTTGGATAGCTCTTGGTGCATCTCCTCCAATCCCTGTGAAAAAACTACAAAACACCGTTTCTCCCATCTCTTTTCTGTGGGGTGCATTAATAGTGATAAACAAATAGGTTCCTTGCTGCATGTAATCCTTGAACAAAAATTCATATGAATGTCCAGAAAGTGTATAATGTTGTATGCCTACTCATAAACTCAATTGGATAAAAAAGATTCAACTTAAAAGCTCAAAGCATGCATCAAACAAAATGGGACAGAATCTGTCCAGAAAAACAGCAGCAGCAAAACGTATTTTTCTACCCTACCAAACTTTTTTCTAAAAATTCCGAACAAATTCATGCATACAGAGGATGAAAAGTTGCAACTACAGTTCAAATATGAGCTCATTCGGAGTTACAGAATAAGAATTAAAAATCATACCGTGCACTGATTCGTGCATGAATAAAATCTCCGAACTCAATAAGCAACTTTTCAAACCAAAAAGGGTAAAACATGGCACTTTATTAAAAACTCCAGAACCTAAACTAGACACAAAGTCTCTTGTTACAGCAAGAGGACACAAAGAAAAATCACACACAAAATAACCGGGTTGCCTCCCGCAAAGCGCTTTCTTTATAGCCATATAGCTAGGCTTCTTACTTGTTGTTTTATTGTGGACGAAGCTCATGAGGGAGCTTGAACTTTGGTGGTTCCCTCTTCCTTGGAAAGTGTTCCATGCACTTCTTGTGTGGAAACTGAAACTTTACATTCCCTTCTTTTGAATCAATGATAGCACCTGTGGTACGAAGAAAAGGTCTTCCAAGAATAATAGGACTAGAGGTTTTATCCCCCATATCCATGATTAGAAAATCCACAGGCACAAAAGTCATATGTAACTCTACCATAACATCGCTTACTTTTCCCAAAGCATGATTAATAGTCATCAGAAAGTGCTAGTTCAATAGAGCATTTTCAAGATTTTCAATTCAAGCACTTCATATAGTTCTTTAGATAAAACAGAGACACTAGATCCTAGATCAAGTATGGCATGGTGTGTCTCTTTTCCAATAGTTATTAGTACCTTAGGTATCCACATATCCCAAGCTTAGGTGGTATCATAGCCTCTTGGTTGTACCTAGCAATCTTTTCTTTCAAGACATGATTAGCAATATATGAACCAAAACCTGCTTGGTTAGTGTTGATGGAAGGATCACTTGCAAATTTTTGTAAGATAGATATTAGTTCATGCAAGCTACAATTTTCTAAGTCAAGCAAATGATCCTTGGCTTCATTAAGCATTTTAACTTCCTCAACTTTCTTTCCTTTTTAACCTGGCGAGGTTATACTCCGCGGGTACCCCAGCATAAGGGTACCTGGTGCACGTGATGATCAAAGAAGCCCAAGGATTAATCGAAGCCCACGAAGAAAGGCCCAAGACGAAGAGTGTTTTCCAAGTTAGATCAAATAATAGTCGGTTAAGACTTTCCATACATGTAACCTTGGTCGGTTGTGTTTCCCGAGACCTAGCCTCCTATATAAAGGATGGGAGGGTGATCGATCAAGGACAAGCAATCCATAGCCACCAAAACCTCGACGAGATCAGCAGCTCGTCGAACCTTTGTAACCCTCATATTCATACCATAAACACAGACAAGCAGGAAGTAGGGGTTTTACCTCACTCGAGGGCCCTGAACCTGGGTAAATCCAGCTTGTCAGCCGTCGATTCCACCGATACTACGCGTTCTCTACCACACAATCAACCCTAGGTATAGCAACCATGGGAATTGCCGAGGGCACACCTCGACAATTGGCGCCGTCTGTGGGAATAGGTAGTATTGGGCTCACGGTTTCGCCGGTTTCATCATCAAGCGCCACCCGACGATCGCATCTGCACAAGGTAACTCGCCTACTGCATCATCAAAAAGCAAATCACCAACCACCATTGCAAACAGCAACTCGCCGGCAAGATCCACCAGCATCAATTCAAAAAGCGATCACTCGCCAAAATCTCCAAGGAGGCTCACGCCGCACTCGATGGAAGCTCAGCAAGCCTTCGCCGGACTCGAATCAGGTTTGGATATTACGGTTGGAAAATTTAACTTCTTTGTCGATAAAGATGGTGTGCAGGACCTGTTAGATCCACTCGACGTCACTCGACGTGGAGACACTCGACATGGAGACAATCGACAACGCTTCGACTGCAACACTATCCATCTTGGGCGCAACATCGTCACAGATCGTCCCGATCCAATCGCCAAGCGACTCGCTACGTCCATGACCTCGCAAGAGTTCCGTAACGAGGTGGCAAAAAGATTTGGAAGAAGCGAGATCGAATCTGCATACCGCCCAAACAACTCAATCGAGTCACTCGACGACATCGTCGACTGCAACGACGTCGCGGGGAACGAAGAGAACATAGACGACAACATATATCTCGCCGATCTAAACGGCCCAGAAATCCGTGCTAGCCACGAGATATTCACCTGCGACGCAGACAGCCTGGACAAAGCACTCGAAACATCTCGATTGTGGCGGAAACCCCAACAAGCAAAGCAATTCCAACATGAGCCTGGACGACGACGCCGAATCCATAAAACGCATCACAACACATGGATGGAGGATCGGGTGGTACCGTATCAGGTATATACCGCGAGTACAGCAAAACATCAGCAGCCGCAACATGCCGTCGACCTACAGAATACCCTTGCACAGTCACCATGCCAGACGGAACAACCACGCTGACCATCACCGCAGAGATGGCGAAAAAGTGAGCAAAGTAATCGAGAGCTGCACAATGCTACCAGCAAACGCAACTCCAGAAGAGGTATTAACCTTACAATATTTCCAATGGCAAGAATCGATACGGTTAAAAAATTACCGAGCAGTACTCGAAGAGCGCAAAAAGCAAGCCAGCATATCGAGTGCTCGACGAAGAGCGTTGTCTGTAAATTCAACAGGCAGAAACGACCCCGCGGTAGGTCACGATTCATAAACCTCGGAGACGCAGATCGTGCAGCGGTCACTCGAAACCTAAACCAGCCTTTATGGCAGTCGACGCGGAAGGAGTTCCCATACCTACTGAGCCAGCCGGGGCGCTGATGACGCTAGGCACCTACCTCAGAACAATCGAACCTCCTGCAGGAGACCCAAAGAGGGATCAGCACCTCCAACTGTACAAACAACTGCAATAGCAGCACAAGCCATACAGCATCCACAAGCAACTCCAAGGAGAGATGCAGATCGGGACCGTCGCAGTCGAAGCCCTCGGGGAAGGAGCAGTCGAAAAAGCTCACGCCGTCATCGTTCCAGTAGGAGCCACTCGAGGAGGTCATACAGCAACAGCTCAGACTCGGAAGCAGAAATCGGGCCATGTGGAGCGCTATGCTTCACTCGACGGATCCGGGAGGCTCGTATGCCCAAGAAATTTTCGCTAGCTACCACGCCTAAGTTCAACTGCAAACAAGAGCCATCAGGCTGGCTAGAAGATTACAGGCTGGCAGTCGGATGTCAGCGCGGTACCACAACTACAGCTATGCAGTACATACAACTTATGATGGAAGGAACGGCTCGCGATTGGCTCAAATCGCTACCCGAATCATACTACGATTCGTGGGAACACTTCAAGGGTGATTTCATCAAATACTTCGAGCCTCTATGTGAGCGCCCCAAAACCTTCGAGGAGCTCCGGCCTGCAAGCAAAAGTCAGATGAATCTCTGAGATCGTACATACGGCGGTGGACCACCATCCGTAACTCAGTAGGCAACGTATCAGAAGATAGGGCAATCGACGCCTTCAAAAACGGACTCTGGAGGGAAGACTTCAAAGAAACACTTGGTCGAGAAGACCCAAAAACAATGGCCGCACTCATGGTACTCGCAACAAAGTGGGCAGACGGAGAAGACTCCGTACGAGGCAATCGACCGTAGCATCACATGAAAATCACGAGGGGGCAGTCGAGACCGCAGAGATAGCTACAGAGATGATCGAAGGCGCAAACGCAAGAATCGTTATCACGACGATGACCATCCAAACTTCATTGCAGCAGGCTTTGTCCAGTCAAGGGACAGTCGCGACCAAACTGACAGACGAGCCGACGATCATCGTGATAATCGAGATCATCATACAGACGACGACCGAGGTAATCGAGACCACCGTACAGACGATCGACGTGACAGTCGAGAGCACAGACGCGACGACCGAGATAGCTACAGAAGGCCAGAGTGGCGCAGGCGAGCAGACAAAGATCCTGAGCGTTCAATCGAGGAGAAGATGGACGATTATTGCAGGTTCCATCTTTACAAAGGGGATGATGGTAAGCTTCGCTCTAACCACTCGCTGAGAAATTGCAGGGAATTTGATCAACTTGCGATTGAACATATACTGCGACTGCAAAGAGATGGGCGTGCACCTCCTCAACTAGTGCAGATTCCATCGACTACATCACAAGCACAACCTGCTCAGGCATATCCAGCACCGCAACAAGTACAACAAGCACAGGTATATTCCATACCACCACAAACACAGTCTACTCAGGTGTATACTGCACCAGCACCAGCGCAATCGACACCAGTATACATGGTGCCAGCACAACCCGTTACGGGAACACAAATGGCAGCAGCCGTGCACCAGATGCAGCAGGGAGATGAACAAAAATATCCCGTAACTCGCGGGCAGATGAACATGATCCAGCGAGGACGTCCCTCCAATAGAGAGCAAAAATTACACACTCGACACGTCAATATGGCGGTCATGGCACCCCCAGCCATCACAATTTTTTGAAAGGGTCAGAAACTCCGATTACCTTCAATCGAGAGGACCACCCACCCGCAGTATATCGACCAGGGCATGCAGCCTTGGTGCTCGACGCTCAAATTGGAGGCTACGCCATGACCAAGGTCTTCATGGACGGAGGTAGCGGTCTCAACATAATCTTTGCAGATACGCTGCGTAGAATGAACAAATCAGTCGAAAATCTGCCAAAGTCCGCAAGTACCTTCCACGGCATCGTCCCAGGCAAAGCAGTGCTCCCAGAAGGCACCGTACAACTCGATGTTACGTTTGGAGACCCTACTCACTTCAGAACCGAGTCGATTGAGTTTGAAGTGGTCGATTGGAAATCACAATACCATGCAATACTTGGGCGCCCCACTTTCGCTCGATTCATGGCCGTCCCACACTACGCCTACCTCAAGCTCAAAATGCCAGGGCCAAAAGGAGTCATCACGATCAACGGGAACTTTCAAAGGTCAGATTCATGTGACCGTGACTTCAGCAAAATCTCAGAGATGTACGGGATGGAGCAATCACTCGCCGAGCTTGAGGTCTCCAATACACCTCTACCAGAAAGCAAGAAAAGGCAATCGACAGAGGGCTCAAGGTCATCAACGACGCGATGAAGCACAAGGGGCAGGCGAGTGAAGGATCAGAGACGGTCAACATGTCGTCAAGTCACACTAGTATATAGAAGGACGCATCTGCGTCAGTTCTATGAATAGATATGTAATAGGCGCATAATATCGGAAGAACCAGCAGGTTTCAGACGCACTCTTTTCCCTTACCAGGGTACCTAAGGGGACTGGAAGGTTTTAATGAGGCGGCTTGCTGGTCGAAAACACATTTCGAATAAAGATACATTTTCCTCATATATGCCTTTTTTTTACCCTATTCAAACACTCGGGGGCTCGAGCATCAAACCCAACCCTACTCGATATACTCGGGGGCTGGGTCAAGCAAAAGTACTACAAAACCCCACTCGATATACTCGGGGGCTGGGTCAAGCAAAAATACTACAAAACCCCACTCGATATACTCGGGGGCTGGGTCAAGCAAAATACTACAAAAACCCCACTCGATATACTCGGGGCTGGGTCAAGCAAAAGTACTACAAAAACCCCACTCGATATACTCGGGGCTGGGTCAAGCAAAAATACTACAAACCCACTCGATATACTCGAGGGCTGGCAAAACTACTCAAAAATCCCACTCGATAGACTCGGGGGCTGTCATAAATATACGCATATAAATATTTCGCCACAAATACAAGATAACATATTTACAGTGGGAGAATGCCTAGGATTTCAAAAAGTTTACAAGTTAAGAATCTGGCTCATCCTTTGTATCCAGTACAGAACCAAAAAGCTGCTCCTTGCAGCAATCGATGAGTTCCTCAGCAGCAGAGCGTGTCTCGATCAAATGTGATTGAGATACAAGTGTACCAGTCGCAGGAGGTCGAATCGAAAATTTGGCTTACGGTCTCGGATGTAAGCCATAGTGGCGTTGGATCCAAGAATAGCAAGCTGCATCAAAGACTCTTTGACTGAGTCCGTCACTCGAAAGATATCGATCAAGGGAAACAAGCCTTGAGGTTGAGGCCCTGACGGGAAAAGCGCATAATTTAGGCGAGTGAAGATACGTCTGCACATCTCGAGCACTTGGGCGTTTCGCCATACTCGATCCTTCAAAGTAGCAAGTGTGCGAGCGTGCACCTTGTCCAAATAAAAATGCTGCCTGCCAGTAGTTGGTACATCAACAGCACTATCAAGGAGTCGGTTGACCCTCCTATTTTCTTGCTGGGCATCGGGAACAAAACCTGCAAAAGGCCAAAAAACTATTGGTCCAAAGCATAATGCAAGCAAATGAAAACTTTTTAAGCAAAAATGGTGTCATAAACTCACATTGGAGTTGCCTGTTTATGTGGTCCATCTCGCCAAGAACATAATCCTCGCGTTGGGTAGCAAAACTTGGCTTGGAACGCAGTAGCTCCAACTCAGATCGAGTGTTTTTGAGTTCTTGCTCTAGTTCACTCACTCGATTCTTTGCAAGAGCAAGTGCCCTCGTATCATCCCTTGCTCGACTAGATGTTCGAATATGAGAAGGAGAAGGTCCACCAACTCGCACTCTTGTGGCTGGTTCATAAAACGCAACATTCAGAAGCCCGGACACACGAAGTTGCAAAATTCAGATGATTCAGCAAATTTCATTCAAACAATAGCACCCAAAAGCATATACTAGCATAAACATAAGTAGCAAAAGCATACATGCCAGGTTCGAGTAATCAAATTACAGAATAAAAAGTTCCTAGGCCTGTGAGATGGATTCTGCCCTAGTTTTACGCGACTGAGCCCTAACAGCTTCAGCCCGGCGCTCCATAGTCTGGACGCAGATTTCGCTCAGACGAGTAGCTGGCTCGGTTACACCCCTGAATGATAGCGGCCTTCCATCAGGCTTTTTCGGGTAGTCCGATAAAGCACTGTCGAAATCGGCCTCTACACCATTGCCTAACAAAAGCCTGAGGGTGTACTCCGAGCCGCGTACCGTGAGTTCGCGGGCAAAATCCGCCACAATCGACGATCTTTCGCCAAAAGCTGCAGCCAGTCCTTCTGCAGTCGAGGGAGCGGCGGCTGTAGGACACATCCCCGCGTGCAAATTGCTAAGGGTGCTGGTCATGGTAGCCAGTTCGCCTTTGGTCTTGGACAACACAGACTCGAGTTCCGTTATTGCATCATCGAGTGAGTCACTCGATGGCTTAGTGGAAGCCGAGGTGCCTTCGGAACCTTCAAAATTCAGAAAGCATAAGTTATGAGCAAAAGCTGCTAAAATAACCAAAGAGCTACTCGCAAAAATAGTACATTCACCTTTGGCAGAACGGGCCAAGCCCAGCAGACGTGCAGCAAGCTCCTTATCCGGCGAGTGGTTGCGTCCTGAGCATCAGCAAGTGCTTTCTTCGATTCAGACTGCTGGGTGGAGAGCTTGGTTTGCAAGTCCTGCACTTGTTTCTTCAGGCCTTCCACTTGCTCCTCAGCTGACTTCTTGTTTTCTGCGGAGTTCAAAAACATTCTCGATTAGTATCATAACTTCAAAAGAAGGGAAAAGTTTTTAGCAAAAAACACTTACGCGCAAGCTCAGTCGAAGTTGACTGCAGGGAGTCCCTCTCTTGCTCCACCCGAACAAAGGACTGGACCCAAGGGGCCAGGGCGGCATACATAGGCTGAAACAGAATACGCATGTTATCGTCGAGTGCAGAAGAAACAAAATTTTCAAGTATAAGTAATAACAGAAGCACTCACGTGATCAGTCCAAGAGGCAGGCTTGGAGGAGGAAGCCACGACATCCGCGGTTGGGGCAGCCTTCTCCTTGTTCAAATTGGCAACCATCAGCTCAGTTGCGTCCTTGGCCGCTTCAAGAACGGTGCCTTGTGCTGCCTCTGGAAGGGTGGATGGCTGCGCCACAATCGATGTGTCCGCGACTGGAGGGGGAGATGGCGATTTGCCACTAGTATCAAAAAGCAAAAGCACATGCAATCAAAAAACAAAACCATAAAGGCGCGGCTGCAAATATAAGAATATAACATTAAGCAAACCTTGGCTCATCTTCTTCATCGGACTCAGGTTCGTCACCAAGAGAGAAAACACCCAGTCGAGAGGTGTTACTCGAAGTGGCAGGAGGACGAGAGGCCAGAGGGGAGACAGTCAGGGGGTGGCTTTTGGCAGGAGAAGGGATACCCGAATTTCCGGTGTCCCCTTGCTCATCCTCTGTACTCGAAGACTCCGGAAGAACCAAACGCTGGCGTTTAGGCTTGCGAGGACCTTGCTCAGCATCTGATTCATCCGAAGCATCCGCTACAATCTGTTCCACTTCTTCTCCTGTTTCTTCTTCGGGATTCTCCTGAGGAGTCGAGTGGCAGAAGCAGGGTCAGCAATGGGCAGCTTGGTTTCCTCCTGTACTGCCGTCTCCACAGTAGGCCCGGCTTCGGGTAGAGGGGGAGAGAGGTGGTAGTCGAGTGACCCTATAAGCAAGTACAATTCATAATCATAAGAACGGAAGCAAAAAGGATGCAAAGGCAGATGGTGAGGCATAAAAAACGGCAAAAAAGAATCACTCACTGCGGGTAAGGCCTTCTCTGGCCCGTAGGGACGTGGGAAAGTTGAAGTCGATTTTTGTGGAAGCTTTGATGCTCGTGATTTTCTTCACCTGAGCACTGAGCTCCTTTGGCGTCAACTCGGAGGCGCTCATCCTGGTGCTGTCGAGTGGACCCTCATACTGCCACATCGGGTGGGCACGAAGGCGCATGGGCCACACTCGCATCTTCAAAAAGTGCTGATCAACTGAATACCAGAAACAGTCTTCAGCAACTTTCCAATCTCATTCAGCAAAGGGGTGGCTTCTTTGGCTTCAGCAGGAGAGATGGGGTGGTCCCAGGCCACCGTCTTCTTCGGAGGATTCTCAATCGAAAAAGCTGGGAGCACCACTTGGTCGACTGGCACATAGAACCATTTGGTCCGCCAACCTTGGGCAGAGTCGACTGTCTTCAAGCTAAAGTAATGCGAATCGCTTCGCACTTGTACTTGAAATCCACCCACCGGGCAAGGGCGTTTACCCCGGCAATTGTGGCGCACCTTGAAGATATGCTTCCACAATGCCCAGCTGGGGGACACTCCCAAGAAACACTCGCAAAGCACCATGAAACAGGCGATATGCATAATGCTGTTGGGAGTAAGATCATGAATCTGTAGGCCATAGGCGTACAGAAGCCCTCGCACAAAATCATGCAAAGGGAGAGAGAAGCCGCGGGGAAGGAATTCAGCGAAGCAGACGCGTTCGCCGTTGCGAGGTCAGGGCGTACCTCCAGACCTGGAGCACGCGCGGCCAGCTGGTCAGCTGGTGGCAGCCAACCCTTCTGACGATATTCAGAAAGGGTATCCTCGGTTACACTGGATCTGGTCCAGTCACCGGGGATCTTCAAAAGCGCATCGGCAGGCTCACTCGCCGTGGCCGCATCCTTCCCCTTGTCCGATGGATCGGTGGCGGAGGCAGTTGCAGCGGCACGCTTGATCTTCTTTGGCGCCATTGCGCAAGGAGCAAGCGGCAAGGAGCTTGGGAGGCAGAGCAATGGTGTGCGGTGCGCGAGGAAGAAGAGGAACAGAGGAAGTGAATGGCAAGTAAATCAGAATCTTGCGCAAATATTGCTACTTACCGCACAACGCAAAACCCATCGTAATCGTCCGTCCAAATGCACATAGCATCTGGCCGTACACGTGGCGGGCGCAGAGAGCAACCGTCGCATCCCACGTCGCCCACTACGCACAAAACCCTAGGAGGTTATGATGGCGCGGCGAAAAATTCGCCACGTCCGGTCAAATCAAAGCTGAAACGGCGTCTTCTGCGGTCAAAACTCTGAGCATTGGGCCCACACAGACACGTCTTGTCAAAGACGTCATGAATGACGTCAGGGGCAGTGATAACGTCCACATTCGAGTGTGGTTCGAGACTACAATCGACGCAAGGATTCGACTAGCAAAAGTACTCCCATGGGAGCATATCAAAAATTTGTTGCGATTGATCAAAAAGGAGCAAAATTATTGAGATTATCCTCTACTTCAAACGAAATAAAGCATAATCTCGGGGGCTACTCCCATGGGAGCGCTGACGCGCTCCCATAGATTTCAAAGACAAAATATTTCGATTGACAAAAAGCAGAGTAAAAGGATGATTTGAGATTGTCCTCTATTGCAAGACAATAAACCACAATCTCGGGGGCTACTCCCATGGGAGCGCTGTCGCGCTCCCATAGATTTCCAAACAAGGTAAGAAAAATTCACTCGAATACAGGCTCGATTGAAAGCATTAAGTACTTCACAAAACAAAGAATCAAACTTCATAAATTCCCGAACTATGCCAATCGCAGATGTTTCGGATGCTGCATACGCAAATGTAAAGGTAAGCCACGCCGAGCAATCGAGATGGGCCGAGGGACGCTCCAACAGTGTTTTCCCTTGAAATTTTCCGTGTCAACAGACATGATGAAAATCCTGACGGACGCGTTAGGTATCAAAAGTTAAACTGCAGAACGAATCAGTAAGACCTACAACGGCCTGAGTCGAGTCTGTCCAGTATGTTCCAGCTTCGAGTCCGGGGACTCGAACCTGATTGAAGGCTAGTATGGTTTCGCCCAAATGTGCGGTTAACTGAGCTCGATTTTCGAGTGAATCAGGCCTACTATGTCAATATCCCTAGGCAAAAGTTTCAAAAGTGTTCCAGCTTCGAGTCCGGGGACTCGAACCTGATTGAAGGCTAGTATGGTTTCGCCCGAATGTGCGGTTAACTGAGCTCGATTTTCGAGTGAATCAGGCCTACTATGTCAATATCCCTAGGCAAAAGTTTCAAAAGTGTTCCAGCTTCGAGTCCGGGGACTCGAACCTGATTGAAGGCTAGTGTGGTTTCGCCTGAATGTGCGGTTAACTGAGCTCGATTTTCGAGTGAATCAGGCCTGCTATGTCAATATCCCCAGGCAAAATCTTTCGATTGCATTCCAGGCTCGAGTCCGGGGACTCGAGTCTGACTGAAGGCTAGTATGGTTTCGCCCAAATGTGCGGTTAACTGAGCTCGATATTCGAGCGAATCAGGCCTACTATGTCAGTATCCCTCGGTTAGCATATACATACAATTGAAACAAATTAGAGCTTGAAGAATTACATCGGGTCAGGAGAACAAGCTAAGGAAACTATGACGTGCACGATGAAGGGAGCACATGCTCGACTCTTTGAGGCAAGCAAGTACTCGGGGGCTAATGACGAGGTTATACTCTGCGGGTACCCCAGCATAAGGGTACCTGGTGCACGTGATGATCAAAGAAGCCCAAGGATTAATCGAAGCCCACGAAGAAAGGCCCAAGACGAAGAGTGTTTTCCAAGTTAGATCAAATAATAGTCGGTTAAGACTTTCCATACATGTAACCTTGGTCGGTTGTGTTTCCCGAGACCTAGCCTCCTATATAAAGGCTGGGAGGGTGATCGATCAAGGACAAGCAATCCATAGCCACCAAAACCTCGACGAGATCAGCAGCTCGTCGAACCTTTGTAACCCTCATATTCATACCATAAATACAGACAAGCAGGAAGTAGGGGTTTTACCTCACTCGAGGGCCCTGAACCTGGGTAAATCCAGCTTGTCAGCCGTCGATTCCACCGATACTACGCGTTCTCTACCACACAATCAACCCTAGGTATAGCAACCATGGGAATTGCCGAGGGCACACCTCGACATAACCCATACTTGTTTCTTAACAGGAACTTTTTCCACATGTTTAAGAGATGAATCTTTTCTCAATGAATCACTAACTCAAACCAATTTTTCCTCAATATTGTTCAGGTAAACATCTTTTTCCAGAAATTCTTTCTCACAAATTCTCAACTTATGCATGACATTAACCAATTCATTGTTTATCTTTGGAATAATGTTTTCAGGATAAGAAACTAGTTGCTCAAAATCTTCCTTACTAGGTAGCTTTTCTAACTTAGTTTTAAATTTATCTTTTGATGAAGCAAGTGCTATTGTGGTGTCCTCCAACTTTTTCTTGCTACCCACAAAGCTACCAAAAATCTTTCTAAGTGTCATGGCTGCACAAGGTGGTGTTGACAAGACAAAACTTCCACCTGTAGCCCCATCTAAAGCATTTTGATACCAAGGATCTATTCCATAATAGAAATAAAGATTTAGCTTGTCATCTTCACAAGGTGTAGGATCTTCATAATGCATCCTATTAATTCTTACCCAAGCATCTTTTAATGTTTCTCCATGATATTGTTTAAAACTAGAAACAGAATTCCCTAGAGAACTCCCTCCTTGTTTGTTTCCAAGCACCATGATAGCAAGTTTTTTTTGATATTTTTAATTTTTTATGCAAAACTGAAATAAATATGATATGATATGCAATGACACTAACAAAACAAATAAATTGCTTTGTAAGTAAAGATGGATGAGATGGTGCTCACGTAGGTGCAACCTCCCCAAGCTTAGGTGTTAGCACAAGTTGGTGACGTTGACTTTGTTGTGAGATGAATGCGATGATGCACACCCTTGGATAAATCTCTCAACTACGATTCCCCGGCAACGGCGCCAGAAAACGTCTTGATGATCCCGAAGAGCAAGTCTTGATGCCTGCACAAATAACGGGATTTGAGTTGAGACTCCAAGTGCAGAGTGTATAGTAAAGTGGAAGACAGTTTTCCCCACGAGGGGTGACTCGAGGGTTTAATATCGAACTCTCGGGGAATCTGAAGTGGTAGATTTATCTTCTTATCCTTCTTTTGGTTACCTACAAAACAAGGTTAGATGTTTTGGTCCTCAACCTCACCTGTGGTTGTCAAGCACAAGGTGTAAGAATGATATCAGGATAGTTATGCAATGCAAACAGGAAATAAATATGCAATGATGGTGGATGCAATGGTAAATGATATTTTTGGGTTTTTAAATGATGTATGCAAGATGAAAAGTATTTTTGTATTTTCGGATTCAATGATGGCTGAAAATAGAAAAGTGGTATATGGTGTTGGAAAGGTGTTTCTTATGATTAAAAATGGACTGGGGTTCATGGTTTCACAAATGCACTCTCTCTTTATAAAGTGGTAGACAATGGAACACACACAATTAACATATGAGATTGCAACATAGGGTTTGATAACAAGTTACTTAGATATATGGGCATCACGTCCTAACATAGAGGTCTTTTGGTTATTAACCTCTCTTATACTCCACCAAGATGCGAACTAAATCATAAACCTTAGTAATTAAGATAACTCAGAGTATAGCAATAAGTATCATGACATGAAGTGAAAATAAGAACATGCTAGATCTAGTCATGGAGTAGTGGCAATGGTCACGCCCACATCCCCGGTAGCATGGTATTTTAGTTTATCCCTAGTGAGGTAACAAAGTAAGGTAAAGATACCAAAGTGGATCGCAGAACTTTCTCTCACGTTCACTGCACTAGCCACCCCCGTTACTCCAACTAATGCACACGTTCCCCCTCACACGCTCTCATAAACATGCTTGATCAAAACAAGTAGACAAGAACGGGGTACATAATATGCATCTATACTCATAACTGAAACAAATATTGCAATCTCAAACATATATTAACTCATAAAGATCCACCACAAAGGTATTACAAATATGACCGTAATCATGTTCAGCAGCTCATACGGTACTAATTAGTGAAGCTCAAGAGAGGAGAGATACATAAGTTACTTCCACAAACCCATAGTCCAGAGGTGGACTACTCCCTCTTCATCATGGAGACGGTGGAGAAGTCGATGGAGAAGGTGGAGACCACGCCGGCAGCGCCCCGCCGGAGTTTTCCCCCTCCAATCTGCAGCTCCTGATCTCCGTTTCGGTGTTTCTGTGTTTGTGCGGCGCTCTTTCCAGAGAACGACGAGGGACCTTTTTTATAGGCGTTTTTAGGTCAAGACGAAGGCGGTGGAGCGAAGATCGACGGCAACGGAGCCACGAGGGCTGAACGGGTGGGTCCCACGCGGCCACAGTACCTGGCCGCGTGGGCCATGCTAGTTTGGCCCTTGGGCCTCCGTTTGCTTGCTTCCTTTTTCCGTAGTCCTTCTTCCTTCCAAATATTGACGCCCGTAAATTTCCAGGTGATTTCGTTGACGTTTGGGTCCCTGAAACATTAAAATAAGAAAACGGGGTTTTCTGCCTGCGCAGGGTTAATTCCATAAAAATAGGAAATCATTAAGATATTTCCAAAATCATGATAAAACATTGATATAACCCTTATATGATGCAAATATGATTGGAATATAAGCAATTAAAGTGCAAAGTTCATGTATGCATTTTACATGCATCACCTAGCAACACAAATGAGTACTTCTTTCAACTATGTGTTTTAGGACATGTAGCCGTCATAGAAGTTTACCATTAAAGCATGACAATTGTGTGTACTTTTATTATCTATAACATGATCACCACCATAGATTGA
The DNA here is from genome assembly GCA_947311845.1 of Poa pratensis. Classification (NCBI taxonomy): domain Eukaryota; kingdom Viridiplantae; phylum Streptophyta; class Magnoliopsida; order Poales; family Poaceae; genus Poa; species Poa pratensis. Next base: position 14,656,585 of record CAMZMU010000039.1, on the reverse strand, counting down.
GAGAGGATGAGTGAAACCATGAACCCGTGTCCATTGTTCCCATAAGAAAAGCCATTTGTCTTGTCCTCTTGTATTGAAGAGGATTGGGACATTTTTACATTTATTGTTTTGTTGTCCTTTAAATTCTTGCATGAAATCAAGCTCCATTAATCCTTTAACTTGTTTAGTGCATAATCAACTAAAACTTGTGACACTTTAGTTGTAGGGAATAGATAATTTTTCCTTCTTGCTCATGTGGATCGATACCCTACTTCCACATTGAGAGGTGCTACAGTGATCCCCTGCTCTTTGGGGTTATCAGTAGTTCTGGAAGAAGCGAGTGGCCTCTTGAGCGACGGGCCAGCGGGGCGGTACATGAAGTAGTCGTTCATCAAAATATAGGTTCTTGTGGACCGGGAGATGACACTGAATCTTGAGGGCGGGCACCCGATGCCGAGGCGCAGGAGGACGAAGCCGTCCGCCGTGGTAATGATGCAGGTTGGCTAGATGAAGACTTCGCCCTCTTCCAGATCGGGCCAGTGCACGTACAGACGGGAGGGGTTCGGCGGCCGAGCGGCCTGTACTGAAATCTCGATGGGCTTGCCGTTACTCCTTGCCACGGCGGCGGTGGTGCCGTTGCGGTGGGGTGTGTCGCTGATGCAGACCTCGGAGTCGAGGAGGATCCAGGCGGGAGGGAGGATGCGATCGGTGGATTGTTGGTGGTAGCCATGGAAACGTTGAGGCCAGCCTGGCGACGTGGGGACGGGGCGTGGGGCGTGCGGCGGCGGTTGGCGTCGGATTCGGGTAAGAGGGTAGCGACGACGGCAAGGCGGCGGCAGACTCCGTACCTGGGTTCCAATGAGGCAAACAAAATGTCAAGAAAGAGGAAAGGCCACGTTCCCAGCGGTGAGCGTTGTTCCGATGTGGGTTAGGCCCGTCCAAATTGAATTGTAAGATTTTCATAGACAAACTGATTACCATGGCCCATAGTATGTCAGTGCTGACTCTTTTTTTCCGTGAATTATGTCAGTGTTGGCTTGTATGGACATCGCGATGGAGTGATAATCGTTTAGGTTTGACTGATGAGGGTAAGGAGCGATTTTTTTAGTGGTATAAAGGATTTTATTGATCAAACAGCAATTAATGTCATGGGTTGAGGGCATCTACCTCATGTCGACAAGGTCGCTTTGTCGTAGTCCTCTTGGAGGTTGGACTTCTTCACCCGCGTTAAAGCGTCACATCCCTAATCTTCTCATAGTAGTCACGACGATGTTTTCTCTTGGGCATGGGTAGGAGGTTATCTTGTCTCAGTGAGTGTGTTTTTTGTTGTTTCGTCGGTGTGTTTGGGCTTGCCTAAGGTGTGCTGGTGTTTGTGTGGGCTTTGCCCTGATTGTATCGATTTTTACCTTATTTTTTGGTAATTAACTAGACAACTACCTTCTTAATTATTGAAAAAGGCATAGCTTAATATGGGTTCACAATCAATAACATCTTCACCATCGAGAGTAACGATTAGTCAAAGAACACCATTTCACTTAGGTTTATTTAATTTAGGCCGGAGGCAGACCTAAGTCAAGGTAATCCTTCTTTGAAACACTTTGGTATTGTATTGTTTTTTAGATATGAGGTCATGTGGCACCAAATAGTGCGTATTCAGTAGCTTGTCGAGGAAGACAAAAACACTCGCATTAAGACAAGTAGCACACACAAGAAGAATAAAATTATAAAGCCATGAAACCCGATGGAATAATTTGTGAGTATCCGTCTATTTTGGAAGAAATGGCAATTGAGTTCTATGCTAGCTTGTACCATTAGGAGGGGACAATACTAGCTGAGCAGGTTTTATTGAATGTACCATGAATACTGTCGCCAGTAATGAATGAACACTAAATACGCCCTATATTACTAAAGTTGTTCCAGATGTTCCCGACCAAATCCCCCGCGTCTGATGGGTTTCCAGCCTTTTACTTTCAGAGAAGTTGGAAATACGCTGGAAGGAAATTACTGGTGGTGTTCTTTGGATGCTAAATGGAGGATTCCCAAAAGAGGTAAACACCAAAGCATTAAATAGTGGGCTAAGCCATTTAGCGGCAACTTGCGAAAAAATCTATAGCGCTACTAAATCGCCGCTATAGCCCGCTATTTAAGGGTTTTGGTACCTTTAGCGCGCTAATTCACTTAGTGGCATGGTGCAAAAAAATGCTATAGCGCCGCTATAACCCGCTATTTAAAACATTGGTAAACACGACGTTCATTGTTGTGATTCCAAAATTCTAAAACGTTACTTCTCTCCGCAATTCCAACCATTAGTTTATGCAGTCCTATTTTCAAAATTGCTAACCGGCCGTTGAAGCTGATTTTTCCAGAAGTTGTTTCAAAAGAGCACTCGCCTTTCATTAGGTCGCTTGATTAAGTGCTTACACTTTATGAAGCTTACCAGGAGTAAGATGAAAAGATTGTTGTGCTTTAAAGGTAGATATGAAGAAAGAACATGGTCACGCTGAATGAAATTATCTTGAGGCAATTATGAAGCTCAGCTTCTCAGTACGTTGGGTTGATTCAGTTGTGAGATCTGTTGGGCCAGTCACCTTTTCCTTCCTTTTTAACGGTGGAACATCTATATATAGACTTAAACTTAACCGAGGCATTCGTTAGGTTACTTAGGTAGACCATAGGGAAGTTACCATAAGGAAAAGAGCGCGTGCTACACGATCCAGTACATGGTCGGGATATAAGTAGTGAACTTTGCTCACGTTCCTGCGGGCAAATAGCTCCCGTGCGACATCTTTCCTACCTAATCGACGGACGGCGATATCGTTGGATTGAATAGCTCTGGTGCGACAACGTGGCGAGCACAAATTGCTCTACTGCGACATGGCTCTTAATCGCAATCTGTTAGGGTTAAGGGGAGTAGGGTGGGACCCACAACTATCCACGTCAGCAGCGACGACCGTTAGCTCCTCTTCCCCTGCGCGCGCATCCTCTTCTTCTTCTTCTTCTTCTTCTTCTTCTTCTTCTTCTTCTCCGGCGACGCAGCGCGGCAATGCCGGCGAGCTTTTCTCAACTGAATCTGACCCCAATTGAACTCAACTGAAGCGGACATACAACGAACTAAATTTTAACTAAAATTTAACTAAAACATGAGTTGATTACCGTTGATTACATAGCCAATTCCATGGCGGGCATACACATCATGCGGGACGCCGCGATAGCGTACTGGAGGCGGAGTTCATTGAGCTCCTCCTCCATGACACGGCGCGCGCCGACCTGCCGCTCCTCCTCCAAGCTGCATTGGATCACCTCCTCCGTGATCCAGAGCAGATCTTGCTCGTCGGCGAAGTCCCCGGGGAGGAGGCCGCGGCGCGGTGCGCGGTCCTGCTGCTCCTCCTCCTCCCTCTTCGGCGGCGGCAGCTGTGCCGCCATGGAGGAGCTCCCCGCGCCGGAGGAGTTTCCGTGCTCGTAGCGGCTGCTGCCGAAGACGGCCGCAAACTCCATACGGCGGTCGTACTCGACCACCTCGCGGCGGGCGAACGCAGGCGGCGCCGAGACGCCGTAGTTGGTGTACCTGCGCGCGCCGCGTTTCCGACCGGCGTCGGAAGCTGCGCAGCGCGCCCGAGCGGGGTCAGCCGTTCCGCTCCTCGTCGGAGCGGTTTCCACCGCCGGAATGGCCACCGCGTGAGCTCGAACCCCCACGCTTCATCATCGTCGGCCGGCGGTGTTGGATTTGTATGCGGCTGGGCTGGTTTGCGCCGCCGGCGGCGAGTGGGCGAGATCTAGAATAGTGGGGAATAGATAGGATGCGACACATTTGAGTGGATAAGAAGGGGAACGAGGCAACGTGTCCGGTGAGCGGTGGGCCGTGGGCCGTGGCGAAATGGAGCGCGAGTTGAGCCGTTGCATGAGATAAGGCCCACCGGTAAATAACTAAACACTGCAGCCAAAAAAAACACGCTAGCATTAGTTGGGCCGTGTAGTGAGATACAGCCCACCGAAAATAACTAAAACTGCAGGAAAAAAAACATGAAACCTTCGCACACAGTCTTCTTGTGTCATACAGTAAAGAAAAAAAAAATATAGATGTGGCTTACATACATTTCCACGAAAATGTGTTCACCCAAATGTGATATTTAGAACACATTAGTATGGATTTCAAGAGAGAGAGGAGGTGGGTTTAAAGTTTTTGAAAATGAAAATTGTCCAAAACTCACAGAAGCTTCATTTTGGTGTGACTAAGAAGTATCCAAGCTTGGATTTTCAATTTCACGTTTAAAACCTGTTTAAATGTTGGTCAAACTTAGGTTTGACCGATTTTGAAATAATCATAAAAAATTCAAAAAACATTAAAAAATGGAAAACCAGTGCACATGTTCTTACTTTATCATATACTAACAACTAAAATTTATTTGGCTGTTTTACACATGGTGGACAAAAGACTTGCTTAGAAATGGGGCTGTTTACCCTACCTTTCGAGCATGTTTGAACTCTCATGTGTGAAGAGAGGTGGTTTGAGATTTGCAACATTAAATTTTCAAAAAACTCACCAAAGCTTCATTTTGGTGTGACTAAGAAAGATCCAATCTTGGTTTTTCAATTTCATGTTTAAAACTTGTTTAAATGTTGGTCAAACTTGGATTTGACCGATTTTGAAATAATCATAAAATATTCAAAAAAATCAAAAAAAAAAAAAAACCAGTGCACATGTTCTTACTTTGTCATGTACTAACAACTCCAATTGATAAACATGGTCTAGATATAATTAAACAAAATATGCTTCAATGTGGTCTCAAATCTCAAACTATGAACTCTCATGTGTGAAGAGAGGTGGTCTGAGATTTGCAACATGAAATTTTCAAAAAACTCACCAAAGCTTCATTTTGGTGTGACTAAGAAAGATCCAAGCTTGGTTTTTCAATTTCACGTTTAAAACTTGTTTAAATGTTGGTCAAACTTGGGTTTGACCGATTTTGAAATAATCATAAAATATTCAAAAAAATCAAAAAAAAATTAAAACCAGTGCACATGTTCTTACTTTGTCATGTACTAACAACTCTAATTGATAAACATGGTCGAGATATAATTAAACAAAATATGTTTCAATGTGGTCTCAAATCTCAAATCTCAAACTATGAACTCTCATGTGTGAAGAGAGGTGGTCTGAGATTTGCAACATGAAATTTTCAAAAAACTCACCAAAGTTTCATTTTGGTGTGACTAAGAAAGATCCAAGCTTGGTTTTTCAATTTCACGTTTAAAACTTGTTTAAATGTTGGTCAAACTTGGGTTTGACCGATTTTGAAATAATCATAAAATATTCAAAAAAATCAAAAAAAAATAAAACCAGTGCACATGTTCTTACTTTGTCATGTACTGACAACTCCAATTGATAAACATGGTCTATATATAATTAAACAAAATATGCTTCAATGTGGTCTCAAATCTCAAATCTCAAATATTCAAAAAACATCAAAATAATAAAAAACCAGTGCAGATGTTCTTACTTTGTTCTTACCACATAAAATAGTATGAAATAATTGCAACATCCAAGGTGAAATTTTAAATTTGGTTGAACTGCAATCTGATTGGCTGGATTTTGTTTTTCTGAACACGAATTGGGCACGTTAGATGGACTGTTGGGCCGTGTCAATTCCAAATTGGCCCAGGATGCGCGCACGTTGGCATGCACGCGCGGAAAACGACGCCGTTTGCATGCATACGCGTCGGAAGTTAATTCATGCGCGTTGGAAGTTGATCAAACGCCGTTTTAATTGTGCTTTGGAAGATGATCAGACCCGGCGTTCATTCACACGCGAATTTAACTCTCTAGGCCGCCCGCCGGCCTCCCTCTCCGCCCTGTATAAAAGCTACAGTAATCCATGCCTTAAGCACACATCTCTCTCTCTCGACCCCTCTCTTCTATCTTCTATTCCAATGGAGACAGTAGCGCCCGTACCTCGGTCTCGGCTCTACTACTACACCAAAGAAGGCATGAACTTCAAAGTGTGGGTCACCCTCCGTGCATTTCGCGTGGAGAGGTGGATCCGCGATGTGAAGAAGTTCTTCTTCAACGCCGCACCGATCAAGGTCGTTGGACTCGATTGCGAGTTCACCGACTCTGTCCCGGGTGGAAAGAGGGATCTTCCACCCGAGAAAAGGCAGCGCGCCAGCGTCCTTCAACTATCGGTGGCGTCCGAGACCCTTGTATTCCAAATCTGCCAAGCTGATAGGGTGCCGCAGCTCCTCCTGGATTTCTTAGCCGACGAGACAATTAAGTTCTACGGCGTGGCTATCCACAATGACTTGCGGATGCTGCGCCCCTACGGAATTATTATTCCATCCGCGGTCGACCTCCAAATGGATCGCCGGAACCCAACCGGCAATCCTACTCCTAGTCTGTATGCCCTCTCCAATGCGATCGTTGGGACAAAACTCGAGAAGAAGAAGGAAGAAGAAGAAGAAGAAGAAGAAGAAGAAGAAGGAGAAGGGCAAGGACGACGAGGATGAAGAAGAAGACCTCCGGTTTCGCGGATGGAGCAACGTTCCATTGCGCTTCGATCAAATTCTGTATGCCGCTCTGGACGCTCGCCTCGGCTACGAGATTGCACGGAGGTGGGATACTTGAAGATGGAGTTGGCCCCGGAATTATCTATGTAATGGTGGCACGAGACTTATCGTGTTTATTTTGTTTTCAGTTTTTTTTGTCGTGTCGTGTCCCTGTAATTATCTATGTAATGGTGGCACTCGTTTGCATCTAATTTATTTATCTATATCGTGCCCAAAAATGGAGTACAAACATGCGTTCTTAAACACTAAAACGCAAAAGTGGCTGAAATGGCTCCTACACTTACTGGGCCTAATTAGATGGAGTTGGCCCATTCGTCTAACGGACACTGGGCTCTCGGAACTGAGATGGCCCACAACGAAACCTTTTATTTTTCTCAAAAAAAGAGAGACAGAGGTAGATTGAGATCGGCATCATCGGAATCTCAATCCGCGAGGTGGCGCGGGAGCTAGAAAGCGACATGGAGCTCGATTAACGACCGCCCGGAGCAGAAAGGGATCTCAAAACCTCCGCGCACGGCCCCTATATCTGTAGCACATGGCTATGCACAGAAATATTGCGACCGTCGGCAGCGCTCCCCAGCGAAGCCGTCCTCTCGGTCGCCCGCGCCCGGCACCTTACTACCAACAGGGGTCGCCGCCCACCTCTGCGTGTGGCCGCCTCCAACCCCGTCTCCCGCTCGGCTGATTCCTGCTCACCGATACGAGCTCCACCGCCGGCGTTGTTGCGCTGTCGCCGGAGAAGAAGGGGGATGAGAGGATGCACCGGTCAGGACGCATCTCTGTTTTCTATCAGCTGGTGAGGTGGGTCCCGCGCTCAGAGGTGCTCATGTGGGTCCTCTGCTGATGTGGATAAGTTGGGGGCCCCACCAGGCACACATAATTCCAATCGCTAATCTGTCCCTTGCGGTTAAGCCCTACTATCGCATAGGAGCTATTCAAACCACGAGATGTGTCGCGCGAGAGCAATTTCAGCCAACGACGTCGTGTCCTGGACAATTCCCCACAAAGACGTCGCATAGGAGCTATTCGCCCCGTTCCTGCGGACCAGTTGCTTAAAGTCTCATTGGGCTGCAGAGATCAATTGGGTTATCTCCATCATAAATTTGTTCAATTAAAAGTATAGGATTTCAAAATTTTCCAATCAACTATGCATTTATTTATATCTTTGTTGTTAGGTCACACATGTTAGCTTTGTGCCTATATCTATGGGTCTTCTGCACTATTGGTGATGTGTACAAAAAAAGTTCTATAAATTACCGCCGTTTTGCTAGGGAGGCCAGGTATGAGACGGAATGGAGAGAGTATGTGTTCATGCTTTTGCCTAGAGATACATAACCACGGGGCACCATATCTCCACTCTAGGATTCAGAGGCATAGGGGAAACGGTTGTCTTCACAGATGCCATCCGGTGGCTATTGCATGTCGCAAATGTGTGCAGAACCATCACGTCCTGCAGCAGGAGTTAGCCATTCTGCCGATACGAGAGAGATGCAGGGCTCCACTGCTGGAACGAGCACCATTCTGCTGGTGCCAATGATTGTTGTGAAGTCAAAGGATGTGGGTTTCATCACCCGTGATTGTCCCGCGTTGAGGAATTGTCGGACGATCAAAACATGTTGCACTAGATTGGTGTCATTTGGTTTGTCTTTGCACCAGATTCTTCATGTGAACGAGTGACTACTCTCAGTGGTGGTCATCTCTGAGAAACATGATGATAACAAATGCATCAACTGAATGCACATATCAATAAGTTATAGACATGTCGTCTTCCAGGGGCGGATACAGGATTTGAGCATATGGGGGGCGACGAGACAATGACTATATTTTTATAAAAATAATTTTTTATATCGATTTAAACACTATAACAAGTCGTATTTTGATGTTAAATAACTAGATTGCAAAGCTAATTGGACTTGCTGTTTTTATCCAAATAAACTTGAACAATAACAAAAATAATTAGATTTCATGCCAACATCTTGAATATATAGTCCTAGGTTAGTTAACACAAACCAGCGCCCAAACATATAGGCTAACTAATGCTAGCGCTTTGGGGCCTGTAGGCATAAGCTGTGAAATGTTAAACATGAAACGGAAAAATAACAAATCATTACGTTACTCGCCGTGGATCTCACAAAAGTATATGAACTAGTAGTACCTTTTGCTTAGTGGCATGTTGTGAGCCGTGAAACAATTAGACACTTGCCGGCGTGCATCGGCGATGTCGTTCTCGTCGGCACTCGACGAAGTGGCAGAGCCACACGGTCGCATAATACCCATGCGTGCATCTGCTACGACGCCAGACAACGTCAACGCATGCGTGCACCATATTGCATGATTAAGATTATTTTGTTTCTACCAGAGTGCACACATAATTATGTCGAAGAGACCAATTCAATCATCCCTTTACCATCATATGGCATCTTGCAAGCTGGATACCTCTACCGGAGATAATGGAAGCAGGAGATGTCTTATGGTACCCTGCTTCTAGTCATTGTCGCATCACCTTCGTTCCACCTCCTGTGGTGACAAAGAGGACGACTTTGAGTTGACACCAGCAAGAAAGAATGACTTGACGCCTCCATAAGCGATGCCATGTATACCTTGCCAAGCCAGGCTGAACCCGACCATAAGGTGTTTGTGTGTGTCAGTGTGGGGGCGGGTGTGGGGGGGATGCTGTGTGAGCTTAAAGTCATCACCATGTTAAGATTCAACCGTCTCATCGTTCACACGACCATGGTGGCTGCTACCTTTGTTCACAATACCCTAAGCCACCATCGGATTAGGGCACATGGTACCAAAACATGCCGTCCATATGATGTGCCTGACACAACCACACTTTCATTCAGACCCCACAACGAGTCGATCGATGCCCACGCCCACAGTGCAGACCAAGGTCAGCAGCACATAGCCCCAACCAAGCTAGCCGCCCAACCAGCACGTGTCGCGCCTCCCTAGGCGTGCCAAAGTGCTGCCCCAACCACTACCTTCTATATACTATAGAACTTATAGAATACACATAAAAATAGTGAAATCCATGGAGCTGGCTCAAAAGTTCTGCATTCTTCAAACATGACCTAAATAAGTTTGCATTTCTCCTTCTGTTTTTGCTATGTATCAATTTTGTATTCTTCATACATGACCAAAATGAGGTTGCATTTCTCCTTCTGTTTTCTCTATTTAAAAAAATAGTTAGAGCCAATTAATGAGCTTTAATTATACGTTTGACACAAATAAGTCGATAGGATACATGTGCACTCTCCCTCCCACAAAATAAGGCATGCAAATTTTATCCAAAAATCAACATATATTAAGTTTGACCAACCATATAGACAAAAATATCAACATTTAGAACACCAAATCAATATCAGTAGACCCAATTAATATAGAATATTAAAACTTAAATGTTATATTTTCTATAATATTGAATAAAATTATATTATGTTGACTTTTGACTAAAAATATATGCCTACATGACTTGTTTTCTGCAACTGATCGAGGCAATATGTATAACACAACGATTCAATAAGTTGGCATATCTTTGCATGAATTTTGGTCGATGGTCGGTTGTGTCTTCTCACCTTCTTACATTCTAGAAATCTTCATATGTTATCCAGCTTATTTTTTGAGGTGGCACATTTTTTGAGGTGAGAACCACTCTCTTGACTATTTTTGAATAATAACACATTAAGTGTGACAGCTACTCACCAGAAGCACATGTAGGGGCCTCCCAACAAGGTACATTGGTGTTATATAATGTCTCTGCTCGTATACATATGTACACTCAATTAACATTGGAGATACGTTTGGACGTAGTTTTCATCAGAGCTATATCAGTGGACACTTCAAATTTATTGTCTTCCATTCAAATACTGACGAGGTCTCTCTAGTTGGTGAGTGATGATGCTTCAAAGAGAGATTCAGTATGAAACTCCAGGAACTCTAAATACGCGTGTGAGGCATCGGGAGTGCACTAGTCACGAAACTGTTTCTTGGCACATGTCACACAATAGGTGCACAACGTCTAAAGAAGGGGAAAACATGAAGTTGGAGGAACCCTCGCTCTAAGCTCTTGTCAAGCATGAGCAATGTGGCCAGGCGTAGAGCCCATGCAAACACATATCCACAACAGATGCCTACAACCATGGATGTGCGGACCAGTGACCTCCCAAGCAATTTCTAGCACACTTCTTTTGGGCTTCTGGGAGAAGCTTCTCCCCTTGCAGTTTCTTCTAGAAGCCTAGACCCGAATGTGTTCCGTCTTATAATTTAGTCACCAGTTTTTCCGTGAGAAATTCAAACCCCGAATGTGTTAGACGGAAGGCTCGAAATGGGACTGACTTTGAATTAACGAAGCCATCAAACCGGCTAGGACCAGTTACAACTTTCACACACGCACTAGGGATGTCAGCTTTACAAATCAAGGAAAAAAACAACAGAATAACACAAACGAAAAACTTCTCCGATAAGCCACCGGAGAAGCCCAAAGGAAGTGCGCCTTAGTGACCTGCCAAGGCTACCACATGTCTTGCCATCCGCGCATGGTGGGAGAGAAGGTCACGAAATTTAGAACGAGTTCTCCGCCGCCAGGCTGAATATAACAACTCGCTTGGGACAACTGTGCTGAACAAGCACACATCGGTTTGCATCTAGCTAGCCACCTTTGTTCTTTGTGTGTAACGTAACCGTCAGTCTTACTGCAAGGAGTTCAAATTACTTCTTTTCCGATGAGAGTCTTCCAACCGTATCTGCAATCAGCTCCCCTAGAGTAAAGGTCACACTTTTGATATCATGGTTCATGAGCCTACATACATGCATAAATTGTTGACTTCCCCGTATACCCCGATTTTATATGTCCTACTTAACTAATTTAAAGATTGAAATAAGTATATGTATATGAGGAGGAATAAACTATTGTGTCAGTGCTCTTCATCGTGATTGACCCGCATCATAAGATATTACTACTAAATTAGATGCACGGAGGAGAGTTCGTAACAGTCCATCCGCTAAATTTTTCCAGCCAATTGTGCGCCGATGATTCCACCTTTTTATTTCCAAATGGTGCGTAAGTTGAGACTTTTCTAACTCTTTAGCTGAGTTAGTATTGTTGGTTCTGTTTTCGACACATAGAATGTACTAATATCGATAAGAGACCAATTATTTCTAGTTAGTTTCTCATCAATATGTTATAAAAAACTAATCAGGACACTCAATATGCACATAAAAAATAGGCCACAATGATCAATCACTCACGGCACCCGGAACCAAACCAGCCAACAGTCAGAACTACAAAAGAGATTATCCAAAAGCTACGACTCTAAAAAGAAAGTGCACAAGCGTCATCGTCATCCAATCTAAAGTTGTAGGCCAGGAGAAAGTCCGAACTCGCTTAAAAAAGTCCAACATGGAAATCATCCCTGCCAGGTACAACCAATGAAGGCCAGACCTATGGTTTTCATCCTGAGTATCGAGTCTTGGCACTCGAAAAACACCATCAAACTGAACCCCGGAGTGTTGCCACCCCCATCGAGGTCGTTGCTGCAAAGCACCAATCACCGAGACTCACATGCATATGTGCAGTTCGAACATGAACATCGTTTGCAGCCATGCCCGCGCAACAATTTGTAAAGCAATGTCTTCGTCACATACAAAATTTTGCTTCGGCCAATATTGTTATTCCTATCATAACCATTTTGACATTTCCGCGTCTGCCAACATCTGAAAAATTGCAGGCATCGACATGTCTCGGAAATCTTAATGGCATTACAATATGCTTGTAGATATAAAGACATGAATCGTAGAATAATCAAAACCACGATTAAGATGTTGCTTGCATCGTAACCTTGATTCATAATTACTATCTTATTATTACTTAGGAACATAATAATATACAATATTAAAGCTCACGGTAACTCTTCGAAGATGTATTGATATCTAAAAAGATGTGTAATATTTTGCAAGCCACGTGATAATCATAGAGTATATTGAGAAATGTGGCCACCGTCAATTTCAGTACGTCTAAGGTGCACTATGAAGAAAAAATTGCAAGGGTGCTGAAAGTCGTGGTGATTTGCTGTCAAGTCTACCAAAATTGGCTTTATTGGGATGAATGAACTTTATAGAAGTTCTAGAACGCATAAAAACGGTGAGATTGATGGAGCTGCCTGAAAAGTTGTGGATTATAGTACATGGCCTAAATAAATTTGCATTTCTTCTGTTTTCTCAAGTGATCAATTTTAGATCCTAAAATAAACTTTAATTAGACACTCCACACAAATAAGTTGTTAGCATACATGTACGGATAAACCAGATACTGGATAAGTTAGCGCATTTTGTCATAGATTTGCCTCATTGCCCGATTGTGTTTTTTCACTGTATTTCTTACTTTCTAGATTTATTTATATATGTAGAACAACTCTCTTGTCTTATTTTTGAATAATAAATTAATAACACATTAGTGTGGAACCTACCCAGCTCATCCAAACACATGTACGGGGCTCATTAGCAGGTATATTGGAGTTATATAATTTGTGTGCTCATGTATATATATACTCCAACATTGGACATCTTTTGTACGTATGTTCCATCTTAGCTCTATCAATTGACACTTCAAATTTCTTCCTTTCCATTCAAGCTCTCACGATATCTCCGGTGGTGCTGCTTCAATGAGAGATTTACATTTAAGTTGTAGCAACTCTAAATACGCGTGTGAGGCATCAGGAGTGCACTAGTCGTCCACTTGTATCTTGGAGCATGTTGCACAGCATATGCACGATGTTTCAAGCAGGGGGAAAGGATGAGAGTGGAGGAACCCTTGTTGTAAGCTCTTATCAAGCCTGAGCAGCGTGGTTACCACTAGAGCGCTTGCAAGCATATATCCACAACAAACAACTAGAGCAAGTGATGCACTGACCTGTGATCTCCTGAGTAATCTTAGCGAGCTGCCAAAGTTATGGCCTTCCTTGACGGCTGACGATGGTGTCCGACAAGGTCACCGTAATATGATTTCGAACGAGCTCTCCGGCGCCTGGCTGAATTGGAACGACAGCCGGAAATGTAAAATCTCGGGCGACAGCCACACTGAACTAGCATGCGTCAGTTTGCATCTATCTAGCCTCCTTTGTTCTTTGTGTGTGATGTCAATGTCACTACGGGGAGTTCAAATTTCTTTGTCTCTGATGAGAGTATGTCGAACGTGTCTGCCATCAGCTTCCCGACAATAAGGTCACACTTTGATATCATGTTCATACTAAGGTTCGAGAGCCCACAGAGATGCATAAATCGCGAATTCTCTGTTTGCTCTGGATTTTATGTGCTCTACTTGACTTATTTAAAGTTTGAAACATGTATATGTATAGGAGGAGAACTAAACTATTTTGTCAGTGTTCTTCATCGTGATTGACCCGCTTCATAATATATTACTTAGATGCATACGGAGCAGCGTTTGCAACAGCCCATCCACTAAATTTCTCTAGCCAATTCAGAGCATGTGTTTCTGCAGATGATTCCACAATTCTTCCCAAATGGTGGAATGTTAAAGTGAGACTCCTCTCACTCTTCAGCGGAGTTAGCGTTTGGTTCTTTTTTCGACTAATATCAATAAAATATCAATTACACCTAGTTTGTCCACCAACATAATGTTAAAAACTGGTCATGACATAAAAAAAATGCATGTAAATAGTGATAAGCCACTCGTAGAAGTCAGAACCAAACCAGCAATACAACAACCAGTACTACAGAATAAATTCTCCAAAATCCATGGCTCAAAAAAGAAACAGTGCACAAGCGTCATCGTCACACAATAAATTATTCTACTCCCTTTGTACCATAATATAAAACTAGCTGGGTGGCCCGCGCAATTGCGCGGCTAGATGATAAAACGCTTCACATGTTATAATTGGGAATGTGAGGCTTCAAAGTAATGTTAATTGATGCACGTGCGAGAATTTGCTTGTGGCATTGGTGTTTCTCATTTAGACGAAATATTCTTCAGTGGAAGACGACGTTCGCGTCGACAGCGAGGTGCCCGTTGCGAATTCGTCAATCTCAAGACTCAACCCGTCGGCTTGGTACTTTGGAAGTGCTCATAGGGATGGTTGTGTGCACGTGTATGTGAGCGTTTGTGTTTGTGGTGTGTTTCGCACAAAAAAAACTTTGATGCACTGCGCACTCTACCCTTGAACTCTTTTTTTTTCCTTACACTCCTTCAATTGAATGTGACTACCTAATTTCTGCTCCTTCTTGATCAATCGCTAGTAGTATAGTACTCAAGTAGAATAATCCAATATAATGTACTTATGAGAGCCCAAAATGAACCGATATATAATATGAGACTTTAGTATAAAGGATAAATTGACAAATCTATTTATTCAATAAAGCTAGAAGGCTGGCTCTATTCCGCTTCCACCTCAAGAATGATGTATCATATTTTGATTACACGGAAATAAAGCTACTAGGCATGCAGTCATTTAGAAATTCAATTGTGATGTGTAATACAACCATCATTTGCTTAAAAAGGATCCATTGGCTGTCAAAATGAAAAACAAATGACATATATAAAGAAAAAGCTACATGATCTGTCAAAGTTAATAAGCTCTCTCAGTTGTTGTTTTGAGCAAACATAGCATCACCAAAGAATTCCTTACAAGGTGGAGAAAGTCTACAATATGACACAAAGCAGTTAGCTATACACTTATATATATGCAAGTAAGGGTAACGGAAACCATATAAACTGAATCCACCAGATCACAAATGTAGAAAGTATCTGAGGAGCACTAATTATATTTGTTGATAGCTCTGGCTCTTTGCAACAACATACATGAAGCATCACCAAACATAACGTCAGAGAGTCGAGAACTCAGGTTCTGTCCATTATTCAGATTAAGACACTGAGAAATACTTGAATCATGAAATCAGTATATTGGGACATGAGGAGTACACAATTACCAACAAAATTTCTCATGCGTACCGCACAATTCAACAATTCTAGGACAGTGGATGATGAATTGATGATTTCGCCAGACGTGCCATCAACCTGTGGCCATCCTATCATCCTTGCCAAATATACATCTAGCAGCACCGATTTTGATAGCTACCTGCAACAAAACACATGAAGCATTAGAAAAGCAAGCAAAACTAATGCAACCTTCTCCCATACAATATTAACTCTCGTTTTTTAAATACTAATAAATAACATAAGTCATAAGTGAGAACACGAAAAGAGATGTATATGATTCTTATAGCACAAAGTGCGCAGCAAATCCTAAGTAAATATACTTAAAAAAATTACTCATGAAAGACAAAACATTAGTTCTTTGTGTGCTTGCTATTTTGGTGCATTTGTTGGCATCAAAGTTTATGTCATATTAACAATTCAAGATAAACTTAAAGCCTGCTCTTAAAATTCAGGGTCCCCAAGTAATTTAAACTTCATTACTCTCTACTGCTCATTGTAAAGATGTCTATGTTGAGAACAATTTCAGGATAAAAATATAGACATAACATTGAGAAGAATGTTCAGCATTTTTTTCCTCTTCTGATGTAATACGCCAAACCCAACAATATTAATCTGTTGAGTTAATCTCTTTTATCATTTTCTTATGCTAATCAATCCATTATAAGTATCAATTGCTGGATTTTTTTTGAAATAATTTCTGGAATACCGGTTTGCACATATATATCAGTATACAGTAGAAACCGAGAAGAAAGAACACCACCTCAATCCTTGTCATTCTTCTCATGTATATTTGCACCAGCTTCTCGAGCAGAAATAAAATTCACGTCAATAGCAGCTCCTGAAGTCACAAAGTACATAATAAAAAAATTGTTGAGTTAATCTCTTTTATCATTTTATTATGCTAATCAGTCCATTATAAGTATCAATTGCTGGTCTTTTTTGAAATAATTGCTGGAATACCGGTTTGCACATATATATCAGTATACAGTAGAAACCGAGAAGAGAGAACACCACCTCAATCCTTTTCATTCTTCTCATGTATATTAACACCACGTAATAAATTATTAACCTTGTTGATATGGACAGTCAAGATACTTTATTGGTGCATGCACAAAAATACATATCATGTACTCTTACCATCCCTCGACTTGATGGGTACAATTGGATGGCTGTACGAACATGGCGCCGTGAAAGCACAAACTTCCGCCGATTGCTGCCGTCAGGTGTATAGACAACCTCTAAAAAAAGGCGACGGGGAAGAGGATTTTTTATTTCTATTGTACCCACTGAATCAATCAAAATTATGAAAGCAGGTTAGTGGATCAATTTTATTAAAAAAAAAGTTAGTGAATCAATTGGATTGAGGTCAAGATCAGATGCGCACCTGGTTTCGCCGTGACCATACATGCATCGAGAACGATCTGCGTATTCACGCCGACTGAGACGCACGTTATGGCTCCTTGACGGGCTGCTCCCTGGAAGCTGATGGATCAACCTATTATGGTCCTGGCCAATTATATCCGGCAAGGATCTGAAGCTAGATGGAAAGCTCGCTGCTAAGAAGAATTGATGGATGGACTCGATGCATCACGCTAACACTCAAAGAGTAAAGTATTGCAGAAGGCACATAACCAAATCGAGAAGAAGGCGAAGATCTCAACTAACCCGCGTGCAACGGAAGAACGCAATAGAAATTTTCTTTTGACGTGCCTTGGAAGGGCGTGACTTCTTGCTGCCGTAGATTTAGCTCAGAGTTGACGATTCTTTGCTTGTGTGCTTCCGAATAGCTGAGCGTCATGGCGATGTCGCCTTCCGAATAGCTGGGCGCCATGGCGTCGTCGCTCTTCCGCATAGCTGGGCGTCATGGCGTCGTCGCGTGTGTTCCAGATCTCGATGGAAGGCCTGGTATACTGTGTGTTGTTGCTTTGCCGGTGATCGCAGATGGTTTCGTATCATTGTATACATGCCTATCAACGTACCGGCCAGATAACATTAGTTAAATCAGAATCCAGCTTGGATACGTCCCTGTTGTTTGGAGACGTGGGGGAAAAGGACGACGTATATGAGCATGAAAAATTGGGACCGACGACTGGACGTTCGGAAGATTAATCCTGTCCATTCTTTTTTAGTTGATTAGGCCTAGCTAATCTACACCGTTGATTGTTTGTTGTTTTAATAATATAATAGATGTTTTAGCCTGTTTGGATTGTTTTTTCAGCCTGTCTCCTAGACTCAGTCGAGTTGTTTTTTTAAAGACATGTTTGCAGATTTAGATGGAATCTATAAGTCGCAGTGTATTCCAATACAGACAATATATGGATGTATAAAGACAGATTTTAGTGTGTAGATTCACTCATTTTGCTCTGTATGTAGGCCATATTGAAATACCTAGAACATAATATAGTATGCTCTGGAGGGAGTAAAATTTACCCACGAGAAAGTCCAAACTCTCCAAAAAATAGCCTCCAACATGGAAATCACCACTGCCACATACAAGCAATGAATGTCGGACCTGACATTTTCACCGTTAATATCGAGAGTCGAAAAGCACCACCAAACTGACTGCTCCGAGTGTTGCCACCCCCTGTAGGCCGCAGCCGCAAAGCACCAATCACCGAGACTCACATGCACATGTGCGGTTCCAACATGAACACCGTTCTGCAGCCATGCCCAAACAAAAATTTATGAAGAAATATCTTTGTCAATCCAAAACTCTGCTTCCACCAATATTGTTATTTCAGTCATAACCGTGTTGACATTTCCTGCCTTTGCCAACACCATGAAAATTGCAGGCGTCTATATGTCCCATGGAAAGTAAAAAATCTTACGGGCATTACTGTTAGATATAAGGAAATGAATCGTTGAATAATTGAAACGAGCGATTAAAATGTTACTCACATCTTAAACATGACCCATCATTACTATTTTGTTATTTTTTAGGAACATAATAATATACAAATAAAGCTCAAGGTATCTTGTTGAATATGTATTGATATCTAAAAGGTTTGGTCCTATTTTGCAATGAATAAGATAAGAAAGAGGAACAAATATATACAAAAGATAACATTAAGACTTTAAACACACTAAAGATGGTTCCCCCGCATTTACGATGGCCCATGTGGTACTTTTCTAAATTATGACACATCAAATGTGTTAGCTACTTAGCTCACCGGAAGCACATGTGTGCGTAGGGGGCTCAACACTAGGTATGTCCTTATATGATGTTATATGATGTCTTTGCTCGGATATATATACTCCATCAACAACCATATACCTTCGATATATTGTTTCATGCATGTAGTCTCCAATAAAGTTCTCACGAGGTCTCTCTAGCTGGTGACATTTCAAAGGGAATTTCACACTATGAAATTGTAGCAATTCTGAATGCCCTTGTGAGGCATCGGGAGTAGACTAGTCGCTGCCTTAGGAGATTCCACTTGTGACGCAGTAGTGAAAGCACAGTCAACGCAAGTGAAACCCTGAGAGCAGAGGAAACCGCTCTGTATGCTCTTCTCTAGAACGAGCACACTGGTCACACCTATAGCGCTTGCAAGCACATATCCACGGCTAAAACCCTCGGCACGTGATATCGTGTTCACCGACCTCCCGATACTGCTCGGTGGGCTGCCAAAGTTATGGCCTTTCTTGACATCCAACGAGTGTTGGTGAGAAGATCACGGTGATTAAACTTTGGACGACCTCTCGGAAAGCAGGCTCGCGTGAACGCCTAGGACGTTGAAAGGCTGATCCCCGTCCGCTCCAGCCATATACACACCTCTGTAAATATGTCTTTGTTTCATAAGTTGAAGACACAACCACGAACAGATCAAATTTGTACACCTGTGATAATTTAAAAAAAAAGGAGTGGAATTTGCAGCATTAAAACCAAATCATTTGTACATAAAAGAAATGATCAAATAATGGCAAACACTCCCACCATAAGTTGAATTCTAAATTTGTGATCAATACCCGGTAACTAGTTTCCAAAATGTTTGCATACCACGTGGTATGTATAAGTCAGAATCCAACTGGATGAATGTAGAAACTTACACTGAAAAAGAAGTGCTTAATTGTCTCATCATGGTGACAAGATCCACACTGTAAATTTCCGTGTCAAATGTGTTTTGCTAAATAATTATCCTTGATACATGTCATTAATATAGGAGTTAATATGGGCATCGAGAATACAATCGTTATCAAATGGTGTTATACTCTTGCTCTTAGGCCTTTGCCAATGTCGGTATCTTGGCGTGAAATCATAGGGAAAACGATGATGTGGCATTGTGATTAAATAAGAGAGAGAAGGGTGCCGTATGTTAGCATGGAAACGACTCTTAGCTCAAGTAACTAGACAAAGCAATTAATGAATCGATCATGTGTGGCTCGTCTGGCTTCTCCGCTCTATACCAGCCAATATTATCGCTTAAACTATTAAATGAAACATCTCTAAGAGACTTCACTTAAGAGACAACGCATTGTACCCGTTGTATCTAAATTTCTAATATCTCCTAGGATATTGTGCTATGAAACAATGCATTGGGAGAGGCCTTAGTGTATCTTTGATGATGTTCTTGCACAAGCTGCCGAGGTGGTGAGTAATCTAAAGTAGAATGGCAATGCTATTAGGATGCATGAATGTTTGTAGAAGCTCTGTGTACTCCCTCCGTCCCGTTATTAGGATGCATGAATTTTTCTGTTTCTAGAGGGCGTGGCATGGCACCCATGGTTTTGTTCCCCACAGACAGCCCTAGAGAAACCATGTTTTGAAAACTCGGGCCTTATATACCATAGAAGTAATAATTAGTTCTCCGCACCACACCAGTCGCTATAATGAAAAGTTTCTGCACGTACTGGTATGAACGTGACGGTAACTGAAATCACGGATAGATATAAATTGTATTACCAGTGACTAGTAGCATCTTTTTATATTCGACTATTACGGTTACCGATCGAGACATGTTCAGTGTAGGAAGTTAAGAGAGGGTTTTGGGGGAAGCCTCGCACGTTGAATACGTGGGGTTCCGGTTGTTTATAAAGGGCTCAAAGGCCAATTAGGGTTAGGTTACATTGCGGTAGAGTTAGGGTACAATACGGCTACATACAACATATATACAATCTAACACCCCCCGCAGTCTCAGCGGGAGGTTTCTGAACGCAGAGACTGGACCGAAAGTCGAGGAAGAGCTGACTCGGTAATCCCTTTGTTATCACATCAGCAAACTGAAGAGCTGACGGTACATGAAGAACTCGAACATCACCAATGGACACCTTCTCACGGACGAAGTGTATGTCAATCTCAATATGCTTGGTGCGGCGATGTTGAACTGGGTTAGAGGACATGTAGATCGCAGAAACGTTGTCACAGTAGACAAGCGTGGCAGAGCGGAGAGGACGATGGGGCTCCTGAAGAAGTTGCCGTAGCCAACAACATTCAGCCACGACGTGAGCAACAGCCCGATACTCGGATTCAGCACTAGAACGGGAGACAGTGGTCTGACGCTTCGATGACCAAGAAATCAAACTATATCCATAGTAGACACAGTAGCCAGAAGTCGAACGCCGAGAGTCGGGGCAGCCAGCCTAATCAGCATCAGAGTAAGCTGTCAGGGTGGTCGATGAAGATGCATGGAGATGAAGACCGAACTCCATGGTGCCACGGACATACCGGAGGACCCGCTTCACAAGAGCAAGGTGAGGAGCATGCATGTGGAGACATATCTGTTGTACCGCGTACGAGATGTCCGGCCGTGTCAGAGTGAGGTACTGAAATGCTCCTGCAAGACTTCTGTACTCAGTAGCATCAGAAATGAGATCACCATCTGCATCAGGGAGCTTGGAGTGGGTGTCGATGGGTGTCACGGCAGGATGACACTCGGACATACCAGCTCGACGGAGCAAATCCGCAGCATACTGACGTTGAGAGAGGAACAGTCCATCTGAAGAGCGACTGACAACAATGCCAAGAAAGAAGTGTAAGTCACCGAGATCTGTCATAGCAAACTCACTGTGAAGCTTGGCAAGGAGCAACTGCAGAAATGCATTCGAGGGTACCATTCAGGAATGCATTCTTGACATCAAGCCTACGAATAGGCCAAGAATTTGAGATGGCAATTGTGAGAACCATTCGGATGGTAGCAGGTTTCACCATAGGACTGAAAGTCTCATCGTAGTCGATGCCGGGATGTTGAGAGTATCCAAGAACAACCCAACACGCCTTGTATCGTGCCAAACTGCCATCAGAGTGAAATTTGTGCCGGAAAATCCACTTTCTTGTGACAACATTGGCACGAGGCGGGCGAAGAACAAGCGACCATGTGTTGTTGTCGAGGAGGGCCTGACGCTCGTCAACCATGGCCTGACGCCAACGGGGATCCTGCATAGCATGTCGATACGTCGTGGGCACAGCAGCGACAGTGGTGTCGGTGGCGGAGAGACTCATCCGATCAGCCGGGCGAGACACACGCCCAGAACGTGTCGTCTTGGTTGCTAATGAAGGAGGGGTCGTACCAGTAGCAGTTGCAGTCGTCATGGACGTAGCAGCGCGGCCCTTGCGGAGAGCACCAGGGGGCCGAGGCGCGGCAGAAGATCCTGCCGTGGCAGGCGGTGGTGCAGCAGCGGGTTGGGGCACCGCAACTGTCAGTGTCACAGCCACAGACGGGGTCTGTGGCGGGGAAGATGGTTGTGCTGAGGCCCCTGTTGGGGAAACAGCCGCTCGATCTTCCATGAGGTCAGTGAAGAGGAAATCGAGACGGCGAGGCGACGATGTCGACGGTGTCGCTGATCCTGTTGTTAGCTGAAACAGAAACAGCTTCATCGAAGACAGCATGGCGCGAGATGATGATTCTTCCCGAGGATGGATCGTAGCAGCGGTAGCCACGATGGTTCGACGGGTAGCCAAGAAAAACACAGGGAACGGAGCGAGGACTGAGTTTGTGTTTGGCAGTGGATGCGACATTGGGGTAACAAAGACACCCAAAAACACGTAGGGTTTCATATGGAGGAACAACACCGTGGAGGCGCGTATAGGGCACCGTAGAGGAGATGGCTTTGCACGGTCTACGATTTAGGATATAGGTGGCTGTGCCGAGAGCTTCGGCCCAGAAGGTGGCTGGAAGATGTGCGTGAAACATCAGGGTGCGCGTCGTGTCATTGACAGTGCGGATAGCTCGCTCAGCCTTGCCATTTTGCTGAGAAGTATACGGGCAAGAAAGACGGAGGTGGGTGCCATGCGTTGCGAGAAGTTCATTGATAGTGTGGTTTAGAAATTCAGTGCCGTTGTCGGTTTGGATGGATCGAATTGATTTTCCAAATTGGGTGCGTGCATACATGAAAAAAAATTGAGTGTACAGGAGACACAAGATTTCTGCTGTAATGGAAAGCACCAATAATAATGTGAGTAGTCATCAACAATTACAAGGTAATATCGATAGCCAGAGATACTAATAATGGGCGATGTCCACAAATCGTAGTGTATCAAATCAAAAACAGCACTAGAAATTGAAGTAGAAGAACTAAACGGCAACCGAACATGTTTGCCAAGTTGACAAGCGTGGCAAACAGATGAACGGCACACTTTATTACCCTTAATGAACGAAGAACTCTGGAGAGACGACATGGCATCGTGACCAGGGTGACCAAGGCGTTGGTGCCAGAGATCAGCACTGGCGGTGGCGACTAAAGCAAAAGCTCGGCATGTGGAAGTGGTGTTGGAAAAGGTGTAGAGATCTTCCTCACTATTGCAGCGAAGAATCTCGCGACGGGTCTTCAGGTCCTTCACAGAGAAACCAAATGCGTCAAACTCAACAGAACAACGATTATCACGTGTAAATTTGCGAATCGAAAGAAGATTGCGAATAGGGTGCGGAACAAG
The DNA here is from genome assembly GCA_947311845.1 of Poa pratensis. Lineage (NCBI taxonomy): Eukaryota > Viridiplantae > Streptophyta > Magnoliopsida > Poales > Poaceae > Poa > Poa pratensis. Next base: position 14,633,222 of record CAMZMU010000039.1, on the reverse strand, counting down.
AAGAACGTGATTGAGTTTAAACGAGTGTCCACTAGGTGTGTGAAGAGACGTGTGACCCGAGGAATAAATAGGGACACTTTGGCCGTTTCCGACCGTAACATGATGAGGACGAGAGAGAGAAGTAGGAACGGTGATGTTACCCTCGTCGTTGGTCATGTGGGAGGAGGCACCGGAGTCCATGACCCAGCCACCTTGCTGGAGTGCAAGGTTGTTCATCGCGGCGATCAGAGCGCCGCTGTCCCGGGCTGGCGAGGCGGACGACGAAGTGGTGGAATGGTACACAGGCGCTGCCGTCGTGTTGTACGCCTTGGGACGGGGGCCGAGGATGCTCGGAGCCGACGGAGCACGCCACTGACCCGCACCCGGCGAGAAGCAGAAACCCAGGGTCCGGCATGGGCGGGGTTGGAGGCGCAGTTGTTGTTGGAGTTGTCGCCTTTGCGGCCGTTGTTCTTGTTCTTCGGCTTGATGGCGCAGTGGGGGACATTCAGGACGGTGTAGTCCGCCGAGGACCATGCAGCGTCGGTTGGAGCGGCGGCGACAGTGCCGTCGATATGGCTGAGAAGACCGGCGCGGCCGAGAGATGCCCGCATGTAGATCGCCCACTTCGTGTAGTTGCCTGCGTCGAAGGAGAGGACGACGGGGGCAACTTGGCGAGGCGTGCCGCCAAGGAGGATCGCAGAGGAGGAGGCGGAGACGAGGGCGCCGGAGGAGCTGTTGGTAGCCGCCGAGGAGGTCATCGTGGGCAGCGGAGGTGGAGGCGGCGGCGAGCTAGGTTTAGATCGGTTTTTAGGTTGATACCATGTAGGAAGCTAAGAGAGGGTTTTGGGGGAAGCCTCGCACGTTGAATACGTGGGGTTCTGGTTTTTTATATAGGGCTCAAAGACCAATTAGGGTTAGGTTACAATGCGGTAGAGTTAGGGTACAATACGGCTACATACAACGTATATACAATATAACAGTCAGAGTATTGTGCTTTTTTGGAGTAATCTTTGGGCCTATCATGCCTCAGCAGCAAAGGAATATTAATTTACAATATAATGTAGAGTAAAAATCAAAATATGCAAGTACGTTGCACGAAAAAGGAACGTGGACTAATATATCTCCCATCAAATCAATGAATTTGGCTTAATTTTAGACTTCTCACGATCTCGATGAGACAAAAAAAAGGCCATATTATAGATTTGCTTCGTAAAAGATTACTACAGAAAGAGCCAGGTTTTGCGAGACTGTTCGGAATGGTATTGCAAACCTGCGTATTGAGCCTGGTTTTACGTGATTGTAGTGAACATTCTAAATCATGACTAATATACACATTTCAAAAAGGTAAAATTGTTACTATAGAAAGAAGCCCAAAGGGAAAATTGGGTGCACTAAGGAATGATCAGTTACAAAAATTTGAGAAGATTCTATTTTTTTATGCACTTGTAATGTGTACTACACACGAGTCAATTTGTTTGTATTCAAGGTCTGCATGTTTATAACCTGTCCATGCATCTCTTTCGCGTCTAAAGTGTAGTCACAGTTGGTCTTTTTTTTAGATGACACAATTGGACATATTATCAGGAATTCAGGATACAGAACGAACCAGCTGAAGTCCAGACTAAGGCCGGCAATCGGGTCGGGTTTGGTCGGGTCGACCTCTTCCAGACCCATGCCCGTTTAACAAATGGGCAAGCTTCTCTGCCCGCGACCCTGCCCATGGGTCAGATTTCATGCCCATGCCCATGCCCGTCGGGTCGCCCGTCGGGTCTGCATACAACAGCTCCTCATGTCAATTCTGGAGCAACGGCGCGGCGGGTCAGCGCCGCCATTTTGCTGCCGGGAAAGGGAGGGGAGCGGAGACCGGAGAGCACCGTGAGGCGTGAGCACTGAGCACTGAGCAGAGAGAGAGAGAGAGTAGGGGAGAGGGATTGCGGCGGGGACGGGGAGAGACTGGGGAGGGACACGGTCACACCTAGGGTTAGTGGCTTAGTGCGGTGCGTGTTGGATTTGGACTGTTGGGCTGGGCTGGAAATTACATGGGCTCTGGTCATGTCTTACTATGAGACCCCACATGTCAGCTAATCGGGTTACCCATCGGGTCGCCCATGGGTACACATGTCTGCCCATACCCTACTCATGACTAATCGGGTCGCCCACGGGCGAGACCCATGGGCGAACATAGCGACCCATACCCTGCCTATTAGAGTCGGGTGCCCGTGGACGGACGTGCCCATGGGCGGAATTGCCAGCTTGAGTCCAGACCCGACCGGCAGGAAAGAACTAGTTCTGTAGTAGTGAAAGTCCAGATAGCTCCCTGCAATACAGCCTAATAGAGAATGGAGTATTTGGATTTTTCAGGAAACAATAGGTGCACCTGCCTAATAGACCTACACCTACCAGTGGCTGTAGTCACAATAGTAACATTAACGCCTCCTCCTGAATTCATGAATGCGCCACCGCTCATCTAGGCAACTCTCTTCTTCTTAATTAATAGATTGGGGCAAATCCTTACCCCGTTTCAGAAAATAAAATAAAAAGCGCCACCGCTCATATAAACTTCTATATATCACATGCACTCGACACTATGTATGTGTAGTTCCTTTCTTCGTTATTTGTCCAGGCCAGTTAAAATCTGCCCCAACAAAAATCTGCGTAGCAAAACAATTCCCTCAGGGAAATTTGATGTGTGCAAGAGTCAAAGAAGTCCGGCTGGGTATGTGAGACATCGAGAATGCACTTGTTATCAAATTGCGGTACACACATGCACTGATTTTTTCTTGGACTAGGTGATTGTGTTGAACTTGCACGCTGGACTCTGTCGGTGACAAAGCCCAGCGATCATCTCAACCTCCTGGAACGCGTCCTCAGTCATGCACGGCACGCTCCCATGCTGAACGCGTCCATCACGCACATCCTGCTCAACTGGTGCGGCACTCTGGCTTCACATCCTCTTTTGTAACTTAAGCTTGACTTCCGGCATATACTTATTCAGGTGATAACTATGATTAAAGTTCGTTTCCGCTTGAAAACTACGTCCGCTTGATTTCTCTCGCTCTTTAGCTGAGTTAGTGTTTGGTTAATTTTTTGACACATTGAATGTATCAATATAACAAGATACCAATTACTTCTAGTCTATGACCAATATAACGTTAAAACTAGTCAAGATATTAAAAATGCACATAGAAAAAATGGGCCACAACGATCAATCTCTCACATCAGGCGGAACCAAACCAGCAATAGAAACACTAGAACCACAAAAGAGATTCTACGAAAACTACACCTCCAAAAATAAGCAGTGCACAAACGTCATCGTCACCTAATAAAAAATTGTAGTTTCTTACCCGTGAGAAAGTCCAAACGCTAAAAAAAAGAGTCAAACATTAATATCACCACTGCCAAAGACAAGCAATGAAGGACAAACCTATGTTTTTCACCTTGAATATTGAGGGACTCGAAAAGCGACTTCAAATTGAAAGTCCAGAATTTTTTGCAATACAGCCCAAGAGAGAATGTTGAATTTTCAGGAAATAATTGGTGCACCTGCCGATAGAGCTACCTGTAGTCACAATGGTAACGCCTTCGCTTGCATTAATTCTTGAATACGCCACCGCTCATATTTACTCCTATATATATCACATGCAGTCGACACTATGTATGTGTAGTTCCTTTCTTCGTTATTTGGCCAGTTAAAACCTCCCCTCAACAGAGATCTTCGTAGCAAGCAATTCCCTTATGAGAAATTCGCTAATGTGCAAGAGTCAAACAAGTCGATCCGGATGGGTATGTGAGACATCAAGAATGCATTAGTTATCAAACTGCGGTACACACATGCAAAAATCCTTTCTTTGCCTGCGTGATTGTGTGGAATTGGCACAGTGGACATTGTCGGTGACACAGCTCAGCACTTAGCTCGTCCATGGAGCTCGTCCTCCGGCACCCACGACCACGCTCCCACGGTGACCGTGTCCATCATGCACGTCCTGCGCGCTTGATGCGGCACTCTAGCTTCACATCCTATATGTCGTAACTTAGGGCGTGTGTGGATCTCCTCTAGCTTCCAGCTTCCGGCCGCTCCACTTCGAAGCAACACCGACCGCGCTAGCTCCACGGAGCCAGATCCTCAAAGCTGGACGAATTGCGTGTGTAAATTTTGGAGCAACTAATTTGCCGATTGCCACCGCTAAACTGCCGATCCAATTGGCCACCATCCATCGCCGCCCGTAGCCAGCCCTCCATTACACCGTCTTCGTTCCTCTCCTCCGGCCGTGACCCCGGTGCAAGCCTCGCGCGGCCGCGCCGCCCTACGTACAGCCAGCTCAAGCTCCCAAGCATGCCTCCTGCCGCAACCATATCGACAGGCAGCCCCGCGCTCGCCTCTTCTCGCATCCAGATCAACGGGCAGCTCCCGCGCTCGCCTCCTTCAGCAGGTGCTCCGCTAGTGGCGTCCCATAATCCGGCGCCTCTGCCCAACTTCTCCAGTGTATCGTGGCAATCCACCAGGTGGATGCTAAGCAACCGTCGCACACCCCTGCGGTGACTTAGGCCCGGCCCAACTCGGACGGAGAGGCACACCCTCTTCGCCCTATGGGCCGGCCCAGTAGGCGTCACCTGCTTCTTTTGTTTCGTTTTTTTGTTGTTTCTTTTTTCTTTCTTCTTTTTCGTTTTTTCCTGTTTCTTTTTCGTTTTTATTTTTTTGGCTGTTTCTTTTTTCTTTCTTCTTTTCTGTTTTCTTATTAGATATTGTTTCTTTATTTTGAATTTTCATTTTTGAAAATGTTCAAATTTTAAAAATGTTAATATTTGAAAATTGTTCATGTATTAAAATCGTTCAAAAACAATTTTCGTTTAAATACTTATTTTGTTCTCTTTTTAAAAATCATTCAAAAATAATTTATATTCATACACTTTTTTCTGTTCGCCTTTTAAAATTGTTCAAAAATAATTTCTGTTCAAATACCTATTTTGTTCACTTTTTTGAAAATCGTTCAAAAATAATTTTCGTTCACATACTTTTTTTCGCCTTTTAAAATCGTTCAAAAATAGTTTTCGTTCAAATACCTATTACTTTTTTTTAAATCATTCAAAAATAATTTCCGTTCACATACTTTTTATGTTCGCCTTTTAAAATCGTTCAAAAATAGTTTCCGTTCAAATACCTATTTTGTTCACTTTTTTGAAAATCGTTCAAAAATAATTTCCGTTCACAGACTTTTTCTGTTCGCCTTTGAAAATCGTTCAAAAATAGTTTCCTTTCAAATACCTTTTTTGTTCACTTTTTTGAAAATCGTTCAAAAATAATTTCCGTTCATCGCATGAAAATATTTATCATATGTTAAAAAATGTAATATATTTAATACCTATACTTTCAATCATACACAGTGCAAAAAAAAAAACGAAGTGCGTCCGATAGCCACCACTAGTAATACATGTGCTATACTTCAGTGTGTATGTTGTACAACGACATTATATGAAAGAAAAAGGAAACAGGAAACAAGTCTAAGTCTATCTCACGTTCGCAACAGTACAACGCACGGGTCGACAGGTAGGCGCTCCCACATCCGTGTATCGTCCCCCAGACGCCGACCCTCTTCTAGATGCAGGTCTTCCCAAAAAGTCGGCCCAGCTAGCCAAAAGCCCACATGACTACTGGCCCATCCAGGCATCCAGTGGTAACTAGCATTCTCTACCGAGCTCAGCCGAACGATTGCTGCTCCACCGGAGACGATGGGAGTCGCCCCTGGAAGCTGCATCCAGACATTTTTGCGAAGCTGGACCGTATCCGAACACGTCCTTAAGCATGACTTCCGGTATAACATGCATGTTAAATAATTATTCAGGTGATAAACGTGATTAAAGATCATTTACAAATTGATGTACAAGACAGAGCAAGACGACGGTAGCTTCGTTGTTAAAATAAACATGGCAACGGTAGCTTCCAGATCAAACAAGCATGACTTCCGATTTACTTGGTGGAGGCTAACAGAAATCTTTGGCCACTGGCAGTAGGAAAAACACATAGTCACTCTGTTTCTAGATATAAGGTGTGTTTTTGAGAAAAATCCAAAATATAAAATGTATTGCGTTCCACCACTCATCTCGACAACTTTTTTAAGGATTTGATTAGGTTTTCATATCGCGAAAGTCTGAAACAAACCTTGACTTTGTAGACGAAGTCCGAACCAAACTCTGGCCTCTAAATACCTCCCTCTCCCTCCCTCCGCTCTCCTTCCCCGAGGTCGCTGTCGGAACAGCCGCGCCGCACCGATGATATGGGCGTCGAGGATATGATAGTGTGTCTCGTAACATATGGCTTGATGATCGGTTGTAGCGTTATGTCTAGGCCCAGTCGTCGACGGCGCTGCTCGGAGGGACCCCTTCCCTCCGTTGTCGTCCTGCATAGTCTATATGTCTTACTGACACTTGGCAGCGGTGACCTTCTCTGGGTGTGGTGCTATTAGTGGCGGCCCAGGCAGGACCTTGGACGACAGGGAGGCCGCCCCTCGTGGTGGTTTGGCTGGTTAGTTGGCGATGGGGGAGGGGACAAGAGGAAACCCTTGGCAGAAGGTGGCGCTACAACCACACCCTCTAGTCATCATGTAGGTGCATTAACTCCTCTCACATCAATTCAATATCCCTCCGTTCAAATAGACTCCTATATAAATCGATCAGATCACTCGGTCTTCCTTGTGTGTAGTTCTTTTCTTCCTTATTTGGTCTGCTAAAACCTCATGCTAACCAAGATCTTTGTACATACCATGGAATGCCTCCTAGAGAAATTCACTATGTCAAGTCATAACAAGGCAGGATGGGTATGTGAGACATCGAGAATGCACTATTTATGAAATGGCGGTATACACATGCGTTAAGTCCATTTTGCACGGTGCGATTGCACAACCTGTCGCCAAAAGTAGAACTCTAAATCAGTATGTCGAGTCCCTACGGCTGTAGAAACGGTCTCTGAAGCTGAATTAGTGGCATGTTCTTCTCTGCAGACTTGTGTACTTCGGTTACGAAAAAGGAACCATTCGACATATGCTGGCCAGCAGAACGTTGCTATCTCATTAGTCGTAGATTATCGTAGTTTTCCATACATTGGCGTTGTTTTTAGATAAAGAGATACATTGGCGATGTGTGCGATTGAACTCCTTTGCTCCAGATTGCTACTTCAAGGCAAAGAGGTGACCATGTACGTACCATGAAGAACAAAAGGCTACAGTCTTGGGTCATAGGTCTAATTAAACAAGAAGCTTTTGCCTTGTGTGCGGAAGCCTGTGGATGCTGCGATGCTGAACGGTATATGAGGTATAGGTATGGGAGACATCGAGAATGCACTAGTTATGAAATTGCGGTATAGGCCTGCCTTGGGTCTTTCTTTCACTATGTGATTGCACAAGCTATCGCTAAAAATTGAACTTGAAATCAGTTAATCGATTCCCTGTTGCTGTAGATACATTCTATGAAGTTGAAGTAGTGGCATGTTCTTCTCATTCTCTCTTGCTTCACGAGCTAACTTGGGTACGGTGCAGTTTTCAACATTCCTGGTGCTTCCGATTTGGGTATGGGACGCAGACTCCACCTTCAGAATATTGGGTTCTATCCGGCTCGACAGCGGCAGGCACGGCGTCTCTCTGGAAGATTCAAGTCATCTATGTCACCGGCAGCCGGCAGGTGCTACGCGAAATGTCTAATGAGGAGGCGTCAAGTCATATGCTAAGCACGGTGACTCTGGCCGAGGTGTCAAGACAGGCCTATTACTGCTGATTCAAAAGTGGTGCGACAATGACTAAAGACTAGGAGGTATGCGATGCCCAGCTTCCAGTATCTCCTCTAACATTATCCGGCTAGCGAGATGCCGGAAGCCAGACAGGTGATTGATTGTAGAGGCAGATTCAACGACGAGTACGCTTGAAACACAACATTTCTGACCAGCCAATGTCGACGCGGGCCTGCATCGTGAAAATGCTAAGATTGATTTATGATTGGACTTGTCATCATCGGCACGTGCAGTGATCTCTTCCTCGAGAAAAAAACTCACTATGCCCAAGTCATAACAAGGCAGGAGGGTATGGGAGACATCGAGAATGCACTAGTTATGAAATGGCGGTATACACCTGCCTTCGGTCTTTCTTTCACGATGTGATTGCACAAGCTATCGCAAAATAGGAATCTAAATCACTTAATCGATTCCCTGTTGCTGTGGAAACATTCTATGAGTGATTTGTAGCCCGGGCTACATGTAACCCGGTTATTTATTTATTTTTTCATGGACATTTAAAGTTTCAAAAAATTCCGGAATAAATCCTAGATATTGACAGCGACTTGATCGATGCTTCCGAAAAGTTTCATCTCGAAATAGTATGTATTTCGTTCGACACGAAAATGATAAAATTCTGACAATTTGAGAAATAGTATGAATAAATTTGTCATTTTTACACAGGATAAAATACTGAATGTTTCGCATTTCGCACACAGGTAGCTCATCATTATCTACATTTAGGATTTATTTTCGGAATTTTTTACAACTTAAAATTGCAGATTTCGAATTTTCAAAAAAACAGGTTATGAATCGACTTTTCGCATGTTGTTCTCATTGCCTTCTAGTGTTCTTCGGAAACGGAAAGGGTACAACTGGATGTATGCTCGCCAGCAGAATGTTGTTGCTACTTAAATAGTCGTAGATTATATTAGTTTCCGTACATTCGTGATGTGTGCGATTGAACTCCTTACTCGAAATCGCTACTTCGAGGCAAAGAGCTGTCACTGTACAACGAAGAACAAAAGGCTACATTCTTGGGTGCTTCTTCTCTTTCTTTGTAGTCACAGGTCATAACCCAATAATTAACCAAGAAGCTTTTGGCTAGTGTGCATAAGCCTGTGGCTGTAAGCTGCTGAACGGGTCAGCCAGTTGACCCGATAAAGGACAGCTAATATATACACTGCTTCAAGAGCTAACTAGGGTACGGTGCAGTTTTCAACATTCCTGATCGATGCTTTAGATTTGGGTATGGGACGCAGCCTCCACCTTCAGAATATTGGGTTCTATCCGGCTCGACAGTGGCACGCATGGCGTCTCTCGTGGAAGATTCAAGTGGACCGGCAGGTGCTATGCAAAATGTCTAATGAGGAGGCGTCAATTCATATGCTTAATGACATTAAGTTAATGTGCTAAGCACGATGACTGACGGAGGTGTCAAGACGGGCCTATTACTGCTGATTCAGAAGTGGTGCGACAATGACTAGAGACTAGGCGGTATGCGATGCCCAGCTTTCCAGTATCTCCTCTAACATTATCCGGCTAGCGAGATGCCGGAAGCCAGACGGGTGATTGATTGTAGAGGCAGATTCAGCGACGAGTACGCTAGAAACACAGCATTTCTGACCAGCCAATGTCGACGCGGGCCTGCATCGTGAAAATGCTAAGATTGATTTATGGTTGGACTTTTCATCATCGGCACGTGCGGTGATCTCTTCTTGAATGTTTAACCTAAGAGTTACGGACTTTTGTTTGTTCAGACTTTTTAGTCTAGGGCCACTGGTTTTAGGTGGAGTTACTATCGCTGGGCAAACGGCATCATGTAGTCTCTTGGTCGACTTTGTTTTTCTGGTGAATTTTTAATATTGGATCCTATAGGATTGTGTGTATCAAGCGATGCAGAGCAGGGATTATCGTTGATTTCAAAAGAAAAACAGTAAGGCAGCATTTGCGTCAGTAACCTGTAGTGCAGACTCAAAGTCCGTCTGTGCAGGTATCGTCCATGTATATATATGGACAGTGGCGGACGCAGAAAAAACTTGGAGAGGGTGGGCACACTCCACAAAAAGTTGGCAAACAACAATATAAACAACAAATTGATTCATGACAATTTGATTAATACATTATTCACAAAGTTGCGCGATTCCAATGCAAAATAGTTCGAACATATACATAAAGTATTACGTACATGATAAAATATAGCATAAATAGAAGATTACATCACTATGATTTTAATCTACTACCAAAGCAAACAACATATACAATAAATAGCAAGGCAAACAACATATATACAGTAAATGGGTTGTTAATCTACTAGCAAAACAAGCAAAAAAAAATATATACCAGAAGTGGGCAGTGCCGGTGCCGGTGTCACCAGTCAGGCAGTCAGTGGCGCTCCAGCAGTAGGCAGCAGAACGAGGGCCGACGGCGGGGGACCCAGAACGTCGTCCGGCGGCGGGCGGGCAGGGCAGGGGCGGGTGCGGCAGCCGGCAGCGGCCCAGCGGGGAGCCGGGGATCGTCCGGCGGTGGGGGCAGACGGGCAGTACTCGCGGTCGAGGGGGTGGCGGCCGGCGGCTGGGCGGCGGGCGGGGGATCGAGGTCGAGCCGTCGAGGGGGTGGCGGCCGGCGGCGGGGGAGGCCAGATCGAGGTCGCGGCCAGCGGCGGAGAAGGCCAGCAGCTAGGTCGTCCTCGCGGTCGCCATGGTGCGGTTCGCTTCGTCTCGTCCTGGCCACTCGCTTCTTCTCGTACGCGTCCAAATATCTGGGGTCCAATTTTTTTCCAAAATTCTGGGTGGGCCACGGCCCACCCAGCCCACCCGCTGCGTCCGCCAATGTATATGGACCAGGATGCCCAAATATATCTTCCATAACAATCAAGTGAAAAAAAAAGACACAAAACAAGACATCAAAGTCAAACAAACTCGATGGAGAAAAAAACAAGGTTGTATGCCTCACGACAACTTAACTATTAACAATATTGTAAAATGCTCAAACAAAAAAAAGGGTGCACAAATTCTAAAAGTTTTCAAGAAGCTATCTTCATACGTGCACCAGTAATGAAGAGTCCAATCATAGGTAAATCTTTGGATTTTCATCTCCAAAACAGAGATTTGAGGTCACCACCTTCAATAAAGGCACGACGTAAGCGTCCGTCGACATTGCATGATCAGCGATCTTGTGTTTCCATCAGAGTGCACATACTCGTCGTCGAAACCGGCTATCATCACTTGACCGGCTAACGGCACCTCGCTACTTAATCAGATATAAAGTTGGAAGAGATATTGAAAGATCAGACATCCCATACAGTCCCGCGTCCGTACCCACTACTGGAAAATCACTTTTCACCGTGTGGTCAAAACACACGGCGAAGGCCGGAATCTACCTCGGCGAACAGTTCGTCGAGAAAGGCACTCGGCGGAGAATACTCGGCGACGATCGCCTCGGCGACGCCACTTCGCCGAGTGCTTTTTCTCGGATACTCGGCAAAGAGTTCGCCGAGTGTCGTTTACCTATACCCGGCAAAGAAAAGCAGATGACGGCCGTCCCGTCCGCTAGAGTGCTGTTACATCTTTGCCGAGCGTTGCCCGACCACTCGGCAAACAGCTTAAAATGGAAATTAAAAAAATTGACGCCGGCCGCCGGAGAACGGCGACGGCAAAGTATCACTCGTTCTGCTGGCTACGGTCGCCGGCGTCACCTGCGTCCTTGACGCGTGGTGCGCCGCCGCCCGACGCCGTAGCCACGGTGGCCCGCCGTCAGCTGCGTCCCCGCAGCCTCGCCGCGCCGCCGTAGCCGTGGTGGCCGTCGTCTCATGCGTCCCCGACACGTGGTGCGCCGCCGCCGCCGTCCCGACGCCGGAGCCGCGGTGGCCCGCCGTCGCCCCACAGCATCGCCGCGCCAGCCGCGGTGGCCGTCGTCGTCTGCGTCCCGACACGTGGTGCGCCGCCGCCGCCCCGACGCCGGAGCCGCGGTGATCTGCCGTCGCAGCCTCGCCGCGCCAGCCGCGGTGGCCATCATCGCCTGCGTCCCCAACGCGTGGTGCGCCGCTGCCGCCCCGACGTCTGAGCCTCGGTGGCCAGCCGTCGCTGTGTCCCCGTAGCCTCGCCGCCCGGCCGGTCGCCTGTGGCCGCACCACACCGAGACGAGCTGCTCCGTCGGTGGAGGAACGAGCCGCCGGAAGAGCTACTCCGGTCGCCGGAGGAGCTGCCACGCCCGGTCGACCGTGGGGCTGCGCCGTTCGAGCTGCTGCTGCTCGACGGTGTGCTGCTAGCCTGCTACTACTGCTCAAGTACTCGTGTGCATGTGGCGTGTGTGTGAGAGAGAGGATAGAGGAGATGAGGTGTGTGTGGCCGTGCGTGAGTGCTGTGAATGAGTGGCCACGATGGTGTACTCGTGAGTGTGTGCTTTGTGTGACAGCACGTGTGTGGTTGTGATGTGAGGCTGATTGCCTGTCACAGCATCGATCCATGAGTTTGGTAGTCGGACCAATCAGGACGCAGTGGTTTGGCTAGTGTGTTATAAATACGTTTTGTGAAGGTTTTTTTTGCAAAAGTTTGTCAAAACTTAATTTTATCATTTTTGTTGTCACCTAGCACATATAAAAGAACTTCATGCCGAAGGATTTCTTTTTTTGATTATTTTTTCACTTTCTTTAACTTTTTTGAAAAAATTGTCAAAATAGCCACAACGACTTTTCATTGAAAGTGGTCGATTTTTTCAAAACTATCAACGGTTCTATGATACAATCACTACTTGTGTACCTTAAAATGATTTTTTTTAAAAAAATCAGAGCAAACTATCACACACTTGTAGTTCAAATTTGAATTACTTTCGGAAAATAGGCATAAAGTCATTTAAATAGGCGAAATTAGATAGAAAGAGAGAAAATTCCTAATATTTGTGAATTATCCATCAAATATAGACTACTTTGTGTGATAATTGTATTGGTTCAATTTTGCAACATATTTTTTGTAGTTGCTTCACAAAATCAACTCATTTTGACACTTAGAAAATGGAAAATTATATTTTGAAAAAGAATTTAGAAACTCAGTTTGGCAATGTTGTTTCCCATAACAAGATACACCTATGTGTCAAATATGGATACTTTACCACAAACTATGGCACGGAATGGCAAAAACTTGATCATTTGGCTTGAAACATATACATGTTTATAGACGATAGACTTTTTGTGAAGGATGTTTTTTGAAAATTTTGTCAAAACTCAAGTTTATCATTTATCCTAGCAACTATTACACATAAAAGGACTTCATGACAAATGATTCCTTTTTTTGATTATTGTTTCACTTTATTTGACTTTTTTGAAAAATGGCCAAAATGGCCACCATGGATATTCATTGAAAGGGGTCACATTTTTCAAAACCATCGACGGTTCTGTGATATAATCACTACTTGTGTACCTTAAAATGATTTTTGTGCAAAAATCAGAGCAAACTATCACATACTTGTAGTTCAAATTTGAATTAATTTCGAGAAATCGGCATAAAGTCATTTAAATAGGAAAAATTAGATAGAAAGAGAAAAAATTCCTAATATTTGTGAGTTGTCCATCAAATATAGGCTACGTTGTGTGATAATTGTATTGGTTCAATTTTGCACCATATTTTTTGTACTTGCTTCACAAAAAAAGTCAATTTTGACACTTAGAAAATGGAAAATGATATTTTAAAAAAGAATTTAGAAACCTAGTTTGGAAACATTGTTTTCCATACCAACATACACCTATGTGTCGAATATGGGCATTTTATAACAAACTATGGCACGAGAATAACCATATCATAGTCATTTGGGTTGAATCCTATACATGTTTATAGATGATGATACACCTATTTGTGAAGTAATTTTTTGGAAAGTATGTCAAAACTCAAGTTTATCATTTTTTGTATCAACTAGTACACATAAATGGACTCCATGCCAAAGGATTTCATTTTTTGATTATTTTTTCACTTTTTTTGATTTTTTTAAGAAATGATCAAAATGGCCACCATAACTTTTCATCGAAAGGGGTCGAATTTTTTAAAACTATCGATAGTTCTGTGATATAACCACTACTTGTGTATCTTAAAATGATTTTTAAAAAAAATTAAGAGCAAACTATCACATAGTTGTAATTCAAATTTGAATTACTTTCGAAAAATTGGTATAAAGCCATTTAAATAAGCGAAAATAGGTAGAAAGCGAGAAAATTCCTAATTATTTTGGAGTATCCATCATATATGGACTACTTTGTGTGGAAATTTGATGTGTGCCATTTTCCACCATATTTTTTGTACTTGCTATAAAAAAAAGTCATTTTAGAATTAGAAATTGGAAAAATACACCTTTGGCGAGAGGGGCACTCGGCGAAGATATCTTTGCCGAGAGGGGCACTCGGCGAAGATCTTTCTCTGTCACAACGCCGTCGATCCGGTCGTCAAGTGCCACGTGGTGAGTCCTTTTGCCGAGACGAAAGATTCGCCGAGTGCAATTTAGTGTATTTGCCGACAAAACACTCTTTGCCGAGTGCCTAATCTGGGGACACTCGGCAAAGATGCTCTTTGCCGAGTGGGCATAACTTTGCCGAGTGTTTGTTTTCCTTCTCTCGGCATAGAGGCTCTTTGCCGAGTGTCCCGTGATTTTGCACTCATGACTTGGCGCTTCCCCATGACATGTCGAGTGTAGCACATGTCGTCAACATGCATGACTTGGTGCCTCAACAAAAGATGTCATGTGTAGCACATGCTTAGTCTCTGATTGAAACCGATCTGAAGTGGAAGGGGCATCCCATACAGTGTCCGCTTCGGAAGCTTCGCGGTCCAAGAATAGTGTATCCCATGGCACCATGGGCCTTGATAATACGGACTTGAAGGACATCATGCTCTCATGATCTGACCATGGCATCATCCACAAGACCACAGTGGCCGCCATCGTCGAAAAATCAGAGCCGCGACCCCTATTCTCTAACTTCTACGCCGCCATTGGAAGGATGAACATGGCCATGTCACGCCTCCCATACAACGACTATGCAAAGCAGCTACCTCTATCAAGACATCATAGACAACACGACTCCATCCGCGTGGTCCATTTGCCAGTACGATAACATAACCCCCGCACGAGGACCTCCAGGGACGAAGACCGGCGATGTTATCTCCTCATCAAAGGTACCAAAGCCAATGTTGCCTCTCTGCACGAGGAACGGAAGAACTCCGCCTCCATTAATGTCGAGCAGGCTTCGCCTGGCTGCACCCTCCTTCAACAGGAGGGAAGAAGAAACATGAGGAGAGGTGGCGGCAGCGTCTAGGGTTTCTTCTAGGCTGCATGCGGGAGCCACAAGGGAATATGATAAATACTATAACATTATTGTGGATACAATACTACTCAAGTGAAAATTGAGTATTTGGATTTGTTATCAAGCAATAGGTGCATAATAGACCTAACTTAAGCGGATTTAAGAATGGTCGTATGAGATTTCTCCGTAAATACCTACGAAAACTTTAGTTTTCGTTAAAAATTGAAAATTTTATGTGGTTTCTTCATCGAAAAGTTTTACTTACTAAACTAACTTGGCTAAGCGGCAATGGCATGGTCAAAAATTGTTGCTTTTGTGACTCGGAGGGACCATATAACATTTGTTTCTCTGATGTCCTTTTGATACGTTTGTATGACGCATTGTACAATTTATTTTTAATTTACCTACCAATCAATATTACGAATATGTTTGGAAATTGTTTAAATGAACTCAAGAAAAAAACT
Organism: Poa pratensis; assembly: GCA_947311845.1. Lineage (NCBI taxonomy): Eukaryota > Viridiplantae > Streptophyta > Magnoliopsida > Poales > Poaceae > Poa > Poa pratensis. The sequence continues at coordinate 14,617,738 of CAMZMU010000039.1, read as the reverse complement.
AAATTTAGAATCCGTATAGGGGTTCCGTGTTATGTTTAATTATCGATATCAAATTCTAAAATTAATTTAGTTTTTAACAAGGTTGCATGTTCTAATTTCTTGCAGATGTTTCATATAGTCACACACTAGATTACGCTTTGGGCGAACCTGCTCCCGCCGGATTAACAGGATCTTATAACTTACTAGTAGAATTTAACGCGGCGTCACACCGCGATTTTGTTAGTTCGTATTTTTTTATAAATTTGGAAGATAACTCCATAATTAAAGTATATATTGTGTGTGTATTTGGTAAATTTAAATTAAATCATTTACCTCTAATATGTTAGCTAAATTGAGATTGTAAAATATGTTTTCTGTTTTGCCATAAGTGGTTTATTTCAAATTTTAATTAGAGGGAAATACATTATGATTGTCCTGGAATATTCACCAATTTGAGTATTCATTAAATTTAATTACATATTTGGAGAGAGCTTAATTATATTATCTCTAAATGTAAACCATTGTGAAATGTTTTAATATGTTTGTATTTTGGTTTAACTATTAATCAAATTAAGTCCATAGTTGGAGGAAGTAAATTTGTATTTGCTTCAAATATCCATGTAATCAATTTTTTTGTTTTCAAATTTAAATACATAATTAGAGGGAATTTAGTCATATTACCTTTATTATGCTAATTAATTTGAAATGGTAGAATATGTTTTCTTTTGTGACTTAAATATTCTATTTAACTTCGTTTTCAAACTGAATACATTATGGTTATATCGTAATATTAACCCATTTGAGCATATTTAGAGACAGTTTTTTTATATTTTCTGTAACCGCGAACTGTTTCTGAAGTGGTATAATATGCTTTATTTTGTCTTAAATAGTTAATTAAGCTACCTAAGTAATTAGTAATTTGTGGTACTTTTATGTTGATATTTTTGGGCCCATGCTATAAATGGGCAGCTGTTTTTTTTTAATCGTTTTGATGAGTGTTTTAATTTTTTTGTGGTGTGTTGAAGTTATTGATTTAGCGGGATTTAGCAGTTTTGCAAAATGTTTTAAATAACGTAAAACAATATAGATGAAGCGTTTAAAATGATGTAAAACATGTTTTATTTTAGGATTTGGTTTGTGATTGAAATATATAAAATATCAACATAAAAGTACCACAAATTACTAATTACTTAGGTAGTTTAATTAACTATTTAAGACAAAATAAATGGGCAGCTGTTTTTTTTTAAATCGTTTTGATGAGTGTTTTCATTTTTTTGTGGTGAGTTGAAGTTATTGATTTAGCGGGATTTAGCAGTTTTGCAAAATGTTTTAAATAACGTAAAACAATATAGATGAAGCGTTTAAAATGATGTAAAACATGTTTTATTTTAGGATTTGGTTTGTGATTGAAATATATTTGCTTGGAAAATAAGTTTGAAGCAGTTTTTCTTGAATATTTGCACCTGTGGTATTCTTAATTTGATATTTTGAAGCCCATGATCCAAAAATGGGTTGCTGTGTTTAAATAATCTAGCAAACTGCATGTAAGTAAGATGGGTTGAAGTAAATTCTTTTATCTGGTATGTCATATCGAACGATATCAGTAATATTATTTGTCTGGGAAAAAGGGAAGCAAAATTTGTTCGAAATCTGTATAAAATATCTATTTTTTTTTGTTGGTGAGGAAGAAATGCATTTTCCCTGCAAATCCTGTTATTTTGTTTGTATTATTTGATTCAACGATTGAAATATTTTAGAAGTTTTTTTTTTTTTTTGGATGGTCTGTGGGAATGGGAAAATATTTGTTGTGGGAAAGGGAAGGGAAACTTTGTTTCGAACCTATTTAAAATGTTGAATATTTGTGGCGAGGAAGGATTATTCGGAAAATGAATTATTCGGAAAATTACATTTCCCTGTAAATTGTGATATTATAATTTGATTCACCGATTGAAATATTTTATTTTTTGGAATTTGAGCATGTGTTGTAGATATGACATTTTTGGAACTGATTATTGATTTTCTGTAGCTAAGTTTTTTTTTTTGGATATTGTTTGTAATATTTCGAGTTGTAGCTTAAAATATTTGAATTTTACAAATTGTAGGGTGTAGTGGAGTTGCAAAAGAACTGGCAGTGGGGCCCACATGGTAGTTTTTTTGGGAAAAAAAATAAAAATTGACGGTGGGCCAGGATGACGTCATGGAATGACGTCATCAATGGATGAACGCCCCGACGGCCGCAGCGGCTAGGTCGACGATGGAGTGCTGGAAGGAGAGCGAGCGGGGCAGCCTGCTTGCGCGCATCTGGAGCGCGGTCGCACGGCGACCCAGATGGTGGCGGATTTGGAGCCAAATGGTTGCCGGAGACGCGGGATTTGACGGCGGCGACCATCGGCGGAGGCGGCGAAAGAGAGGACGGCGGCGGCGAATCCGGCCGTCTCGGCACGCGTTCCTGGGCGAGGAGGTGGGGGAGACGACGGCGAATGTCGCCGTGGGCGTCGATTTGTCGACAGAGGTGCGGAACGGCCGCGCCGCGCGGCGCCGGCGCCGGTTGAAGAGAAAAAATTCCGATATTTTGCTTAATTGAGATGTTAAATTAGAGTCATAGTCAGATGGATTGCGTAGTGCGAGCATTTGTTAAATTCAAATTCTCATATTTATGGGGAGTGCATTTGTTTTTTCTTCAAATATCCATCAGTTCGGAAATGTTCATTTTTTTTTTGTTGTGTAAATATTTGGGTTTTTTTTTATGGTTTTTCTTCAAATATTCATCAACTAGCTGGGTGGCCCGCTCAACTGCGCGGCTAGATGTATTTGATATTGTTCCCGTTTGGACTTCATATGGATTACACAATGTATTTTTTATTCAGAAATATGTGTATCTAATTAAAATATTTTCAAATTGGACGTCCAAATTGTGTTTATATCTAATTTTTTGTGTTTATATCTTATTATGAAATTTGGCTATGCATGTAATTCTATTGACTTCAAATGGAGTTCATATAAAAAAATTCATTTTTTATCCCACAATTCATATATGATATTAAAGTGTGATATTTCTTTTGTCTTTGCCTCCTATCCAGCTACGTTGTCGTTGTGTGTGCATTTGTTCAACACCATCAGAGCCCATGTACTTCTGTCATCCTTGCTTCAAATTAGTTAATATATCTTCCTGCATAATCCTACAAATAATCACTGTAGTTATCTTCCCGACGACATTGAATATTGAACTAAAAATTTCACCCTACAAATAATCAGGTAGTTATCTAAACAAATGGTTATCATAGTGGTGACGCTAAATCTTTTCAGATTAATGTTTTGCGCTCCAAACTTATATATGTTCAAAATTTAAAACTCTCGATCTTTATCGATATAAAAATAAAAAACAATAGATGATATTATTCTATTAATCGATCAGCAGATTGAAAGTGATAGTCATTACTGACGAACATAAGAAGCGTCTCTTTTGTCATGTAATATTAAATACAAAATAAAAAAGAATCAGTTTACCTGCCACTTGGTGGTGCGAGTTTGCATATAAGTTCTGACATGAATGAATGATGTTCTGTACTCCAAAAATTCACAATCAGGCTTGATTCTGTACCAAAAATATGAAAAAGAGAGGCAACATAAGGGATTAGTACCAGAAGCGAGTTCCTGTGTGAACTTTAAATTATCAATGCAGTCAAGTGTGCTTGTCTTGAACAGATATATATCAATAAGGATCTTAGGATAACAATTACTTACATCCAGAAATACTTGCACGTTGTACATGGAACATAATACATAAAGCTCAGTTTCAGCGAGGTACATTCAGTAGGTATTTCAAACAAAATTCCATGCATATGCAAAACAAAATTAATGCGGAGAAAATTGGAATAAAGTTTTATTTACTTCCTGTAGCCTCGTGATCCTAATTTTTGCGTTCATACTCCATTTAAGTTATTTTAAGCGGAATTAGATATCAAAATATATTTAAAAGCATGATACCTAGTGTGCTGAGCTACCTACCTGCCCTATACTTTCACTGATGTGATCAATCTTTCGAAATGTGAAAATGTAAAACCCGAGTAACTTAAAATATATTTTGGACTGTACCATAAATCTTGTATTTTTTTCAGCTCCAGCAATCAACAATATCTACTCACTCGTGTTGTAGTTTTGCAATGTTTAGTAGCACTAACAAATGTTGGTGATGTACCAGCTTGATGCATTAGCTGCATATCCTACTGGTTTGCGCTCCTTCGTTCGTGTGAATTATATGATTTTTCAAGGTAAATCATTTAATTTTGTTATGACAAAAGGACACGAACCAAGATACATGAGATGAGGTGACTTTCATGCATATAGTAAATTGGGATAAACTAATCCATTTACTAAGTTTATTGTATTTATATGCGTGTCCTAGAAAATCCTTTGATTATCATGTCATCTGTAATTTCTTGCTGACCGAGTTTGTATGCATATCTGCATGCGTTGTGTTTTCGGTTTCAGGTATATTCGTGTATGATAGATTGACCGCTTTTCATCCTTAAATACTCAAGTTCTACCATATAATAAACCGACTATAGATCTGAGCCTATTTTTCTAGTATTATATCCCCTACACTTACATCGCCATCTTAAGTTTAATTTTGAATAATGGGCAGTATAGTGCACTAATCTTATTCTGGAAACATCATTCAAATAATGAGGACTTTCTATACTTGATACTTTCACTGAAAGGTAAGAGTTTCAGAATGATCTTTTTCTGTGTTCACGGTAGAGCTCGGTACCAATAAGCATGTATACATATATGAACAACTGACCAATTGTTTTGAGCAATCAAAATGAAAGCAAGACACAAAATCTACCTGACATCCTCCAAAAAGATTTTACTGACACTTTATTGCCATGCATTCCACAAATCATTATCCCGAACTCTGGAAGGATCTGGCAACTGCAAAAAGGAAGAACAAATGGAATATATAAATACATGTTGAACTGAGGCTGTAAGCTTTAGTTGTTTCCAGGATAGAGGGCAAGCTCAAGTAGGAGAAATCTGATGACCATTCAGCTATCTGCGCGCAAAGAAAATATCTTTTTAGCATACCAAGCAATAATATGGTTGACACAAAATCCATGGCAACATTGAAAGAATGATTTTAAAAATATAACATTCAGAATGTTTGCACCACACATATATAAGAATGTAGAAACAGTAGAAATAAACCATAGGTATTTGCATCTATTTAGAAAATTGCTTGCATAACAAATTAACAATAAAATATCCATGCAAAAAAGATAGAAAGGAAAAGCGTGTACTTCCCAAATATTCAGACAAACAGGGCACTGTACTATGACTGTCAGCCAATTTCATGCAAAGAAGGTCTGAAGCAATGTAAACATGCATGTTTCCGGGTCCAGTTAATCGCTGTTTCATCTAGGCATCATACTGCCATCTCATCATCCTCAGATTCAATTAGCTACTAAATTGTTTCACCTACTGAGTGTGCACTATGGCCACGCAGATAACCAACTCCTTGATTTTAAGTACTCTAATCGGTCCTCCATGATCCTGGAGAAGAAATTCTTGGGAGCCATATGTACGACATCAACGTCGGCAAGAACGACATGAGGCTCGGTTTCCTCGCTGAGCTGAGGCTGCTGGAGTTCGCCGCAGACGGCATCCCGCCTCCTACCATCCAGCTCCATCTTGGCAAAGGTGCTTCAGGACGTGAGGAACGCAATGCTTCGACCAATTTGAAAAACAGTCGACCACATCATGGGACACCAGTTTCGTCGATTTGTCTGATGTGGTGGTGCGAGGCCGCCGAGGTAGGGCCATAGTAGCACCTCCTCCTGGTATGCGCCGAATAGAGGTTTATTCCGACGGCCAGCGGAAGCGGAACGATTCTGCTCCTGCTCATGCTACAATTTTGACAGAAATCACGGAAATCTGCTACTGCTCTCATGGGAGAAGAATCAGCCTCACAGAAGACGTTGGCCACCAAAGCTTCTCAAAGATCCGCTGCACGTCCTCCTCTTCTAAATCAACAATCGTGAGATAAATTATGTGTTGGAAATTACGTGCTGGACTTGGAAATAAAGATTCTGATCGACCGGATGTTACCTATAGTTGACGGCGTCGCTGTTATCTTCTGTCGATCCGCTCGACGTTCTAACCTCGCTGTTGCTATCGAATCATGGTTAGTCCGGATTCATGCGGCATGAGCGGGTGCTGCATGCATGCATCGTTGCCGTGCCGTCGATCTGCCGGACTTGTACTTGATGGGACGCCAGTATGCATAGCTGTCATGTCGTCGATCCGCCGGGCATGTACTGGGATCGTCATGGACGCCAGTATGCATCGCTGCCATGTCGTCGATCCGCCGGGCTTCTACTTGATGGGGTCGTCATGGCTGCATGGCTTCGTCGCATGTGATCCTGCATGCATGCATCGTTGCCGTGCCGTCGATCTGCCGGACTTGTACTTGATGGGACGCCAGTATGCATAGCTGTCATGTCGTCGATCCGCCGGGCATGTACTGGGATCGTCATGGACGCCGGTATGCATCGCTGCCATGTCGTCGATCCGCCGGGCTTCTACTTGATGGGGTCGTCATGGCTGCATGGCTTCGTCGCATGTGATCGAGCTCTCAATTGATGCTCCGATCGTGCAATTGGATCATCCAACATTAGACACCGTGTGTGGAAGAATCTGGTGTGTGAGCAGCGTATATAGATCTAATTAGAAAAGGTGCCTTGCGTACCTGACATAAGCGGGATTGTTTCCACATCGATCGAGCATGCTTGGCCGCTGCTGCTACACACGTTACACACGGAGGCATGTAACGACGGAACGACGCTGGCGGCCGGACTACTCGCCGCCTCCGTGAGATCGGTATGGATATTTTCAAAACGCTGCCGGCCGGATTACTTGCCCTAGAAGATCGCGAAGGACAGGAAAATAGAAGTCACGCTCCATGCCGGTGGCGTATTCAATCAGCGTACATGCCGTGGATGACGATGACTCTAAGTCATAACGTGACATGGGATGAGGGTAAATCTAAGCCATTGAGATATCTTAACTTTAGAGCGGTAAATCCTCACCGTTAAATGTTTGTTGTTTTAATTATATAATAGATTGAAAATTTGAGCAAGTGTGTGTACATTTTTTCCAAAAATCTCACCAAACTGTGATGTGTAATTATGGTTTTATTTTTGTATAGGTAATTAGATTTTTTTTTTGGTGATGTTTGTGAATAATTCTTGATATTTTTCCGGTGGAAATATTTGGAATTGTTGATTTCAGAGTATTCACCATTTTCTGGAAATTGTGTAAGTAATATGGGGCCCACATGTGGGTTTTTTTTTTTTTTTTTTGGTGTGGTGAAACTCAACTTCGAAAATGTCTGCATTTTGAAACTGTGCAAATTTGGAAATTATTGGAGCTGTATTTGGAAAAGTTTTAAAAGTTTTTTGGAAAAGGGAAATAGAGGGAAAAAAACAGGAAAAAAAAATAGAGAGGGCCGAGCCAGCTGCGCAGCAGCCAGCCCAGCCCAACAGTCGGCCCAGTTAGCCAGCCCAAGCCCAATGCGTCGTCACGCCGACGTCACTGGCGGGCGGAGCAGCCGTGGCGCTGCGGCGGCGACGGCCACGCCGGCGCCGAACCAGGGAGAGCGGCGAGGCGCGCGTGAGCTCGTCGGGCGCAGCTCGACGCGGGCTTCGCGGGGGTGGTCTCGCCGCTCCCTTTAGGTCGCCGGCGCGTCTCCGGCGGCGTCCAAACGCGGCGGAGGACGTCGAGGATGGCGGCGTCGATTCCGGCGCCGGCGCGGCGTCCCGGCGCGCGTCCGCCGGCGGGAAGGTCGAGGCGGCGACGGCGGAGCCCGTGCTGGGCTCCGATGTGTGCGGGGAGAACCGGAGCGGCGGGGCGAGGCGGCGGCCGCCGCCGGCGAATTCGTCGCCGCGCGCGGGGGAGGAAGGAAGGGGGCGTCTGAGGATTTTTTTGCAAAAAAGGACTTTATGTTTCCCGTAATTACGTGCAAGTCCTTCGTCGCAGGAAACCGTGGACTGCGGGTTGATAGTTGTTTTTTGGGGGGGCTTTTATGCAAAAGCATCACGGATGTGTTCTGCGAACCGTTGGATCGGCGTTCGACGGCTCGGATCACAGAACTGTTGAACACTGTAGATGAACAGTACTACTGTAGCTAAGCTACAGTAGCGTGGCCGCGGAGAGGGCCGCGATCTGCTCAGCTTTTATATATACTATGAATGAATGAATGGGTGCACACAACTGTTGACGCTCACTCAGGATACCTTCAGTCGGGCTAGTTGGCGACACAGTAGGAGATTGCATGATGTTTAAGATTACCCATACGTGCTCAGCTCAGATAGTTAATTCATGTAGCGATGCTATACGACTATACGTGTGATGCTTGATTGTAAGTGTTCGGGGTCTTCCTCGACAAGGCCATAGCGGCGCGGAACGGGCCGTCCTCGACGGGAACGCCGTCGCTCGCGGTGGAGGCTTCGAGTTCGTCGACACCGGCAGATCCTTCGATCACGGAGCGGGAAGCGGAGCCAGTTTCGAATTCCATGCAGGTGGGGCCGCGGTGTCAGGCGGAGGATCGAGACCGTCCAAATCATTGGGCTCATCTCCACCGTCCGCGCAGACCAAGCCCTAACTCGTCTGCGGTGCGGATCTGCCTCAGCGATCAATCGCATAGCCGCCATCGCCCGTCTCCGATTCCCTCGCCTCGCCAAGCTCGTCGTCGAGTTCCCGTGCATCGCCGCCGGCACACCGGTGGGAGAGGTCCTTCTCCGCCGTTGCGGCGACTCCCGCTCGCCCCATGGCGGCTCCGCCGCGCCAGCAGCAGGGTGGGCGCCTCGGATGCCCGCACCTCGTCCCGTCGCTCCGGATCCGGTCCCTCTCCATCAGCAGCAGCTCCCTGCTACGGTTCCTCTCCAATAGCAGCAATTCGTGGGCCAGGGAGCCAGGGCCGCAGGTCAGTACGCCGGAGCGCTCCCGCAATCCGCAGCCGGGCCGGTCCCCGTCGTGGCCGGTCAGTTCATGCCTCCCCAGGGCCTGCCGATGTACCGACCGCTGCAGAACCCCTCAAGGCTGCCAGGTCCTCCGGCGTACGTCGCTCATCCGCATCAGATGCAATACCAGGGGCCGCCTTTCGTGCCGATGCCGCCCTTCGGATACATGCCGATGCAGCAGCAGCCGCTGATACGTCTTAAACGTATCTATAATTTCTGATGTTCCATGTTGATATTATACCAATTGTTACATGTTTTATATACACTTCTTAGCATTTTTATGCATTTTCTAGGACTTACCTATTAACAAGATGTCACAGTGTCAGTTCCTGTTTTCTGCTGTTTTTGTATTCCAGAAAAGCTAGTCTGTAAATATTCTCGGAATTGGACGAAACTTGGACAGAACCTCCTATTTTTCCAACACGTACACGGAGTCCAAAGGAGAGACGGAGGGGAGCCACGAGCCAGCCACACCATGGGGCGGCGCGGCCCCCCTCTGCCGCGCGTGGGGTGGTGTGGGCCCCACGGGCGTCTCCAGCCGCCGCCATTTCGCCTATTTATTCATCTTCACAGGAAAACCCTAAACACTCGATCCATTATCCACGAAAAGTTCCAGAGACGCCGCTGCCATCAACCCTAGCTCGGGAGGGTTCAGAAGCTCTTCCCGGCACCCTGCCGGAGAGGGGAATCATCACCGGAGGGCTCTACATCACCATGCCTGCCTCTGGAGTGATGCGTGAGTAGTTCATCCTTGGATTACGGGTCCATAGCAGTAGCTAGATGGTTGTCTCTCCACTTTATGCTATCATGTTTAGATTTTGTGAGCTGCCTATCATGATCAAGTTCATCTTATTGTAATGCTACATGTTGTGTTTGCTGGTATCCGATGAATATTGAATACTATGTCAAGTTGATTATCAATCTATCTTATATGTTATTTATGATCTTGCATGCTTTCCGTTACTAGTAGATGCTTTGGCCAAGCGGATGCTTGTAACTCCAAGAGTGAGTATTTATGCTAGATAGTGGGTTTATGCCTCCGGTAATCTGGGAGAGTGACAACAATTTCTAAGATTGTGGATGTGCTGTTGTCACTAGGGATAAAATAACCGATGCTTAGCTTAAGGGTGCGCCGTTAGGTCTAATGGATTTGTTTACATTACGCACATTACTTAATGCGATTATCCGTTGCTTGCAACTTAATACCAACGGGGAAGTCGGATGACAACCTGGAGGTGGATTATTAGTCATAGACGATGTTGGATAACGGTCTATGTATTTTGTCGTAATGCCCACATGAATATCATAGTAATCATCATGTCATATATATACATTGTCATGCGCTCAATATTTTGTCAATTGTCCAGCTGTAATTTGTTCACCCAGCATGTTAGTTATCTTTTATGGAGAGACACCACTAGTGAACTGTGGACCCCGGTCTATTCTTTTACACTGATAATACAACCAACTGCAAACATTGTTCCTTTTCATTCTCTGCAATTTACTACTGTTTTCCGCACCATACGTTTAATCCTTTGTTTTCAGCAAGCCGGTGAGATTGACAACCTCACTGTTTCGTTGGGGCAAAGTAGTTTGATTGTGTTGTGTGCACATTCCACGTTGGTGATCGAGTAAACGGCGCCACCAACAACCTTCAGAAGTGATTTCTTGCTCCTACTGGTTCGATTAAACTTTGGTTTCATACTGACGGAAACTGCTGCTACACTGTTTCATACCTTCCTCTTGGGGTCTCCCAATGAACGTGCGATCCACGTCATCGAGCACTTTTTCTGGCGCCGTTGTCGGGGAGTGGAAGCACTTCGGTTCAGAACTCTCCTTACTTCCCCTTCCACACGCCAGCACTTTTTCTGGCGCCGTTGCCGGGGAGCAAGAGGATTTCTGCAATGGGAGTCTCACGCTTCCAATCTCTTTACTTTGTTATTGTCTTGCTTAGTTTATTTTTATTTTTATCTTGTCTTGTTTGCTTTATTTATCAAAAACACACAAAAATAGTTTTCTGCATCTAGTTTATTTCGGTTTGTTATTATGTCTAGTTGTTTACTAGATATCAATGGTTTCTCTCTTTGAAACAAAATCGTGTTGGCTAAGTGGGTTCACTGATGATCAACAAAATTATTATAAGGAATACCGCTTTTCTAAAAAAGGGGTACATTTATGGAAACAAATAAGTACATTGAATTATTTTGCTAAGAACCTGTGCTCTACTCATGATGAATCCTACTGCTTTAATGAATCATTATGTTGTAGAAGGCATAAACACCTCCCTTTCCAATGTGATTATAATGATAATGAAACCTTGGCTGCTTATGCTAAAGGAAACTATGACTTTGGTAATCTTGAACAAACTGAAGAATTTTTTTGTTTTTAAAGGTGCCTATGAAATTGCTGGTTATATTCACGATGATGATTCTCCTTATAAATCTGAAAATTTTGCTACACTTGGTTATTGCCTTGAATATTACAATGATAATCCTTATATCACTGAATTTCTTAAGAAAACTTATTCTCCAGAACAACTTGCTACCTTTCAGGAACCTGTGGGAGAAGAAACTGCTGAAACTGAAACCTCATTTGATGAAAAAGAGGAAGAGAGTGATGATCAAAAGGAGGATCCACCTTCTAATGATAGTAACTCTTTAACTCTTACATTATATGATTACCCTCCATGCCTACCTAAGGAAGAGAAATGCTATATTGTTTAATGTCATGATTCTATTGAAATATCTCCTTTTGATAAATTTGAAGTAACAACCTTCTTGACTCAAGAAAAGGAAATTGCAGAAAGTAAAAATGTGCTCCCTAATGTCTTATATGATAATGCTCTTGATGATGGTCCTATGTTGCCTAATGATATTTGTTATACTACTATTGTCAAAAGTGGGTTTAATGACCCCACTGTTTTTTAGCTTAATAAAAATTATGTGATTGTACATCATGAAAAGCATACTTTATGTGATAGTTATATTGTTGAGTTTGTTTATGATGGTACTGAAAGTTATTATGAGAGAGCAAAATATGGTTGTAAAAGTTTTCAAGTCGCTAAAATACCTCTCTTTATGTTGAAAGTTTTGAAGTTATATTTGTTTCATCTTTCTATACTAGTTGCTTTATGCTTAAATAATTTATTTTGTTATAAGATTTCTTTGCATAGAAAGTGTGTTAGACTTAAATGTGTTTGATATTTGCCTCTTGAGGCTCTCTTTTGTTTTTCAACTCTTATTCTTATGACAGCATCATTAAAATCTTCAAGCCTAGCTAAAAGGCATTAAAGAAAGCGCTTTTGGGAGGCAACCCATTATCTTTTGTTTTCAGTTTTATTCAAGGAGTTGTTTACTTTTGTAACAATTCCTTTGTATCTTTATTTTATCACATTGTTGTGCCAAGTATTGCCTCTAATTGGAAGATGATGCTAGATTTGGATTTCTACGCAGGAACAGATTTCTGCTGTTCACCGTTTTACTTCTGTAAAATCACAGAAAAAATATTTAAATCTGCAAATTTTTGTGCGTGATCCTCAGATATGTACGCATCTTTCGTTAGTTCAAAGTTTTTCGATCTGAGCAGCGTAAGTGCGTCGCAAAAATTCGTCTTTACAGACTGTTTTGTTTAGACAGATTCTGTCTTTTATTTTTCGCATTCTCTCTTTTACTAGTGTTGAGTGGAATTCTTTTTTTTATGGTGAAGAGCTTCACATAACATCAGTGGCAGTAGTTAATATTAAAAGTAACGGTCATGTTTGTGTCCTTATAGAACATGTGAGTTTTTGATTGTGCACTAACCCTCTAATGAGAATTACTCTGAGTTTGGTGTGGCGGGAGTTTTCAAGAGTCAAGAGAGAAGGATGATATAATGTGATCAAGAAGAGTGAAGAGCTTAAGCTTGGGGATGATCCCATGGATCACCCCAGCATATTTCAAGAAGACTCAAGCGTCTAAGCTTGGGGATGCCCAAGGCATCCCCTTCTTCATCATCAACTTATCAGGTCATCTCAAGTGAAACTATATTTTAATTCTTTCACATTATATGTGCTTGATACGTCCAAAACGTATCTATAATTTTTGATTGTTTCATGCCATTTTTATGCTTTTAGCACTTGTTTTATATTAAGTTTATTATTTATTTGGACTAACCTACTAATAGTTGCAAAAGTGCACAATGTTCTTGTTTTACTCTTTGATGTGTAGAAATTATCAAGAATACAAGAGGAAACCTTGTTGGAGTCGAATTGGGACTTTCCTGAAATCTGTCTGAGAACTTTTTACGAAGATTGCCAGTTTGACCCTCGAAGATGACGTTATATGGAGACCTGGCTGTTATGAAAGTTGTCACAATTTTCCATACGAAGATTTTAAGCCCGAGATCAGCCCAATCGGAGTTCGGACGCGGCCTGTAGGCCCGTTTTGGTGGAACCCTAAAAGGGGTGACGGAAATCCGAGAAGATATATAAAGGGAGGAAACCTAATTCGTGGAGGACTCCTCCACCCACGAATTTCAGCCACCAAAAGCCACGTTTTTGCCTCCCCCATGGATCCCATCTCCATGGGGGAGGGCTCCCAAGAAGCCATGAAGGAGGGAGGCTAAGGGGCGGCGCTCCACAAGCTTGCCGGCGGCGGGGAAAGGAGTTCCCCGCACCGCCGGTGCCGCGCCGCCCTGCGCCGCCGCGCTGTCTCTCTCCGCCGTCTTCACCGCCATCTCCAACATCATCTCCTCCTTGTATTCAGTGGTTCATCCTCCCACAAACCTCTGTACCGTCCTATGTAAACATGGTGTTTGATGCTATAATATTTATCCTATGATTTACATCATGTTTCCGTAGTTTATTTGTCTTTTGATTGCTTAATTGAATGCATGAGGTTCATTAGAGTTGTATGTCTATATGGTGCTGTCCTTTGGTGTCCATTATACTTGTGCGCGCATGGATCAAACACCCTAGGGTTGGTAGTATTTGTAACGAAGCGGGGAAGTTCTGCCGGAGTGACAGAAACCTGAGAACGCGAACCGATTAGTTGCACGTATGGGAGTAAGAGGACCTTGAACTTAAGGCTATAGTTGGGGAAACCTTAATGCATTGTTAGTATTTGCGGATGCTTTCTAACAATCCAATCATATAGTACTTGTAATCCCAAGTAGTGGAGTGCATGTATATTTAGCCTCTCCCACATAGAAAACTGCATCGAAGACAATGAACCAAGTACCTTCACTAATTAATCTTGGACAAAGCCACCACAATTACCACCACTTTTCCACACTCATGGTACTGTTAGTATATGGTTACTTAGTGTACTTTATTGCTGCAGCACTAACATTTACTTTCTTGCATTTATTATCTCGCAAAACTATCTCTCATACCCGTATTATAGTCTAATATTATTTCCTAGATAATGCAAACGTTTAGTGTGCGTAGAGTTGTATCAGTGGTTGATAGAACTTGAGAGAATACTTATCCTACCTTTAGCTCCTCGTTGGGTTCGACACTCTTACTTATCGAAAAGGCTACACGCGATCCCCTATACTTGTGGGTTATCAAGACCTTTTCTGGCGCCGTTGCCGGGGAGCCATAGCGTAGGTTAATGTTCTTGTGTGCACTTGTTTGCTTTATCTCTAAGTAGTTTTTATTTTCAGTATTAAGTTGTTCTTTATCTTACTATGGATAGGGAATGCGAATTACAAAAAAAATTAGGTGTAGTTGTTATCTAAAAACGTTTTCAAAAAGAAAAGTGATTGGAAAGATGAGTAATGGTTAAATGGGGGTCGACCTTGAACACTTGTGTTCATGCCTATGAAACCAAAACAAATCTTTCCATGGAAGCTTTTCATTAAAAACATGTAAATATTATGTATATACCTCTGTACATAAAAATAAAATGCTAATTATAGTCTTTAGTTAATTGAAAGTTGATAGTTTTACTTTGCTGTCCAGAAACAGATTTTCTGTGCTCCACCGTATTAAATGTTTAAAATCACCAGAACGTGATCTTGATCTGAAATTTCTTGAGTGCAAAGTGATGCTTATTAGCTTTCTTTCATTAGACTAACTTTTTCTGATTTAAGGTACGTAGATAGGTCGAAAAATTCGATCTTTACTGACTGTTCTGTTTAGACAGATTTTGTGCTTCTCTGTAAATAAAATCGTGATAAATCTCAGAATAGTATTTTGACTTGAAAATTTTTGTGCATAAACCTGAGATTATTATCTTTCTTTCATTAGACTAAAGTTTTTCGATTTGAGCTACTTAACTATCTCGTTGAATGCCATCTTTACGGACTGTTCAGTTTTGACAGATTTCTTTGTTTATTCAATATTGTACTTGGTGTTGTTAGTTTCATTAGTTTTTCGACGGACAACGGAAATCATGAACACCTTAGTATATACAGTGGCTAATGTTGAGTAAAAATTATAAAACTTGTCAATGCTTGAACATGAGTGGATTTTATTTAATGAGTACTAACCCTACTAATGAGTTTTGTGAAGTTTTATGTGGATGTAGCTTATAAGATCTAATCAATATGGTGATATGAGATGAATAAGAAGACGCAAGAGCTCAAGCTTGGGGATGTGTAGGTGCATCCCAAGAACATATTCAAGAAGATACAATCATCTAAGCTTGGGGATGCCCGAGTCATCCCCCTATTCATCAACTAACATGAGGTTGTCTCGTTCATACTCTATATTACCCGTCCACATGATATGTATTGTCTTAACTTGTATTATAATTGCTTTTATATGTCTTGGTTTTACCTTCTTTAGTTTTATTAGGCTCCTTATTTGGTTTCGATTGCTTCTTTACTTTCACTTATAAATTCAAAATAACAAAAATATTTTCTTTTGTTTTGCTTCTTTGTTTGGTTCTTTATTTTAATTTTATTTGGGTTTTACTTTTGATTTTTATTTAGAGTTTTCCTTGCTGTAGCTAGCATGTTTAGGTCTTGCTTAGCCTCTGGTTTCTTAGTTTATCAAAAATAAAGTACCAAGTTTTATCCATTTAGCTTAGTTGATACATATGTAAAAAGTGATTTTCTGTTTTCGGTATCTACTGCTTATTGCGCGATTTTTCATATTTTACTGGAAGCTCTAAAAATCACGAAAAAATTACTGATGTTGTAGCACCTAATCCTCTGCATGTACAAAAATTGGCTAAAATTTCGGGCATGTTTAAGTGCACCTAAAAATTGCGTTTTCCAGCTGCTGTTTTTTTGGACAGATTCTGACTTTTGTTGCAAGAGTGGCCTCTTTTCGTTTTCATTTGATTTTTAATGGTTCTTACCTTTCATTTATAAGTTGGCCATTTAAGCAACCTTTCTGTAACTTAAAAACAAACTTTATTTAGTTTAGTAGTAGCACTTGGGAAATATTTCTGTCCATTATACTTGTGCGCGCATGGATCAAACACCCTAGGGTTGGTAGTATTTGTAACGAAGCGGGGGAAGTTCTGCCGGAGTGACAGAAACCTGAGAACGCGAACCGATTAGTTGCACGTATGGGAGTAAGAGGAGCTTGAACTTAAGGCTATAGTTGGGGAAACCTTAATGCATTGTTAGTATTTGCGGATGCTTTCTAACAATCTAATCATATAGTACTTGTAATCCCAAGTAGTGGAGTGCATGTATATTTAGCCTCTCCCACATAGAAAACTGCATCGAAGACAATGAACCAAGTATCTTCACTAATTAATCTTGGACAAATCCACCACAATTACCACCACTTTTCCACACTCATGGTACTGTTAGTATATGGTTAATAGTGTACTTTATTGCTGCAGCACTAACATTTACTTTCTTGCATTTATTATCTCGCAAAGCTATCTCTCATACCCGTATTATAGTCTAGTATTATTTCCTAGATAAAGTAAACGTTTAGTGTGCGTAGAGTTGTATCAGTGGTTGATAGAACTTGAGAGAATACTTATCCTACCTTTAGCTCCTCGTTGGGTTCGACACTCTTACTTATCGAAAAGGCTACACGTGATCCCCTATACTTGTGGGTTATCAGTGCTTTACTTGGAGCGTCTGTGTGCTTTTATTTTTAGTATTTTATTTTTCTTATGGTCAACTTGATTGGACCCTAGCATTTTTGATTGGGAGAGAGACACGCTCCGCTTTTTCATATGAATACTCATATTCTTCACTTATACTTGTTGAGTATTCTTATCTAGCTATTGCTATGCTTTTAGCTCCTGTTTTGCATGCATATCTTATTCAGAGCTGTTAGTTCTTTTAAAACAAAGTACTCTCTTGCTTCACTTATAATTGTTTGGAGAGTTTGTGTTGAAATAAATTGATTGGTGTTTGGTTGGAACAGAAAATGTTGCATGTGGTAGATGGTATAATGGAAAAAGCTTACATATTCTTGTAGATCACTGTATTGGATAATTTGATACTTGTCAATTGTTTTCAGTTATCAAGTAGTTCATGTTTAAGCTTTTGTATCATGTAGTTAAAACCTATTAATGAAGAACTACCGTAAAACTCGTTGAAATTTGGTTTGCATGATTGGTATCTCTAGATATTTTCTAGTAAAAGGGTTTGGTTAACAAGGAAGACAGTGTAGAGTCTTATAATGCTTGCAATATGTTTTCATATAAGTCTTGCTGTGTCGGTTTATATCCTGTGTTTGCTTCAAATAACCTTGCTAGCCTAAACTCTGTACTGAGAGGGAATGCTTCTCGTGCATCCAAAACCTTGAGCCAAAATCCATGCCATCTGTGTCCACCATAACTACCTATATGTGGTATTTCCTTGCCATTCCAAGTAAATTTTTCATGTGCTACCTTTAAACTATTCAAAAATTATTACTCCTTTTTGTATCTATGTTTACCAAGCTCATGAGGACGGGGTGGATGTCTTTATGTCAACTGTCAAACAGACTTTACCACCGGACTAGCGGCATATACATCCGCTTATCCATTAATTTTGCAAAAAGAGCTTGCAAATGGGGTGCCCAGTCACAATTAATTACAACTTTAACCGCTTAATTTTCTTCACATTTTTTCCCTGATTTATCAGTCAAGCAATGACAAACAGTGAAATATCTGCATGTGTAAACAAAAGAGAAGAGGGATGATCTGCCTTGCTGGTAGAAATAACGTCCTTCATGGGAGCCGCTCTTAAAAGTCTGGTTGGCAGGGGTCATATTGTAATTTCCATTTTTCTGATTCGTTGACAATTAACAAACACCTCCCAAAACTTATTTTTACTCTCTTTATGATTTAAAAACTTAAAAGGCTCTAGCACAAGATTTAATCCCTGCTTCCCTCTGCGAAGGGCCTTTCTTTAACTTTTATGTTGAGTCATTTTTTCTACTTCTTTCTATCTCAGAAGCAAACACTGGTGTCAACTTTGGTGCAACAATTTTTATATGCTTGTATATTGCACTTATTATATTGCTTTGTGTTGACAAATATCTATGATATATATGTTGAAAGTTGAAAGCAATTGATGAAGCTTAAATCATCCTTTGTGTTGGTTAAATACCTTTTACTTAGAATCTATTGCTTTATGAGTTAACTCTTTTGCAAAACTCTTTGATGCTTGTCTCGAAAGTACTATTCATAAAAAGTTTTTCTTATATGATTCAGTTGTTTGCTCATTATCTACTTGCTAGCAAACTATAGACCATTGACCTGGATCATTTCATTCATAACATGTGCTTTACATACTATTTGATCAAGATTATGATTGTAGAACTAAGCTTGGGATGCTTGATTCGTCTCAAACGTATCTATAATTTCTGATGTTCCATGTTGATATTATACCAATTGTTACATGTTTTATATACACTTCATAGCATTTTTATGCATTTTCTGGGACTAACCTATTAACAAGATGCCACAGTGCCAGTTCATGCTTTCTGCTATTTTTGTATTCCAGAAAACCTAGTCTGGAAATATTCTCGGAATTGGACGAAACTTGGACAGAACCTCCTATTTTTCCAACACATACACGGAGTCCAAAGGAGAGACGGAGGGGAGCCACGAGCCAGCCACACCATAGGGCAGCGCGGGCCCCCCTCTGCCGCGCCATGGGGTGTGTGGGCCCCACGGGCATCTCCAGCCGCCGCCCTTTCGCCTATTTATTCACTTCACGGGAAAACCCTAGACACCCGAGCCATTATCCACGAAAAGTTCCAGAGACGCCGCTGCCGTCAACCCTAGCTCGGGAGGGTTCAGAAGCTCTTCCCGGCACCCTGCCGGAGAGGGAAATCATCACCGGAGGGCTCTACATCACCATGCATGCCTCCGGAGTGATGCGTGAGTAGTTCATCCTTGGACTACGGTCCATAGCAGTAGCTAGATGGTTGTCTCTCCACTTTATGCTATCATGTTTAGATCTTGTGAGCTGCCTATCATGATCAAGATTATCTTATTGTAATGCTACATGTTGTGTTTGCTGAGATCCGATGAATATTGAATACTATGTCAAGTTGATTATCAATCTATCTTATATGTTATTTATGATCTTGCATGCTTTCTGTTACTAGTAGATGCTTTGGCTAAGTAGATGCTTGTAACTCCAAGAGTGAGTATTTATGCTAGATGGTGGGTTCATGCCTCCAGTAATCTGGGAGAGTGACAACAACTTCTAAGATTGTGGATGTGTTGTTGCCACTAGGGATAAAATAACCGATACTTAGCTTAAGGGTGCGTCGTTAGGTCTAATGCATTTGTTTGCATTACGCACATTACTTAATGCGATTATCCGTTGCTTGCAACTTAATACCAACGGGGAACTCGGATGACAACCTAGAGGTGGATTATTAGTCATAGACGCTGTTGGATAACGGTCTATGTATTTTGTCGTAATGCCCACATGAATATCATAGTAATCATCATGTCATATATATGCATTGTCATGCGCTCAATATTTTGTCAATTGCCCAGCTGTAATTTGTTCACCCAGTATGTTAGTTATCTCTTATGGAGAGACACCACTAGTGAACTGTGGACCCTGGTCCATTCTTTTACACTGATAATACAACCAACTGCAAACATGTTCCTTTTCATTCTCTGCAATTTACTACTGTTTTCCAACACCATACGTTTAATCCTTTGTTTTCAGCAAGCCGGTGAGATTGACAACCTCATTGTTTCGTTGGGGCAAAGTAGTTTGATTGTGTTGTGTGCAGATTCCACGTTGGTGATCGAGTAAACGGCGCCACCAACAACCTTCAGAAGTGATTTCTTGCTCTACTTGTTCGATTAAACCTTGGTTTCATACTGAGGGAAATTGCTGCTACACTGCTTCATACCTTCCTCTTGGGGTCTCCCAACGAACGTGCGATCCACGTCATCAGCCGCCGATGCAACAGCAGCCTCCGCTTGCTCTGCCAGCGAGTCAGGGTCCGAGGCCGAAAAGGAAGAAGAAGAAGAAGAGAAAAGAAGAAGAAGAAGAAGAAGAAGAAGAAGAAGAAGAAGAAGAAGAAGAAGAAGAAAGGGGTGCCGTAGCCACAGCTCCAACCGCAGCAGCCTATCTAGGCTGTGGTGCCCCTTGCGCAGCAACAGCCGCCGCCAGTTCTGCAGCCTCAGTTTTTCTCGCCGCCTACGGTTCCGTTGTAGGGTCAGCAGGTGTCAGCTTCGTTGACTGGGCCAGTTGCCGGAATTGCTACCCCGGATGGTGTTCCTACGACAGTTGTTTCTGGTGTGCAGGAGGGGACGAAGTATGGGGTCGGTAGTAAAGCAAGAAGCAACCTAAGTGCTGGAAGTGTGGGTTGATGCGCACACAACTAAGGGATGCCCGGTGCAGCATTACTGTCTCGTGTGTGATAACGGGGCTCATCCAACTTTCAGGTGCCCAACTCTTCGGCTCCCTAGACCACAGCGTTCACGGCTGGCTATGGCACTGAGGAGACGATTTTCACGCAGCTACCTGATAGAGTGTACAAGCCACACTTGCTTCTTTCGAGCTCGCCAACAGCACTGGTGAAGATTGTAGGGGACCCGGTGCCTGCGACAGCCATTCAGAGCTTGATATCCAGGATGTGTTCGTCGACCCAGTCGTGGACTTGGGAGGCTATCACATGGTACTGATGCCTTTCTTATTGGTTTCCCTTCTGTCGGGGATCTTCAGTGGATGGTCGGGATGCAGATGGGTGTTCCAGGTTACAAGGCTACAGCCACTATTTCCGTCTGGAAGAGGCAAGATGTTCTCCCTATGAGGGTGCTAGAGCAGGTGTGGGTCCATGCCCAGGGGGTTCTGTATCCGTTGAGGCATTTTCTTGGTATTTGGGTTGTTGGTTCCTTGATTGGGACGGCTCTGGATATTGATCTTGTCACGCTGAGGAGTCGAGGCATTGTGCGTTTCCTGGTTGCGATGCCTTGCTCCAAACCCCTGGACAAGCAACAGGACCACATTGGACCTTATGTTGGCACGGCCTGTGTGGTTAAGTTGAAAGAGTATGCTTTCGTTTTTCGGCGTGAGACACCGGAGTTTGTCCCTGATGCAGAGTTTGTTCCTTATTTCTGGTACCATAAGGGAGATGAGGCTGATGATGAGGCCGAGGGTGCCGAGGAGGGTTTGGAGACTCCATGGGTAATCCTAGCATGAGCACGTCACAGAATACAAGTATGGACGTGGATACAAGCCACTCCTCGGGGCGGTGAATACTGGGAAGACCGTGGCCACTATTGCTATCACTCCATATAATCCAAACCCGCAAACTCCACGTGGGATCGAGATCATAGCAAGGATTCACCGGGTCTCACCGAGTCTACTGCGTCCGATCGAGGCTGAGAGCACATCTCCAGGCATGGCTGCTGCCCCTGGTGTCTCTGTTAATCAGGCAAAGGTGGATGCTCACGCTCGGCTGCAGAAGAGCTTCGCTGGGCCAGGCGGGCGACAGCCAGCGGAGTACAGCGTGGGGACGAAGCGTTCCGGCCCAGCACGGGCGCCGGAGCCTCAGCCTGCTGGGCTGGCGATGGACGCCGTGACGGCAGTGGAGAACGGCCCAGCTGAGCCGTTGGTGGCCTAGCCAGGCCACGCGTGGGCGACGGAGAGCGGCCCATCCGGGTCGCTGGCGGCCAGGGATACCTCGAGGAGCCCAGGAACAGCGGGGATGGCCGAGCAGATGCTGCACCAGGCCGTCTCGGAGCCAGGCCTGGGCGCGATTTCTGTGGACTCTCCTGCTGGGCCGGAGCACCAGGAGGGGGCGCTGGCAGGTCTCCGGGGGAGTTTTTTCTTCTTCGACACCTCCCTCGGATGGACTTATTGTAGGCGCTGCGGGGACGGGTGAGGTCTCGACTCCGACAAAGACTCACCCGCCTCATGCTGCTGATGCGATGGCCGGGTCGGCTGCTACTTCGCCAATGCCGACCCAGGTTATTGCTTCCCCGGTGGCTACGTACACGGAGGGAGGCTCCATCACCCCGTCCACACTTCCACCCAGGATGGTGGTCTTCTCCGATGGGGTTTCCACGCCCCGTCGAAGCGAGAGGTTCGGGGCGGCGGTGGACGGGGCTTCTGCGACGGATGAAGAATCCTTGAGGAAGGCCATGCGTCGCAAAGCTGTGCGAAACTTAGACTCCTCTGGTACGGAAAGGAATTCGAATTCCATTTTGTCTTTTTCTCCTCAGTCGATTCATTCAAAGCTTAATAGGATAGGTGTTAATCTTGGTAATAATAAAAAAGAAGTACTTGTTTCAACTAGTGTCTTGAGGCATATGGAGTTTGACCGTCTTACGGTTATTCCTAAAGCTTCGACTGTGTTGACTTCCACCTATTTGGATGAAGAGGAAGCGATTGCCACATCAGATGGTCAGCTTCTTTCTCATCTAATCGGTGAAGTGTTGGAGGGTGGTTTGGATGATGACGGTTTGAGCTCATTGTATGAGTTAAAAGCATCCGGTCGGAAATCTAAATCTAACTCCAACAAGTCGTCCTGGAAAAGGGCAAAGTTATCCAAATCCCCCAAGGTTTCCCAATGAATGGCATGTTCGCAAATAGCAGAGGTCTTGGTGACTTGGCTAAATATTTGCACTTTGCTGGTTGCATTCAGGACCATAATTTGGATTTCTTAGCTATTTCTCAGACGGGAAGACGTGAGTTCTCACAATCTCTATTGAACCGACTTTCAGGCGGTATAGATTTTGAGTGGTACTTGCGCCCTCCCCATGGCCACTCCGGAGGCATCTTACTAGGGATCATGACAGATACCATGGAAGTGTTGGATGTTACGGATGGTGATTTTCACATTAAAATGCACATCCACAATAAATCCGACAATTTCATTTGGAGTCTTGTTACCGTGTATGGGCCGGCTCAGGAGGTGGCTAAGACCTCTTTTCTCTGTGAAATGGTAAATTTAGCAAACAAATTGCTAATGGAAAGCACCGAAAAAAAGCTCTTTGGAAAGCTTTACCATTTCAGAGATGAATACCTTCAAATTATTCTCCCCTACATTGTGGCCAATATGCTCGCTGTTCTCATTGCGAGGGCAAAGGAGGATGGGCAGGTTGGTTCTCTTATACCACACCTTGTTGAAGGAGGGGTATCAATTTTGCAGTATGCGGATGATACTATTTTATTTATGGAGCATGATATTGAGAAGGCCGTAAACATGAAACTAATTTTATCTATGTTCGAGCAACTGTCTGGGCTCAAGATAAATTTTCACAAAAGTGAGCTTTATTCTTTCGGAAAGGCTAAGGATATGCAAAATGATTATAGAACTATCTTCGGTTGCGAGATAGGGGCCTTACCTTTCAAATATTTAGGAATACCTATTCATTATCGTAAATTGTTGAATAAGGAATGGAAAGCGGTGGAAGACCGATTTGAGAAAAAGCTTGGGTGTTGGGCCGGTAAACTACTATCTTATGGCGATAGGCTTGTGTTAATCAACTCGGTTCTCATGAGTTTACCAATGTTCTTACTTTCTTTCTTTCTAATACCAGTGGGTGTGCGAAAGAGGCTTGATTTTTTTCGCTCTAGGTTTTTTTGGCAGAGTGATCAAAATAAAAGAAAGTACCGCTTAACCAAGTGGAACATCATTTGCCGGCCCAAAGATCAAGGGGGGTTGGGTATTGAACTACTGGAGATCAAAAATAAATGTCTATTAAGCAAATGGCTTTTTAAAATTTTACATGGGTGGGTGTTTGGCACGAGTTGTTGTGCAACAAATATTTGAATAATAAAACATTATCCCAAGTTGAACCGAAGCCAACTGACTCTCCTTTTTGGAAAGGGCTGATGTCGGTTAAAAAGGACTTTTTCGAACGGGGAAACTTTTGCTTTGGCAATGGTCTTCGTACTAGGTTTTGGGAAGATACTTGGCTGGGTTCAAAACCACTGGCGGTTCAATACCCTTCACTTTTAGCATTGTGCGACGTAGAAATGTTACTGTGGCACAAGTGATGTCTCATAATCCTCTAAATATTGAATTTCGGAGGACTTTGATTGGTGATAAGTGGATTTCTTGGCTAAAACTGGTAGAGAGACTCATGGGGGTCACACTATCAGAAGAGGATGATCTTTTTCAATGGAAATTGACTACAACCAAGAAGTTTACAGTTAGTTCCATGTACTCGGATCTTATGCATGGACATACCCCTTTTTTGCGAAAATATCTTTGGAAGTTGAAAGTTCCCTTGAAAATAAAAATCTTTATGTGGTTTCTTCATCAGAAAGTTCTGCTTACAAAAGATAATCTTGTAAAAAGAAACAGGTCTGGCTGTAAAAAGTGTGTATTTTGTCAATCTGATGAAACGGTTGAACACCTTTTTATTTCCTGCCCATTTTCTAGAAGTATTTGGAGATTGATTCACTTTACGTTCAGTATATCCCCACCAACTAGTGTAGCGAATTTGTTTGGGCATTGGTTAGACGGGGTAGATTTAAAAACTAAAGCTCGAATTCGTATTGGAGTTTGTGCTTTTTTATGGGCCTTATGGAATTGCCGTAATGATGTGGTTTTTAACAAAACTACAAATGCTCAATTTTTGCAGGTTGTACACCGAGCAGTCTACTGGATCCACATGTGGTCCTTCCTTTTGCCACAGGACCAGCGATCCCTTATGGATTTTGGATGCTCCCGGTTGATGGCTGTCCTATGAGCTATGTTCTACCGGGGTGGTTGGCAGCACACTAGAAGACTTCAAGATGTGTAGTCTTAGTCGATGTGCGTTTTTCTGTTGGCTGGTCCTTGTTGCCAACTTAGCCGATCCATGATTGTAATAAGTTGATTCGTATACTCTGTTACTTCCTTTTAATAAAAACGGTTGTGTGCATCATCACGATGCAGAGGCCGGGGACACCCTTTTCTAAAAAAAATCCTTTGATCATTGGAGGGGATTTCAACTTGCTTCGTTTTCCATTTGAGAAAAGTAGGGGTCGTTTCGACAACCGTTGGCCTCTTTTGTTCAATGCAGTCATTGACAGCTTGAATTTAAGAGAGATAACAATGGTCGGGAGACAGTTCACGTGGGCTAATTCTCTCCAGGAACCCACATACGAAAAGCTAGATTATGTACTGATGGATACTGATTGGGAAGCGAGGTTCCCATTGGTGTCGGTACGGGCACTGGAACGTATTGAGCGATTGTCGGACCATGCTCCCATTATTTTGACCACTGGAATACCTATGCCGCAATGTAAACCACGTTTCAAGTTTGAACTTGGGTGGCTGCATCGTGAGGGGTTCCATGAGATGGTTAAAAGAATTTGGGAAAGACCGGTTGCTGGTGATACGCCGATTAAGAGGTGGAATAATAAAATCTGTGCTCTACGCACACACCTTGTTGGTTGGGCTCGTCATACTACTGGTTTACTTAAAAAAGAAAAGATACGGCTATCCTCGATTATTAATGCTCTAGAGGCATTAGCAGAAGTTCGTTTGCTATCCGCGCAAGAGATTGAGTTAAAAAGCCAATCCAATACACAGATAGCGAAACTACTGTGCGAGGAGGAGTTAAAATGGTATCAACGTTCCAAATCCCAATTCATCCTAGAAGGGGATTCGAATACTCGCTATTTCCATAGTATTGCCAATGGCAGACATAGGAAAAAGTGTATTCATTCTCTAGTCCAGGAGGAGGGAACGATTGAGGGCCACGAACAACTAAAGTCGTATATTACAAATTACTATAAAGGCCTGTTCGGAGCCCCAGAGGAAGGAAACTTTACATTGGATGAGTCTCGAACAGGGGATATACCCTAGGTTTCAGACGATGAAAATAGTCTACTTGCTAACCTCTATTCAGAGGATGAGGTAAGAAAGGCGGTTTTCCAAATGAAACATAATTCAGCACCTGGTCCTGATGGCTTCCCGGCTGAGTTCTACCAGAACTTTCGGGATGTGATCAAGCCTGATGTACTACAACTGTTCGCATGTCTTCATGATGGACAATTAGAGTTGTTTCGTCTCAATTTTGGTGAGATAATCTTATTACCTAAGGTTAATGAGGCTGAAAGAATTCAACAATACAGACCTATATGGCTCCTTAACGTTAGCTTTAAGATATTTACCAAAGTTGCTACGATTCGACTGAACAGTGTGGCAGACCATGTGGTTTGTCTGTCTCAGACGGCTTTTATGCAAGGTCGCAACATCCTGGATGGAGTGGCAATTTTGCATGAAACGGTTCACGAATTACATAGGAAAAAGCTGAATGGGGTAATCCTTAAAATTGATTTTGATAAGGCTTATGATAAAGTCAATTGGTCTTTTCTTTAGCAGACCCTCAGAATGAAAGGTTTTTCAACTGAGTGGAGAGCGTTAATAGATAGCTTTGTTTCTAGAGGAAGTGTAGCCATTAAAGTCAATGATGACACTGGCAAATACTTTCAAACGAAAAAATGCCTTAGACAAGGTGACCCGTTATCGCCAATACTATTCAATATAGTGGCTGATATGTTGGCTATCTTGATTGAACGCGCTAAAAATGAGGGCCAAATTGAGGGACTGATTCCACATCTAGTTGATGGTGGTTTATCGATTCTTCAATATGCCGACGACACAATTCTTTTTATGGAACACGACAACGAAAAAACTCGTAATTTAAAGCTGATTTTGTCAGCATTCGAGCAACTTTCGGATCTGAAGATAAATTTCCATAAAAGTGAACTGTTTTGCTTCGGCGAGGCTCAAGAAAACGCCGCCTTGTATACTGAACTTTTTGGCTGTGAGTAAGGACAATTTCCTATCAACTATTTGGGTATTCCGATTCATTATCGGAGACTTACAAATGCTGAGTGGAAAAAGGTGGAGAAAAGACTACAATTATGTTTAAATAGCTGGAAAGGCAATATCTTATCGCTAGGTGGAAGATTGGTTCTCATAAATTCGGTACTAACTAATATGGTACTGTATATGATTTCATTCTTCCAATTGCCCAAAAGAGTCTTGAAACGATTGGATTATTTCCGGTCTAGATTTTTTTGGCAAGGGGATTGTAAGAAGAAAAAATATCGTCTGACTAAGTGGAGTGTGGTTTGCTTCCCTAAAGACCAAGGAGGGCTCGGAGTTCATGACCTTGAGGTCAAGAACAGAGCCTTGCTGGGTAAATGGCTCTTCAAGCTTCTTTCGGAAGATGGAGTTTGGCAAACCCTCCTTAGGAGAAAGTACGTGGTATCTCAAGCCGTATCTCAGGTTCTCTGGAAACCTGGCGATTCGCACTTCTGGGTTGGCCTTATGGCTACAAAGAAGTTCTTTTTCCCACACGGATCTTTCTCAACTAGGGATGGATCGGAAATTCGCTTCTGGGAGGATAAATGGCTAGACCAATTTACCCTCAGAGAACAATATTCGGCTCTATATGTGATTGTACGAAACAAGAGTGACACGATCGCTAAGGTGTTGGGTACCTCCCCACCAAATGTTTCATTCAGAAGAAGTTTATATGGAACAAGACAAGCATCCTGGAATGCTTTGCTCATCCGATTGGATTCCATCCATATGTCGGAAGGTCCAGATAAATTTCGATGGAATCTTATGAAGAATGGTAAATTCTCGGTTGATTCTATATATAGAGCTTTAATCTTATCCGAAGTCCCAGTCGATATTAAGGATAATAACAAAATTTGAAAGATGAAGATCCCGCTAAAAACTAAGGTGTTTGCGTGGTATCTCCGTCGAGGTGTAATTCTTACAAAAGATAATCTTGCCAAACGCAACTGGCACGGAAGTAAAAAAGTGCGTCTTCTGTCAAGATGATGAGACTATTACACACCTATTCTTTCAGTGCGAGTTCGCTAGGTCTATATGGTCAGCCATCTAGATAGGTTCTACCTTACATCCCCGCGTTCCGTTGCAAATATTTTTGGCAACTGGTTAAACGGGTTAGATCCTAGGTTTAAACTCTTCAGTAGGGTGGGAGCGATTGTCGTTATTTGGTCGCTGTGCCTATGTAGAAATGACAAGGTTTTTAATGATAAAGATGTTTCTATTATGCAGGTTATCTACCGGTGTACATCAACGATACGAGCATGGTCGGCACTGCAGCGTGTGGAGCACCGGGACTTGTTTTTGGAGGTGGCGTCACATTTGGAGGCTGCGGCCAGGGAGTTATTCTCCCGGCATGGATGGCAACATAGTCTCTGGATAGACCTACCAGCATCTTAGACGGCTTTACAATTTCTCATTATGATATGTAACTCGCCTTTTTATTTTCAGCATTAGATTCTCTTGAACTCATGAACTTGTGGCTGTGTGCATCCTAGTTATGCAGAGACCGGTGTAATGCTTAAAACTCTTAAGTAATAAAATCCCTTTATCTAAAAATAATAATTCTGAATGATGAACATCATAATAAATTTAGTTGTGTGCATCAATTACTATAGGGGCTGGGTTTGACGCTCCTTTTCAAAACAAAACAAAACAAAAATACCTCTGACTCTAGTCACGATGGTGCATGACAAGGGTATACATCTCGGGTACCCTACCGTGAGGGTACCTGGTGCACTTGACGACTAATGCCCAATAGCGAAGAACCTACTCGAAGCCCAAGACAAGAGGCCCAAGAAGATGGAGTACCCTCCAAGATTAGACATAGGTATAGTCGGTTTAGACTTTCCTTACGTGTAAACTAGGTCGGTTACGAACTCCCGAGACCCAGCCTATTTAAAGGCTGGGAGGGGTGCCGATCTAGGGACAAGCCATACTCAAACCACCAAAGCTCTAGCGAGATCGACATCTCGCCGGAGCCACCTTGTAACCGCATAATCTCACACGATCAATAACAGACAAGCAGGAAGTAGGGTCTTTACCTCCACCCGAGGGGCCTGAACCTGGGTAAATCTTTGCCTCTGCTTGTCAGCCGACGAAACTACCAGTACTACCACGTTCTCTCCCCATAATCTAAACCCTAGGTCCTTAACCATGGGATTTGATGAGTGTACACCTCGTCAATTGGCGCCATCTGTGGGAAAGAATAGTGCTGGACTCGCGGTTTCTTCGGTTCCATCGGAAAACGGCGACTCACCGATCGGATCTACAAACGGCAACTCGCCGGTTGCATCGACAAACCAGAACTCGCCGGCTCAGGCGGCACACGGCAACTCGCCGACTCACTCGACAAACGGCAACACGCCAGCTTCACCCGCAAAAAGCGCATCGGATCCTCTGATGGATTTTGAGCCACACTCGCCAGAATTCCAGGAGGCTTTCTCCGATCTCGAGTCAGGTTTGGGTTTAACCGTTGGTTCGTTCAATTTTTTCGTCAACAAGCTTGGTGTGCAGGACTTGACGGATCCACGCCAACTCGCGACTTCCGCACCCGAGACTACATCGGTTGCGGCTCCTTCGACTGCGGATCCCTCAACTGCATCCATACCATCGTCGATCCTCCAAGTTTGCTCGTCTGCAACAACCATGTCCACACGAGAGATGCGTGAGCTCATTGAAGAACTCCAGGGCGAGGAGGCCGAATCAGCATACCGCACAAACGATCCCGAGCTCGATCTCCCACTCGAGGATAGTTTCGACTGCGGGATCTCCCTCAGCGACTTCGACGAACCTGAAACTCATATCGCAACCACGTCGACTCTGAGATCTACACCAACAACAACAACCTCGACTTCGAGATTCATAACAACTTCGTCGACACCGAGATGAGCATAGGCGATGAAGGCATCGACAGCGAGATCCGTCCAGACGGACCACTCGATGAGCATCTCGACTCCGACATGAGCCTTGATGATGACGTCGAGTCCATGATGGGACTCGAAGACACATACACATACCCTCGGGTAATACCCCAGCAAGTCTACGTTGCCTTCGCCGCAGAATCATCTGATGCTGCGGCCAGTCGCAGGCCTACAGAGTTCCCGTGCACGGTAACTATGCCGGACGGAGTCACAAATCTCACAATTACTGCTGAGATGGCAACAAAAGAAGATAAAGTTATCAAGGAGTGCACAATTATGCCAGCAGACGCAACACAGGAGGAGATGCTGACCTTCCAGTACTTCAACTGGCAGGAATCACTTCGACTGAAGCAGATAAGAGCGACACTCGAAGAACGCAAAAACCAGGCTAGTTGTCGAGTGCGCGCAGAAGACAGCTCTCCCTGAGCTCCACCGGGCGAGCAGACACAAAACCCAGATCAAGCCTGTCACACCTCTCGCCGGACGAGAGGGCGGCACTCACCCGCAACTCTTTCATGACATACGACGAGGAGGGAGTGCCAGTACCCAAAACAGCTGCGGGTGCTCTCTTTACCGCTGCAGCATACCTAGAGGCAATCAAGCCTCCAGCTGATGACCCCAATGCAAAACTACATCGCCAACAGATCAAATCACTCGCCTTAGCAGCGAAGGCCATACGCCAAATTCCAAAAACTCCAGGGGGAGTCGAGACCGTGCCCTGGTTGACACGCGTCGTGAAGAGCACAATCACAGTGGTCGCCGCCACCACTCGAAGGAAAGAAGCGGCTCGCGTAAGCGCAGGTCCAGGAGTAGATCACGCAGATCTTACAGCAGCGACTCATACTCTGATCAAGAGCCTGAGCTACATGGAGCTCTGTGCTTCACTCGACGCATCCGCGAGACATGGATGCCCAAAAGGTTCAAACTTACATCTGAACAGCGCAAGTACACGGGTCGACAGGAACCTTCGGGTGGCTGGAAGACTACAGGCTTGCTGTCGCATGCCAGCGAGGCACAAACACCACAGCCATGCAATACATACGACTCATGCTTGAAGGCACAGCCCGCGACTGGCTCAAGGCCCTACCTCCATCAACATACGACTCGTGGGATCACTTCCGCACTGATTTCATCAAAAACTTCGAGCCTCTATGTGAGCGCCCAAAAACGTTCGAGGAGCTGCGAGCCTGCGTTCAACGGTCAGACGAAACGTTGAGGTCATACATCAGACGATGGACTGAGATACGCAACTCAGTCGGAGTAATTTCAGAAGATATGGCCATGGATGCTTTCATAATGGGACTCGCCAGGCGGGACTTCAAAGAAGCACTTGGTCGCAAAAAGCCAACCTCTGTGGCTAACCTCTTGATGATCGCGACTGAGTGGGCAGACGGAGAAGACATGGCGCGCACCACACGCGGGTCCTCACCCCGTGACAATCATGAAAGCGGCAGTCGAAGCCGCAGAGACTCGTACAGAGACGACCGAATGCGCAAACGTTCAAAACGTCCTACGACGATGGCAGACCCAAATTCATGGCGGCTGGGTTCTCCACACCCGCAATGACCAAGACAGAAGCGACCGCGGTCAGAAGATCGACGGGACAGTCGAGACGATCGACGGGACAGTCGAGATGATCGCCGGGACAGTCGAGACCGCGGCCAACGCAGCGACAGCTACAAGAGGAAAGACTGGCGCAAGTCACGACCCGGAGCACAATCCGAGCGATCATTCAAAGAAAAGATGGATGCTGATTGCAGATTCCACCTGTACAAGGGGGAAGACGGAAAACTGCGCTCCAATCACTCGATGAGAAACTGCAGGGAGTTCGACCAAATGGCCCTGCACCCGTGCCTCAGCCAAACAATGTGCCTGTTCCGATGGCACCACCTCCACCACCACAGCCTGCCGCAGGCGGAAATCTCGCGGGTGCCATACAGCCCGTACCTCGGGTGGACGAACCACAGTACCCTCCGCCCCAAGGGCAGATGTACATGATACAGAAAGGTCGCCCTTCCAACAGGGAGCAAAAACTTCGCACTCGACAAGTAAACATGGCGGTCATGTCACCTCCCGCTGTAACTGAATTCTTGAAGGGTTCTGAAACCGCAATAAGCTTCAGCAGAGAGGACCACCCTCCATCGGTTGTTCGTCCAGGGCACTCTGCTCTGGTACTCGACGCGCAAATTGGAGGCTACGCCATGTCCAAGGTATTCATGGATGGTCAGCGGCATAAACATCATCTTCGCAGATACGCTCCGCAAAATGAACAGGTCAGTCGAAAACCTGCCAAGGTCTTCAAATACCTTTCACGGTATCGTCCCAGGCAAAGCAATAAGCCCAGAAGGCACCATACAACTCGACGTAACGTTCGGGGACAAGAACCACTTCAGGACAGAATCGATTGAGTTCGAAGTTGTCGACTGGAAGTCACAATACCATGCTATACTTGGACGCCCGACGTTCGCTCGATTCATGGCGGTGCCACACTATGCATACCTCCAGTTAAAGATGCCTGGACCAAAAGGAGTAATCACAGTCAAGGGAAACTTCCAAAAGTCTGACTCTTGCGACCGAGAGTTTAGCAAAATCTCTGAGATGTTTGGCATGGAAGCAACACTCGCTGATCTAGCGGTCTCCAACGATCGAACACTTATGCCAGAACACAAAAAGGTGGCAGTCGACAGAGCATTCAATGCCACCAATGACACAAGATCGCATCAGGTGCACCCGACTGACCCGACCAAGACAGTCAATGTCTCGTCGAGTCTGCCTATCGCATAGGAAAGCGCGCTCGTCGAATTCCTCCGTGAGAACTGGGATATATTTGCATGGTGTCCAGCCGACATGCCAGGTATTCCCAGGGAATTCGCCGAGCACTCTCTCCAATTATTTCCAGATGCTAAACCAGTCAAGCAAACAATGCGCCGCATATCCGGCCCAAAAAGAACTGCAGTCGAAGCCGAAGTCGACAGGCTACTCGCAGCAGGTTTCATCAGAGAGATCAAGAAATCACAATGGGTGGCCAACCCCGTACTCGTAGAGAAGAAGCACACAGATATCCTTCGGATGTGCGTAGATTTACAGCACTCAATAAATGTTGTCCAAAGGATCACTTTCCACTACCTCGAATCGACCAGATCGTCGACTCCACCGCCGGGTGCGCTCGCTTGTCCTTCCTGGATGCTTACTCGGGTTACCACCAGATAAGGATGAAGGAAGAGGATGAAGAGAAAACGGCGTTCATAACCCCACTCGGGGTCTACTGCTACACACAATGCCTTTCGGGCTCAAGAACGCAGGCGCAACCTACCAGCGCATGATGCAAGACTGCCTCAAGAAGCAAATTGGGCGAAACGTCCAGGTCTATGTAGATGACATCGTCATCACCACAAGGAGGAAAACACACTACTCGATGACTTGCGAGAGACGTTCGCAAACCTCAAACGCTTCCACATCAAGCTCAACCCGAAGAAGTGCACGTTCGGCGTGCCAGCCGGGCAACTCCTCGGGTATCTAGTCTCAGCTCGAGGAATCGAGGCAGACCCGGAGAAAATACAGGCCATCTTGACGATGCAAAGGCCTTCAAAGCTCCATGACGTGCAAAAGTTGGCGGGTCGAGTAGCAGCACTCAGTCGATTCATCAGCAAGCTGGGTGAAAAAGCACTCCCGTTCTATCGACTGATGAAGAAAGCAGATAAATTCGAGTGGACGCAGAAGCCGAAGCAGCCTTCACGGACCTCAAGCGAGTCCTCACAAGCCCTCCAATCCTCGTCGCACCAAGGGAACGCGAGCCACTGTACCTATATGTCTCGCAACTAACAGGGTGGTGAGCACCGTACTGGTAGTCGAACGAAGGGAGGAGGGACACACCCAAAGCATACAACGTCCAGTCTATTACTTGAGTGAAGTGCTCTCCATATCAAAGCAGCGGTACCCGCACTATCAAAAGCTGGCCTACGCCGTGTTCATGTCCTCAAGGAAGCTGACGCATTACTTCTCCGAGCACCCGATCACTGTAATCAGCACCTCAGGGATCGGGGACATCCTCACAAACCCCAACGCAACTGGGCGAGTCGCAAAATGGCTCATCGAGCTAGCACCGAGACATCAAGTATGATTACCCGAAGGCCATCAAAGCACAAGTCTTACCTGACTTCCACACCGAGTGGATCGAAGCTCAGCTGCCAGGAGCGCCAGATGTGTCCAACTCATGGACTATGTACTTTGACGGCTCGAAGAAAAACGAAGGCGCAGGCGCGGGTGTCATCCTCATATCACCAAAAGGCGACAAGCTTCGCTATATCCTGCAGATGGGATTCGAGTTCCCATCCAATAACGAAGCGAGTACGAGGCCTGATCCATGGCATGAGGATGGCCAAAGCCCTCGGGTGCACTCGACTGATGATCTACGGTGACTCGAATCTTGTGGTACAGCAAACAATGAAGGCCTGCGATGCAATCGCAGATAACATGATCGCCTACCGTGACCTGTACAACATCATGGAGGGCAGCTTCGAAGGCTGCGAGTTGCGGCACATAGGGCGTGAAAGCAATGAAGAAGCAGATAAGTTAGCCAACATTGGCGCGACCAAAGCACCAGTTCCACCTGGTGTCTTCTTCGAGCGCATCGAGCACAGATCCATCAAAAAAAGCGAGCATCTCCTACATCAGCCGCACCAGCCAAGAGCAAAGCACCTAGCACAGAGGACCCGCCAGTCGAGGTACTCCTCATCGAGCCAACTTGGACTCAACCTTTCCTCGCATACATACTCCGCGGCGAGGTACCGAAGACATAACAGAGTCAAGACGCGTCACTCGACGATCTAAAGCATACACTGTCATCAACGGTGAACTTACAAACGCAGCATATCAGGTATGTTCCAACGTTGCATAGCATTTGAAGATGGCCAAGCCATCCTTCGTGATATTCATGCAGGTACCTGCGGGCATCATGCCAGCAGTCGATCACTCGTAGCCAAAGCCTTTCGCGCAGGCTTCTACTGGCCCACAGCACTCAAAGACGCGGAGGACATAGTCAAAAGGTGCATCGGCTGTCAAAAATTCGCCACAAAGCCGCACGCACCCGCATCGGCGTTGAAGACAATACCATTGGCCTGGCCCTTCGCCCAGTGGGGGCTCGATATGGTTGGGCCACTCAAAAAATCCTCCCATGGAGGGCATACTCACCTTCTGGTGGCGGTCGACAAGTTCACCAAGTGGATTGAAGCAGTCCCTATCACAAGTTCGACTGCCACTACAGCAGTCAATTTCATAAAATCCATCATATACCGCTTTGGTGTGCCAAGTAGCATCATCACTGATAACGGTACAAACTTCACGGCTGAGGAATTCCGATCCTTCTGCAAAGAGCAAGATTACGCTCAATTATGCATCTGTGGCACACCCGCAATCCAATGGCCAAGTCGAAAAGGCCAATGGACTTGTGACGAGCGGAATCAAGAAACGCCTCCTGGTGCCACTCAAAAGGGCCGGGGTGCTTGGGTCGAAGAGCTCCCGTCTGTGCTATGGAGCCTACGCACAACACCCAACGCCTCAACGCAATTTACTCCATTCTTCATGGTCTACGGCGCAGAGGCAATCCTGCCATCAGACGTAAGGTTCAACGCACCAAGAGTCGAAGCATACAACGAAGACGATGCAGATGAAGCACTCGAAGATGCAGTCGACTTGCTCGAAGAAGCACGCAACACGGCGCTAGCACGCACAGCTATCTACCAGCAAGACCTCCGCAACTATCACAGCCGTCGACTGCGTACCATCCTTCGAGGTTGGCGACTTGGTACTTCGACTGAAGCAAAAGAAGGTGCATAAACTTGCTTCTCCATGGGAAGGACCCTTCATCATCACCGAGGTCATTGGTGGTGGAGCATACAGACTGAAGCACGCGAAGACAGGCGAACTCTCGCACAATCCTTGGAACGTTGCGCAGCTGCGCCGTTTCTATGCTTAGATTGCTCAGTCGCATAATGTAATAGGCACATATGTCGGATGGCTGCAGGTTTCAGACGCGCTCTTTTCCTTACCAGGGTACCTAAGGGGACTGGAAGGTTTTTAATGAGGCGGCCTGCAGCCTAACATTCAAAAATGGAATATAGTCAATGATTCCTCATATTTCTCCCTGTTTACTACTCGCATAAACTAGTCGCACAACCTTAGCCTCACCCGAGTACTCGGGGGCTGCGCTACTCAAAACATGACTCTCGCTCCTTCTTCAAACATAATACCCAGCCACACTCGAATACTCGGGGGCTGGGTCGTCAAAAATCATACATAAACAAAAAAGTTGCTCAATAACATGAGTTGAAGCTTCAAACATCGCAAAAATTCACAGCCTCACTCGAACACTCGGGGGCTGTAGAATTCATGTTCTATATAAAGTGTTTTTCATAAACCCCGCTCGATACACTCGGGGGCTGCATACATACAAGTAAACAAATGTGTACTAAGTACAAGTGGCAAAATTTACACTCGGGGGCTGTCCCCTATACAGAAAAACCCTAATCTTCCGGTTCGTCCTTTACTGGAAGAACAGGGCCCATAAGTTGAGCATGATAGCACTCAACCAACACCCTCGCATGATCGACTGTATCGTCAAGATGCGACTGGGACAAAGACGATCCAGGCACGGGTGGACGTAGCTGCATATTTGGACGTTGACTTCGGATATATGCCATCGTTGTGTTGGCTCCATCCATCGTTGTGTTGGCTCCATCCACAAGCTTCTGGGTGATAAAGTCTCGAATGGAACCTGTAGTCCACAAAAGCCCGAGCAACGCGTGGATTCCTTGAGGTTGCGGCCCAGTCGGAAAAAGCGTCTGGTTGATTCGACTGAAGGCCGACCTGCATAACTCAAGAAGCATAGTGCTCCGCCACACTCGATCCTGCAGAGTCGCGAGTATGCGTGCTCGGTGCTTATCCAAGCGAAAGTGCTGACGGCCAGTCGTGGGTTCGTTAGTCGCATTGTTCAACTGCTCATCTACACGAGCCTGCTCCGCCTGGAAATCTGGAACAAAACCTACAACAACAAACGTTGGGTAAACAAAAAGGACAGATTATGAACTCTTGAGATAAGAGCAGTCATGCTTACTCGAGTTGTCTGTTCACGGTCTCCATCTCGCCAAGCACATACTCCTCTCACTGAGTGGGTAGAGCAGGCCTAGCCCTCATCCTATCCAGCTCACTACGGGCACTCCCCAACTCTTGCTCCAGTTTTGCGACCTGAGCTCGAGATCGAGTAGGGGCGCGATGCCGCGATGAGCGGATGAAGTGACGGCTGGTTGTTTCTGTTCCAAACATCATAAAAGTTTCATGAGAAACTCATTGCAAAGCTTAGGCGAATAACAGCACACAGCCTTACAGGCAGAAGCATAACGAGGAAATTAAAGTCATACAAAGGTAGCAAAAGCGCATGCGTACTCGCATGGTCATAAGTTTAATTACAAGGCATAAAAGGCGCGGCTGCCCTACTTCTCAGACACCGACTCCGACCTAGCCCTACTCGCACGGGCGGCAACCTCTGTTGCCCGGCGTTCCATGGTGTTCATAAAAAGGTTGGCCAGCCGGGTGGCTGGCTCGCTAACATGCTTCAAAGATATTAGCTTCCCGCCGGCCTTCCGAGGGAAGTCAGACATCGCCGCCTCGAAGTTACCCTCTATCCCATAACCTAGTATCAGCTTGAGGGTGGACTCCGAGCCGCGTACCGTGAGGGCGCGAGCAAAATTCGCCATGGTTGAAGTCCCCGGTCCAAGCACGCCAGCAAAGCCATCAGCAGGCGACGGCACCTCGCCTAGTGGGAGCACCTCCTTGTACACAGCTCCGAGGGTGCTGGCAGACTTGGCAAGGGAGTCCTTCGCCTGGATAAAGGAAGCACCAAGGTCACCTATAACCTGGTCGAGTGATAACTCATCACTGACCATGTCAGTAGGTGTTGGCACACCAATCGCCTCTGTAACATGAACCAGAAAAAGCAGGATTACTACATACTACCCAACGGGTACACGGGAGGCATACGAAAAAGATGGTTCCTTACCTCTCACGTTCTGTGCGAGGCCAGCCAGTCGCTCAGCATGCTCCTTCTCGCGCGCAGCGGCAGAACGCTGGGCGGCATCCGCGGCTTTCTTCGACACGGCAGCTTGAGTGGCAAGAGCTTCTTCTAGCTCCTTTTCTCGGGTTTCAGCAGATGCCTTGTCACCTGGGATAGATGGCCGGATGTCATTCACAATAGACAACGCAAAGACAGAGGAAAAAGAACTTCGAATACAGAAGTCAAACACACTTACGGCTGAGTTGGTCCATGACAGCGCGCAGATTGTCTCTCTCCTGTTCAACCTGGACAAAAGCTTTGCCTGATTCCACCAGGTTGAGGTAGAAGGGCTGCATGCACATGGAACCAGCATAAGTTATACACAAATAGTCCCAGTATGAGGACTCGACAAATGACACTTACGTGTTCAACCCAAGGCGCAGGCTTGGCGGTAGAAGTCCCAATTTCTGGAGTCGACGCACTCGCAATCTTGGCGGCCTCAATGGTAGTGGCCGTGGCTACTGTTTTCACGACCTCAGCCGCCACAGGAGAAGCTTCTGGCTGATCTGGAGTCGAAGCTCTCTCGGCTGGAGGAGTCGGAGGGTGCACAGTCTCGGCACTACGAGTAACCAAAGAAATACAACATAAGCATAAATATCAACTCACAAAAAAATTTAGTACAAAAAGGAGCAAACCTGTGCTCTTCTTCTTCATCGGTGTCAAGGTCTTCAAAGTTTGGGCCTCCAAAAAGTAGCTCCCCACCCGACTTAGGAGGAGGAGCCGAGCTCAACGGGCTCACGTCCAAAGGAGCAGCTGTGGTCGTAGGAGACGAGCCTGGGTCTCCGTCATCTCTCACATCTGATTCCTTTGCGTGTGAACTCATGGAGGAAGACACAACTTGGGCCGCCCGACGGTGCTTGCGAGTGGGAACCTCGCTCACATCATCAGCCGTGACAAGCTCCTTGTCTTGTGCTTCTTCAACCCCTTCCTCTTCAACCTCTTCTGTGGGAGATGTGGTAGCCGAAGGTAGAGGCGATTCGTCTCCTCCCTTCGCTTCTACCGTCACCTCTGTTTCATGAGTTGGGCCATCTTCGGGAAGAGGAGGAAGGGTAGAGGCGGTCGAGTGGCCCTGCATACAAAATACAGCAGTCGAAAGTCACAAAGATGCATAGCAGAATAACACAAGCAGGAGATCATAAACTCGATAGATTCACTAACCTCTGGCAAAGGCTTTTCAGCCCCATAAGGAGCGACAGGGCAGTCGACGTTGCAGGGCTCGCTGGCTTTTGTGCTGGTGATGGACTGCACATGTGACACCAGCTCGCTCCTAGATAGCTCCTCCTTGTTCATTCGAGTGGAGTCGAGAGGACCTTCATACTGCCACATAGGGTGAGCTCGCGCGCGGAGCGGCCCACCCGCATCTTCACAAAGGTGGCAATAAGATGCACACCAGCGACGCTGTTAAGCAGTCCTCCAATCGTCTCCAGCAGAGGCGCCGCTTCCGCCAGTTCTTCAGTCGAAAGCTCATGGTCCTAGGCCTTCGTCCTAGCGGCTATACCAGCAGTCGAAAATGCTGGGACCCCTTCCTGGTTGACGAGCACATAAAACCACCTTTTCCTCCACCCTTGCGTCGAGTCGACTAGCTTCAGGGCAAAGTATCGGGTGTCGCTGCGTACGTGGATCTGAAGGCCTCCAACTGGATAGGTTCGGCCGCCTCGGTTGTTGGGCCGGACCATGAAGATAGACTTCCAAAGGGCCCAGCTGGGAGCAACTCCCAGAAAGCACTCGCACAATACCATAAAATAGGCAATGTGCATAATGTCGTTCGGGGTGAGATCATGGATCTGCACCCCGTAGGC
This sequence comes from Poa pratensis, assembly GCA_947311845.1. Taxonomy (NCBI): domain Eukaryota; kingdom Viridiplantae; phylum Streptophyta; class Magnoliopsida; order Poales; family Poaceae; genus Poa; species Poa pratensis. The sequence continues at coordinate 14,577,740 of CAMZMU010000039.1, read as the reverse complement.
AAACAGCAAGCCACGAACAAAGTCGTGGAGGGGAAAAGACAGACCCCTAGGCAAAAACTCCGCAAAACATACGCGCTCATTTGCACGAGGCTCGGGGAGTACCTCTTTCGATGGCGCACGGACAGCAAGCTGGTCCGCCGGCGGCAGCAGTCCGTCCTCGCGGAACTTCTCGAGATGTGCTGCCTTGATCGTGGACTTCATCCAATCGCCGTCGCTCTTCTCACTAGTACAGAACGACACATCAGCAACGGAGCAAAACCATCTATGGCAACGGAAAAACCATCCGTTGCCCCGCTTCCGATGCTGATGTGCGAGCATCTCATCTGCTACGGTAGTTTTGTCCGTTTCCTTTGTGGGTCATAAATATATAAAAAAAGGTCACCGGTGGTGACCGGTAGCGAAAGCAACAATTGATACCAACAGCACTGCATTTTACTGTACTCTTTCGCACAGGATACAATATTTATAAATGACTATGTCAAAAATACACAAGGTACAAGGTTCAGTATACACTATAGAACTATGCCTAGTATACACTAAAATGCATACTCTCGCAAAAAATTAACTAATGGACTCTCAAAAAGAATCCATCCAGCCCATCACGCTTTGCTGCATCTGTCTTTACTGGCAATAGAAATCGAAGTAGGCCGGCCATCGCTACAGATGATGCTCCAGATCCTTGCATACAGCTGCATTTTTTTGAAGAAACAACAAAAGCTAGTTATCTCGCATGCAGTACCATCACAGCAACAAAAAACTAGTAATCTGGCACTCAGATCAGTATATTAGCACATCGACAAACTCAATATTAGTACTAGCACAATAAATCAAGGGGGCAGAGCAGCAAATGCAAATCACCATTAACAGAGCAGTACACCGAACTAGGAAACCCCACAAGATCCGGTCGAGCCAAAAGACATCGAATCCCACACAAAGAAAGAATCAAGAAAAAGAAAAGAAGATCCGCACGAGGTGAAGAAGTAAATCCGGCTGCAGCCATCACCCATGAGATACTATAGGAGCACCAACCATTAGATTAAGAAATCGGCCGGCCGGAACACATTAGATTAAGAAATCGGCCGGCCGTAACACACGCGTACACTACCCAACAACACGGAAGCAGCTTGTACGAGCACATGCATACCTTGGAATCAAGCAGCTCTAAGATGTTGGTACTGTTGTCGCTGGTGTACACCAGATCGAGGCAAAGGATCTGGTGCAGGGGACAACGACGCACACAGCTGTGGCACCGACGGCGGAGTGGAGCTCCAGATCCGCCCGCCCAGATCCGCCGCTTGGTTGTCCGCCAAGATCCAGCGTCGCTGCCGCGCCAGCAACATCCTCGACGCCCTTCCCGGGCCTGATCTCGCCGGGCTGAGTTCCCTCGTCACCGGCGGCGGCTGGCAGAGTAGAGATACGGGAGAGGAAGGTGGTAGAGGGGATAAGAAGCCTGTGGCTGCAGGAGAGGATAAGTTGAAGGCGTGCGACACTAGGGTTGGGGACTATTTATTGAGCATGTGTAAACAGGCCTTTCGGCCCACTTTAATTGCATACGGACGAATATTTTCAACCGTTTCTAATATATTGCATACGGTTGAATATATATAACCGTTGCCGATGTGTCGCGATTCCATTCCTGTAAAGGCTCACTGGTGACGTGCAATTTTTTTAACCGTGGCCTTTGTGAGCGTAGTCTGTTGCCTTTTTGCTGTCGTTTCCATAGAGGGGTATCCTATGTGTCATTATGTACTAGTGTCTTGACGTCGACGGCGGCCGCAGATGCGCCAGCCGCAGTTTTCTTCCCCTTCAGAGCGGCCGCGTCAGTCGTGGGCGCGTCGGAGGTAGAAGTTTTCCTCTTTGGTGCCATGGCGGTGGTGGCTAAAGAGAACAGCAAGAGCTTGGGCACAAGAGCAATGGAGCAGGAGCGCAAGGAAGAAGATGGAACAGGGGCGGCGCGCAGAGCAAATGGCTAGTAAAAAACAATGTCAGCGCCGTTCTCCTATTTACCACAAATCAAAGGCAATCACAGCCATTCAGATCCTAACCGTGCGCTACGCACGCAATCAAACCGTACACGTGGCAAACGCGGAGGGCAACCGTCGCCGGCCACTCCGCCCACTACGCACGCAAAAAGAGGAGCCATAATCACCTCTCCGTAAAAAGTGGGCCAGAGCTCAAATCAAGTCCAAACTGCACTGTCGTTCGGTCAGCTCTGCACAAATGGGCCCACTTATGTGTCGCGTCCCATCCATCGCAGCATAACGCACGCCACGCGTGTCAGGCAGCGCAGTCGCCAAAAAAGTCATCCCTGACGTCATCTCAAGCGCTTTGATCATAAATACATTCGAGTCCGCTCAACGCATATTGGTCACTCGGCTGCCTTGTTTGGTTCGGGTGTGAAAAGGCAATGATAATGCAAAATTGGTCACTCGACCGTTCCTTCGGCTGAGTCATATTACTCCCATCGGGAGCGTATAAAAAATTTCTTCGACTAAAGATGCTCAAGACAATGATTTTGAGATTATCCTCCATTACAAGTAATAAAGCACAATCTCGGGGGCTACTCCCATCGGGAGCGCTGTCGCGCACCCGATAGAATTACGGCAAAAAATTCCTTCGGTTAACATGTGCAGGGTAAGAAGATTTTGAGATTATTCTCCATTGCAAGCAATAAAGCACAATCTCGGGTGCTACTCCCATCGGGAGCGCTGTCGCGCACCGATAGAATAATGTCAAAGGGTCAGTCGACAAATGAATCGACTCAGTTCATATACAAAATCATACTCGAAACATTCCCGAGTTGCGTCCGTCGCAAATACTTCGGATGCTGCACGCATAGTGCAAAGGTAACACCCGCCGAACTTTCGAGATGGGCTAAGGACCGTTCCAGCAACGTCAATCCTTATACTTTCCGTGTCAGCAGACATGATAAAAAATCCCGACGGACGCGTTGGGTAAAATTCAAAGTTATACTGCAGATCGACTCAGTAAGAGCTCAGCGGCCTAGTCGAATCTGACCAGTTTGTTCCAGATTCGAGTCCGGTGACTCGAGTTTGATTGAAAGCTAGTAAGGTCTTAACCGAATGTGTAGTTAACCAGTCCCGATCCGTCGAGTGTACTGGGCCTGTTAAGCTATTATCTCTTAATCATCATAAGCAAAAACCACAGTCGATGTAAAACTCGACATAGCCAACATGTGTTATTCATACAGGAATTCCAATTATAATATACAGAATACAAAGCATATGACGTGCACTTACGAACGAGTCCATGCCCGATTCTTCGAGTCAGACAAGTATTCGGGGGCTACTGATAAGGGTATACATCTCGGGTACCCTACCGTGAGGGTACCTGGTGCACGTGACGACTAAGTCCCAATAGCGAAGAACCTACTCGAATCCCAAGACAAGAGGCCCAAGAAGATGGAGTACCCTCCAAGATTAGACATAGGTATAGTCGGTTTAGACTTTCCTTACGTGTAAATTAGGTCGGTTACGAACTCCCGAGACCCAGCCTATTAAATGCTGGGAGGGGTGCTGATCTAGGGACAAGCCATACTCAAATCACCAAAGATCTAGCGAGATCGACATCTCGCCGGAGCCACCTTGTAACCGCATAATCTCACACGATCAATAACAGACAAGCAAGAAGTAGGGTCTTTACCTCCATCCGATGGGCCTGAACCTGGGTAAATCTTTGCCTCTGCTTGTCAGCCGACGAAACTACCAGTACTACCACGTTCTCTCCCCATAATCTTAACCCTAAGTACTTAACCATGGGATTTGATGAGTGTACACCTCGTCAGTGCATTAACGGCTCCGTGCAGATTCTTTTTGATACGCCTTCGCTCATATGGATTCTTATATAGCTTTGTAATTCGGCGTTCTGAGTGTGTAGTTCCTTTCTTACTTAGTTGGCCAGTTAAAACTCCTACCCAACACAACATATCAGGCAATGCCCTTAAGAGAGGTTTGTTATGTCTAAGTCATGACAAGTCAGGATGGGTATGCGAGACATCGAGAATGCACTAGTCATCAGATGCCGGCATACACACGCATGGACCTCTACTTACTCGGATGATGCGATTGCACAAGCTGTCGACAAAAATAGAACTCTAAAGCAGTATGAACAGGATTGCAAGCTGCACAGATGTTTCATGAAGATGAGGTAGTGAGATACTCTTCTCCTTGTCATGTATTGATGTATACTTGGGTTACGAAAAGGAACAACTGGATGTATGCGGACGAGGAGGATGTTCTTATTTAAATAGTGAAGTGGCAGAAAATATTACTTTCAAACTTCCTATACGTAGGCGATTTGTGTGATTGAACTTCCTATACTCTTCTCCTTGTCATGTATTGATGTATACTTGGGTTACGAAAAGGAACAACTGGATGTATGCGGACGAGGAGGATGTTCTTATTTAAATAGTGAAGTGGCAGAAAATATTACTTTCAAACTTCCTATACGTAGGCGATTTGTGTGATTGAACTTTGTTGCTCCAGATTGGGCTCTTTTGCTTCAAAATGGTATTTTCATACAAAGAGTCGCCCATGTACCATGAAGAACTAGACGTTGTTATCTTCCTTGTTTTTTTTTCACTTTCTTTTAGTTTTAAACACAGTTACGGCATTAAACAAGAAGGTTTAGCTTGTATGCGAGCGTCTGTAGCTAATATGCTGCTGAATGGGTCAGACAGTGAAGCTAATATGACACTTGTTCATGAGCTTACTTGCATCCATATGATAAAGTCGGAATAGGTTTTCAACCTTACTGAGGCTCTAGATTTCGGTTCCTTTTCGAAACCGAACGAGAAGACAACAGAACACATGACAACATGCACAGAAGTCTCTATTCCCTTCGCAAAAGACATAATGTAATCTGATGAACACGCTTCGCATGTGAGAATTGTGGCTGTCCGTTGGCAGATGCGTAGAGTAACGACCATAGATGAGGTATGAATGCATGGGCGCGTCACTGTCCCAATCTGAAACAATATTTTGGGCTCGAGAAGAGTATACGCTGATCAAGGCAAAAATGATGTGAAGTTCACGTGCTATTATATAGGGAGAGCTTGTTGTCGAAACAAAAGCTAGTTCTGGAGAAGAAAAATGATACTGATTTGGCCTGAAACAAGGTTATGGTGTACGTAGCCCCTTTTCTTCTTGCTCTCTCCATTCCGAATTGTAGGATGGTCTATTTGTTTCTGAATTGTATGTATATACTTGTATTTCAGTGTATATGTTCACTCATTTCAGTGTATAACCTACATTATATTCAGATATAAGAAACATTTTATAACTCGGAACGGAGGAGGTACTGATTTCAAAGGTATGTCAGCTCGGCAATGTTGGCCATCTGCTCATGAGATGGGCCATGGCCCTAGAGAGCTTGGACAGACTTTGCATTTTGGATTGTTGGAAGTTTGGTTGGGTCTTGTGTTTGTGGTGGTCGTGGATATACCAGAGAAAAACTGCACGGCCATGGTTCATTACTTCCTTACCAAGGTCCCATATGATGCAATTGAAAGAATTGCTTTCACCATGATCACAGGGAGGGGGAAATGGGTTTATTATGTGAGGATCGGTGGTTGTAGTGCATAATTGCTTGCGATTTTTTGGCCAACCTCTTGCGTTTGCCACGAGGGAGAACATCATAGTCAAGACAGTTGTCAGATCTTCAACCACTTCCCAGCTCATGGAAATACATTAAACTAAGGAAGTTGCTTATACAACATAGAATGAAGTGTGCATATGATTCCATTGTTTGGCATTGGACCGATAACGGAGATATTTTGGGGAAATCCGTATGCAAGGTTCAGTCTGGTAGGTCAGTCGCACGTTTCACATCCTGAAGAAATTGGGAGGCGGGTTTATTTGGCCTTGCTTTGCTTCTTCACCCGAGTTTTGTCCGACACTTTGCACTTTCTTTCTTCATATTGGATTTTATTGGGTCATTCTCTTCAGGTTATATAGGTTGCATGTATGTCTACATTTTCAATATAGATCAAAGGCATTGAAGGATTCATGTGTATGCCATGCCTAATTAATGTCGACTATTATGTTGGCTATTTGTCTCCGCTCATATATAGAGTACTAATATATGAACCACGAGCATTCGATCAGCATCCTTTGTGCAACCACCTTCTTCCTCAATCTACCTAATCGAAACTCCATGTTATCCATCAAGTTTTTTTAGGTTCCTATCAAGAAATGCATCGGAGAGGAACTAACACTGTAAAACCAAAATTCATGATGGGTATGTGAGGCCTCGGGAATCAGGAGTGCAATAGTTGGCATAGGCCATCGCTGTTGTATTATTGTTTTGTCAAGAATGACGCAACCGAGCTGCTAGCATGTAGTAGGGCAGTGACTTTGGCGAAGGCTTACGGAACGCACAGGCATTGGAACCAAAAAATAGTGCCCTTCGGGCAGAGACGGAACTGTGGAGGCCGTTGGTACAAATGTCCCATCGAATCTGGTCAGGGACTCCATGTAACATGTTCATGGAGTGCAGCTTGTGCTGTAGCGTGATAAATTCTTCCAAGTGGATAGGAGAGAGCTCATTCGGCCGCAGGTCCAGCATCCTGCACAAGGGCCTGCGCCACCGTCTTAGAGCATCTCTTGCAGCTTGAAACCGAAAACGAGGTTTTTAGTTTACGTTTTGCATGTTTTACATGCTGGAGATGGCTGCGGCAGAATAGAAACCGCAAGCATATGTATTATGTTTTACTTGCATGAAATCCTAAATATTTGCGGGGAACCTCAAGTAGCGAGGCCAAGGTGTGAACTAAAATCGTGTATCGCTCAATCCTCGCCAAATTTGTCATCGCTCCCCTCGCGTTGACCTTGGATCGACATAGGGATCACCTACACCGACCAAGATGACCCGGGCTACAAATCATGTCCCGTTCAGCACCCGCTGTTAGTTTCCCCAACAATTGCCAATACCTCTCTCAGTCGGGTCCTAATCGACTGAGGGTGCTCATGCGTGTTGATTACGGGGCCGCATTGGATCGTATGAACATAGATCCAAGGCCCGACCTGTGAAGCAAAGGTTAAGGCGATTCTCAGATGAAGACAATGTGTTCATCCATAACATGTTGATAAGCTACTGAAGGTGTGGCGAGATCAAAGTACTTGGCTACTCCACCTGGATATCGAACCCAATTATCTCTAAGAGGGAAAACGAGAACTCCGGTGTGTGTGTGTGGGCTATACAAGTCTCAACAAAGCTTTCCGGTTGAATCTTTTCCACTACCTAGTTTCCACCAGGTCGTGTACTCAACCTCAGGAAGTCGGCTCCTCAGCCTCTTGGATGCATACTCAGGGTATAACCAGATTTATATGCGCAAGGAGGAAATCCCCTACATTGTCTTGGTCACACATTGAACCATGCTCTTCGGATGAAGGCACGAACAGTGCATAATACAACACAAAAACATGTAGGATAAATGATCTCCAAATATACGTCATAATATATAAAATAAACAAAATACATAGTCTCTATAATATAGAAGTACAGGTCACCATCATTGCGCCACCCACTCCTCCTAGCAACATCATCTCCTCATGTACTTCGTGTCTCTATCCTTACTCTTTTCACCAGCCATGAGGCACTAGCTTCTTTTACTCATCCTCATTACTATTTTTTTCGGAACTTCCCCATCCCCATTACTCAAGCTGCACACACCGCCTAGAAAGGTATTTTGGAAAGTCGAACGTGAGAGACCATAAAGGAAACTAATTGTGCCTTCACAATGTGTTGCTTGAAGGATGAGTTATGTGTATATACTCCACTCATTCTTGAGATAGGCTCGAGAGGCATCGGAAAAACATGTAACAGACGCGAAAACCGAGTATGGATCGAAATTCTACTATATGTTACCACCGGTCTTCAAGCCTCTGGTCTTCATTCGATGGGGGCTATAATCTACAATGTTTTCACTAATGTTTAATGTTCTCTTCGGAGCAAAAATCGTTATAAGAGGGTATCCTCTGTCATCCTCGGAGCAACGCGGACTATATGATGTTCTATTTTTGTGGCCCCTATTATGTTCTAATTAAGTTTTTATATGATTGATTTGACTTGTCTATGTTTGACTGCTCATTTGTGATTGGAATCTCGCCACGTAAATCTTATCACCAAGTATGGATGCAGCACACCTATTTTCTAATGTGTTCTATTGTTGACAGAAGAAAGTAAACCAGGCTGGGCCGGGCAAAAGTTTAAAGGTACAATCGTTTTGCTCAAAGCGATGAGGAGCGTATCATTTCTTTTTTGTGGCCTGTTATATTCTCTTTTTGTTGTTGACATGAGAAATGAAACATTGCTTAAGAAGTAAATTAAACACATATAAGTTGGACAAAGAGTGGAAAGGAAAAAATAGAAAGGGGGTTCAGACATCAGAGTGTCGCTCTTTTTTTGTTAGCCTATTATATTCTACTAGTAACATATACTGAGTATTTTTAATGTGATTGATCTTCTTAATGCATTCCAAAAACCACAAGTTGGACGAGAGTGAAATGAAGAAAAAAATGACGTATTATATTCAACTAGTGACTTATATTTTTTTATGTGATTGATTTTCTTAATTCAAAAAACAACAAGTTGGGCAAAGAGAAAAAATCGCTAGAAGGAGGGCTTGAACTCCGACCTTGTGGTTAACAGCCACACGCTCTGGCCAACTGAGCTATTCCAGCTTATGCGTTCTAAATTACAGTGCTCAATTTAGTATTAATTCCCAGATCAAACACTACAGCGATTCAGTCTTAGTCCCCTGGTAACGTCTCATCTTTGGACCAAAAGCAAGCAAGAGGTGTACTTCTTGCTTTATTTTCTTTTTCTGCGGGGCAACGTACTTATTCCTTTCAGATGCATTAATCACATATTCACATTGCTGCTTCTAATATGATCAATTGTTTGTCGTGTTTTATTATAGTATCAAACATTATACTCCCTCCGGTCCGGAAAATTGTCGGAAGAGAACTGCAGAACTGCGTATCATGTACAAAGTGTTTGTATAACCTACGACACTTATTTCGGACCTGAGGGATTTGCTCGCCTACCGGCTACCGATGTCCTCTCCTCACCATGCCAGATCCTTTTTTGGAAAACTTTATTTCTCCTCTTCCATTTTGATGGTAGGACAGCGAAAACCTCAAAACCATCATCTTCGCTAGAGATAAAATTAGCACATTTATCATCGGGGATACGAGAGAATGATACAATTCTCATACATTGTGCCATCTGCTGCCCTCATTTGTGATCTAAGAATTGGGCCGCTTTCTGACGCGTAGTACTCTCCTTCTAGTATTATTGTTCTCACATGAGTTGTTAGAGCCACACTGAATTCCTTGAGATGATTCATTCATATCAATTATTTCGGAGAAGAGCTTCATACCATGTCACGTGTGTATTTTAAGTGTCATTTTTTGACACAAAAATAACCTCGGTTATTTGTAATCCACTCAGAGTGCTCAAGAGAATTGTCTTTCTACAACGTAAGTTATGTCACATTTGTCATCTCCCCTTCACCTAAATAGTTAGTACTATTCGGTTTTTAGGATCATCTTGCTCTCATTCTTGTTCTCCACTCGGTATTTAGTCTGGAGCTGGAAGTTGAAAATCACACTTCGTCTTGAAGGATCATGATATTAAGCGTAGTTAAGAAGACAAAATTTTCATCAGAAAAATAGAACACGAAACTTGGGGCTTATTAAAACAAGAGGGCACATAGAACCAAAAATCCCCAAATTTTAAAAACCATAGACAAAATTTGTTAAAATAAACTACATCGGTTGGCGACATTATCTCCTATTGTATTGTGTATTCCTACATCCAAAACATGAAGGCATGTACGATGGGGTGACGTCAGTCTTCACTTAGATATGTCATGTTGGATTTTTACTTAGTTGTAGGAGAGAGACAGAGAGGGTTATCTTAAACTAAGAGATGATCGATTAAAAGAATAAGAGATGACTATTTTTTTCCATTGTATCAGATGCCTTCCTTACTGCACAAATCTCTCCTATCTAAAAGAAAAATTCCGTTCCTCTCGTACGTCATATCTTTCGTCTTCGTCCAACATCGTCGCCGCCCTCGCGCTTCTGTCCTCGCGTCGCGCTCGTGCCCCTGGACCCACACCTACACCCTCCCATCCTGAACCCTACCCTTTCCTTTCTCCCGCAGCCGCACACAGCCGCCCTCCTCTCTTACCCGCCCCTCCGCATCCGTCGCCTCTCACACCTCCTCCAGAGCCTTCTCACACCGGACGCCGGATCCGGCCGTCACCCCTTTCGATTCGGCCGTCAACGCTCCCACCCGACGCCCTCCCGGGATCGCAATCAAGTGCATCAGCAAGAAGGCGCGGATCGATGCATGGAGGTCTGGGTCTGGGCCTCTGCCGCAGGTGACGCCTCGCGCCGCTGCCACAACCCTCCTGGCCGACCTGCTTATCCTCGATAAACATAGAAGTAATTGTTCAGAATATTAAACGTCCTCGATCTAATTGGATCTTTTTTTTTTTTTGAAAGCAATTGGATCTATATTATGTACAATTGATTACTGATGTTAACATGTTAGCCAGGTCAGAATCGGAGAAGTGACATGGTGAACCGCCGCCTAGCTTTCAGAGATGCGTCTCTGCCAAATTCTGCAAATTCCTTCACTTAAAGCTGTTTGGTGGTGTACGCATGAGCCTAACCTGAAGCTATATAGTCTTATAGTGAGTTGCAGTCGACATACGCCAAAGAACAAGCAATGTTGTGCAGTCCCAACGTCGGGCTGGCGGGAAAATGGTGTAGCACGGGTCCAAGCGGAAACCACCTGGCATGTTGTCTGATGCAAGTCTTCCATCCATGATCCATGTCAACAGTATGCAAGAGCAGCGATAGGTGTGCTTTTCTTCAGTTCTTCAATGGGAGAATTCTAAGAAAACCATCGGTTTGTCTTTCCCAGTTTTTTTAACAGAACACGGTTGTAAATTTTTACAGAAACCAAAAGTACCTGCTGAAAATCCGTCGGATATCCAGTGGAAACACCCAGAAATATTTCAGGGTTCGGACTGCACCTTCATCTCAGCCACCAACATTCATGGGGGTTCTAGGGGCTAATGCACGAGCATTTGATACTCCAGTGTGGCAAGGGAAGTCACAACCAGTGACTGTTTCTTTTTATTAAGTTTTGAAAGTATTAAAAAAAAAATCGAATTTTTAGGACTTATTATGAAGAGATTTCAGTGGGTAATGCGGAACCAAAGTTGTGTGCAACTGAAGCACTTGAACTATTAGTTGAACATGATTTATAAGAACTAATAGTCCAAAACTATCCGAGTTGAGCTTGACTATGATAGCGATGATACTTTTTTCATTTATGATCATTCGCATGCAGAAATATGTTCTTGTGGTGTGTGTATTTTGGCATGAACGATTAGCCTTTTTAAATATTTGGGCTACTATGCAAACCTTTATTGGTTTAGGGTGCAAAATAGAATCATAACGATTGTTCGACCAGGGTGACATGTTCTAAGGAAGTTTTAGTTTGTTTAGCAAAAGTGTCGGCTGGAAGTTGTGTTTTATGTTTCAACCTGATTTGTAGACAACTGATACATAGTCCTAATTATTGACTATTGAAACGTGCGTATGAGTTTAGAGTCGTGAAGAATTGACCAGTAACGATGACATACCTATTTATTGAACTGTAAAATGATCACAATTTTCATGAAATATATGTATGTGTATTTTTCCATAATAATGTTTTATTCGGATACCTCAAACCGTACATAATTAAACTATTACGATGCGTGAAGCCTAATTTCTGCCCTTGAGGTGTTGAGGGGGTAGCAGAAGACGAGGTGACCATAGAGCATTGTGGCATGACAAAGTGCAGGCTCGGAAAGATCCAACTATGGAGAACCAGCTCGATCGGTCAAAATTTGTTTAGGTGTTACTTTGCTTTGCTATGCGTAGTGTAGAGTTTCTTTTTCGACCTGTGTCAGGAAAGGACAATTTGTAAGATGGAAGATGCATTTTTAGTACTCTAGAAGGCAGTTCGATTTTCCTATTTTAGTTCAATAGTTTGCATTGTTTTCCATTTGTCTTGCGTCAAACATTTAAAATTCTTGTTTGGCTTCCTTGAAAGGTTCCGCTCACCTATCAACTTTTTATGTTCTGTCATTTTATTGGGTTGCCCGTGACTACTTTGGCAACGAGTCATTGTATTAATTTAACAAATGCTCTAAGTTTGCTGTGAAATTCATGCGTCTCAAACAGGCACTGCTGCAGAACAAGTGCCATATCGTTTCACTGCTATGTTCCTCTTTCTCACACTGAACTTGATGTATGTTTCTACAGTTAAGTGCATGTAACGTGTTTAGTAAAATGCCTGAAAGCATGATACTCAAAGTCCTTCATGGGCGCCTACCGTTTTTGACTTCGGTGACAAGGATATACATCTCGAGTACCCTACCGTGAGGGTACCTGGTGCACGTGATGACTAAAAACCCAATAGCGAAGAGACGACTCGAAGCCCAAGACGAGAGGCCCAACAAGATGGAGTACCCTCCACGTTTAGACATAGACATAGTCGGTTTATACTTTCCTTATGTGTAAACTAGGTCGGTTACAAACTCCCGAGACTCAGCCTATTTAAAGGCTGGGAGGGGTGCCGATCTAGAACCAAGCCATACTCGAACCACCAAAGTCTTGCGAGATCGTCATCTCGTCGGAGCCACCTTGCAACCTCATAATCTCCAGCGATCAATAACAGACAAGCAGGAAGTAGGGTCTTTACCTCCACCCGAGGGGCCTGAACCTGGGTAAATCTTTGCCTCTGCTTGTCAGCCGACGAAACTACCAGTACTACCACGTTCTCTCCCCATAATCTCAACCCTAGGTCCTTAACCATGGGATTTGATGAGGGTACACCTCGTCAATTGGCGCCGTCTGTGGGAAAGAATAGTGCTGGACTCGCGGTTTCTTCGGTTCCATCGGAAAACGGCGACTCGCCGATCGGATCTACAAACGGCAACTCGCCGGCTGCATCGACAAACCAGAACTCGCCGACTCAGGCGGCACACGGCAACTCGCCGGCTCACTCGACAAACGGCAACACGCCAGCTTCACCCGCAAAAAGCGTATCGGATCCTCTGATGGATTTCGAGCCACACTCGCCAGGATTCCAGGAGGCCTTCTCCGATCTCGAGTCAGGTTTGGGTTTAACCGTTGGTTCGTTCAATTTTTTCGTCAACAAGCTTGGTGTGCAGGACTTGACGGATCCACGCCAACTCGCGACTTCCGCACCCGAGGCTCCATCGGTTGCGGCTCCTTCGACTGCGGATCCCTCAACACGTCTATACCATCGTCGATCCTCCAAGCTTGCTCGTCCGCAACAACCATGTCCACACGAGAGATGCACGAGCTCATTGAAGAACTCCAGGGCGAGGAGGCCGAATCAGCATATCGCACAAACGATCCCGAGCTGGATCTCCCACTCGAGGATAGTTTCGACTGCGGGATCTCCCTCAGCGACTTCGACGAACCTGAAACTCATATCGACAACCCATCGACTCCGAGATCTGCACCAACAACAACAACCTCGACTTCGAGATTCATAACAACTTTGCCGACGCCGAGATAAGCATAGACGATGGGCATCGACAGCGAGATCCGTCCAGACGGACCACTCGACGGGTACATCGACTCCGACATGAGCCTTGATGATGATGTCGAGTCCATGATGGACTCGAAGACACACATACATACCCTCGGGTGATACCCCAGCAGGTTTACGTCGCCATCGCCGCAGAATCATCAGATGCTGCGGCCAGCCGCAGGCCTACAGAATTCCCGTGCACAGTAACTATGCCGGACGGAGTCACAACTCTCACAATCACTGCTGAGATGGCGGCAAAAGCAGACAAAGTCATCAAGGAGTGCACAATGATGCCAGCAGACGCAACACAAGAGGAGATGCTGACCTTCCAGTACTTCAACTGGCAGGAATCACTTCGACTGCGGCAGGTCAGAGCAACACTCGAAGAACGCAAAAAGCAAGCTAGCTTATCGAGTGCGCGAAGAAGACAGCTCTCCCTGAGCTCCACTGGGCGAGCAGACACAGGACCCAGATCAAGGTTGTCACACCTCTCGCCAGACGAAAGGGCGCGCTCACCCGCAACTTAGGCAACTCTTTCATGACATACGAAGAAGGAGTGCCAGTACCCAAAACAGCTGCGGGTGCCCTCTTCACCGCTGCAGCGTACCTAGAGGCAATCAAACCTCCAGCTGATGACCCCAATGCAAAACTGCATCGCCAGCAGATCAAATCACTCGCCTTAGCGGCGAAGGCCATACGCCAAATTCCAAAAACTCCAGGTGGGAGTCGAGACCGTGCCCTAGTCGACGCGCGTCGGGAAGAGCATAATCACAGTGGTCGCCGCCACCACTCGAAGGAAAGAAGCGGCTCGCGTAGGCGCAGGTCCAGGAGCAGATCACGCAGATCTTACAGTAGCGACTCATACTCTGATCGAGAGCCTGAGCCACATGGAGCTCTGTGCTTCACTCGACGCGTCCGCGAGACACGGATGCCCAAAGGTTCAAACTCACATCTGAACAGCCCAAGTACACGGGTCGACAGGAACCTTCCGGGTGGCTGGAAGATTACAGGCTGGCTGTCGCGTGCCAGCGAGGCACAAACACCACAGCCATGCAATACATACGACTCATGCTCGAAGGCACAGCCCGCGACTGGCTCAAGGCCCTACCTCCATCAACATACGACTCGTGGGATCACTTCCGCAGGATTTCATCAAAAACTTCGAGCCTCTATGTGAGCGCCCAAAAACATTCGAGGAGCTGCGGGCCTGCGTTCAACGATCAGACGAAACGTTGAGGTCATACATCAGACGATGGACTGAGATACGTAACTCAGTTGGAGTAGTTTCAGAAGATATGGCCATGGATGCTTTGTCATGGGCCTCGCCAGGCGAGACTTCAAAGAAGCACTTGGTCGCCAAAAGCCAAAATCTGTAGCTCACCTCTTGCAGATCGCGACTGAGTGGGCAGATGGAGAAGATATGGCGCGCACCACACGCGGGTCCTCACCCCGTGACAAACATGAGAGTAGCAGTCGAAGCCACAGAGACTCGTACAGAGACGACCGAAGGCGCAAACGTTCAAAACGTCACTACGACGATGACAGACCCGAATTCATGGCGGCTGGGTTCTCCACACCCCGCAATGACCAGGACAGAAGCGACCGACGGTCGGAAGATCGGCGAGACAGTCGAGATGATCGGCGGACAGTCGAGATGATCGTCGAGACAGCCGAGACACGGCCAACGCAGTGATAGCTACAAGAGGAAGGACTGGCGCAAGTCACGGGCACAATCTGAGCGATCATTCGAAGAAAAGATGGACGCTGATTGCAGATTCCACCTGTACAAGGGGGACGACGGAAAACTGCGATCCAATCACTCGATGAGAAACTGCAGGGAGTTCGACCAAATGGCGACTGATTACGTAAATCGCAGAAAGGCAGCAGCCGCACAAGCACCTGCACCCGTGCCTCAGCCAAACAACGTGCCTGTTCTGATGGCACCGCCTCCACCACCACAGCCTGCTGCAGGCGGAAACCTCGCGGGTGCCATACAGCACATACCTCGGGTGGACGAGCCACAGTACCCTCCGCCCCAAGGGCAGATGTACATGATACAGAAAGGTCGACCTTCCAACAGGGAGCAAAAACTTCGCACTCGACAAGTAAACATGGCGGTCATGTCACCTCCTGCGGTAACAGAATACTTGAAGGGATCCGAAACTACAATAAGCTTCAGCAAAGAGGACCACCCTCCATCGGTTGTTCGCCAGGGCACTCTGCTCTGGTACTCGACGCGCAAATTGGAGGCTACGCCATGTCCAAGGTCTTCATGGATGGGGGAGCGGCATAAACATCATCTTCGCAGATACGCTCCGCAAAATGAACAGGTCAGTCGAAAACCTGCCAAGATCTTCAAATACCTTCCACGGTATCGTTCCAGGGAAAGCAATAAGCCCAGAAGGCACCATACAACTCGACGTGACGTTCGGGGACAAGCACCACTTCAGGACAGAGTCGATTGAGTTCGAAGTGGTCGACTGGAAGTCACAATACCATGCTATACTTGGACGCCCGACGTTCGCTCGATTCATGGCGGTGCCACATTACGCATACCTCCAGCTGAAGATGCCTGGACCAAAAGGAGTAATCACAGTCAAGGGAACTTCCAAAAGTCTGACTCTTGCGACCGAGAATTCAGCAAAATCTCTGAGATGTTTGGCATGGAAGCAACACTCGCTGATCTAGCGGTCTCCAACGATCGAACACTTATGCCAGAACATAAAAAGGTGGCAGTCGACAGAGCATTCAATGCCACCAATGACACAAGATCGCATCAGGTGCACCCGACTGACCCGACCAAGACAGTCAATGTCTCGTCGAGTCTGCCTATCGCATAGGAAAGCGCGCTCGTCGAATTCCTCCGTGAGAACTGGGATATATTTGCATGGTGTCCAGCAGACATGCCAGGTATTCCCAGGGAATTCGCCGAGCACTCTCTCCAGTTACTTTCCAGATGCTAAACCAGTCAAACAAACAATGCGCCGCATATCCGGCCCAAAAAGAACTGCAGTCGAAGCCGAAGTCGACAGGCTACTCGCAGCAGGATTCATCAGAGAGATCAAGAAATCACAATGGGTGGCCAACCCCGTACTCGTAGAGAAGAAGCACACAGATATCCTTCGGATGTGCGTAGATTTTACAGCACTCAATAAGTGTTGTCCAAAGGATCACTTTCCACTACCTCGAATCGACCAGATCGTCGACTCCACCGCCGGGTGCGCTCGCTTGTCCTTCCTGGATGCTTACTCGGGTTACCACCAGATAAGGATGAAGGAAGAAGATGAAGAGAAAACGGCGTTCATAACCCCACTCGGGGTCTACTGCTACACCACAATGCCTTTCGGGCTCAAGAACGCAGGCGCAACATACCAGCGCATGATGCAAGATTGCCTCAAGAAGCAAATTGGGCGAAACGTCCAGGTCTATGTAGATGACATCGTCATCACCACAAGAGAGGAAAACACACTACTCGATGACTTGCGAGAGACATTCGCAAACCTCAAACGCTTCCACATCAAGCTCAACCCGAAGAAGTGCACGTTCGGCGTGCCAGCCGGGCAACTCCTCGGGTATCTAGTCTCAGCTCGAGGAATCGAGGCAGACCCGGAGAAAATACAGGCCATCTTGACGATGCAAAGGCCTTCAAAGCTCCATGACGTGCAAAAATTAGCGGGCGAGTGGCAGCGCTCAGTCGATTCATCAGCAAGCTAGGCGAAAAAGCACTCCCGTTCTATCGACTGATGAAGAAAGCAGATAAATTCGAGTGGACGCCAGAAGCCGAAGCAGCCTTCACGGACCTCAAGCGAGTCCTCACAAGCCCTCCAATCCTCGTAGCACCAAGGGAACGCGAGCCACTATACCTATATGTCTCTGCAACTAACAGGGTGGTGAGCACTGTTCTAGTGGTCGAACGCAGAGAGGAGGGACACGCCCAAAGCATACAACGTCCAGTCTATTACTTGAGTGAAGTGCTCTCCACATCAAAGCAGCGGTACCCGCACTATCAGAAGCTGGCCTACGCCGTGTTCATGTCCTCAAGGAAGCTGACGCATTACTTCTCCGAGCACCCGATCACTGTAATCAGCACCTCAGGGATCGGGGACATCCTCACAAACCCCAACGCAACTGGGCGAGTAGCAAAATGGCTCATCGAGCTAGCACCAAGAGACATCAAGTATGATTACCCGAAGGCCATCAAAGCACAAGTTTTACCTGACTTCCACACCGAGTGGATTGAAGCTCAGCTCCCAGGAGCACCAGATGTGTCCAACTCATGGACTATGTACTTCGACGGCTCAAAGAAAAACGAAGGCACAGGCGTTCTCCTCATATCACCAAAAGGCGACAAGCTCCGCTATATCCTATAAATGGGGTTCGAGTTCCCGTCCAATAACGAAGCAGAATACGAGGCTCTGATCCATGGCATGAGGATGGCCAAAGCCCTCGGGTGCACTCGACTGATGATCTACGGCGACTCGAATCTGGTGGTGCAGCAAACAATGAAGGCCTGCGACGCAATCGCAGATAACATGATGCCTACCGTGACCTGTACAACATCATGGAGGGCAGCTTCGAAGGCTGCGAGTTGCGACACATAGGGCGTGAGAGCAATGAAGAAGCAGATAAGTTAGCCAACATTGGTGCGACCAAAGCACCAGTGCCACCTGGTGTCTTCTTCGAGCGCATCGAGCACAGATCAATCAAAAAGAAGACATAACAGAGTTAAGGCGTGTGACTCTACGATCTAAAGCATACTGACGAGGGGTAGACTCATCAAGACCCATGGTTAAGGTCCCTAGGTTATGAATATGGGGGAGAGAACGTGGTAGAGCTGGAAGTATCGTCGGCTGACAAGCAGGGCAAAGATTTTACCCAGGTTCAGGGCCCTCGTGTGGAGGTAACACCCCTACGTCCTGCCTGTCTGTTATTGCTTTGTGAATATGATGGTTACAAGAGTCCCGGCGAGATGTCGATCTCGCTAGGGTTTTGGTGGCTCTGAAAGTACGTGGTCTGGTTCGATGGCCCTCCCAGTCCTTAAATAATAGGCTGGGTCTCGGGTGTTCGTAACCGACTCGATTTACAAGTAAGGAAACTCTAAACCGACTATTGCTTCGCCAAACTTGGAGGATACTCCATCTTCGTGGGCCTCCCTTCATGGGCTTCATGTAGGCTCTGATAGTTGGGCCTAGTCGATACGTGCACCAGGTACCCTCATGGTAGGGTACCCGATAGGCATACCCATGTCAGTAGCCCCCGAGTACTTGTCTGATTCGAAGAGTCGGGCATGGACTCATACATCATGCACGTTATATTTTTTACATCTGTATTTAGAATTCTTATGAAATAGCACATGTTGGCTATGTCGAGTGTTTCATCGACTATGAGTTTTTGCTTATGATAGTCAAGGGATATTAGCTTAGCAGGCCCGGCACACACGACGGATCGGGGCCAGTTAACTACCATTTGTGGCAAAACCATACTAGCTTTCAATCAAACTCGAGTCCCCGGACTCGAATCTGGAACAAACTGGACAGACTCGAAACGGCCGTTGAGGTCTTACGGAATCGAACTGCAGTATAATTTTGAATCAACCCAACGCGTCCGTCGGGGATAATTCATCATGTCTGCTGACACGGAAAATTTAAGGATAACGCTGCTGGAGCGGTCCTTAGCCCAGCTCGACTGATCGGTGGGTCTTACCTTTGCACTATGCATGCAGCATCCAAGGATCGTCGGATCAACTCGGGAATATTTTGAGTGTGATTTTGCTTATGAACTTAGTCGAATGTTTCGTCGACTGACACTTTTGCCATTATTCTATCGGGTGCGCGACAGCGCTCCCGATGGGAGTAGCCCCCGAGATTGTGCTTTATTGCTTGCAATGGAGGATAATCTCAAAATCTTTTACCCTGCACATTTTAGTCAAAGAAATTTTTTGATACGCTCCCGATGGGAGTACGATGCTGCAGTCGAAAGAATTTCGACTGGCCTCTATGACTTTGCTAAAAACCAACCGAGACTTATGCGAGAGACCACCCGAAGATATCATCGAGTGACTTTTATGCCAGTTGTGAAAGAGAAACAACGTCAGCAATGACGCATTTTGCGACTGCTATCTCTGACAAGCGGTGGCGTGCTTGGAGGTTTGATAAGACGTGACCCTGTTTGTGGGCCCGTTTTGCAGAGCTGACCAGGGATGACGCCGCGTGGACTTGATTTGACCGTTCTGGCGCGATTTTCACGGGGCGTGATGATGGTTTCCTGGATTCTCGTGCGTAGTGGGCGGAGTGGCCGGCGACGGTTGCCTCCGGGCTGCCACGTGTATGGCCAGATTTCGCGCGGAGCGTATGCCTTTGTTTTGACGGTTGCGATCGTTTTGCGATCTGTGGTAAATAGGGGACGGCGCTGGCAGAATTTTTTACTTGCCATTTGCCTCTGCGCCGCCCCTCGTCTCATCTTCCTCCTGCGCCCACCTCCATTGCTCTGCGCCCAAGCTCTCTTCTCCACCCTCATCCATCGTTGCAATGGCGAAAGGTGGAGGCTCCAAGCGTGGTGCCGCCGCCGCTGCCGCGACCGATGCGGCCAAGGGCAAGAAGACGTGGCGGGTACATCTGCGTCCGCCGCGCTGAAGAAGGGCAGCGGGGACTGGGCGAAGTCCACCGTCAAGGACGCCCATCTGCTCAAGCTCCGCGAGCAGGGATATCTGCCCCCGCGGAGCAACTCGCCGTCCGCGCTCCATCGCCCAAGGAGGTATGCCCCGAACCACGCGCCAACGAGCGCGTTTGCTTTGCGGAGTTTGTGTCCAGGGGCTTCTCGCTTCCCCTCCACGACTTTGTTCGTGGCCTCCTTTATGCCTACGGGGTGCAGATCCACGATCTCACCCCGAACGGTATTATGCATATTGCGTGTTTATCACGCTATGCGAGTGCTTCCTTGGCGTCGCACCCAGCTGGGCGCTATGGAAGACCATATTCATGGTGCGACCCAACAGAGGAGGTGGTCGCACCTACCCCGTGGGCGGCTGCGGCATCCAGGTGCGCAGCGACACCCGCTATTTCCGCCTGAAGACCGTCGACTCCGCGCAAGGCTGGAGGAAAGGGTGGTTTTATGCGAGTGTCGAGCAAGACGGAGTCGCCACCTTCTCGACTGCGGCTTACGTCAGGACCAAGGCGTGGGATCACCAGCTCTCAGCCGAAGAAATGGAGGAAGCACGCCCTTTGCTGACTCGAATCGACGGACTGCTGGACAAGGTCACAGGCATTCATTTGATCGCCACCTTTGTGAAGAGGCGGGTGTGGCCACTCCGTGCCCGAGCGCACCCCATGTGGGAGTATGAGGGCGCGAGTGACTCCACTCGGATGAGCCCAGAGGAACTGTCAAGGAACGAGCTTGTGACGCACGTGCGCCACATCACCAGCCTGACGACAGCCGACCCTTGCAACATCGATTGTCCCGTTACGCCATACGGGACGGAAAACCCTTTGCTTGAGGTATGTCTGTAGTTTAATAGTTTGCCACTCGTAGTTTCTACGATATGTGTTTTTGATTCTGACTTTGCAATTTGTGATGTATGCTATGCAGGGTCACTCGACTGCTGCCTCCCTTCCTCCTCTGCCTGAAAATGGCGAGACTGAAGAAACACAGGCACAGGTGGTGGACCCGAAAGGGGATCAGTCGCCCATCCCTTCTGCCACCACTTCACATGTGGAGGAGGTCGAGGAGGAAGCAGCAGAAGAGGTCCAATCTGAAGACAAGGCCACCTCTGACCAAGAAGTCGATACCGCGCCACCGAAGCGGCGTCGACTGGCCAAGAAGGCGCCTTCTGCTGTAAGTTCACCCGCGAGGAGCAGGGCTTGGAGGATGACGAGGAATCAGGCTCACCACCTGTTTTCCAAGCCGCTCCTTTGCGTGCGTGCTCAACAAGCTCAACTCTTCCTCTTCAGTCGAGTGGTACCCCAGCCTTTGGGGGACCAATTTTTGGCGACTCCGAAGATGAGGAAGATGAGGACACAGGTATGTGTTTTTGAGTATGAGAATTTTGTGCTGTCACATATTTGTGCTGACCGTCTTTTTGCTTTGTTGTGTTGCCCACAGCGCTGAAAACAATCAGCCTGGGACTCCTCCAGTCGAAATGTTCCAACCCTGGAGCACTCGAATTCTGCACCGACTGGAAACGAGGCTGCCCAGCCAATGGCCACTGATGCTGTCATTGAGACAGCCAAGGCGGCAACTCCAGATGTCGGGACATCAGTCGCGGCTCCTGAGCCGTGGATGAACCACGTAAGAGCTTTTTGCTTGACCCGTTTAGTTGTAGGTCTGTGAGAGTTTGAATTTTTGCTGAATTCGTGTGCTCGCAGCCCTTCTACCACACCTTGGCAGATTCCGCCAAGGCTTATGTCCAGGTGGAGCAGGAGAGGGACACCATGCGCGCCGAGCTAGAGCGGCTCAGTCGTGAGTTCTCCTTTTTGCTTTTGTTTTGCGAATTTCTTTTTGCAATGCTTGATTTTGTCGAGTATTGAATGCACGTGATTTTGCTGGGCCAGGCGAGAAGAAGGAGCTGGAAGACGCACTCGCCGCGCAGCGCGAAGAGTCGAAGAAAGAGCTGGCTGCCGCCACCAACTCAGCCGCTGCACGCGAGCGAGGATATGCTGACCAGCTCGCGGCACTCGCGCAGGCCATGGGAGGTGAGTAATCTTTTCTCCTTTTGATATGATGATATAACTGTCGAGTGTCATGAAATGACTTTTGCCTTTTTTGAATTGTGCAGAAGCTGTTGGCGCACCGGCCTCTGCGGACGTGGCGAGTGACGATCTTTCGCTGGAACAGGCTGTGGGCGGCTTAGGCGCCTATGCAACCAGGCGAAAGAAGCACTCGCCAAATCGACGAGCACACTTGGCGCTGTATACCAGGTGGTGTTCCCGACTGGCGTAGTGCCGTCGACGGTGGATGACTTCGCCGACGTGTTTGGCCCCGGGACGTCCACCATGGCGGGTTTCGCTCGCGCCAACACGGTACGCGGATCCGAGTCCACCATCAAGCTTCTTATGGGACATGGGATAGATTGCGACTATGAGGCAGCACTGTCTGCGTTCCCTCGGAAGCCAGATGGGAAGCCCATTTCTCTGAAGGGGGTGAGCGGAGCCGCCGCGCGACTGGCCGAGGTTTTTATGAACACCATGGAGCGCCGGGCACTCGAGACTGCCAATCGTCTGCTTAGGAAATCGAATCTTAGGTTTAGGGTAGCTGTACCCTTTTGTTTTATGCCTTGTAATGATACCTTCTGAACTGCGCGAGTCTGCGCTTTGTTTGTGCTACCTTGTTTATGCAAAGTCTTTTGCTAATGTCTTTCACTCGAAGAGTTGTATGCTTATGACATGAGTTTTAGCTTCTGACACAAACTTTGTGTTTGTGATTATGCTCTTTGAACAGTCACGAGAACCTGCTACTGCGACTAGTTCCTCGCAGGCTCCAATCACCACCCGATCCCAGGGTCATTGGTAAATGATGCCAAGGTGATGGAGTATATGAAGGCCAAATTTGTGAGAATGGAGCAAGATCTGAAGGACGCCCAGGCTGAGCTGAATCGATTGAGGGCGAGACCCGCGTTGGCCACCCAACGCGAGGAATATGTGCTCGGGGAGATGGATCTTGTGAACAGGCAACTCGAGTGTAAGTTCGAGTCTTGCTCTGTTTACAAGCTTTTTGCGTAGCTATTGTCCTTTTGATCTGACTGGTGCGCCCGTTTTGTAGGCTTTGTCGACAACTTCCAGGCTGAAAAGATTCGCGTGGAAGGGCGTCTGGATAGCGTGGTTGACGACCCTACGACTGGGCGTCAACACTTTTGGCTTGATAGGTACCATGCCCGCATACTCGCCACCCTGAAGGATCGCGTCTGGCGAAGTGCTGAACTGCTGGAGTTATGCCGGGCAGCGTTTATTCGCCTGAACGAGACTCTTTTTCCTGCGGGGCCACAACCACAAGGGATTCGTGCTTTGTTGAACATCTTCCGTCAAACAAATCCCATTCGAGAGTTGCTGTCTCAGAGACTTGTGATTGGAGCCAACGCTGCAATGGCGTATATGCGTAGTCGAAAACCAAGGTTGGTGTTGCGGACACCTGCAGCCGGAGAGGTTCTCGAACAAAAGACCTGGATGACACGATCCAAGCTGCGGAGACACTAATCGAGTGCACTCGCGAACAGCTTTGCGGTCCCGAGCTGCCCGTAAAGGACGAGCCTGAGGATTAGAATAGTTTGCGAGTGCAATTTTTGTATAGGGGGCAGCCCCCGAGTGTAATTTTTGACTCTTTGTATATTGTATAGTTTGTATACTTTGATTTTTTGTCGAGCCCCCGAGTCAGTCGAGCGGGGTTTGTGAAATATGTGTTGGTTGTGAACCAATGACTGTGCAGCCCCCGAGTATTCGAGTGCGGCTGCAGAGTTTTTGTGTTTTTGTTTGGATCCTTGTTACGCAGCCCCCGAGCATTCGGGTGCGGCTAAGGCATTGTGTTTCTGCAAGAGCGAGAGCTCATTTGATCGATAACACAGCCCCCGAGGGTTTCGGGTGCGGTTAAGGTATGAATTATGCGGGTAGTAGCCACAAAGAAGTCGAAGGAACATTGATTTTATTCCTCTTTTGAATGTTAGGCTGCAGGCCGCCTCATTAAAAACCTTCCAGTCCCCTTAGGTACCCTGGTAAGGAAAAGAGCGCGTCTGAAACCTGCAGCCATCCGACATATAGCCTATTACATTGTATGACTGTGAGCACTTTATGCGTAGAAACGGCGCAGATGCGCAACGTTCCAAGGATTATGAGAGAGTTCGCCTGTCTTCGCGTGCTTCAGTCGATATGCGCCTCCACCAAGGACCTCCGTGATGATGAAGGGACCCTCCCATGGGGAAGCGAGCTTGTGCACCTTCTTTTGCTTCAGTCGAAGAACCAGGTCGCCACAACAAAGGACCTGGTTCGCAGTCGACGGCTATGGTAGTTGCGGAGATCCTGCTGGTAAACAGCTGTGCGGGCCAAGGCCGTGTCTCGCGCCTCATCGAGCAAGTCGACTGCGTCTTCGAGTGCTTCTTCCGCGTCTTCTTCATTGTATGCTTCAACTCGTGGCGCATTGAACCTTACATCTGATGGCAGAATTGCCTCTGCACCATAGACCATGAAGAATGGGGTGAACTGCGTAGAAGTGTTGGGAGTTGTGCGTAGGCTCCATAGCACAGATGGTAGTTCTTCGACCCAAGCACCCGCAGCTCTTTTGAGTGGCACCAGGAGGCGCTTCTTGATCCCACTCGTCACAAGTCCGTTGGCCTTTTCGACTTGGCCATTGGATTGTGGATGTGCCACGGATGCGTAGTTGAGCGTAATGTCCTGCTCTTTGCAGAAGGTTTTGAACTCCTCAGCCGTGAAGTTTGTGCCGTTATCAGTGATGATACTGTTTGGGACACCGAAGCGGTAGATGATGCTCTTTATGAAGTTGACTGCCGTAGTAGCAGTCGAATTTGTGATGGGGACCGCCTCGATCCACTTTGTGAACTTGTCGACTGCCACCAGTAGGTGAGTATGCCCGCCATGCGATGATTTTTTGAGTGGCCCAACCATATCGAGCCCCCATTGGGCGAAAGGCCAGGCCAGCGGTATAGTCTTCAACGCCGATGCGGGTGCGTGCGGCCTTGTTGCGAATTTCTGGCAGCCGACGCACCTTTTGACTATGTCCTCCGCGTCTTTGAGTGCTGTAGGCCAGTAAAACCCTGCGCGAAAGGCTTTGGCTACGAGTGATCGACTGCTGGCGTGATGCCCACAGGTACCTGCATGAATGTCTCGAAGTATGGCTTGGCCATCTTCGAATGCGATGCATCTTTGGAACATACCTGATATGCTGCGCTTGTATAACTCGCCGTTGATAACGGTGTATGCTTTTGATCTTCGAGTCACGCGTCGGGACTCGGTTATGTCATCTGGTAGCTCGCCACGGAGTATGTAAGCCAGAAAAGGTTGAGTCCAGGTTGGCTCAATGAGAAATACCTCGACTGGGGGGTCCTCTGTGCTAGGCACTTTGCTTTTGGGTGGCGTAGTCGACGGAGGAGGCTCTCGTTTCTCCTTGATAGATCTGTGTTCGATGCGCTCGAGGAAGACACCAGGTGGAATTTGTGCGCCAGTTGAGCCAAGATTGGCTAGCATGTCTGCTTCTTCGTTACTTTCCCTTCCTATGTGCCTCAACTCACAGCCCTCGAAGCTGCCCTCCAGTGTGTTGTACAGGTCGCGATAAGCGATCATGTTGTCCGCGATTGCGTCGCAGGCCTTCATTGTTTGCTGCACCACGAGATTGGAGTCGCCGTAGATCATCAATCGAGTGCACCCAAGTGCTTTTGCCATCCGCATGCCATGGATCAGGGCCTCGTATTCAGCCTCGTTATTGGAGGGTAGTTTGAATCCCATCTGCAAAACATAACGTAGCTTGTCCCCTTTTGGTGATATGAGGATGACGCCTGCTGTCGGGGGCTGCCCCCGGGTAGGGCAAAGATGTGGTGTTGAGAACTCTAAAAGGCTGGCCGGATCAATATTCAGCCGGATCACCTGGGCCGAATCTCTTGTGAATTCGGTTAGCTCTCTATCGAGCTAAAGTGTGGGAAGAAACAAAGGGGATCCAGTAAAGCCAAACCGGATCAGATTAAGAAGTATCGCTAAGTTAGCCGGGTTGGTCAGGAAAGACCCGGATAAGGTGATCCGGATATGGCACGGGGGCCAAGTAATGTCAGTAAGGTCACGGACCTGCAGTTCTACTGACCGAGGTTCAGAGGACAGCAAGGTCGAGCCACGGATTTTCCGGATCGCAAGGCCCTAGGCGCTGACTCGGCCAATTCGGGAAAGGGGCTATGGCCTAGACCCGGTGGGCTACGCCTGCCATTGCCTGAAGAGGCAAGATAGGCCTGCTGGGACTTGACAGCCAGGTCAAGCCACGGGATTCCTGGGAGCGCAGCGACCTAGGAGCTGACTCGGCCAATTCGGGAAAGAGGATGTGACCTAGACCCGATGGGCTACAGCTGCCATTGCCCGAAGGGGCTAGATAGGCCTGACAGTCCGGCCGTTGGATTGACAGGGGGCAGAGGCTTGTCCTGTTCCTCTTGTCCATGCCATTATCACTTCCAGCCAGGGGCAAAATGGTAATCCGGTTAGTGTATAAGTAAGCTACCACATCCTCCAGTGCAAAGGACGGGCGAGACAACGAGAGACGGGCGAGACAACGAGAGACGGTCAAGACAACGAGCATCATCTCCCCCAAGCTCCATCTTCTTCCGAGAGCTTCACCATTGTTCTTCATACAGCTCAAGGAGCGTTCTGTACTTGTAAACACTTGAGATATAAAGAGAGTAGGCTAGTGCAGCAGTAGGGGTGTTACCTCCACAAGAGGGCCCCGAAGCAGGGTACATCGTGGTGTTCTTTGCTTCTTCTTGGTTCTGCTTGTTCTTGTTTGTTCTTGGGAGTTCTTGGTTGTTCTTCATGAGTGCTTCGTGAGCGCGCAAACCCTCCCCGGAACCCCCAACGTCCTAGCGAGCCCACAACTTAAGCCATCCTATGGCATCTGCCGTGACACCACCACGACACCTGCGCCTGCTCCTTCGTGTTTCTTGGACCCATCGAAGTACATGGTCCAGGAATTGGACACGTCTGGTGCTCCGGTAATTAGGCCTCTATCCACTCGGTTGTGAAGTCGGGTAGGACTTGTGCTTTGATAGCCTTCGGGCGCTCGTACTTGATGTCTCTTGGAGCCAGCTCGATGAGCCATTTTGTGACTCGACCCGTTGCATTGGGGTTTGTGAGGATATCACCGATTGCTGAGTTACTTACCACGGTGATCGGGTGCTCGGTGAAGTAGTGTGTCAACTTCCTTGAGGACATGAATACAGCGTATGCCAGCTTTTGATAGTGCGGGTACCGCTGTTTTGATATGGAGAGAACCTCGCTTAGGTAGTAGACTGGACGTTGTATGCTTTGGATGTGCCCCTCCTCCATGCGTTCGACTACCAGTACGGTGCTCACCACCCTGTTTGTAGCCGAGACATACAGGTAGAGTGGTTCCCGTTCCTTAGGTGCGACGAGGATCGGAGGGCTTGTGAGGATCCGCTTGAGATCTGTGAAGGCTGCTTCAGCTTCTGGCGTCCACTCGAACTTGTCCGCCTTCTTCATCAGTCGATAGAATGGTAAGCCTTTTCACCCAGTTTGCTGATGAATCGACTCAGCGCTGCTACTCGTCCTGCTAGTTTCTGCACATCATGAAGCTTTGAAGGCCTTTGCATTGTGAGGATGGCCTGTATTTTCTCCGGGTCTGCTTCGATTCCACGGGCAGAGACTAGGTACCCTAGGAGCTGCCCGGCTGGAACGCCGAACGTACACTTCTTAGGATTGAGCTTGATATGGAAGCGTTTGAGGTTTGCGAACGTCTCCCTCAAATCGTCGAGTAGTGTGTTTTCCCTTGTGGTAATGACAATGTCATCCACGTAGACCTGGACGTTGTGTCCGATTTGCTTTTTGAGGCAGTCCTGCATCATGCGCTGGTATGTTGCTCCCGCGTTTTTGAGCCCAAAGGGCATAGTTGTGTAGCAGTAGACCCCGAGTGGGGTTATGAACGCCGTTTTTTCTTCGTCTTCTTGCTTCATCCTTATCTGGTGATAACCTGAGTAAGCATCCAGAAAGGAGAGTCGTGCGCATCCGGCGGTGGAATCGACGATCTGGTCGATCCGAGGTAGCGGGAAGTGATCCTTTGGACAGCACTTGTGCAGCGCTGTGAAATCCACGCACATCCGAAGGATGTCTGTATGCTTCTTTTCTACGAGTACGGATTGGCCACCCATTGTGATTTCTTGATTTCCCTAATGAATCCTGCTGCGAGTAACCGGTCGACTTCAGATTCGACTGCGGTTCGCTTTGGGCCGGAGATTCGACGCATCGTTTGCTTGACTGGCTTTGCATCTGGAAACAATTGGAGAGAGTGCTCGGCGAATTCCCTGGGAATACCTGGCATGTCGGCTGGACACCACGCAAATATTTCCCAGTTCTCACGGAGGAATTCGACGAGCGCGCCTTCCTATGCGATAGGCAGGCTCGAAGATATGTTGACTGTCTTGGACGGGTCGGTCGGGTGCACCTGATGCGACCTTGTGTCATTTGTAGCATTGAAGGATCTGTCGACTGCCAACTTCTTATGCTCTGGAAGGTTGGTAATCGCTAAGTCGGCGAGTGATTCTTCCGCCCCGAACATCTCGGAGATTTTGCTGAACTCGCGGTCGCAAGCATCGGACCTTTGAAAGTTTCCACGGACAGTGATGACTCCCTTTGGTCCTGGCATCTTCAGCGTGAGGTACGCATAGTGTGGCACCGCCATGAATCGAGCAAACGTCGGGCGACCAAGAATAGCATGGTATTGTGATTTCCAGTCGACGACCTCGAACTCAATCGACTCTGTCCTGAAGTGGCTTATGTCCCCGAACGTAACGTCGAGTTGTATGGTGCCTTCTGGGCTAATTGCTTTGCCAGGAACAATACCGTGGAAGGTATTTGAAGATTTTGGGAGGTTTTCGACTGACCTGTTCATTTTGCGGAGCGTGTCCGCGAAGATGATGTTTATGCTGCTGCCTCCATCCATGAAGACCTTGGTCATGGCGTAGCCTCCTATTTGCGCGTCGAGTACCAGAGCCGCGTGCCCTGGTCGAACTACAGCTGGGGGATGATCCTCTCGACTGAAGCTTATGATGGTTTCCGATCCCTTCAGAAAATCTGGCACGGCAGGAGGTGCCATGACAGCCATGTTCACTGTCGAGTGATTAGCTTTTGCTGCCTGTTGGAGGAGCGACCCTTTTGTATCATGTACATCTGCCCGTGGGGCTGTGGATATTGATCATCTTCCGCCCGTAGTACGGGTTGTATGGCACCTGCGAGGTTTGCGCCTGGAGCAGGCTGTGGGGTGGTTGCGGTGGCGGCTGTGGCGCCATGAGAGCGGGCACAGCGTTCGGCTGTGGTGCGGGTGCAGGCGTGGGCTGAGCAGGTGCTGGGCCGTACCTTTTGAGTCGTATCATGTAGTCAGTCGCCATTTGGTCGAATTCCCTGCAGTTCCTTAGGGTGTGATTGGAGCGTAGTTTTCCGTCGTCCCCCTTGAAGAGGTGGAATCTGCACCAGTCGTCCATCTTTCCTCGAATGACCGCTCGGGTTTTGCGTCGCTGCGTTTGCGCCATTCTTGCCTTTTGTAGCTGTCGCTCCGCTGCTCGCGATCTCGACTGTCCCGTCGATCATCCGAGCGTCGATTGCTTCTATCTTGGTCTTCCCGGGGTTGTGTGTATCCAGCCGCCATGAACTCGGGTCTGTTATCGTCGTAAGGACGTTTGGAACGTTTGCGCCTGCGATCTTCTCTGTATGAATCTCTGCGGCCTCGACTGCCGCTTTCGTAGTTGTCGCGTGTGGGGAAGCACGGGATCTGCGTACAGAATCCTCTCCATCTGCCCACTCAGTCGCAACTTTGATGAGGTCAGCCAGGGAGGTTGGCTTTTCACGACCAAGTGCCTCTTTGAAGTCCTTCCTGGCGAGACCTTGTATGAAGGCATCCATGGCCCTGTCTTCTGACACTTTGCCAACCGAATTGCGTATTTCGGTCCACCGCCGTATGTATGATCTCAACGACTCGTCTGATCGTTGAGTGCATGTCCTTAATTCCTCGAATGTCTTCGGGCGCTCACACAGAGGCTCGAAGTTTTTGATGAAGTCTCTGCGGAAATCGTCCCACGAGTCGTATGATGATGGAGGGAGCGACTTGAGCCAGTCGCGGGCAGTTCCTTCGAGCATAAGTCGTATGTACTGCATCGCCGTGGTGTTCGTGCCACGCTGGCATGCCACGGCGAGTCTGTAATCTTCTAACCACCCGGAAGGTTCTTGGCGACCGTTGTACTTGGGTTGTTCGCCTGTCAACTTGAACCGTTTGGGCATCCGCGTCTCACGGATGCGTCGAGTGAAGCACAATGCTCCGCATGGCTCTGGTTCACGATCAGAGTATGAATCGCTGCTATAGGATCTTCGAGATCTGCTTCTGCTGGACCTGTGCCGGCGCGTGCTTCTCCTTCCTTCATCCGAGTGGTGGCTGCGACCACTGCGATGATGTGCTGCATGTCGTGAGTCGACTATGTCGCGATCGCGATTCCTTGCTGGAGTTTTATCTTCTGGCTGAATAGCATGTGCCGCTAGAGCTAGCGATTTGAGTTGTTGGCGATGCAGGGCTGCGTTAGGGTCATTCGCCGGAGGTTGCATTGCCTTGAGGTAAGCACCTACGGAGAATAATGCACCCGCAGCAGTTTTGGGCACTGGGATTCCATTAGCGTCCTCTGTCATGAACGACAGGTTGCGGGTGATTGCTACCCTTTCATGTTCTGGAAGGCTTGCCAACCGCGACCTGGGTCGTGGGGTTGGTTGCATTGTGGACCCGAGGGATTGCTCCCTTCTTCGGGCACTCGAGAGGCTGGCTTGCCTTTTGCGCTCCTCGAGCGTCGCTCGGTAGTTTTGCAGTCGAATTGACTCCTGCCAGTTGAAGTACTGGAAGGTCAACATCTCCTCTGGGGTGGAATTTGGTGGCATCATTGTGCACTCCTTTATGACTTTATATGCTTTTGCTGCCATCTCCTCCGTGATTGTCAAGGTTGTGACCCCATCCGGCATGGTTACCGTGCATGGGAATTGTGCAGGCCTGCGAGCGGCTGCGTCTGCGGATGATTCTGAGGTGAAGGCCACGTAGACCTGATGGGGCGTGACCCGAGGACAGGTGTATGTGCTGTCGATTCCAGTCATGGACTCGACGTCGCCGTCGAGGCTCATGTCAGAGCCAGTATGTTCATCGAGTAGATCTTCGAGGCGAATCTCGTTGTCGGCGTGTTCATCGCCTATGCTCATCTCGGTGTTGGCGAGGCCATTATGGATGTCTGAGGCGAGGTTGGTGTTGGTGAAGATCTCCGAGTCGACGTTGCTGTCGTTATGAATCGCGGGCTCGTAGAAGTCGTCGAGGGAGATCCCGCAGTCGAAACTTTCGTCGAGTGGTAGGTTGAAGTCGACGCTGCTTGTGCGGTATGCTGATTCTGCCTCCTCGCCTTGGAGTTCCGTCATCATGAACCTGTCGATCTCGCCGGTCGACATGGTTGTTGCGGGCGAGCAGGCTTCAGGAATCGACGACAGGGCGAGCTCAGTCGACGGAGCCTCGAGTGCGCCCAGCACCGGTTGTTGCGGATCTGTCGAGTCCTGCGTACCAAGATCGTTTACGAAAAAATTGAATGCTCCAACAGTTAAGCTCAAACCTGATTCAAGGCCAGAAAACGCCTCCTGAAACTCTGGCGAGTGCGGATTGAAATTCATTGGAAGAGCAGATGCGCTTTTTGCGGGTGAAGCGGGCAGGCCGCCGCTTTTCGAGTAGATCGGCGAGTCGCCGTGTCGCCTGGATCGGCGAGTTGCTGTTTGCTGACATGGCCGGCGAGTTGCCGTTTGCAGATGAGATCGGCGAGTTGCCGTTTGCTGGTGTGATCGGCGATTTGCCGTTTGCTGTTGGGACCGGCGAAACTTCGAGTCCAGCGCTATTCTTTCCCACAGACGGCGCCACTTGACGAGGGGTAGACTCATCAAGACCCATGGTTAAGGTCCCTAGGTTATGAATGTGGGGAGAGAACGTGGTAGAGCTGGAAGTATCGTCGGCTGACAAGCAGGGCAAAGATTTTACCCAGGTTCAGGGCCCTCGTGTGGAGGTGACACCCCTACGTCCTGCCTGTCTGTTATTGCTTTGTGAATATGATGGTTACAAGAGTCCCGGCGAGATGTCGATCTCGCTATGGTTTTGGTGGCTCTGAAAGTACGTGGTCCGGTTCGATGGCCCTCCCAGTCCTTAAATAATAGGTTGGGTCTCGGGTGTTCGTAACCGACTCGATTTACAAGTAAGGAAACTCTAAACCGACTATTGCTTCGCCAAACTTGGAGGATACTCCATCTTCGTGGGCCTTCCTTCATGGGCTTCATGTAGGCTCTGATAGTTGGGCCTAGTCGATATGTGCACCAGGTACCCTCATGGTAGGGTACCCGATAGGCATACCCATGTCACATACACTGTCATCAATGGTGAACTGTACAAACGCAGCATATCAGGTATGTTCCAACGTTGCATAGCATTTGAAGATGGCCAAGCTATCCTTCGTGATATTCATGCAGGTACCTGCGGGCATCATGCCAGCAGTCGATCACTCGTAGCCCAAGCCTTTCGCGCAGCCTTCTACTAGCCCACAGCACTCAAAGACACGGAGGACATAGTCAAAAGGTGCATCGGCTGTCAAAAAATCGCCACAAAGCCGCACGCACCCGCATCGGCGTTGAAGACAATACCATTGGCCTGGCCCTTCGCCCAGTGGGGACTTGATATGGTTGGGCCACTCAAAAAATCCTCCCATGGAGGGCATACTCACCTTCTGGTGGCGGTCGGCAAGTTTACCAAGTGGATTGAAGCAGTACCCATCACAAGTTCGACTGCCACTACAGCAGTCAATTTCATAAAATCCATCATATACCGCTTTGTGCCAAGTAGCATCATCACTGACAACGGTACAAACTTCACGGCTGAGGAATTCAAATCCTTCTGCAAAGAGCAAGATATCACGCTCAATTATGCATCTGTGGCGCACCCGCAGTCAAACGGCCAAGTCGAAAAGGCCAATGGGCTTGTGACGAGTGGAATCAAGAAGCGCCTCCTGGTGCCACTCAAAAGGGCTGCGGTGCTTGGGTAGAAGAGCTCCTGTCTGTGCTATGGAGCCTATGCACAACACCCAACGCCTCAACGCAATTCACTCCATTCTTCATGATCTATGGCGCAGAGGCAATCCTGCCATCAGACGTAAGGTTCAACGCACCAAGGTCGAAGCATACAATGAGGACGATGCAGATGAAGCACTCGAAGATGCAGTCGACTTGCTTGAAGAAGCACGCAACACGGCGCTAGCACGCACAGCTGTCTACCAGCAGGATCTACGCAACTACCACAGCCGTCAACTGCGTACCAGGTCCTTCGAGGTAGGCGACCTGGTACTTCGACTGAAGCAAAAGAAGGTGCACAAACTCGCTTCTCCATGGGAAGGACCCTTCATCATCACCGAGGTCATTGGTGGTGGAGCATACAGGCTGAAGCACGCGAAAACAGGAGAACTCTCGCATAATCCTTGGAACGTTGCGCAGCTGCGCCGTTTCTATGCTTAGATTGCTCAGTCGCACAATGTAATAGGCACATATGTCAGATGGCTGCAGGTTTCAGACGTGCTCTTTTCCTTACCAGGGTACCTGAGGGGACTGGAAGGTTTTTCATGAGGCGGCCTGCAGCTTAACATTCAAAATGGAATATAATCAATGATTCCTCATATTTCTCCCTGCTTACTACTCGCATAACTTGATTTCACAAAAATAGCCTCACCCGAGCACTCGGGGGCTGCGCTATCTCAAAAAGCATGAATTTCCGCGTGTTCACAACATAATACCCCAGCCGCACTCGAAAACTCGGGGGCTGGGTCATAAAAATCATACATAAACACAAAAGTTGCTCAAGCCCACTCAATTATGCGAGAGTTGAGCCTAGAAGCATCAAGTGAAGCATTAAGTACTGCAAAAATTCACAGCCGCACACGAAATACTCGGGGGCTATACAGCTTATGTTTCATACTCTAAAGTATTTCTATCAACCTCACTCAAAATGCTCGGGGGCTGGATAGTCCTAATTTTACAGCAAGTTGCTTCATACACCCCGCTCAACAGGCTCGGGGGCTGCATACATATAAACAAACAATGTACAATACTCATGAGTGTTGTATTTTACACTTTGGGGTCACCCCCCATACACATAACCTATTCAACAGGTTCTTCCTTGGGCTCGGTCCATTTTTCCTCCTCTTTCAGCACACGATGGATTAGGACCAATGCGTCCACCCGTGTCTCTTGGTAGTGCTCCTCCATTGGCACAGAACCACCACCTGGTAGGGTGCGGGTCCCATCGCAGTCCTTTTCAAATCACGGTGCGGAAGGTGCGATCGTACAAAAGCAAGAGCAACATTAGCCCCGCTAATCAGTTGCTCACGCACAAACTTCTTGATCGCCTTGCCTTTTCGAAATTTCTTCAGCAATGCAACAAGGCCCCGTGGTTGCTCATTCAAAGGAAACAAAGCTTCGTGGACTCGAAATAAAGCCAACCTGCAAGTCTCCAGTGGAATGGCAGTGCGCCAAGCCCGGTCCAGAAGCCTTACCCAAATGGCGCTCTTCGCCCTGTCTGACCAAAAGGGTGGGCGGAGTACTCAGTACTACTCGCATGACCGTCGAGTCGATCCTGAATCCGTGCCTCCTCCTTTATCGGGTCAGAGCAAACACCTGCGTAAAAATAAAGGGACCATCATCGCCCAGTCGAGTCACCTCGCAAAGAATAGATCTCGATGATCCAAAAATATCTTACATTTGAGTTGCAGATTTACTCTCTCCAACTCCTCAAGCAAAAAGGCCTCTCGCTCTGTAGATGGGGATGGTCTCGACTGCAACTCAGCATACGCATCTTGTGTTTCCTTCAGCTTGCGAGTAACTTTGGAAAGCTTTTGCTGAAGGTAGTCCATAATTTTCTGGTCATTCACACTTCGCGACTTCGAAGAACCACCCACAACAGGGCCAGTCGATGGTTTAGAAGCTCGGTTCTACAGTCAGAATAATTCAATGCATAAGGAAGCATAAAGAGCTCAAACAAAAGGCTCGGGGGCTGCGCCTCCCGATCACTGAAGTTCATATTTCATAACAAGACAGATACGATGTCTGATAATTTACATATAGCAAAAGCAAAATGACGAAATTCCTAGACCCAGTCAAACAAAGGGGTCACTGGCTAAGTCGCGACTTCTTGGAGGAAGCTTTCTTCGCCTGGACCTTGGTTGCCCTTTCTTCAACAGTTTTACCAGCTGTTGGGCATATGTTTTGGCGGCTTCCATCCAAGTGCCGAGCCCGACGGTTCTACCATCAGGACCCCGTGGAAACTTCTTCGTGGCTGCGTCAAAATCTGCCTCGACTCCGTGCGCGAGCAACATGAGAAAAGTAGTCTGAGCACCACTTACCATTTGCTCGCGACAGAAGTCAGCGACGGCAGTCCCTTCAGGCTTGAATAGATCAACCAGCTCTGCAAAGGAAGATGGTAGCTCCTCGCCGGGAAGAAGCTGCCATGGAGGGCGCCGAAGGCACTCGCCGCTTGCGTCAGCATCTCCCCTGCTCTGCTACTGGTAGCCTCCGAGACAGCCACACTTTCATCAAGTGAGGTGCCAAGCTTTGCTTGCCAGTAGCAGTCGGGCCATCCATCACGCCTAGCATGTGGACAAAATAATCAGCACTATATCAGAAACCTCAAACATCTAAGGAACACAGCAAAAATTCGTACCAGTTAAGCTGGTGCTGGCGGCAGAAAGTCGACCAATTGCCGACTCCTCTCTAACCTCGGCTGATTTTAGCCTCTTCTCCAGATCAGCCACTCGACGGGTGGTGTTGTTCAAATTTTCTGCCGCATCAGCGGCGGCCTCTGCAAAACAAACACATATGATCAGCAGACTGCAAGAGGAATCACCCTCAACAAGTGGTAATAGCATAAAGAGATACGCACTCTTCGCAACTTCGAGTTGCTGCTGCAGGGTGGCGGCTTCAGTCTCCTTGTGCACATACTTGGCACCAGCCTTCAGCAACTCTCGCACAAATGGCTAAAGTACACGACATGGGCAAATTCATAACTTAATAACTGAGTCTAGGCAAAAATTTCGCACTCGATGAGGATTAAAACTACGGCAAGCATAAACTTACGTGCTCCAAGAAGGAAGAAGTCGACGCAGGGACACCTGCAGCCGCAGCCCCGCTCTCAGTTGCTGCAACCTCCGGCTCGGGTGGTGTAGCTGTGGCTGTAGCGGCAGGAGTCGCAGGGATAGGCGGCTGCTCTGGTGGCAGTGTCCGTGCAGTGGATGCTGCGCTGCTCTTTTCCGCCGTAGGTGGCGAAGGCATATCCTCATCCGAGGAAACACTGTATCACACATTATAAGTATAAAAGGTGGTATTGTTCATAACATGACAAAGCATATGTACATAATACTTACTCTTCAGTGAGGTCGCACAATCGACCAGGTGCAAGCACACCCATGCTCGGGCGCGATTTTTTTCGGGGGTCGAGGGGGAAGCGAGCGAATCGGGGAATCTCGAGTGGCGCCGTCATCGACTCCGTCCTGTCTTCCTCCTTTCCTCTGAGTCCGTGGTGTCTTCCTCGTCGCGCGACCGCTTCTACTTGCCCTGCACCTCAGCATCGCCCTCATCGGCTTCTGGCGTGTGTGCGGTGGCGAGTGAGGCCATCTCATCATCAGAATCTGCCTCGAAAGGCTCATTGTCTGGCACTGGGCCGCTCTCTGGCAAGGGAGGCATCGACTCATACATTTTGTGTCCCTGCACAAATAAACAGCAAAGGATTCAACATCACACATGCATAACATATCAACTGAGATATAGTACCAACTGTTACCTCCGGTAAAGGGTTGCTGGTTTCATAAGGAGGCACAGGCGAGTTCATCTCGCAGGGATCTTCATCAGTCAATTTGGTAAGGCTTCTTACCAACTTCTCCGCCTCCGCATCAGAAAGCTCTACTGCGCATGAGCGGGTTGGATCAGAAGCACCACTGTATCCCCACATAGCATGTGCTCGGCTCGAAGGGGTTGCACTCGCCTCTTGGCCATAATGGCTAGCAGATGGATGCCCGTGACCTCTCGACCAACAGTGGTCTGAAGCTTCAGCACCTTCTCCATCAAACTGTCAGCCTCTTCGGATTCGACTCTGGTTGGCTGGGCAATCCAGGATGGCCTCTTCTTTACCAGGGCGTCTGCGTCAAAGGCAGGCAACCCGAAGGTTTGGGCGCCTATGGTCACATCCTTGATGTAGAACCACTTCTGGCGCCATCCTTGCACAGACTCCAGGAAGTTGATCTTGAAGTACTCGACATCAGGTCGAGCCTGTACTCCAAAACCACCGGGTCCTTTGGCGCTGTGCTGGCGCGTGACGTTGAAGATGCGGCGGAACAGACCAAAGTGGGGTGCGACGCCCAAGAAGCACTCGCAAAGGATGAAAAAACACGCAATGTGCAAAAGCCCATTGGGCGTAAAATCGTGCAGTTGCACCCCATAAACGTGCATCAGTGCACGAAGAAAGTTGTGAACAGGGAAGGAGAATCCCCTGTTCACAAAATCCACAAAACAGACCCGCTCATTGGGGCCTGGGCGCGGGATTACCTCGGCGCCGGGGATGCGCACTTGCGAGGCATCCACAGGGATCAGCCCGTCGTTCCGCAGGCCGATGAGCATCCTTTTGCTGCAGGTGGACTTGGTCCAGGCGCCCTTGCCCCTCTTCAAACCGCTGGCAGCGGCAGCGGCGCTGACGAGGTGTACCCTCATCAAATCCCATGGTTAAGGACCTAGGGTTGAGATTATGGGGAGAGAACGTGGTAGTACTGGTAGTTTCGTCGGCTGACAAGCAGAGGCAAAGATTTACCCAGGTTCAGGCCCCTCGGGTGGAGGTAAAGACCCTACTTCCTGCTTGTCTGTTATTGATCGCTGGAGATTATGAGGTTACAAGGTGGCTCCGGCGAGATGACGATCTCGCAAGAGCTTTGGTGGTTCGAGTATGGCTTGGTCCTAGATCGGCACCCCTCCCAGCCTTTAAATAGGCTGGGTCTCGGGAGTTTGTAACCGACCTAGTTTACACATAAGGAAAGTATAAACCGACTATGTCTATGTCTAAACTTGGAAGGTACTCCATCTTGTTGGGCCTCTCGTCTTGGGCTTCGAGTCGTATCTTCGCTATTGGGCTTTTAGTCATCACGTGCACCAGGTACCCTCACGGTAGGGTACCCGAGATGTATATCCTTGTCAGTAGCCCCCGAGTACTTGTCTGACTCGAAGAATCGGGCATGGACTCGTTCGTAAGTGCACGTCATATGCTTCATTATGTATATTATAATTGGAATTCCTGTATGAATAGCACATGTTGGCTATGTCGAGTATTTCATCGACTGTGGTTTTTGCTTATGATGATCAAGGGATAATAGCTTAGCAGGCCCAGTTCACTCGACGGATCGGGACTGGTTAACTACACATTTGGGTAACACCTTACTAGCTTTCAATCAAACTCGAGTCCCCGGACTCGAATCTGGAACAAACTGGTCAGATTCGACTAGGCCGCTGAGGTCTTACTGAGTCGATCTGCAGTATAACTTTGAATTTTACCCAACGCGTCCGTCGGGATTTTTCATCATGTCTGCTGACACGGAAAGTATAAGGATTGACGTTGCTGGAACGGTCCTTAGCCCAGCTCGAAAGTTCGGCGGGTCTTACCTTTGCACTATGCATGCAGCATCCGAGGTATTTGCGACGGACGCAACTCGGGAATGTTTCGAGTATGATTTTACATATGAACGTAGTCGATATATTCATCGACTGACACTTTGACACTATTTTATCGGGTGCGCGACAGCGCTCCCGATGGGAGTAGCCCCCGAGATTGTGCTTTATTGATTGCAATGAAGGATAATCTCAAAACCATCTTTCCCTACATTTGTTAGTCGAAGAAAACCTTTTGCCATAATTCTATCGGGTGCGCGGCAGCGCTCCCGATGGGAGTAGCCCCCGAGATTGTGCTTTATTACTTGTAATGGAGGATAATCTCAGAATCACCTGGTCTTGATCATCTTTAGTCGAAGAAATTTTTGATACGCTCCCGATGGGAGTAATATGTCTTTGATCGAAGAGACAGTCGAGTGACCATACACTCGACAAACAATCGAGTGATTAATATGCTTTGGGCGAACCCGACATCTTTTCTGAACAAATTTGCTGCAATGACGTCAGGGATGACGTTTTATGGCGACTGCGCCACCTGACACGCGGTGGCGTGCGCTATGCTGCGAGAGATGGGACGTGACACGTCTTGTGGGCCCATTGTACAGCCGTTTGGACTGGATTTGACCGTTCAGGCACGATTTCTCCGGGGCCATGATGGTAGTTCCTAGATTCCCGTGCGTAGTGGGCGGAGTGGCCGGCGACGGTTGCCCTCCGTGGCTGCCACGTGTACGGTTAGATTTGCTTATTGCCCACGATCTCGCATCGACGGTGCGGATTCTTTTGCGTTTGAGGTTAAAAAGGGTGCGGCGGCGTAAATAGTGTTTTTACTTGCCATTTGCTCTCCGCCGCCGCTACTTCTTCTTCCTCCTCTCGCATCGCCATAGCCTCAGAGCAAAGCTTGTGCAACCACCTCCGCCATGACGAAACCTGCCACCCGAAGGGCAGGAGTGCCGCGAGCGCATCGGCAGACAGCGCCGCTGCCGCTGCCAGCGGTTTGAAGAGGGGCAAGGGCCTGGACCAAGTCCACCTGCAGCAAAGGATGCTCGCCGGCCTGCGAAACGACGGGCTGATCCCTGAGGATGTCTCGCAAGTTCGCATCCCCGGCGCCGAGGTAATCCCGCGCCCAGGCCCCAATGAGCGGGTCTGCTTTGTGGATTTTGTGAACAGGGGATTCTCCTTCCCTGTTCACAACTTTCTTCGTGCACTGATGCACGTTTATGGGGTGCAACTGCACGATTTTACGCCCAATGGGCTTTTGCACATTGCGTGTTTTTTCGAGTGCTTCCTGGGCGTCGCACCCCACTTTGGTTTGTTCCGCCGCATCTTCAATGTCAAGCGCCAGCACAGCACCAAGGGACCTGGTGGTTTTGGAGTACAGGCTCGACCTGATGTCGAGTACTTCAAGATCAACTTCCTGGAGTCTGTGCAAGGATGGCGCCAGAAGTGGTTCTACATCAAGGATGTGACCATTGGCGCCCAAACCTTCGGGTTGCCTGCCTTTGACGCAGACGCCTGGTAAGAAGAGGCCATCCTGGATTGCCCAGCCGACCGGAGTCGAAGCCGAAGAGGCTGACATTTGATGGAGAAGGTGCTGAAGCTTCAGACCACTGCTGGTCGAGAGGTCACGGGCATCCACCTGCTAGCCATTATGGCCAAGAGGCGAGTGCAACCCCTTCGAGCCCGAGCACATGCTATGTGGGGA
Source organism: Poa pratensis (assembly GCA_947311845.1). Lineage (NCBI taxonomy): Eukaryota > Viridiplantae > Streptophyta > Magnoliopsida > Poales > Poaceae > Poa > Poa pratensis. The sequence goes on along the minus strand of CAMZMU010000039.1, from coordinate 14,536,943 downwards.
TACAGTGGTGCTTCTGATCCAACCCGCTCACGCGCAGTAGAGCTTTCTGATGCGGAGGCGGAGAAGTTGGTAAGAAGCCTTACCAAATTGACTGATGAAGATCCCTGCGAGATGAACTCGCCTGTGCCTCCTTATGAAACCAGCAACCCTTTACCAGAGGTAACAGTTGATACTACATCTCAGTTGATATGTTATGCATGTGTGATGTTGAATCCTTTGCTGTTTATTTGTGCAGGGACACAAAATGTATGAGTCGATGCCTCCCTTGCCAGAGAGCGGCCCAGTGCCAGACAATGAGCCTTTCGAGGCAGATTCTGATGATGAGATGGCCTCACTCGCCACCGCACACACGCCAGAAGCCGATGAGGGCGATGCTGAGGTGCAGGGCAAGCAGAAGCGGTCGCGCGACGAGGAAGACACCGCTGACTCGGAGGAAAAGGAGGAAGACAGGACGGAGTCGATGACGGCGCCACTCGAGGTTCCCCGATTCGCTCGCTTCCCCCTCGACCACCGAAGAAATCGCGCCCGAGCATGGGTGTGCTTGCACCTGGTCGATTGTGCGACCTTACTGAAGAGTAAGTATTATGTGCATATGCTTTGTCATGTTATGAATAATACCACCTTGTATACTTATAATGTGTGAAACAGTGTTTCCTCGGATGAGGATATGCCTCCGCCACCTACGGCGGAAAAGAGCAGCGCAGCGTCCACTGCACGGACGCTGCCACCAGAGCAGCCGCCTACCCCTGCGACTCCTGCCGCTACAGCCACAGCTACACCACCCGAGCCGGAGGTTGCAGCAACTGAGAGCGGAGCTGCGGCTGCAGGTGTCCCTGCGTCGACTTCTTCCTTCTTGGAGCACGTAAGTTTGTGCTTGCCGTAGTTTTAATCCTCATCGAATGCGAAATTTTTGCCTAACTCAGTTATTGAGTTGTGAATTTGCCCATGTCGTGTACTTAGGCATTTGTGCGAGAGTTGCTGAAGGCTGGTGCCAAGTATGTGCACAAGGAGACTGAAGCCGCCACCCTGCAGCAGCAACTCGAAGTTGCAAAGAGTGCGTATCTCTTTATGCTATCACCACTTGTTGAGGGTGATTTCTCTTGCAGTCTGCTGATCATGTGTGTTGTTTTTGCAGAGGCCGCCGCTGAAGCGGCAGAAAATTTGAACAACGCCACCCGTCGAGTGGCTGATCTGGAGAAGAGGCTGAAAGCAGCCGAAGTTAGGGAGGAGTCGGCAATTGGTCGACTCTCTGCCGCCAGCACCAGCTTAACTGGTACGAATTTTTGCTCTGTTCCTTAGATGTTTGAGGTTTCTGATATATGGTGCTGATTATTTTGTCCATATGCTAGGCGTGATGGATGGCCCGACTGCTACTGGCAAGCAAGCCTTGGCACCTCACTTGATGAAAGTGTGGCTGTCTCGGAGGCTACCAGTAGCAGAGCAGGGGAGATGCTAACGCAGGCGGCGAGTGCCTGGGCGCCCTCCATGGCAGCTTCTTCCCCGGCGAGGAGCTACCATCTTCCTTTGCAGAGCTGGTTGAGCTATTCAAGCCTGAAGGGACTGCCGTCGCTGACTTCTGTCGCGAGCAAATGGTAAGTGGTGCTCAGACTACTTTTCTCATGTTGCTCGCGCACGGAGTCGAGGCAGATTTTGACGCAGCCACAAAGAAGTTTCCACGGGGTCCTGATGGCAAACCGTCGGGCTCGGCACTTGGATGGAAGCCGCCAAAACATATGCCCAACAGCTGGTAACAACTGTTGAAGAAAGGGCAGCCAAGGTCCAGGCGAAGAAAACTTCCTCCAAGAAGTCGACGACTTAGCCAGTGACCCCTTTGTTTGACTAGGTCTAGGAATTGCGTCACTTTGCTTTTGCTATATGTAAATTATCAGACATCGTATCTGTCTTGTTATGAAACATGAACTTCAGTGATCGGGAGGCGCAGCCCCCGAGCCTTTTGTTTGAGCTCTTTTATGCTTCCTTATGCATTGAATTATTCTGACTGTAGAACCGAGCTTCTAAACCATCGACTGGCCCTGTTGTGGGTGGTTCTTCGAAGTCACGAAGCGTTAATGACCAGAAAATTATGGACTTTCTTCATCAAAAGCTTTCCGAAGTTACTCGCGAGCTGAAGGAAACACAAGATGCGTATGCTGAGTTGCAGTCGAGGCCATCCCCAACTACAGAGCGAGAAGCCTTTTTGCTTGAGGAGTTGGAGAGAGTAAATCTGCAACTCGAATGTAAGACATTTTTGGATCATCGAGATCTATTCTTTGCAAGGTGACTCGACTGGGCGATGATGAGCCCTTTGCTTTTGCGCAGGTGTTTGCTCTGACCCATAAAGGAGGAGGCACGAATTCAGGATCGACTCGATGGTCATGCGAGTAGCACTGAGTACTCCGCCCACCCCTTCTGGTCAGACAGGGCGAAGAGCGCCATTTTGGTAAGGCTTCTGGACCGGCTTGGCGCACAGCCATTCGACTGGAGACTTGCAGGTTGGCTTTATTTCGAGTCCACGAAGCTTTGTTTCCTTTGAATGAGCAACCACAGGGCCTTGTGGCTTTGCTGAAGAAATTTCGAAAAGGCAAGGCGATCAAGAAGTTTGTGCGTGAGCAACTGATTAGCGGGGCTAACGTTGCTCTTGCCTTTGTGCGATCGCACCTTCCGCACCTTGATTTGAAAAGGATTGCGATGGGACCCACCCCTACCAGGTGGTGGTCCTGTGCCGATGGAGGAGCACTACCAAGAGACACGAGTGGACGCATTGGTCCTAATCCATCGTGTGCTGAAGGAGGAGGAAAAATGGACCGAGCCCAAGGAAGAACCTGTTGAGTAGGTTATGTGTATGGGGTGACCCAAAGTGTAAAACGCAACACTTGTGATTATTGTACATTATTTGTTTACATGTATGCAGCCCCCGAGCCTGTTGAGCGGGGTGTATGAAGCAACATGCTGTAAAATTAGGACTATCCAGCCCCCGTGCATTTTGAGTGAACTTGATAGAAATACTTTAGAGTATCAAACATAAGCTGCACAGCCCCGAGTATTCGTGTGCGGTTATGAATTTTTGCAGTACTTGAAGCTTCACTTGATGCTTCTAGGCTCAACTCCCGAATAATTGAGTGGGTTGAGCAACTTTTGTGTTTATGTATGATTTTTATGACCCAGCCCCCGAGTATTCGAGTGCGGCTGGGGTATTATGTTGTGAACAAGCGGAAACACATGCTTTTTGAGATAGCGCAGCCCCCGAGTGCTCGGGTGAGGCTAATTTTGTGAAATCAAGTTATGCGAGTAGTAAGCAGGGAGAAATATGAGGAATCATGAATTATATTCCATTTTGAATGTTAAGCTGCAGGCCGCCTCATTAAAAACCTTCCAGTCCCCTTAGGTACCCTGGTAAGGAAAAGAGCGCGTCTGAAACCTGCAGCTATCCGACATATGTGCCTATTACATTGTGCGACTGAGCAATCTAAGCATAGAAACGGCGCAGCTGCGCAACGTTCCAAGGATTATGCGAGAGTTCTCCTGTCTTCGCGTGCTTCAGTCTGTATGCTCCACCACCAATGACCTCGGTGATGATGAAGGGTCCTTCCCATGGAGAAGCGAGTTTGTGCACCTTCTTTTGCTTCAGTCGAAGTACCAGGTCGCCAACCTCGAAGGACCTGGTACGCAGTCGACGGCTGTGTAGTTGCGGAGGTCCTGCTGATACAGCTGTGCGTGCGAGCGCCGTGTTACGTGCTTCTTCTAGCAAGTCGACTGCGTCTTCGAGTGCCTCGTCTGCATCTTCTTCATTGTATGCTTCGACTCTTGGTGCGTTGAACCTTACGTCTGATGGCAGAATTGCCTCTGCGCCGTAGACCATGAAGAATGGAGTGAATTGCGTTGAGGCGTTGGGTGTTGTGCGTAGGCTCCATAGCACAGACGGAGCTCTTCTACCCAAGCACCCGCAGCCCTTTTGAGTGGCACCAGGAGGCGCTTCTTGATTCCACTTGTCACAAGCCCATTGGCCTTTTCGACTTGGCCGTTTGATTGCGGGTGCGCCACAGATGCATAATTGAGCGTGATATCTTGCTCTTTGCAGAAGGATTTGAATTCCTCAGCCGTGAAGTTTGTACCGTTGTCAGTGATGATGCTACTTGGCACACCAAAGCGGTATATGATGGATTTTATGAAATTGACTGCTGTAGTGGCAGTCGAACTTGTGATGGGTACTGCTTCAATCCACTTGGTGAACTTGTCGACCGCCACCAGAAGGTGAGTATGCCCTCCATGGGAGGATTTTTTGAGTGGCCCAACCATATCGAGCCCCCACTGGGCGAAAGGCCAGGCCAATGGTATTGTCTTCAACGCCGATGCGGGTGCGTGCGGCTTTGTGGCGAATTTTTGGCAGCCGATGCACCTTTTGACTATGTCCTCCGCGTCTTTGAGTGCTGTGGGCCAGTAGAAGCCTGCGCGAAAGGCTTTGGCTACGAGTGATCGACTGCTGGCGTGATGCCCGCAAGTACCTGCATGAATATCACGAAGGATGGCTTGGCCATCTTCAAATGCTATGCAACGCTGGAACATACCTGATATGCTGCGTTTGTAAAGTTCACCGTTGATGACAGTGTATGCTTTAGATCGTCGAGTGACGCGTCTTGACTCTGTGAAGTCTTCGGGTACCTCGCCGCGGAGTATGTATGCGAGGAAGGGTTGAGTCCAAGTTGGCTCGATGAGGAGTACCTCGACTGGTGGGTCCTCTGTGCTAGGTGTTTTGCTCTTGGCTGGTGCGGCTGATGCAGGAGTTGCCGCTTCTTTTTGATTGATCTGTGCTCGATGCGCTCGAAGAAGACACCAGGTGGCACTGGTGCTTTGGTCGCACCAATGTTGGCTAACTTATCTGCTTCTTCATTGCTCTCACGCCCTATGTGCCGCAACTCGCAGCCTTCGAAGCTGCCCTCCATGATGTTGTACAGGTCACGGTAGGCGATCATGTTATCTGCGATTGCGTCGCAGCCTTCATTGTTTGCTGCACCACCAGATTCGAGTCGCCGTAGATCATCAGTCGAGTGCACCCGAGGGCTTTGGCCATCCTCATGCCATGGATCAGAGCCTCATATTCTGCTTCGTTATTGGATGGGAACTCGAATCCCATTTGCAGTATGTAGCGGAGCTTGTCGCCTTTTGGTGATATGAGGATGACACCTGCGCCTGCGCCTTCGTTTTTCTTCGAGCCATCAAAGTACATAGTCCAGGAATTGGACACATCTGGTGCTCCTGGGAGCTGAGCTTCAATCCACTCGGTGTGGAAGTCGGGTAAAACTTGTGCTTTGATGGCCTTCGGGTAATCATACTTGATGTCTCTTGGTGCTAGCTCGATGAGCCATTTTGCTACTCGCCCAGTCGCATTGGGGTTTGTGAGGATGTCCCCGATCCCTGAAGTGCTGATTACAGTGATCGGGTGCTCGGAGAAGTAATGCGTCAGCTTCCTTGAGGACATGAACACGGCGTATGCCAGCTTCTGATAGTGCGGGTACCGCTGCTTTGATGTGGAGAGCACTTCACTCAAGTAATAGACTGGACGTTGTATGCTTTGGGCGTGTCCCTCCTCTCTGCGTTCGACCACTAGAACAGTGCTTACCACCCTGTTAGTTGCAGAGACATATAGGTATAGTGGCTCGCGTTCCCTTGGTGCTACGAGGATTGGAGGGCTTGTGAGGACTCGCTTGAGGTCCGTGAAGGCTGCTTCGGCTTCTGGCGTCCACTCGAACTTATCTGCTTTCTTCATCAGTCGATAGAACGGGAGTGCTTTTTCGCCTAGCTTGCTGATGAATCGACTGAGCGCTGCTACTCGACCCGCAATTTTTGCACGTCATGGAGCTTTGAAGGCCTTTGCATCGTCAAGATGGCCTGTATTTTCTCCGGGTCCGCCTCGATTCCTCGAGCTGAGACTAGATACCCGAGGAGTTGCCCGGCTGGCACGCCGAACGTGCACTTCTTCGGGTTGAGCTTGATGTGGAAGCGTTTGAGGTTTGCGAATGTCTCTCGCAAGTCATCGAGTAGTGTGTTTTCCTCTCTTGTGGTGATGACGATATCATCTACATAGACCTGGACGTTTCGCCCAATTTGCTTCTTGAGGCAATCTTGCATCATGCGCTGGTATGTTGCGCCTGCGTTCTTGAGCCCGAAAGGCATTGTGGTGTAGCAGTAGACCCCGAGTGGGGTTATGAACGCCGTTTTCTCTTCATCTTCTTCCTTCATCCTTATCTGGTGGTAACCCGAGTAGGCATCCAGGAAGGACAAGCGAGCGCACCCGGCGGTGGAGTCGACGATCTGGTCGATTCGAGGTAGTGGAAAGTGATCCTTTGGACAACACTTATTGAGTGCTGTAAAATCTACGCACATCCGAAGGATATCTGTGTGCTTCTTCTCTACGAGTACGGGGTTGGCCACCCATTGTGATTTCTTGATCTCTCTGATGAATCCTGCTGCGAGTAGCCTGTCGACTTCGGCTTCGACTGCAGTTCTTTTTGGGCCGGATATGCGGCGCATTGTTTGCTTGACTGGTTTAGCATCTGGAAGTAGCTGGAGAGAGTGCTCGGCGAATTCCCTGGGAATACCTGGCATGTCTGCTGGACACCATGCAAATATATCCCAGTTCTCACGGAGGAATTCGACGAGCGCGCTTTCCTATGCGATAGGCAGACTCGACGAGACATTGACTGTCTTGGTCGGGTCAGTCGGGTGCACCTGATGCGATCTTGTGTCATTGGTGGCATTGAATGCTCTGTCGACTGCCACCTTTTTTGTTCTGGCATAAGTGTTCGATCGTTGGAGACCGCTAGATCAGCGAGTGTTGCTTCCATGCCAAACATCTCAGAGATTTTGCTGAATTCTCGGTCACAAGAGTCAGACTTTTGGAAGTTCCCCTTGACTGTGATTACTCCTTTTGGTCCAGGCATCTTCAGCTGGAGGTATGCGTAATGTGGCACCGCCATGAATCGAGCGAACGTCGGGCGTCCAAGTATAGCATGGTATTGTGACTTCCAGTCGACCACTTCGAACTCAATCGACTCTGTCCTGAAGTGGTGCTTGTCCCCGAACGTTACGTCGAGTTGTATGGTGCCCTCTGGGCTTATTGCTTTCCCTGGAACGATACCGTGGAAGGTATTTGAGATCTTGGCAGGTTTTCGACTGACCTGTTCATTTTGCGGAGCGTATCTGCGAAGATGATGTTTATGCCGCTCCCACCATCCATGAAGACCTTGGACATGGCGTAGCCTCCAATTTGCGCGTCGAGTACCAGAGCAGAGTGCCCTGGGCGAACAACCGATGGAGGGTGGTCCTCTTTGCTGAAGCTTATTGTAGTTTCGGCTCCTTCAAGTATTCTGTTACCGCAGGAGGTGACATGACCGCCATGTTTACTTGTCGAGTGCGAAGTTTTTGCTCCCTGTTGGAAGGTCGACCTTTCTGTATCATGTACATCTGCCCTTGGGGTGGAGGGTACTGTGGCTCGTCCACCCGAGGTATGTGCTGTATGGCACCCGCGAGGTTTCCGCCTGCAGCAGGCTGTGGTGGTGGAGGTGGTGCCATCAGAACAGGCACGTTGTTTGGCTGAGGCACGGGTGCAGGTGCTTGTGCGGCTGCTGCCTTTCTGCGATTTACGTAATCAGTCGCCATTTGGTCGAACTCCCTGCAGTTTCTCATCGAGTGATTGGATCGCAGTTTTCCGTCGTCCCCCTTGTACAGGTGGAATCTGCAATCAGCGTCCATCTTTTCTTCGAATGATCGCTCAGATTGTGCCCGTGACTTGCGCCAGTCCTTCCTCTTGTAGCTATCACTGCGTTGGCCGCGATCTCGGCTGTCTCGACGATCATCTCGACTGTCCCGTCGATCTTCTCGACTGTCCCGTCGATCTTCTGATCCTGGTCGCTTCTGTCTTGGTCATTGCGTGGTGTAGAGAATCCAGCCGCCATGAATTCGGGTCTATCGTCGTCGTAATGACGTTTTGAACGCTTGCGCCTTCGATCGTCCCTGTATGAGTCTCTGCGGCTTCGACTGCCGCTTTCATGATTGTCACGGGGTGAGGACCCGCGTGTTGTGCGCGCCATATCTTCTCCATCTGCCCACTCAGTCGCGGTCATCAAGAGGTTAGCCACAGAGGTTGGCTTTTTGCGACCGAGTGCTTCTTTGAGGTCATGCCTGGCGAGTCCCATTATGAAGGCATCCATGGCCATGTCTTCTGAAATTACTCCGACTGAGTTGCGTATCTCAGTCCATCGTCTGATGTATGACCTCAGCCTTTCGTCTGAACGTTGCACGCAGGCCCGTAGCTCTCGAACGTTTTTGGGCGCTCACACAGAGGCTCGAAGTTTTTGATGAAGTCATCGCGGAAGTGATCCCACGAGTCGTACTTTGATGGAGGTAGGGCCTTGAGCCAGTCGCGGGCTGTGCCTTCGAGCATGAGTCGTATGTACTGCATGGCTGTGGTGTTCGTGCCTCGCTGGCACGCGACAGCCAGCCTGTAGTCTTCCAGCCACCCGGAAGGTTCCTGTCGACCCGTGTACTTGGGCTGTTCAGATGTGAGTTTGAACCCTTTGGGCATCCGTGTCTCGCGGACGCGTCGAGTGAAGCACAGAGCTCCATGTGGCTCAGGCTCTCGATCAGAGTATGAGTCGCTACTGTAAGATCTGCGTGATCTGCTCCTGGACCTGCGCCTACGCGAGCCGCTTCTTTCCTTCGAGTGGTGGCGGCGACCACTGTGATTATGCTCTTCCCGAGCGCGTCGACTAGGGCACGGTCTCGACTCCCACCTGGAGTTTTTGGAATTTGGCGTATGGCCTTCGCGCTAAGGCGAGTGATTTGATCTGCTGGCGATGCAGTTTTGCATTGGGGTCATCAGCTGGAGGTTTGATTGCCTCTAGGTACGCTGCAGCGGTGAAGAGGGCACCCGCAGCTGTTTTGGGTATTGGCACTCCTTCTTCGTCGTATGTCATGAAAGAGTTGCCTAAGTTGCGGGTGAGCGCCGCCCTTGCGTCTGGCGAGAGGTGTGACAACCTTGATCTGGGTCCTGTGTCTGCTCGCCCAGTGGAGCTCAGGGAGAGCTGTCTTCTTCGCGCACTCGATAAGCTAGCTTGCTTTTTGCGTTCTTCGAGTGTTGCTCTTATCTGCTTCAGTCGAAGTGACTCCTGCAGTTGAAGTACTGGAAGGTCAACATCTCTTCTTGTGTTGCGTCTGCTGGCATCATTGTGCACTCCTTGATAATTTTATCTGCTTTTGCTGCCATCTCAGCAGTGATTGTGAGGGTTGTGGCTCCGTCCGGCATAGTGACTGTTGTAACAGCCCAAAATTGAGAACCTAAAAACCTGTGTAATTTTTCCACTTTTGTGTTAATTGCATCATGGCATCCATGCATAAACATGTCTCTTTTGAGTTAACACAACATTGATATCGAAATGATATGAAGTTGCTAAAACTTTATGCCAAAGTGCTCTAACAAAACTTCCCCACAAAGAAGACACTCAAGGTTGCAAAACAAAAGTACTTGGACATCCATATTTGTCAAGGAAGTTCCAAGAGTTCACAATATTATTTTTGCTCTTGCACCAAGTTGTTAAATAGCAACATTTGGAAAATTAGCAAAATTTGCCTAAACGACACATTCTGAACAAATGTTGTCAAAACTAATTTATTTTGCAAGGCCAGTTTTTGTGGTGCCTCTAAATGGTGTGGGGAGCCTCCCCAAATTTTCTCACAATTTTTGGAAGTGTTCAAATGCCTCATTTAATTCAAAACATGTGCTGGTTTTAATTTTAAAACAGAAAAGGAACTATTTGTAATTCCAGGAGGACCTGTCCGTGATGGAAGATTTCGGCCAGGGGGCTTTTCGCGAACTGGTCGTCTCTCTCTCTCCTCTCCCCTGTAGCGACGCGCAGCGTCGCGCTGCCGCCGGACCAGCTCGCCGAGCTCGCCGCGCCGGGCCACCTCCGCCCCCACTGCAGGAAGTCGAGCACGCCGGGCCCCCCCTCTGCTCCCCATCCCCACTCGCCCTCGCTCCTCTCTCCGTGCTCCTCTCTCTCTTCTTCCACGGCGCCATGGCCGCCGAGCTGCGCCTCCGCATCGCCGGCGATTGAGGACGCCCCAGGCCGCGAGAAGACCATCAACACCTCCGTCGTGCTTCCCTCTCCCTCCCCGAGGCAGGAATCGACGCGGGGCCGCCGCATTTGCCGCCGCCGTCCTCGTTTCTCCGCACGGTCCTCCGACCACCGCCGCATCCCCGCCGCGGGATTCCGCCGCCGCCGTCGCTCCTCCGCCGTCACCGACCTCGCCAACTGGTTCGTGGTGAGCCCCTGGCCCGTGCTGGCCCCTTCCCCGTCCCTCTCCCGCGCTAGCGCACGCCGTGGGCACGCCGCGGTCGTCGTCGCAGTAGCCTTCCCCGACGCGTTGACGAACCCGGAGCCCAAACCGGATTTTTCCGGATACTCGACCGGGTTAGCGTTTTAGCTACTGGACCGGTGGATTTTTACCCGGTCTATACCCGGAAATGGACCGGAAATAATTCCGGAATGAATTCCTCCCGGTGTAAAATCCGGAAATTTCCGGAATAAATTCCGGATTTCAATACTGATGTTTAAATTTATGTTTTTCTTTCATTCCTTTATCTCTAAATGTATAAATATTGTTCTGTTGTTGTTAAATCATCAAAAGATCATATCCAAAAGGAAAATGTATAAAAATAATAATTTTTATCGGTGTATCCGAAAAATGCGTGTAATACACCAAAATGCACAGAAATTTGAGATTAAAACTTTAAAATAATTATCACGCATATTTGAACACAACTGAGTTACGGTGCCTCTAGTAATATTAAAATCATACGTTTAAAAAGGAGGAACTTATAAAATTAATAACTTTTTACCGGGACCTCCGAAAAATGTGTTCCTTATATCAAAATGATCAGAAAAACATGAGTGATCCAAAATCTTCATCATCATGCATGATTGATCACAACTACAATAATGTGCTCTAGTAGTAATTATAATCATTAAGTTTAAATATGGGGTTTATTCCAAATAATGCCATAAATATAATGGGGACCCCATTTAACTTGTTGGTCATGTTCAAAGCTTCTAGGGTGCATTTAAAAGGTCATATCATCATCTTTGTATGCATTGCACAATTGCCATGTGTTGATTGTTGTTTTTGCTTTCCGGTGTTGTTTGCTCTCCGGTAGATCACGAGTCCGGAGTTGAGCATCCTTACTCCGACGAGCAATTTGACTACTCCGCTCAACCAGGCAAGCGTAATTCCCCCTCTGAGCATGTCTTATCCTATGTTTCCGCAAATATTTTCTCCACTATAATATTGCATGCGGTTCTAAATGTCACTTTTGTTGGATTAGAGTATCCTATAGTTGCATTAAGTTTCTGATGCCAATACCTGTTTCCCTTCTATTATCCATAGGTTTGTGTTGTTGGCCGAGATACTTATAAATGCTATGTGATGCTTAGCCATGCCTAGTTATATGCATAGCTGTACGATGGAGATATGTGTTGTTGGAAATAGGTGAAATGTTGAGGTGATGGTGGAGAAATGTGGTGACAGGTGATAAGATGCTAAAAAGGTGGGGATGAGAGGCCACTGAGGTTGTGGTGCTTTGTCTCGTTCTCGCCGCCTAGGTGCGAGTTCTTTACCTCCCGAACCAAGACTGAGTGTGCAACCATGCGTGAGGCCTATGCAATTGCAGGAACCCTCATAGACTAAATAACTCGAGCGGGGCTAGCCAGGGTCCTCTAGTTCGGGCTTCCATTTGCGCGTGCGTGATGATGGTGGTATGAACTGGGATGAGGATGGTGGTGTTAGGAAAATGAGTGGCTGTGGGGCGGGGTGTTGTGATCCTGGCAGTCCTACCGTCACTGATGATCCTGGAAAGTCCTTAACGAGGGAGAAGTCGACACCGTTCCCACCCAGCCGGCTTTCCAAGGAAGAGAGCTAATGCGCAGGTAATGGGCCGGGCGGTACGCGTGGCAAACATTTGTACACCCCTGCAGGGTTAAATCTTTTCGAAAAGCCGTGTCCACGGTTAAGGACAACTTGGGAAAGGACGATAAGATCATAGAATAACTTTAACGGAATGATTAAAAACTGGGTACTAGAGGTACCACTCATGATTGTAAGGTGAGCTTCCTCGAGGGTGATTCGGGGAGGTGCCTTTGATGAACTGGTACAATGGTTAATGATGAGAAAGGTGATGAAAGAAAAGAGTACTTCTTACCTCTTTTGAAAATACTCTGAATAGTCGATGCCTTTGAGTTATGTTTTTCATAAATAAAATCAGCTTTATGCAAAACAACCATATAACTTTGGAAGCCTTATCGAGCATATATTAGCTCTTAATCTTGCGAGTTCGTCGAACTCAACGTCGTTTGTTTTGTTTCAGAGGAGGACTTCACCGACCTCGAAGGTGGGTTCTTTGTGGACGTCGACGAGTAGTCTGGGGTTCCCAGGTGGCAGCTTGGGACAATCCGGATCAGCTGGCGCTGTGATGTTTATTTGTAGGCCTCTTAGGCCATAATCTGGATCTTGTTGTTTAGAACACCCTAATTTGCTTCCGCATGTTGTAATGTTGGGTCAGTGACCTCTGGTTGTCATTTGCTATCTTTCTCTACTATAAGAGTTGAACAATAATGTTTTGTGTCGTAGAGTCAGTGATGTGCCAGTTGTTCCACAAGTCTTGGTCTCTCTATTATGCATTGAGGGTTGTGCCTGTGTTAAGGCATCAATCGGGGTGTTGCGTTGCCGATGATCCATTCCGAGCAACGCCTGCCAAAGGTTTTGGCCGGGGATTGGTAAACCCGTAACCTCCGGTTGTATCGCTTAACCGGTGACACACAGCATCACCGTATAACAGTCAGGTCAGGGCGCCACAACTGTGCACGGGAATTATGTAGGCCTGCGGCTGGCCGCAGTGTCTGATGTTTCTGCGGCGATGGCGACGTAGACCTGCTGTGGCATCACCCGAGGATATGTATGTGTGTCTTCGAGTCCTGTCATGGACTCGACATCGTCATCAAGGCTCATGTCTGAGTCGATATGCCCGTCGAGTGGTCCGTCTGAACAGATCTCACAGTTGATGTCTCCATCGCCTATGCTCATCTTGGCGCCGGAGTTATTATGATTCTCCGAGTCGAGGTTGTTGTTATTGGTGCAGATCTCGGAGTCGACGTGGTTGTCGATATGAGTTTCGAGGTCGTCGAAGTCGCTGAGGGAGATCCCGCAGTCGAAACTATCCTCGAGTGGGAGATCCAGCTCGGGATCGTTTGTGCGATATGCTGATTCGGCCTCCTCGCCCTGGAGTTCTTCAATGAGCTCGTGCATCTCTCGTGTGGACATGGTTGTTGCAGACGAACAAGCTTGGAGGGTCGACGATGGTATGGACACAGTTCAGGGATCCACAGTCGAAGGAGCCGCAACCGATGGAGCCTCGGGTGCGGAAGTCGCGAGTTGGCGTGGATCCGTCAAGTCCTGCACACCAAGCTTGTTGATGAAAAAATTGAACGAACCAACGGTTAAACCCAAACCTGACTCGAGATCAGAGAAGGCCTCCTGGAATCTAGGTGAGTGTGGCTCGAAATCCATCAGAGGATCCGATGCGCTTTTTGCGGGTGAAGCTGGCGTGTTGCCATTTGTCGAGTGAGCCGGCGAGTTGCCGTGTGCCGCCTGAGTCGGCGAGTTCTGGTTTGTCGATGCAGCCGGCGAGTTGCCGTTTGTAGATCCGATCGGCGAGTCGCCGTTTTTCGATGGAACCGAAGAAACCACGAGTCCAGCACTATTCTTTCCCACAGACGGCGCCAATTGACGAGGTGTACCCTCATCAAATCCCATGGTTAAGAACCTAGGGTTGAGATTATGGGGAGAGAACGTGGTAGTACTGGTAGTTTCGTCGGCTGACAAGCAGAGGCAAAGATTTACCCAGGTTCAAGCCCCTCGGGTGGAGGTAAAGACCCTACTTTCTGCTTGTCTGGTATTGATCGCTGGAGATTATGAGGTTACAAGGTGGCTCCGGTGAGATGACGATCTCGCAAGAGCTTTGGTGGTTCGAGTATGGCTTCGTCCTAGATCGGCACCCCTCCCAGCCTTTAAATAGGCTGGGTCTCGAGAGTTTGTGACCGACCTAATTTACACATAAGGAAAGTATAAACCGACTATGCCTATGTCCTAACTTGGAAGGTACTCCAACTTGTTGGGCCTCTCGTCTTGAGCTTCGAGTCGTATCTTCGCTACTTGGGCTTTTAGTCATCACGTGCACCAGGTACCCTCACGGTAGGGTACCCGAGATGTATATCCTTGTCAGGCGCTGTCTGCCGATGCGCTCGCAGCACTCCTGCCCTTCCGGGTGGCAGGTTTCGTCATCGCGGAGGTGGTTGCACAAGCTTCGTTCTGAGGCTATGGCGATGCGAGAGGAGGAAGAAGAAGAAGTGGCGGCAGAGAGCTAATGGCAAGTAAAAAGAACTATTTACGCCGCTGCACCCTTTTAACCTCGATGCAAAAGAATCCGCACCGTGGATGCGAGATCGTGGGAAAAGAAGCAAATCAAGCCGTACACGTGGCAGCCATGGAGAGCAACCGTCGCCGGCCACTCCGCCCACTACGCACGGGAATCTAGGAACTACCATCATGGCCCCAGAGAAATCGTGCCTGAACGGTCAAATCCAGTCCAAACGGCTGCACAATGGGCCCACAAGACGTGTCACGTCCAATCTATCGCAGCATAGCGCACGCCACCGCGTGTCAGGTGGCGCAGTCGCCATAAAACGTCATCCCTGACGTCATTGCAGCAGATTTGTTCGGAAAAGATGTCGGGTTCGCCCAAAGCATATTAATCACTCGATTGTTTTTCGAGTGTATGGTCACTCGACTGTCTCTTCGATCAAAGACATATTACTCCCATCAGGAGCGTATCAAAAAAATTCTTCGACTAAAGATGCTCAAGACCAAGTGATTCTGAGATTATCCTCCATTACAGGTAATAAAACACAATCTCGGGGGCTACTCCCATCGGGAGCGTTGTCGCGCACCCGATAAGATAGTTTCAAAGGGTCAGTCGACGAATATATCGACTACGTTCATATGCAAAATCATACTCGAAACATTCCCTAGTTGCGTCCGTCGCAAATACCTCGGATGATGCACGCATAGTGCAAAGGTAAGACCCGCCGAACTTTCGAGCTGGGCTAAGGACCGTTCCAGCAACGTCAATCCTTATACTTTCCGTGTCAGCAGACATGATGAAAAATCCCGACGGACGCGTTGGGTAAAATTCAAAATTATACTGCAGATCGACTCAGTAAGACCTCAGCGGCCTAGTCGAATCTGACCAGTTTGTTCCAGATTCGAGTCCGGGGACTCGAGTTTGATTGAAAGCTAGTAAGGTGTTACCCAAATGTGTAGTTAACCAGTCCCGATCCGTCGAGTGAACTGGGCCTGCTAAGCTATTATCCCTTGATCATCATAAGCAAAAAACCACAGTCGATGAAATACTCGACATAGCCAACATGTGCTATTCATACAGGAATTCCAATTATAATATACATAATGCTAAGCATATGACGTGCACTTACGAACGAGTCCATGCCCGATTCTTCGAGTCAGACAAGTACTCGGGGGCTACTGACAAGGATATACATCTCGGGTACCCTACCGTGAGGGTACCTGGTGCACGTGATGACTAAAAGCCCAATAGCGAAGAGACGACTCGAAGCCCAAGACGAGAGGCCCAACAAGATGGAGTACCCTCCAAGTTTAGACATAGACATAGTCGGTTTATACTTTACTTATGTGTAAACTAGGTCGGTTACAAACTCCCGAGACCCAGCCTATTTAAAGGCTGGGAGGGGTGCCGATCTAGGACCAAGCCATACTCGAACCACCAAATCTCTTGCGAGATCGTCATCTCGTCGGAGCCACCTTGTAACCTCATAATCTCCAGCGATCAATAACAGACAAGCAGGAAGTAGGGTCTTTACCTCCACCCGAGGGGCCTGAACCTGGGTAAATCTTTGCCTCTGCTTGTCAGCCGACGAAACTACCAGTACTACCACGTTCTCTCCCCATAATCTCAACCCTAGGTCCTTAACCATGGGATTTGATGAGGGTACACCTCGTCATTCGGCAAGAGTAGGATTGGGTTTGCTGAATCCGCGTGAGGACTAGCGCTGCATCATTCTTCGCGGTTGCATCATATCAAGGGCCGGTATTGTACATACATACATATATATACTGTGAGCAGGTATAAGTTGCGAGGTAAAGCAAAAACCTTGTAGAAAGATCCAACACCCCGTTTCCATCCAAAGGCAACAAGCCACACCGACATGAAGAAAAGCTACCTACAAACACAAGGTGCTGACTCCCCTCTCACAATTCTCCGGCAGCCAAAGCCACGAGAGAAAGGAGAGAGAGAGAGGCTGGGGGGCATGGATCTGGAGGAGCTTACGAGGGAGAGAAAAGCCGCACCTTGGACGACCTACGTGAAAAGCACACACGATCGATTTCAGGGTGAGGACACTGTTGTGGAGTGACATCGGTGCCATGTTAAAAGGTTGTCATGATGGAGGTGCATCATTGAAATGTCAGTGTGTATTTGAACTTTTGGAACTAGATTCACAATGAGAACTGGCATCACGAATTTGGTTACTTGTCAAAAATATCGTGGTTACCGGTGGTAACCAGAATTCACGGCCTCCACTGGTATTTACCGTGCAAACAAATTCCGGACCGATTGAATTTAGCCGGATTCTTCCTTCCAAGATCTTTTTTGATTTTGGCATTACAAGTTTGAATTTTATAATTTGTCTAAGAATTTCGTCCGGCAACCACAGTTAATTACCGGTAACAATGATTATTGGAAATCCCGGTCCCCTACCCCTCGAGTTATTTTTCATTCCGGTATCCAAATCATTGAATCGCACAATATGTTTTGACGGGACTAGAAATTCAAACAACCCAACACAATTGGATAGGGTGCTACTTAAAATTTAAACCAATGACGAATAAATTATTACCCATTGCAACGCACGGGCATACTACTAGTTTACACTAAAATTTAATTAATTATCATTAATGGCTAAAGATAACAATAAGAGAAAATACATTTGTATGAGAAGACTCGTCTTTTCTACCATTATAGTACATTACATGCGCTAAGAATAGCCCAACATGTCGTCCATCGTGACCTCTTGCCCAAACATACGCCGCGGGGAGTCTGAATGTTTTTTTTTTTGAAATAAGTACAACGCATACGCTCATATACACGTGCACACATTCACCCCAATGAACGCACGCACACACATCCTACCCCTATGAGCACCTTCAAAATACTGAGCCGGTAGTCGAGTCTTGAGATTGACGAAGTCACCACAGTCGTCTCGCTGTCACGAAAACATCGTTTCTCACTGAAGAATATTCCGGCTAAATGAGAAACACCAATATTAAATTTAGGATTTGATTTCTACTGCACTGGAATACAACTACCTTCCTAACCATCCTACCACGGGCTTCTCGGGAGTCCGAATGTTTTGTCGTGCCAAACGTACACCACAGGGAAAACCGTTTACCTGCATCGCCAAGTCAACCCTAAGCCACGTGGAGCCATCCGATTCGCCAGAGACCCGCACAGCAGGACTCCCATTGGCCCACGTCACCCGCCGCCACGTCTCCCCGAAAAGGAGCCCCAGATCCCTTTCCCTCCTGGAAACTCTTAACCCGCGAGGCACGAGCACCAGCCACTGAGGAAGACGACGACGGCGACTAAGACGAGGAGCGGGGCAGGCAGCACCGCGAGGAGATCTTACGCGTGGATTCTCTCGCCGCGGGAACCCTCACCCCGACTCCTAGCCGTCGGGTGAGGAGAGGAAGGTCGCGCGGAACGAACACGGCGGAGGGGCCATGGCGGCGCCGCGGAGGAGAGGGGCGCGGCTCGCGGCCGTCCTCGCGCTGCTGCTGCATCTCGCCGCGGTGATCGACGGGTAATGCTCCTGTCGACTCCCGCGTGATGCCTTCGAGATCTTGTTATTTTATCCCCTCCCGATCCGGCGCTGATCGTCTCGATCCCACTACTGCTATCGAATTTAAGATCTGCGTTGTTAGTGTCCTACCGGGTTGGCATTTTCATTCAGCTGACAGTGTGTGCTCTTTCTTGTTGGTCTGGATCAGCAAGAGCTTCTACGACGTGCTGCAAGTGCCCAAGGGCGCGTCGGAGGACCAGATCAAGCGGTCGTACCGCAAGCTCGCTCTCAAGTACCACCCTGACAAGAACCCGGACAACGAGGAGGCCACCAAGAAATTCACCGAGATCAATAATGGTACTACTAAAATGTTACGGTTAAAAGGAGCTGGATTTCACCAGCTGAGCTGAATAGTTCGAGTTCTGGTGAGGAATTGGATTGTGAATGTGTTGCTGTCGTGCGTTGCAGCGTATGAGGTCTTGACGGATGCGGAGAAGAGGAAGATCTATGACCGGTACGGCGAAGAGGGGCTGAAGCAGTTCCAAGGGCAAGGCGGGAGAGGAGGTGGCGGCGGGATGAACATGCAAGACATCTTCAGCAGGTGAGTCAGATGTTGCCTGGCGTCATGTTCTTTTAGTAGCTTCAATCTTGGTATGCCTTGTAGACAGTGTGCCTATGGCGCCCTGAGAGTAGTTTGCTATCTATGCAAACTTAGAGTGATTTCAAAATACAGGGAAGAAGTATCAACTTAGAAGCTAGTAATGCACCATGCTTGCTAGTGAAATATCACGAAACATGTTAATGGTCTTTCTTTGTTCGTTAATGATCTATTTGTGTTCGTTGTATTTGTATTTTGGACCACATAAATGTTACAGTTTTAGTGATCACTGCGTTGTTCTTTTCACAAACTTCTTCAGCTTTTTCGGAGGAGGTGGTGGTGGTATGGAAGAGGAGGAGGAACGGATCATAAAAGGTGATGATGTGATTGTCGATCTGGATGCTTCTCTAGAGGACCTGTACATGGGTGGTTCATTAAAGGTAACAAAGTTTATTGAACTGATGAACCAAGGAAGATATAGCTAAGTTAGGTATCCCAAATTAGACAAATGCTGCACCTAGTGATTACGTTATCTGATCGCTATATTGTGTAGCATGATGTGAGTTTTCACGCTATTAAAGCTTAATTGGGAAGTGTAGCACAAAATTGATTGTTATTGTCTTGTGCATGATAGGTTTGGAGAGAGAAAAACATCATAAAACCAGCACCAGGAAAGAGGCAATGTAACTGCAGGAATGAAGTTTACCACCGTCAAATTGGTCCTGGAATGTATCAGCAAATGACTGAGCAGGTATTTTCCTAAATTCATCGTGCCATGTTATTCTGCAGCTGATGTAATTTAACATACTGAAAAATAGATTCATACATTTTTCTGCGACCAAAATAAGTTTTTTATTAATCATTTCATTCATGTCTCTACTTACAATGCTTATGTATCTTTTTTTGTCTTCTTCAGGTCTGCGACCAGTGTGCAAATGTGAAGTATGTACGGGATGGTGAATTTTTGACTGTTGATATTGAGAAGGGTATGCAAGATGGACAGGTATGAAGCAGCTGTCATATTTTATGTCCAATACTTAACTTTGGTTAATTCAAAATAAATCGGTTGTTAATGATCACTGAGGGCATATACAATGTAAGGTGCTTATCGATGAATGCTTTAAGAGTGAATATTGCCACGTCATCAAGTACCTATGTAAATTGCATATCTTTCAATGCAATTATCTCTTTATAGGTGCTTAAACGATTAATTATTTAATTAATTAGTGCTGGTCAAATGCATAAGCACCTCCGAAGGATGTGTGCCTAATCAAGTACTCATCCTCTAAAACAAGCATCAATGTTATCCTACATGGCAAAAAGGACCTGTTTATTTGTTAAGCACCTCTCTAATCCTTCGCGTTATGCATGCTCTTAGTTGCTTACAGTTAGTCAAGACTTCAGAATGAGAATGCCTTAGCCAAACTTGCTGGTTTATTTCTTGCTAATTACCCCCGTGTCTTGCAATAATATTCCTCGCTAATGCATAGACCTGGTAATGGCGAACTAAAAAGTTCTAGAAACTTGGGCCTGTTTTGACTAGAGTTACTAGCTTAGAAGAAACCTCCAGATAAGATGTCACTGCAATCTGTATGTAGTTGCTTAATCCTCATGACATTATTTTAATCTTGTCAGAATATTATGCCCAAACCATATGTTGAATTAAATATGGCTACAATAGTCATTTTTCATGATGAACTGTGAATACATTTAATTGCGTATAAAAGGTTGCTATGATGCCAAGTTGCCAACAAGTTACCATATGGTCAAGAGACGATTAGATAGAAATGATTAAGTTGACAAGTTTACCATGATGTAATGTGTCCATTGTGATATTTACTACTTCACTGCTTAGATGTTTTACTTGGCAATGCCATCTGATATTTCAGGAGGTTTCATTCTTTGAGGAAGGAGAGCCTAAGATCGATGGAGAACCTGGAGACTTGAAGGTTTTTGTTTTGCCTAATGATTCAAATCACGGTGGGAACTAATTCATGTGACTAATTTCGTCCTGAAAAAATGATTCCATGAGCAGTTTAGGATTCGGACAGCACCACATGACCGCTTCCGAAGAGAAGGCAACGACCTGCATGCAACAGTTACAATCCCCCTGGTACTGCCCCCTCTTTTACCTATTACAATTAACATTAGTAAAGACTAGTTATGCAAAGAAAATTAGTGTAAAAAATTGTACCTTGGTTGGAAAATTACGAACCAAATAAGTTTTTTCGAGACTGCTGGCTGGATGAATTTGATGCTAGCCCACCTCTGTAAATTGCCACTCGCCACTCCAGCTATTGCATCATTGCTACATCAAACAGCCAACTCTTCAATGGAGTATTGGGTATTTCCACCAAAAATGATCATTGTAACATTTAGGTCCCGTTTGGGATGTAGGGTTCCTGCTGAAGATTCATAGCAAACTCTAGATCCACCTGGGGAAATGTTCTCTTTCCTTTCAATGTTCCAAATGGGGTTCTACAAGTGTACTTGATCCTCTGAAACTAGCTTCCAGTAATCCACCAATTTCTCTTGTTTCCAAAATCACGAACTGGACTTCTCTTCTACATGTCTGATCATCTTTTGATGTTACAGCTGCAAGCTCTGGTTGGTTTTGAGAAGACCATCAAGCATCTTGACGACCATCTGGTCCAGATCGGCTCTAAGGTAAGTCACACAAGTCCTGACCACGACAGCAAAAGATTTGCATCCTGTAGACTCACCTGCATGGCTGCATCTAATCAACCCTGTTCCATCACAAATCATTAGGGTGTCACTAAACCCAAGGAGGTAAGGAAGTTTAAAGGAGAGGGCATGCCATTGTTCCAAAGCAACAAGAAAGGCGATCTGTACGTGACATTTGAGGTGTTGTTCCCGAAAACCCTGACAGACGACCAGAAGGCCAAGCTGAAGGATGTTCTTGTGTAAGAACTGGCGGCTTTTCACTCTTGTGCTGCAAGCTATTTGTTTGAGGTGTACCTCAAGGAAATTTTCCAGGTAGCTTGCGTAGGAAGAAGCACCAAAGATGTTGTCTTTCTGGTGGGTGTATGTGATTTTCCATTGACGATATTAGCAGTTTTTTCTTTAGATCCTTTTGCGTTTCGATGCTCTTAAGTCTTAACAGCTCTGTAGTATTAGGAAGTATAAAAATGAACTGTACCTTGATCTTTGTACTGCTGGAATACAATGGCCATAGAATTGTAGCTTATACTCCGAAAGTTATTTTCTGATTATAAAACAGCAGTTCAGCCCGTGGCTTGTTTCTCATGCCTCATTTGTTTGCGTATTGATTACTGCTTATGGTGTGCTTACTAGACCATCTGATCAGTGCAACATTGAAACCCTGTACTCCCCAACTTATTTGCTGATTACATAACAGCAGCTGAATTGACGTTTTGTTTCACATGTGTCATCTGTTTGTTTACCGATTACTGCCGTGAATGATGTGCTTATAAAGGCCATGCTAGGTGTCAGTCACTTAAACGTGGAATTAGACCGTCTGATCATTGCAGCATTGTCACAATATATTCCATGCATGTAAAAGACGTGCGAAATATTGTGCAATAGGAAAAACAAGTAAGCAATGTTAACAAATAGCCTGCACAGCAACGTGAAGACATTTGCAACATGAAAATAACCCTGTGCAACATAGCACTGGTAGGTACGAAACAAACAGCATATATGCTTGCATAATGCAGTGTGCTTTAAACCTGTGCAGCATAAAAATACAGGCAACGCATCTTTTTGAGCCATAACAGCAAGGTGTATGAGCACCATCTATATCTGGAATTGGTCTAATATCCATGGGTTTTGGACCTGAAATAAGTTGGATCTAACTGGGCTGGACATGACTGGACATGGACCTCGATTGGATAGTATGTCCAATAACACAGCGTGGACATGGACCTCAGAGTTGGATAGTCCAATGTCCATTTGGACGTGTGCAGGCGTGCAGCTGGCCAAGGATGTGCGCGGCAGGAAGAGATCGGTGTACGTGGTGACCGCGGTTGCGAGCCTGTCACGCTGGACGTGGTGCAATTAATGATGCTGACACGCTGAACTGATGCTCGACGTGCGGCCGATCGATGCTGCTGCTAGGACGACTATTGATTTGCACGGTGCAATTAATTAGGCTGACACGTGTGTACGTTTTTAACCGTACACCACATGCATTCCATTGTCCATCGGACTTTGGATGTCCAACGTCATCACAACTTGGACTTGGACGGATTTTGGATAATTGGAAGCTAATCGTGGATTGGATATGGACTATACTAATTTTGAGTGGACACTAATTGGACTAGCACGTTTTGGATTTGGACCGTGATCCAGTTCCAGATTTAGCCCACCATCTGTGTGGGTGGAGGAAGTGTTGAGACCAATGAAGGGTATGAAGATAACCCTGAGGTCCTGACTGTTGCGAGGAGGCGCTGGAAAGGAAAACGCCTGACCATTCCCCTACTTTTCAAGCGCCATCAATAAGCAAATATTTGTTACAAAATAATACATCAAGCGACAACATTATTTTCAAAAGAGGCTCTGCTAATATCCCAAAACAGCCTAACTGACAAGATTATTACTACAGAGCGCAAAGAAACTTCGGTCCAGGTGCTAATGTATTATTTTCAGATAAAAGTTGTTAAGAGTTTGGACAGTGGTCCACGCTCCATACTGGTAATACCAGGAAGACCCAAACAACTAAAAGAGTTGACAAGGTACATATGCTGCCTCGAACATATATGGACATCCCCAGAACAAATGAAGTTGCAAACAGCATATGTTTCAAAATACACCATGTGCTGTTTACAGACTAACTAGATTACGTTTCCTGCAAGTGTTTTGCTACCAGTAAAGAAAGGCCGGCATAATAACTTAGCAGAAAACCTGTAAGCAGCACCAAAAGCACCATCACTACAGATTGTACACACAAAATAACAGCACAAACACCTGGTTGTAGTGGATTCCAAAATATACATGACACACGGGAAAAGTCTAAGAAACTACAGAACTGAATCAACCAAATCCATGCAACACTAGCACTATGCTGGGAAGGGGTTGAGCTTGAACAGCTACCACCAAACTGATGGCCATCGAACAGCTACAGTCGCATCTTTGTATAACCAGCAGGACCTGCAAGTAGAAAGCTCTTTCAGTAAGTAAATTGCTACATAATAATGTCAAACATATGAACTACATTAACTGCTATCAAGTATAAAGTCTTGATTCACTCATCATGGAGCATCTCACGCATTGCTAAACTTGTCAGCTAACTGCTTTTGGTAGTTGAAAAATGTCTAGAGTTGTTTAATACTAAAGGGTAACCTTGAAAATCTTCACAAAAGAGGATCTTACAAGTCATGACTTGAGAGGGATATTTTGTTATTTACAACTTACAAGAATATAAACAGCAACGCATGGTTAATGATTATTACGGTCAAAGGACTTGGTAATGCCGCATTACCAAGTCCTTTACTAATGCCTGTCAGCGGTTGGAATATATCTATTTTCCAACCACAATGTTCTACCAATAGAAGGAGATTGCCAATAATGTAGGTATTGTTCAACAAGGTCATGTAAGAACAATCATACACATGTTCAGCAGGGTTTCAGGTAGCCATTTGATTCAATATGCCCATATATCAAACTATATTAGGACTTGCAGTGCTCCGAGAAGTTACCTTGGTATTTACATAACTAACTTTGAATCAAGTGCGGCCGCAACATTTGCCTCTCCCAGGTCCTGTTTTAATAACAAAAAGCTCAGCATTTCATACTATAGAATATTAGAATGCACATTATAAAGTGGAGTCTGAGAGTACCTCCATTCCCCATTTGATGTAGTCAGGTGATTCGCAGGCCTTGTACTCATCAACTAGACCCTCTATAATTTCTCGAGATTCATCGAATTCGGAGAGATCATTGTCCTGCACCAGACAGATGATCAGCAATTCAGCATGTTGCACAAAAGGATAAGTTTGCAACAATAATATGTAGTACTCAAGGGTATGTCCTAAAAACATCATGTGGGTTATTCTGTTACTTGAATGAAAGGAATATATCTAAATTTCCAGTCAGCATTACGTAAAACTGCTACGAGAGTGTCTCAGTTATGTGGCGTCAAACAGGCTCAAGATCTTGAGTTCTTGACATACCAGAGTGTGCAAAACATGCATAAATTCCATAAGCCTTGTATTTTCATAAGTCCTTAAAAGCAAAGAAATTGAAAACAGACAAGAGAAAAAGGGAAAAAAAGTAAGGTTCTTACAGCAAACATCGGGAACTTTCTGTAGTTGTCAAGAAAGGCTTGCTTTTTCCTCAGCTTTTCATATTGCCCCAGACATTTGCTGAATAAGTGGCGGATACTGGTATGATTTGCTAACATCAATCCACTAACCTGTGCCACAACATTGGTTATTAATGCTAGGCTTCACAAGAAACTCATCACGAGAAAGAAATATCACTTTACCCTGTGAGTGGTTTGAACATATGGTGATTTTCTTGATAAGGCAACCTGTAGGAGTTGAGATGCTCATAAATTAAAATGTCAAGAAATTAAACTGAAAATTATTCTAGTTAGGGTAATCACCTGAATGCTTGCAGGTCCCCACTCTACGAAGTTAACAAGCTTCCTTTCACGTATCCTTTGCAGGCTCTCATGGACCTACATCCGTGAGATTACCAAAAATAAGCACAGGCGAATAGATAAATCCACAGGATAAATACAGATGAAAAGTGATGCTAAAAAGCATCACGTCACTCCAGTTAATAGTTACTGACCGATAAATAGTATGCAGTATGTAATATGTACAGCAATATATTTACAAAATGGAATGTTTTCCGTGTTATTTTCACCTCTTTGCAGGCTAAAAAAGAGCTTATGAGGGGGAAAAATAGATACGATTGTTCTTATTGCTCAACATCATTATGAAAATCTACAGTGCTGACACATCTATATGTTTGTTAGGGACTTCTGGACAGACAGGTATGGTTCATACAAATAAAGCAAAGAGCAGTACAAAGTCAAAACATAAAAATAGAGCTTTTATGGTGTCTTATGTGAATGCATGGCGCCAAAGTTGACAATATCATTTCATTAATCAAGTTGATGTAATAAGCATTTCACCAGTAAATCCATTTGACAGAACCGTACCTGTGTCGGGTCCACCTCTCCTTGAATGATGTTAAGTATGGAGATGTATTTAGCCTGGCTAGCTTCCTTAGTACGAGCGTAAGATGATACCATTATATTCTTTGTCTGCGAGATAGCAATGGATAAAGGTTCAAAGTCATGTAGATAAGAGAGTAAAGAAAGCTTCCTAGCGTAGGGGTAAGTAATACCTGCAGAAGTCGTCTCATAACATCTAATACTGTCGTTTTGCGTATCATGTTAACCTGCGGTAGCACAGATACTTAAATCAGGTAA
The DNA here is from genome assembly GCA_947311845.1 of Poa pratensis. NCBI lineage: Eukaryota > Viridiplantae > Streptophyta > Magnoliopsida > Poales > Poaceae > Poa > Poa pratensis. The sequence goes on along the minus strand of CAMZMU010000039.1, from coordinate 14,510,944 downwards.
AGCCTTTGTCACACAAAAAAGCAGGAAACCAAAATGTAGCAAGTTTGACACAAATCAACTGGTCCCAAATTACAGTCAACCAAAGGCAACTAAAGACCTAAATTCAAACATATTGCACGACCAAAGTAACAATTGGGGAAAGCAAAGTTACCTGCCGTTCGACGGTCAATGGAGTATAACCTGTCATAAGAAAATGGCACCTTGGAGTAGGGATCAAGGAGGCAAGCAAACCAGCCAGATCATTATTCATATATCCAGGATACCTCAAGGTAGTTGTGCTTGCAGACATAACAGTGGAGACCAAAGAGTTTGTTTGTGCAAAAGTAGGATTTGCTAAATGAAGACGTTCGACAGCAATTCTATTAAGAGCCGTATTGTCAAGAACAACCACACAGTCAGCATTCAGTGTCAGCCGCTTCAGAGTTAAAAGGGAGTTGTATGGTTGGACAACAACATCACTTGTTTCCATCTGATTTGGAAAGACACTATATGTCTGTACAAGCTTCTTACTGTATCGATCATTTAGGGTCTCCAGCACATAAGAACCCATACCTGAGCAAGGGCAACATGGACAGCATTAGAAAATTAAGCAGTATCAGCATGTCAATGATTGCAAAGACAATACTCTTGCAATACAGCTATTTACAAGGAACTGTGAGAAGGAATAGTAAAGTGAAAAAAGATGAAATCAAACTACGAGAGCCAGTTACCTGAGCCAGTTCCACCAGCAATGGAGTGGCATAAAACAAAGCCCTCAAGGCTATCACTTCCGTCTGCTTCTCGATCTACCATATCCATGATATCATCAACGACTTGTTCACCCTAAAATGTGAGAACAGGAAGAAGCATTAATCTAAAGGTGTACCGGTAGCTGAAATACAAAATGCACAATTGGCTTACAGACATTACATACTAGAGAGCCTGTAAAGTTGGTTATCCACTGACAAACTTACAGTAACAATTACCAATCTATTAGATGAAAACCGAGCAACTGTACCTGATGATATCCACTAGCCCAATTGTTTCCAGCACCACCACCATGCTCAGATAAATATATATTCTCATGGTTGAATAGGTTCTTGTACTCGCTGTTCTGTATTCCATTTATCACTCTAGGCTCTAGATCCATAAGAAGAGCCCTGGGTATGTAGTGCTGATCATCAGCCTGATAGAAGAAAACATCCTTCCTGTCTCCTCCCTGCAGAGAAACTTGGCTTTTAGAGCTCTCGTCTTAATCCAGGTACCGGAGTAGGCACGATCCATGGAAACAATAGATTTTGCGTCCATTCATTTAAGATAAAAACATAAGAACTCAGAAACCAGGTTCAATTTCGATATAATCAAGCGTTAAAAAGTCGCATTCTGGCCAAAGTATCTCCTTCAGGTTCTCGATGCTGTTCTCATTCGGTTTACTGTAACGTATATGCACCAAATCACCATCTCGTAACTAAAGACACCCTGCACTTAACCTACAAATATACATTTAGCACTGTGCCTTGTTCAACTTCATGAAGAAATACTCCAAACCAAAACTAACAGCAGTGAGTGTGTCAACAGAAATCTGTTATGGTTCACCTTTAGGGATTGTTGAATTATACTACCAACGTTGAAGGTACAGCCCTACCGAGTTGACAAAAGTAACCACGCACCATTTCGCTAAAACCCTGAAACCCAGAGAAAATAAAAAATCCGTGCCACATCCAGGAACAGCACGACCTGATTCAGAGAAGGCACAGGCCGCGGCGCTCGCTGATCTACATCAATCCGCGGCGAAAAAACGGCCGGGCACGAACGAGCGACAGGAGCGGGGCGACGGGATCGGGCGGTGAGCGAGAGGGGAAGGGCGCGGCGGGGTGGGTGCGGACCTGTGTGGCGAAGTCCTCGAGGAGGCCGTCCTTGCCGATGCCGTGCTCGAGGCAGAGCTGCTTCCAGAACTCCATCCCGATCTGGTTCCCGCATTGCCCCACCTGTATCGTGATGATCTCGCGCGGCATCTCGTCGTCGTCGTCCCCCCTGCGGCGGCGGCGGCGGGTGGCAGGTCTAGGGTTACTGCCCCAAGGACGACGGGGTGGAGCGGGAGGGGCTCGGCCGGCGGAGGTGGTCTAGGGTTTTGGGGGTTGCTTCGTTTGGGCGCAAAGGGTTGAGGCGCCCACCAACTGCGAGTAGCGTGGAGTGGAGTCGCTGGAGGGAAGTGGTGGTGGGGATGGAAGCGGGGAGGTGACGAGACGGAGAATAGGAAGGGGAGGCGGGGTTTGGGGAGCTGAAAATGAGAGAAATGCGCGCAAATTTCGAATTTTCAGGCGCGACCAAAGTTGCTGACTTTGCCCGAGTAATCTGAAAACCGAAACGAATATTCGTCGCTCCAAAGTCCAAACAATTGGCAATTCCTGCCAAACAAATAATAAAGCTTTTTTCCCTCTCGTTAGGGTTTCCGTCTCGCTCCGTTCCGGCGGCGTCGAGAACATCTCTTTCTCCCGTTTGCTTCCAGCGAGCGGCTCGTCTACTCGGCATTGGTGGCAATCACCGATCGCGTTGAGGATTGGCCGCGTTCTCTCTGGAGGATGGCGGCGATGGATGGGAGTTCGTCGTCTGGGGCTGCTGGACATGGTGATCTGGAATTTCTGATGCGTGACCTTGGGCTGCGCGAGGAAGATCTGGACGACGTAGTTTTTGAAGAAGAGAACTCTGCTCCTGTTGAGGACAATCGATGGATACTTCTGGCTAAGGTGAATACTGATCGTGAGTTTAGCAAGTATTGGTTCTTTAAAAATATGAGATCGGCATGGGACCTAGCACAGGACATGAAAACCAAAACCCTAGAGGATAATCTGTTCATCCTGAAATTCTCATGCCTAGGGGATTGGGAGAAAGTTACACAAGGAGGTCCATGGTCGTTCCGGGGAAGTGCAGTTTTGTTTGCTCCTTATGATGGCTTTACCAAACCCTCGACAATTGATCTCAGTACTTTTGATATCTGGATTCAAATCCATGATCTGCCCTTTGGGTATCGAGGCATGATTAAGGCCTTATCTTCAAAGGTGGGCAAGTTTATCTCAGCTGAACCACCCTCGGATGATTTTTCCGGAAATTTCTTCAGAGTAAGGGTGAAGTTGGATGTGCGTAATCCGTTGAAGAATCATGTTTCTCTGTCCAGAGCTGGCAACCGTGAAATTTTCCTAGTCAAATACGAAAGGCTTCCGAAGTGGTGCGCAGTCTGTGGAATGCTTGGCCACACATATAAAGAGCATGGAGATGGCATTCATCCACCATCGGCATTGGTGTTCAAAAATCTGAAGGCTTCGTGGAGTACTCCTAGGCCAGCTAGGGCGAGTCGAGGACGTGGAAGAGGTCGAGGATCTAATCCCCAAGGACGTGGGAATCAAGGAGGAACTCGCGATGATCTGGGGGACGGGTCTGATTCAGAAGACTACGACCAGTCAATGGATATGAAAACTGATTCTGAGTATGATGCTAGGCAGAAAAACAAGGACATTGTCCTGACTGATCCGAAGGTTCGGAAAAGGCTGGAGCTTGGCGAGGGTCAGCCTCAGCATGGGTTAACGATCAACTCCCAAGCTGGGAACAAGGTGACCTCCATTGTTGATCGCATTGAAGGGGACCCTATCAATAATCTCAGCTCCCCCTCTGACCAGGATAAGAAAAGGCTCCGAAAGAATGGAGATTTGAATTCCGGTGACTCAAACATATCAGGATCGGCAGACCTCCAGAGGGGGTCTGACCGGGCACAATGAAAATATTGATTTGGAACTGCCGGGGTATGAATAAAACCACGGCAGTTCGTGCGCTCCAGATTATTCTGGAGAGGATTCGTCCAGATGTGGTGTTCCTGTCTGAATCGCATCTGAGTAAAGTTAAGGCAGGAAATCTGATGAGACGTTTTCACTTTGATGAGATGGAGATCCATGAAAGTGATGGTAGAGCGGGAGGACTTGTTCTGTGGTGGCATAGCTCGCTCAATGTCACCTCGAGGGAGATCTCTCCTAACTTCATTGACATACGTGTTGATGAACAGACTGATGTTGCTTGGAGGTTTACTGGGTTTTATGGTGAACCTAGTGGTGAGCGTAAACACCTCTCCTGGCAATATATGCGTGAGTTAAAAGCAATGAACAATCTTCCTTGGATTATAGGAGGGGATTTTAATGAGATTATGTTTGGCACTGAAAAAGAAGGTGGTAACATTAGGCCGCAAAGATATATGCAGGCCTTCAGAGAAGCTGTTGATGTTTGTGAACTAGATGATTTGGGCTTTATAGGGGACCAATTCACTTGGAAAAGAGGTAGAATGAGAGAAAGACTCGACAGAGTTCTTGGCAACCAGCACGGTGTGGACCTGTTTCCTGCACTTGGTGTTGTACACGAAGATTTTGATAAGTCTGACCACCGGCCGCTTCTTATTGATACTGAGTTCTATTCGAACAGTCAGGTCAGAAGGACTCCTGGTCCGAAACGATTTGAAGCTCGTTGGTTATGTGAAGAAACTGTTGATTCTATCGTGCAAGCAGCTTGGGATCGAGCTAACTTTCTACCTGGTGCTTCGTTGGCCAAGAAAACTAGTGTTATACATGCCTCCTTGCATGACTGGGATAAGGAGGTCTTGAAAGGGCCTCGTACTAGGCTGCGTGAGCTCCAGAAACAACTCAACGAGGTGATGACAGGTCCCATTACGGATGACTCACTTCTGTTACAGCAAACACTCCAAATCAAGATTGAAGATCTACTTGAAAAAGAAGAGTTGTACTGGGTACAGAGAGGAAGAATTAATTGGCTGAGCAGCGGTGACCAGAATACGGCGTATTTTCATAGGACTGCTTCGGCTAGAAAGAAGAAGAACCATGTTAAAAAGCTGAAAAACGATTTTGGTGACTGGGTTGAGGACGAAGACCAGCTGAGTGGACTTGCGTCCGAGTACTTTTCCAATCTGTTTTCGGCTGAAGTCCAAAATCCAAATCCTGACACTATTGCAAAGGTCCATCCTAGAGTCTGCGAGGAGATGAACGCTGGTTTGATGGCTGATTATTCTAGAGAAGAAGTTAAAAAGGCACTCTTCAACATTGGTGATCTGAAAGCTCCAGGGCCAGATGGCCTCCATGCGGTGTTTTATAAAAAATTCTGGCACATTATAGGAGAAGACCTAACTGATGAGGTTCTTCTGGCGATCAACTCAAAAAAAATCCCTGAAAGCTGGAATGAAACTACAATTGTACTGATTCCGAAGGTATCAAATCCTGAGCTTATTTCACAGTTCAGACCCATTAGCCTCTGTAATGTCGTTTATAAAGTCATCTCGAAGTTGATTGCGTCTAGACTGAAGCTTATTCTCCCTGAGATTGTGTCTCCAATGCAAAGTGCATTTGTTCCTGGAAGATTAATTACGGATAATTTCCTGATTGCATATGAGAGCTACCACGCCATTAAAAACAAGAGAACTGGTAAATTTGGTAATTGTGCAGTTAAGCTCGACATGCACAAGGCGTATGATAGGGTCGAATGGAAATTTCTGGAGCTCATTCTTCTTCAGCTTGGATTCGCATCTGATTGGGTTCGTCTAATAATGGAATGTGTCACATCGGTAAGATACAAGGTTCGCCTAAACAATACTCTTTCTGAATATATTGTTCCTTCAAGAGGATTAAGACAGGGAGACCCATTGTCTCCTTACTTATTTCTGCTTTGTGCTGAAGGCCTAACAAGCTTAATTATGTTTGAGGAGTCCGCTGGTAATCTTCAAGGGGTCAAAGTGTGCAGGGATGCGCCCTCCATCTCCCATTTGCTGTTTGCAGATGATTCTCTTATCTTAATGAGAGCTGATACTAACAATGCTCTCAGTTTGAAGCGGGCTCTAGATGAATATTGTGAGGCGTCGGGGCAGCTTGTGAGTGATGCTAAATCGAGTATTTTTTTCAGCCCCTGTACTGCGGTTGAGGTCCGAGCTGAGGTTTGTTCAACGCTGAACATCATGACGGAGGCGATTACTGATAAGTATTTGGGTCTCCCTCCTCTGGTAGGTGTTGACAGATCTGATTGCTTCCAACACTTAATTGATAAAGTATGCAAATTGCTGAATGGTTGGAAGGAGAAAATGATGTCCTTTGGTGGTAAGGAAGTGCTTATTAAAGCCATTATTCAAGCTTTACCTGCTTATGCTATGTCTGTCTTCAAGCTCTCCAAACAGATTTGTAAAGGGATAATCTCTGCAATGTCCCAATTCTGGTGGGGAGATGATGATCAACACAAGCGTATGCATTGGTTTGCATGGTGGAAAATGTGTATCCCAAAGAAACATGGAGGTATGGGTTTCCGTGATCTCGAGAGTTTTAATCTAGCCTTATTATCTAAACAAGTGTGGAGATTAATTTCAGAGCCTGACTCTCTTTGTGCCCAAGTTCTTCGGGCTAAGTACTATCCCTCGGGTGATTTATTAAATTGTGAGCTCAAAAAGGGAAGTTCTTACACTTGGCAGAGTATTTGGGCAGGAATTCGAACTTTCAAGAGAGGCCATGTTTGGCGAGTTGGTACTGGTGATAATATTAATATTTGGGACGACTGCTGGATCCCGTCTAGTCCAACTCGGAAAGTAATGACTCGGAGAGGTAATATACTTCTTACACGTGTATCTGAACTCATTGACACTGAAAGTGGTGAGTGGGATGAGGAGCTCATAAGAGATAATTTTTGGCGAGTTGATGCGGAAAGAATTTTGAAGATCCCTTTGGCCGTGGGTATGATGGAGGATTTTGTATCTTGGCATTTCAATAAAACTGGAATTTTTTCGGTTAGATCAGCTTATTACCAAGAATGGGACTTCCAACATGGGAGAAAACTTAGGAGAACTCACCTCTTTGATGCAACATCCTCGGATCCTATTTGGAAATCTCTTTGGTCGCTGAAGGTACCGGCGAAAGTAAAAATACACTGCTGGAGAGCTATTTGGGGGGCTATACCATGCAATGGGGTTCTAGCTAACCGTCACATTCAATCGTCAAGTCAATGCCCGCTGTGTAATAGAGATTGTGAGAGCATATCTCATGCGTTCTTTAAGTGCTCCAGAGTGGTAGAAATTTGGAGGCAACTAGGCCTACATGACACGGTTGTGCAAGCATGCATGCAGGAAGACCAAGGGGTGCCCGCTCTAATCCATTTACTCCTTAACACTACTGACGCTCCGTTGCATGCTGGTCTGCGCTGTAACGATCTTGTCGCTGTGGGCGTTTGGTACATGTGGTGGGAGAGGCGCAAGGTTACTCATGGAGAAGCTATACAAGATCAAATGAGATCAGCTCAATCAGTTGCCGCATTGTCCTTGAATTTCTCGAGGATTAAGAAGAACAGGCTGCTTCCTATGGTCCGGCATGGATGGATCAAACCACCTGAGGGATTAATCAAATTAAATGTTGATGCAGCTTTTGAAGGTGACTCTGGCAAGGGAGGTACAGGAGCTATTATGCGTGACCACTCAGGTTTCTTTGTTTCAGGTGGTAGATGGAGTCTCCGTCATGTCGAGGATGTCTCCACGGCAGAAGCCCATGCGTTGCGTAATGGTCTTTTGCTTGCTGGCGAGATTGGCTGCAATCGGTTAATTGTTGAATCGGATAGCATGGATGTAGTGCAGATCATGCAAGACGGTGGAAACTCTCTGGGAGCGGCGGCGGCGATTTACGAAGAATGCTCGTTTCTATGTCGTAATTTCACCTCTGTTAGTTTCACCCATTGTCCTAGAGAGGCTAATAGAGCAGCTGATACCTTAGCTAAATTTGAGGAGGTGGAGCATGCAGTTTGGCATGGCGACCCCCCAATTTTCTTACGCTCTGTAATCACAAACGATGTAACGCTCGTGGATGCTTAAAGCGGCAAGTTTCTTACGCACTCTTTTCCTTACCAGGGTACCTAAGGGGACTGGAAGGTTTTTAATGAGGCGGCTTGCTGACTTAATATAGTGGTTTAAAATTTCAAAAAAAACAATTGGCAATTCCTCCTGAAAGAACAAGAAGGTTTGCAACTACGTGTCCCCAGCACTACGTTTAATGTCATATTTTTCACAACTTTTCGCGAGCGTACCATGTGGACATATCGATGAATATTCTCTTAACTTTTAAAATCTCGGTTCAATTAGTTTTGAACATAATCTTCACATCCAAAAAAAACACGTACTTGAGTCTTGAGGCAGCCAAGTTTCGAGCTGCAAGTAACAGCTCTTGTGATTACAATTTACAAGCACGCCCTTGAATGGACGAGAAGAAAAGGAAACCTTCAAACTTCTTTCAAAGACGATCATGCTGAATTGGTCACTGTTTTAGTTACACCACAGCAACAACGCTGATTATTTGAACAACCATCCATATACTTACAACTCACAGGAGAAACAAGAAAGAAATGAAGGCAACATGAACCAGATCACCACCGCCATAAGCACATGACCCAAATCTAAGCACGCTACAAAATCTGCAACTATTTCATACACAAAATGAAGCCAACCAACGCGATCAATCTTGTTTCCTTGGTACCGTGCTGTGGCACCAGTTGGCTGCAAAAGCACCTCGTCAGATTAGTGTTACTGATCTCGTTTCTGGGAAGACAGCAGGCTGGTGATGAAACTAAGGACCTTCAAGAGCGGCTGTGGTGGATGGTTCTGCTTGCGCTCCTGCCCTTCTTTAGGCTGCAACTAGTTCATTTACAGAATGAGAAACACCCGAATTAACCTGTTGGAAAGAGAAAATATGGCTTGCAGCTGTTCAGAGTTGTGCCCAAGAATTTTCTAACCGCTCGATACATAAACACATTGATCTGTACCTTGGCTGCTTTGAAGAGTTCGTCGAGCACTTCGGATAAGGTCGGGTGCGCATGAACAGCAAGCTTGATTTCCTGCATGCATGGTGGAGGCGATTATGTGCTAGTTCAAGCTAAATTGCTAAACAATGGAGTAAGTATATAAGTAAATAAAAATTATCGGCTATACTCACTTGCAAGCGCGTTCCTAGGGCAATGGCATTTGATGCCTCGTGGATGAGGTCAGCAGCGTGCAAACCCAAGATGTGAACCCCAAGAATTTCTCCGGTGTCAGGTCGGTAGATCAACTGCAGAGAGGAATAAACATTGTGATACTCAAATATGTCAGTGGATGCAACAAATGCAAAACCGCGATTCCAAATGCAAAATCTGGAAAAACGCAACAAGTAGAATCACCTTAGCAATTCCATCACCTTCATTTTCCGCCAAAGCTTTCGTGTTGGCCTTAAAGCTGGTCTTAACAACACTTACCTCAAACCCTTCTTTATCAGCTTTTTCTCTGGCTTGTGGCTGCAACATATTCAACACACCAAGTCAAATACTTTTCTTTTTTCAAGGTCCAGTACATATCAAGTGCAGTAAAAGGATGTATCAAATTAGTTCCACCAAGGAAAATATATTTTTAGCACATATGGACAATGCTTGAACAAGACAGACTTAAGAGCTAAAATCCTCGACTTACCTCTGTCAGCCCAACCATACTGATTTCTGGATGGGTGAAACAAGCAGCTGGGATGCTTAAATGATTTAGAATGTGGTCCCTCCCAGAGATTTGCTCGACGACTACATTTCCACATAGAATCACACATTTACACGACTATAGCAACCAGCACTGACAGGAGCAACAACAGAAAAGGAGCATGTATCAACAAACTTCGAATGTACCCGAGATTCCCTGTGCACTGGCAGCATGAGCAAGCATGAGTTTACCATTGGCATCTCCAATGCAAAACAAATTTGGTACCTACAACGTAATATATATTAATTTCCAAAAGGGCCGTTAGGAGACAATTGTGAGAGTGTAGCAAATAGTTTTTGCCGCATACCACATTGCCATCAGCATCCGTGACTTGCATCCGCTCATCAACAGGAATAAAACCACGCTGTGTGACAACATTAATCTGGAGAAAAACAAGTTATACGATTCTTGTGATTAAATTGTTTGCATTTTTTATAACTAACAGCCTAACACTTCCAATTTTCAAGTACTCACATTTTCCAAGCCAAGTCCGTTGGTGAATGGTGCCCTTCCTGTGGCTATAAGGGCTGCATCCACCTACACACAAATTTCTACTCTCACATAAAAGCCATTGTCGAAAGGCAGCAAAAATGTTTATATTTCCAACTTACATGGATGAGCTAAACAAGAATGAGTCAAATATATACTCAATATTGGCAAGAGGTGGCGTGGAACATATATAGCAAGTATTTGTTCAATTAAATCATCCATCACAGAACAATAGAAATAGTCAAAGTGTGCATGTGTCGTATTCTAGTAAAAAACATGGCCAGCAGAACTGCAGTTGCAATACTTGTATACAGGAAGTCAAGAAGAAAGAAACTATTAAAATGTAATTTACCTCAAGGGTTTCTTTGTGTTCCTTTGTTTTCGCATCAATGAGCTCAATCAGCACAGGTTTTCCATCCTTTGCTGGAGTTATCTTCAGGAAAATGCATCAACAATTCAATATACATATGATGAATGATGAATAAATTTATCTTAAGATTGTACAATGCTAGGAAATGTAGGGTGGGAGTGAAATTAAACCTTGCTTGCAAAAACACCAGTGTGATAGTCAATTTTCCTAGTATTAATAAGGACTCTCTGGGCTAATTTTGCGATTTCGGGATCAAAACCAGGCATCAACTGGTCAAGAGCTTCTACGAAGGTAACCTGCTCCATCAAAATTGTGTAAATTCAGATCATGCCTGGCAACAGAATTCAGCATACACCTGTAAGCAGCGTATTTGGTCCAAACATTTTGTTACAACATCTAATAGAATCCTCGAGCATTTTCTGAAGTTGAATGTGGAGTGAAATATCTGGCCAGTAAGACAATAATATATGCAAAGCAGAAGCCGTAAGAGATCCACTGATTCTGCATGCCATGTACTGATTACATGGGAACACTAAATAGAGATAGACATTCCTAAAACGTGATTATTGTAATCCATGCCCTCGAGTTCATTGACAACAAGAACCTTGTGTTACCTCACTTCCTAGAGCTGTGTATACATCACTGAATTCAAGTCCAATATAACCACTTCCAACAATAGCTATCCAGTCCGGAACTGACTCGAGTTTTAGCGCATGATCACTCGTAAATACAGTCTTGCCTGCACAGTAACAAACAGTATGAGGGAAATGGCCTCCAACAAATGTCTCAAGAATTCCTCAAAATAGTGTGTCAAGATCCGTGGAATGAGTTGGAAGTGGTTACGATTTTTTTTTGTATAACTTATTGCCTTTATGTCACATATGAGAAATAAAATGCCCTTCAATTCAAATAAAAATGAAGGACAACTGAAACAGTACTAAAAATTGGAAGAGGAAAACATGCATCAACATAAGCTACCATAGTTTAGTAGTAATAAATTTTATATGAAAAACGTTCATCGTCGCTTCGCATCAACATAAACTACTACGTTATTAGCATAGCAAGTACATGTCTATTTCCGTTCTTAGTTTCGAGATTGGGGTTCAACGGAACTTTAATCAATTAGATCGGTAAAGGAAAAAACTTTTGAACTTCAAATCAGTGCCCCACGTAATTTAGAAGAATGATCCATCAAGAGAAATATAAGTACTTACCATCAATTTCTATGCCCTTGGGAACAAAAGGAACTGATCCAGTGGCAATTATTATGTTTCTCGCAGTGATTTCTTTATCTGGAAAACCAACTTTTCCATACCGTACCTTCTGCTTTCCCTGATGACATCATGGACAGAACGAACTAAATCAACACAGGAAATTGTGATGATTCAACTACATGCAGTTATCTATGCTGTAAACAGAGAGATGTATATACCATGCTTTGCGGATGTCATATTATTGCAAACATACTTTACCAGAAGAGATGGTTCTTGCAAAATAATCGGCATAAATAATAAATCGTCTTATTTAATTTGCAACTCAACTGGTTGAATCAAGCAGTTGCAGCTTGCACCTGTTATATGCCTACTCAGACTTTCAACGACTCCATAACTAACTAGAATCAGAACAGCTTTCAGGCATTCTTTCAGTTACAGAGTGCACTCATTTTTTAAGCAATCAGTGCAAAGTTTAGTGAAGTCAATAAACATGAGAGATGCAAAGAAAATGCAGTCCAGATGCAATCATCTACCGAAGTCAGAACTGTTGTAGAATATGCAATCGAAATTTTAGCATATAAACAAAAAGTCTTTGCCTAAAAGGTTAGACAGTATGGTTTGGATACAATGTGTACATGATTAAGAGAACTTCTGAATTAGTCAATTTGCAGAGGACGTACCACAATTTTGCCAAATCCAGTCAATATATCCACTCCCATAGCTTTCATTGAATTAGTTAAGTTGCTTCGGATTTTGGAGGCAAGATTATTTGCATGATCAGCAACAGCTTGCCTGTCATATCCAGCAGCAGAAACCTATCACGACAAGAAAATATGTTCAGTGATTATGCAGAACAATTGATGAGAAAATGTAACTTGTGAGAACAGAGCAGACTCCTCATTAAGTATAGTGAAGTTAGGGCAATCTCCCATGATGAAGGACAATATAAAGATATAGAAAACTAAGCAATGTGAAGAAGAAACAGGGGAAGATGAACAGAGATTACATAGCTATTTTTTATGTTTTTATCAAGTTTATATACACACTTCATTAGGTAATGTGACACAGGCAAGCTGAAACTCAGACTGTTTATCTTTCCTATGCTTAGTGTTGAATTGTTGACTTTGTGAACCCATCATCAATTCATCAAGTTCTTATACCTGTAGACCCAGGGACTTCATGTGATGTTCATCATGAAGCTCTCTCATCCGACCACTGACAGCAAGAAGTGCTTTGGATGGAACGCAGCCTCTGTTTACACAAGTCCCACCAACAACGTCTCCCTCGATAATGGCAGTTTTCAACCCCTGCACAGATTGGGCAAAATGAAAATCTGAAGAAATGAGCGGTAGTAATGGAGGCAACGTTGACATGCTTATAATTCTGCAAGCTTCTTTGCTTGTATGCTATAGAAGGAGTTGAGCTTCAAAAAAAAAAGTGGACAACTGTGTATTAGGTAACTAACTCCAACAATCCAGCTACACTAACACCAGCTGCGTAAACATCCAATCCATATATGGACAAACACTAGAACGGCTGGTCACCGACTAGTCCTGGTGCAGTAAACAAGTTTGCATTTATTTCAACAGGCATAAGTTGCAAATTATAGTACATTCCATCCATTTGAGAACACTGAAACTAACAAATGTTTTGACTAACTACATGGTGGGAAAGGATGTTCTAATTTCAACTAACGACAGTAAGGGCCTAGGATTTCACCACCGCCCAGCCTGGATTTAACAGATCACGGAGGTACTGCAGCTACTGCATGAAATCCTCGATTAAAAGATAAATATCAACTCACTAGATTCAAACATTTTTACAGCCCCAACATCAGCAGTTCCTAACCAAAGCTCCCAATTCGAATGAAAATTTTGGCAGAGCATGGAAAAGCTCTGAGGCTGACAAGTTCACAGAAGAGCATGAGCACAAGCCACACTGACCTCCTCGACGGCGTGGAGCGCGGCACCGTGCCCGCCGACGCCGGCCCCGATGATGACGAGGTCGTAATCGAACCCGCCGCCCACCGCGCCGTTCTGCGCCGCGGCCGCCCTCGGCACCACGCGCCTCGTGGCCGCGGCAGCGTGGGAGAGCCGCAGCAGCGAGCCGCACGCGGGAGCATCGCCCCGGAGCCGGATCCCGCCGGGCCGGCGCCCCGCCACCGGCTCGGATCTGGCGCGTCCGCTGGCGATCGCCGAGGCGGAGGCGGAGAGGGAGACGGAGTGCATCGCGAGGCGGGAGGCTGGCGCGCGCGAGGCGTGTGATGTGATGTGGAAGGGAAGAGGGCAGGCGCGGGCGGAGAAGGCGAGGGGGAGTATGCCTGACCGTGGGTTTAAGCGAGGGCGGAGGACTCCAGGCGGGGAGGAGGCGGAGGGAGGGAGAAGACGCTGCGAAATGGGGCCACCCAGCAGTGTAGGTAACCTGCGGGTCCGACACCTTGCACGTGCGCCCGAGATGTAGGGCCGTGCTTTGTCGACAAACTCCTTCCGTCTCCCGAGCTCCGTTGCTCTCGTTTTTTAAAAATCGAAAATTTTATTTTAATATCTTAAAAAAGTGAAAAAAAAAGTACATGTGTCTACTATGTAGTTCAACTTTCAGAGAAATATCTTTTCATACATGATTTGCACTACAAAATACAAATCTATCAAGTAAAATAAGTTCTTTTTCACCTTTTACAGTTCCATGATTTTGTGATTTCGTGTTGCCTACAATACAACATATTATTGAGCGAAACTATGAAACTATGATTTCATTTTTTTTGAAATTTTGAAATACCATTTTTAAGTTTTATAGATAGCGGTAGCACTAGAACTCGCGAGCAAGAAGTTCTCTCTGGTGGTTTGTAGCTTGGATCGAGTGGACAGGTGCGTTTTGGTTTTCCGAGCTCCACTGATCTTGGTAATTTTAAAAATCAAAAATAGTATTTAAAAGTTTCATAAAATTCTTAAAAAAGGGCATGGGTATATAAATGTGTATGTTATCTACGTATCATGCTAGAGAATATGTTGTATTGTAGGTTACGCAATAATCACATGTTGTATTGTAGGCTATAACCACAAAATCATATGTACTTGCATGGTTTTTCTTACATGAATTTTAGAGACGTAAAAATGAACTTTTCAATTAGAAAAAAAGGGCACTGGTGTCCATGTGCCAAAAAGCCCTTTCGTGATCGAGTGTGTTTGGGTGCATGGATCATGACTAACCAGAGCCGCTAGGCGAAGATGAGCAAGGGTCTCCATTCAACCCATGGGCACTCGACCTGAATGAGTTGGGTCAACATCTTCAGCTGTGGGTATGACCCATGGCAAGCCGATTAACCATGGTTCGGACATGGGGCACAAAGTGTTTGTGTGGGTTATCCATTGGGTACCCATATAATGTTAGTAATTAAAATTATTATTTTATTTGTATAACAGAGGAACCATTAGATATCTATACATCATACACCAGGGGCGGAGCCAGCCCAGGAGAGCGCTGGGGTCATCTCCGTGACATCAGTGTCATCTTGCACTAGTGATGATTAATTTTCACTAAATTATTAAGGATTTTCTTTGGGTCACCGGGGTCAATTGACCCCATTCATTGCACGTAGCTCCGCCCCTGTCGTACACGCAAGCAATAATAATCAAGACACGGTGTCTTGAGTTTAGATTTTAGGGTTTAAGGTATGTGGAGATAAGTAACTTCACTTGCGAAGACACACGGTCAGCGGATGGTGTCATGAGTTTGCAAGACGCATCGACAAAGCATAAATGGATACCCGGAGGAGCCCCATAATTGGTTAGCAATATGCATATGTGTCTTTTGTCATACAATCTTTACCATGTACTACTACCTAGTTGTTCAAAGGTTAAACTATATAATCTTCGATGATACTGATTTGAGGATGACTAGGTGTAGGGCGGTCTTTGACTCGTACGTCGAAGGGCGCGTAAGCCAGCGTGGGACGGCCTCAACTATCTACGTGTGGCGGCACAGGGGCCAACGCGGGACATTAGGCCAAGTCTTCGGCCGCCTGTACATGCGAGTATTGCTAAAAATGGGTTTCGACCTCGTAGCAATTCCTGTATTGCTAAAAATGCATTATGACTACGAAAAAGCACATTAAAAAAGCTGTGCACTTGGTAGTAGAAAGTGCAAAGGCAGTGCAATGCAAGTGCATTGCCCAAACCAAAGGTAGTGCATTGCCCAACCAAAACGAAGCCAGTGCATTGCCCAAACCAAAGATAATGCACTGTCCAAACTGATGACAATGCACTGCCCAACCGAAGATAGTGCATAGGCATTGCAATGCAAAATCAGAAAACAGTGCATTATACAAACTCAAGGTACTGCGAAAAAGGTCCTTCGAAACAGGGAGTGGTGTTTTGGCTCCCGGGTGCATATGCACCCTTTATTTAAAATGCATTTTGCACATATTTAGAAATGTTAAAAATTTTGGAAAAAAAAGTTTGTGCATAGATCTTAACATGTTATATGTTTAAAAAGTCGTTTCACGAAAAACCAACATTATTCGTGCCTTGTATAAAAAAGAAAAAAATTGGTGCTAAAATAAGGCTTTTCACGACACATTTTTTTTGTCTTTTTTACACAAGGCACACAATATGTTTGTTTTTGACGAAACGACTTTATGAACACATAGAATATGAAGATGTATCCGTAGAATTTTATTTCAGATTTTTGTGATATTTTGAAATATGTTTTCCAAATACCGGGTGCCAAAGTGAGTTTCTGTTCGAAACATACCAATATGGATCCAGTTTTGAAAATTTCAATGTGATTAGCACACATGTGAAAACGGATTTTGATTTGGATGCCCAGTTTGAAAAAAAATTGTTTTTGTATGATGATATAAAAAAAGAGAAAGCAATCAAATGACGTACTCCAAGATCACCACGTGTAGGGGAGGGAGGTGTAGGCCCACGCGTTGGAAGGGCGCCCTTTTCCTAACCTTCTCGTATTGATTTTGTATTGTAGTGTTGATAGTTTTCTTTATAAAGTTGGTCTAATTTTAGATTGCTTTATATTTGAAAAAAGTTACGGAGCTCCTTTTCGAGGGACAGATGAAGTCGCATTTCTAATTTTCTCTACGCGTGTTGAGAACCGTCAAGCGAGTGTTAACATGGTTCGGGTAGATTTTATAGAAGCAGTTCAATTTTCGAACGCATGAGCATCATTTTTTTTTACTGCGTGAGCAGCATTCTTGTACACGGAAAAGGCGCCCATAAATATGGAAAACCCTTCTGTTCCCCGGGGATCTCTCGCTTGCAACATCCCCCTCGCGCGCCGTCCGATCGGCGTGCAGCGCACGGTCCAGATTGAGCCACGTCACTCGAGCGTTCTTACCGTATTAATTTGCTACCGACGTCTCGCTCAGACAGTTCCTCCCGTGTCGCTCGCGTAACGGCTCCCCCTCGCTCTCGCGACGCCTGGCGAAGCGGACGTAGGCGCCGCCGCCGCGAACGCACCCGCGCGCCACCGTCGTTTTGCTGCTCCCCGCTCCTCCGCCGCGAACTCCACCTTCCCAGTGCACGTACCTTCTGCTCCCCGCTCATCCGCCGTACTTGCGCTCCCCCGTCTCGACCGTACCGCCGCTCAACGGCGCGGGAGCGATCCACGCGCCGCCATGACGATTTCGGGGTCTGTCGTGGGTTTGTCACGTCAGGTGTCATAGATGACTTCGTAGGTGTGGGATTATGCGAGTCAAGCATCTCCGAGCTTGGGATCGCAGGAACAAAGATCAACACAGATTTACCCAGGTTTGGCCCCCTCAATGTGAGGTAAAAGACCTACTTCCTGCCTACCCTAGATTGGTATTGATATGATAATCGAGGTGTTACAATGGAGGCGATCCGATCTGGTACTCGCCGTATGAGTTAGGGTTTGGAGCTTGATAGCTTGACCCGCTCTAAGTCCTGCGAGTCCTCTTTATATACACAGAGGCTCGCTAGGTTTACAAAAGGAAACTTCCCCCATAAGGAATACATCCACGGAGGCCTACTCGGAGACTACTTGGTCTTCACGTCCTCCGGGATATGTCTTCTAGATCTTTCCCCTTATGGCGGTTCAATATTGGGCTTGCTCCCAAGTGGGCCTTCGTCCGTGCGAGTAAGTTAAGTCGCACTGGGCCGCGGGTTAATCCAGAAAGTATTCCCCCGACAGGGTCTGCTACAACTTTGACAGCCATACCTCGCTTCCCCGTGAGTTCCTCGTCCGCCCTCGACCTTCCGCTCCGCGAATTCATGGGGTCTTCTTATCAATTTGTGTGTCTGAATTCGCCGTGCGTGTTTCTAGGGTTTCGGCGACCCAGAGCTTCTCCGATGATCGATTCGACCGCGGAATTAGGGGTTTCCACCTGGGGGCAACCAATGTCGGTATGTGCTTTCTCCCCCATTCACGAGAGGGGCTGGCTTGGAAGCTGGCGCACGCGAGGCGTATGTGATGTGGAAGTGGAAGGGAAGGGGGCAAGCGCGGGCGGAGAAGGCGAGGAGGGAATGGAGGCCACCCAACAGTGTAGGTAACCTGCGGGTCCGACACCTTGCACGTGTGCCCGAGATGTAGGGCCGTGCTTTGTCGAAAAACTTCTCCCGTCTCCCGAGCTCCGGTGCTCTCGTTTTTAAAAAAAATCGAAAAAATTATTTTAATATCTTAAAAAAGTGAAGAAAAGTACATGTACGTGTCTACTGTGTAGTTCAAATTTCAGATAAATATCTTTTCATACGTCATACGTGATTTGCACTATAAAATATAAATCTCTCCTATCTAAAAGAAAATTTTGATTCCTTAGCATCTCTAACGGCTGCCCTATAATAGGGCATGCTCTATAAAACCTAACTTATAGAGCACGAAACGGCAAAAAACACCCTCCAGCGGTTGCCCTATTGTACTCCGTGCCCAAAAATAATTTAGGGATGAGCTCCCCGCGTTGCAAATATACAACGCGAGAAGGCCTGCCCTATTTCGCAGTAGCCTCGCGCGGGCACTCCAACTGTCGTCCTGAAACTTCCGGGCCCCCGCCTTCCACCGCGCCCCTCCCGTCGGCGGCCACCAAACCGCCATGGACGAGCACCCTGATGTCTACGCACGCTTCTATTCTTGTAGACAGTGTTGGGTCTCCAAGTAAAGAGGTTTGTAGGACAGCAGCAAATTTCCCTTAAGTGAGTAACTCAAGGTTTATCGAACTCAGGGAGGTAGAGGTAAAAGGTATCCCTCTCAAGCAACCCTGCAATTAAAATACAAGAAGTCTCTTGTGTCCCCAACACACCCAATACACTTGTCAGGTGTATAGGTGCATTAGTTCGACGAAGAGATGGTAAAATACAAGTGATATGGATGATTACAACTGATATTTGTTATCTGAAATAAAAATGGCAGCAAGCGAACATATAACAAAACTGAGAGTAAACAGTGTTTCAATGCTTGGAAACATACTTTCACTAGTGTTCACTCTCAACAATTGTAACACAGTTGAACACAAGAATAAAACTTCCTCTTCAATATGAAGATTAGATGCTACTCGGAACTATTCTCGTGTTGGATAACGAACATTACTACTATTGCGTAGGGCTATAAAAGCACACATTAAAGTATGAGTAAACAAACACCACAATTTTATAGTGACATCCTGTGAGATCCTGGCTCAGGGCTTAACAGGATTGATAGAATACTCATATCAATAAGTTGCAACTTCTTTTCCGGAAGCTCATCTGGAAAGAACTCCGAGGTTAAGCGTGCTTGGCCCGGAGCACTCCAAGGATGGGTGACCGACCGGGAACTGGTTCTCGGGTGCGCACGAGTGAGGACAAAGTGCGCAGAAAAGACTAGTGTTGATCTGTGGGGCCAGTCTGGAGATCCTAACGAGCTGCCAGGGGTGACAGGCCCGGCCCAGGGGTGGCCGGGTGTTACAATTTGGTATCAGAGCCGACCTTCGCGGCAACACGGGCGTGTGCGGGTCAGGGGCGCGGACATGTGGAGCATGTGCCGGCACTGGACGCACAGACGTGTACCAAGAGGGGAAGTTCCTGGACTGGGGGCTGACCGACGAGGGCGTCGGTCTTCTAAGGGGGGAAGGATGTGAGATCCTGGCTCAGGGCTTAACAGGATTGATAGAATACTCATATGAATAAGTTGCAACTTCTTTTCCGGAAGCTCATCTGGAAAGAACTCCGAGGTTAATCGTGCTTGGCCCGGAGCACTCCAAGGATGGGTGACCGACCAGGAACTGGTTCCCGGGTGCGCACGAGTGAGGACAAAGTGTGCAGAAAAGACTAGTGTTGATCTGTGGGGCCAGTCTGGAGATCCTAGCGAGCTGTCAGGGGTGACAGGCCCGGCCCGGGGGTGGCCGGGGTGTTACACATCCAACACAAAGAATAATTCATGGTAAGTATCCCTCTAATCTATTATCCATAGAGTCACACACGGTGCGCACACTGTCCTCTTCGCACCGTGGGACAAAGGTGACTCTGGAAATTAAATAGATAAAATCAATTGAGTAGCATATCCATAACATAATGAAGGGGGAATATCTACGAATTCAACTAGATTACAATGCTCATGATCACATAAAGATCACACCATGGGAGAGAGATAAATCACATAGCTACTGGCATGAGCCCTCAGGCTCGATGAAGAACTACTCCCGCTGCATCACGGGAGGCAGCAAGGGCGATGAAGATGGCTCTGAGGGCAATTCTCCGTCCCGACAGAGTTCCGGAACAGAGCCTTCTGTCCACCGAATTAGGGCTTATGGTGGCGGCGGAGCTCGGAGTCGTTTTTGGAGAAATCCTTCGGGGGTTAGGTGAAAGGGCATGGCGCCCCCATGTGTGGTTTTGGTAATTAATGACAATCCCTATGGACTAATGGTTGCATTGAGTTTTACTTGTAGTGTTTGTCCATAGACCATGCTTGAACTCCATATGTTGGATTCAAGGTTGATGCCATGAATATATTGATATAATGAAGTATTTCGCATCAAGATCATCGAGTTGAGCATATTGCAAGTATGTCTTGAAGAAAAGAATTATGTGATCATTCATGGTTATCTTCAAGACATCATCTATTGAAAAGAGAAGAAAAGATACAAGCGCAAGTTCAAGAGGAGCATCTCGAAGAAATCCTAGGCTTGAAGCTTGCCACCCATTTAAAGATAATGTTCATGTGAAGATGTGCCTAAGAGAGGCTCTCCCATAGTGGAGTATGGGGGAGCAATGTTTGAGTCTTCACCAAGCGAAGCGCAATCAAGAAAGGTGGTCCACTTGAAGAGATCAAGATCGACGTCATCTAGCTCAAGTGGAATGCGCAAGGCAAAGGTATGATAGGGTTTCTATTTTACCGGTCTCATGGTACTAGTTGGGAGACCGGGTTATAGGATAGATACCGTACTATCAAGAGGGGCTCTCGATTGAGCTTTAGCATATCAGTTGGAGAGATCTCAAACCTTTGCATACTTGCCTTCATCATCTTTCTTGGTTCTTATTTGGATTTTCTCCTTGTTGGGTTTTGGTGCTTGTTGTGATCTTCATGACAAGCCCAAGTTCTCCGAAAACGGATTTCGTATGGAAAACTTGTTGCGTTTTCTGGTTGGAAATATTATCGGTCCACCTTCGAGATAGGGTCCACACCTTCCCATATTTCGTATGGAAAACTTGTTGCGTTTTCTTGTAGTAAAGCTCTTGTCGCTACCTTTCCAACAGAATTGGATTCATCTCGTTGGAGCTTCCTTGCAAAAGTTATTGCGGTTCTCTTTTTCTGGTTCTGCAGTTTCTTCTTGGGCCGGTAGTACCGACCCTCGCCCGGTACTACCGGGTGACCCCTTGCGGAACTACCGCGGCCAGTACCAGGCCCAGTACCGGATCTCCAAATGCTCTCTGGTCTCGCTCGATTTAATCCGGTAGTAGCCCCGGTAGTAGCGCGGTACTACCGGGTGGGGAGCACTACCGGACCAGGCGGTCCGGTACTACCGATGCGCGCATGGAGGTGGCGTTGACCAGTCTGTCGCCAGGCCGTCCGTTCCCTGTCAGCCGGTACTACCGGGCAAGGCCCGGTACTACCGCTGCGGCCTTTTTCGTCTGCAACGGGCAGATTTTTGAGAGGACCTTTTTAAGGGGGTTTCTTCCCCAACGGTTCTCTCACCTCTTGAGCTAGCTTTTCCTCTCTCTCTCCTCCATTGTTGACCTTTGGAAAAGCTTGCCTTCCTCTCAATCCCTTCCATGATTCTTGCATATCTTTGAGGGAATTTGAGAGGAGATCAAGATCTACATATTCATCCAATCCATTCCTCCTCTAAGTGAGGGGAACCTAGTAGATCGTGATCTTGAAGTTCCATTTGTTGAGTTCTTCCTTGTTCTTCCTCTCTTCTCCCCCCACAAGCATTAGTTGCTTTTGGTGGATTTGGGAGTGAAGGATTTGACCACTTCTAGTGGTCTTGCCTTCTTGCATCGTTGCATCGGTTTGAGTTCTCCACGGTGATACGTGGAAATCGAAGTTGAGAAGCTTGTTACTCTTGGGTACTTGGGGTGCCCTAGAGCTTGTCCTCTTGGGTACTTGGGGTGCCCTAGATGGTCCTTGTTGATCTCGGAGTTTTGGTGGCTCGCGGGATAGTTGGGAGCCTCCAATTAAGTTGTGGAGTCGCGCCCCAACCTTGTGATTCTTGTGGCTTTGGGAGCCGCGGGAATTCGGTGAGAGCCTCCAATTAAGTTGTGGAGTGTGCCTCATCCTTGTACGGGTTCGGTGACCACCCTCAAGTGTCCCATAGTGGTTCGTGGCACTCCGCATTGGTGGAGGCACGAAGGAGATTACGGTGTGCCATTTGACGGCTATTCGGGATCACTTTGTGACTCCGCACCGCTCCAACGGAGACGTAGCTTCCATTGGAAGTGAACTTCGGGATAAATCATCGTCTCCAAGTGCCTCGGTATTTCTATACCCGAGCTTCTTACTTATGCTATTTACTTTGTGATAGCCATCGAGGTTGAAGTAATATATCTTGCTATCACATATTTGCTTATCTTGTTTAGCATAAGTTGTTGGTGCACATAGGTTAACCTAGCTTGTTTAGGTTTCGTGCTTGATAAATTAAACGTTAGTTTTATTCCGCATTTATTCAAGCCTAAACCGCAAAGAATTTTAATCGCCTATTCACCCCCCCTCTAGGCGACATCCGTGTCCTTTCATTAGGGTTCTTTTGACGGGGCGAATATATAGTCCGAAGGGCGGCGCGAGGCGGTGCAGGAGGCGCCCAGACGCCAGGGGTTGTCTGGGGCGTACGGGCTTTGTTTTGGGTGATGTCTGACTCCACGACGATCAGCGGAAAATTTTCAAAAACTTTCACGACTAGACTTTTTCCATTTGACGTCATCTTCGGATCACTTCGGGACATCTTTAAAAACTGTCTGGTGGGGACAGATTTCAGGAAATCAAAGTCCTCCCCCAACAAGGCTCCTTTTGTGTTCTTGTCAATTTCCAAGGAATTCCTACACATCAAAGTGTAAAATAAGAACATTTTGCACTTTTGCAACTATTAATAGGTTAGTCCAATAAATGTATAAAACGATATAAAACTATAACATAAACATGTGGCATATGATATAAAACAAGCATGGAACATGAAAAATTATAGATACGTTTGAGACGTATCACACCCTCTAGCACGGGCTTCCAATTCCGCTTCTTCCGACGGCAGATCGACGTCTCCCCTTGCGCCCGGCGCCGCGCGCCGCCGCCGCAAACCCTATGGCACCACCGACTCCTCGTCGACCGACGTTTGTCCCACCCCGCTAGACAGTCGGTGCTGCGGATTCGATCCAGACCGCCGCAGCCAAAGTCGAAGAAGGGCAACGCCGCGGGTGCTGGCGTGAACGTCGAACGCGGCCACCGCCGCCGCGAAGAAGCAGAAGGTCCCGACATATATCTACACTCTACTCTTTCCGTCCAAAATACGTGACGTAAATTTGTCTAAATATAGATTTACCTATATACTAAAATACGTTTAAATACATCCATATCTTTACTATTAAAGTTGAGTTGGTGGTGTCACACCTCCCGTGGTGTCATACTCCGTTCTAATTACACAAAAAATGCCACCCCGGCCTGAATCCACGGATACGTCACCCCCATCCACAAACCTCCTCCCATAGAAAGGCAGATTAGTTGAGTCTCTCGACCAGATAACCCAGTAACAACCCGTGAGCGTCTCACACCCATGCACGCGCTCATGGTTCATGATCCCCCAAAATCGTAGCAGACTCCTATGTTTCTAGGGGGCTAGGGGCCCTCCATAGCTGGCCTCTGCCAAAATCGTAACAAACTTCTCACGGGCTACAAACATATAGCAACCAGTGACCGCTGCTGCATGAGCCTCTCCCGAGTTTGATAACACCCTCGTCCCTGGCGGCGTTCAGCGCCTCGGCCAACGGCGATACGACAAAGTGGCACTCAGGCGACAAAGCGGCAGTCCGCGACTGAAGTGCAGTAGAGCTCTATTTGAATTATCTCCCTCGCCTCTACCTTTCTCTTTTTTATCTTTTACCCTTGCTCTCTGTAGGTTATGTTGACAAGGGACTCTGTCCTCAAGGCCACCGACGGACGCAACAGGGAAGTTCGACGAGGATTGATGGTCCCTGGCTCTGAACGCCTGGGTCGCCGAAGCGGCGAAGCCTTGTATGTTCTCCTCTGATCCCTCGTCCCTCAGATATTTTGTATTCGATGCATTCCTAATGTTTGGTGAAATTTCAGACCAGCCACACTGCAATACAATCCATGTATACAATCCACGATAAGGGCGAGCTCCCTGGCAGGAGCATACATACACAAGGTCATGCCGGGTGGATGCCCAGCAGGTGGCGCCAGTAACCATGTCGAGGCGGATGGCATGGACAATCATGCATATAGTGAAGGGAATGTACTCTATACCTGTGTGACGGCATGGGACGAGGATGAGCAGGCCTATTTCACAGCAAGGTGCCAAGGTGCGATCAGATTTTTCTTGTGTGGTTTAGCAGGGTTATTGTACGTTGCAGAACTTTCAGCTGCCTTACTCTATTAGTGCCATGTTTTCGGTGAATGAATTACAAGTGTGAAGAGGTGAAGGAAAGACCTACAGTTTTCACTGAATGACGAGAAGTGTGTGAGCTATTTTTTCTGGTTGCTCGGATAGTAGGATTAGACTAAGCTCCAACAAGGAGCCGGGGTTACCCTCGATCTCGAAACAGGCTTTCGCCCCGCTTTATAAATAAAGCAACATGCCAAGCAAGTTCAAACAGTGTTACAGACATAAGAGCGGTAAGGCCGCTTGCTGGGGCGCAGCACAAGTAAGCCCACATAAAAAGCAAGAAAAGGCGGTGGGGGGGGAGAGGGGCGGTGAGAGGTACATCGAGAAATAGAAGGGAAGGGCGAACAAAAAGAGACTAAGCCCCTCCGGCGCTAGCTGGAAACAGAGGAGGAGATGCGCCGAGCCGTCTCCACAAGCCTAGCAATCATGTCATCCAGCTGTCCCCTGTCCCGTTGCCTAGACAACGGATGCCACTGCTGCAAGAAAGCCAGAAATTTAAACATCGAGTCAGAAGCACGTCGGAGAAGATCCGCTCGATCACCATCTTATTGCGAATTGTCCACAAGGTCCACATCAACGCGGCAAACACCAACCAGAAGAGGCGTCGCCTCTCCCGGTACGGTTCGCCTGGATTTCTAGGAACTCGCCAAGGTCTGAGGCCTGCCAAGCAGGCCCCAGCGCCTCGTGGACGAAGTTCCATAGAAACCTGGCAGCGGGGCAAGTGAAAAGGATGTGGGTTCCCGTCTCGGGGATCCCACACATGGGGCAGAGCCCATCACCCGGCCCCTGTCGCTTGCGAACCTCCACCCCTGAGGGGAGGCGGTCCCTAAGAAGCTGCCACACGAAGATTTTGATTTTTAACGGTATGGGGCCTTCCATAGTGGAGAGGTCCACGCTCTAACTGGGGAACTAAAGAGACTCCGATAGGCCGACTTTACAGAGAACGTCCCAGACGGTGCCAGGTGCCATGACACGAGGTCACGACCGCCTGGCAGTGACTCTGGAAGTAAACTCCGTAGCTCTGCCCAAGCTGCGCCTCGGCAATACCGAAAGTACGTCGGAACGAGATGTTCCACGTACCATCAGGTATCGCCGCGGCCACCAGCTGCATCGGGTCCGCGCAGATAGCAAAAGAGGAAAACTATGCTGTAGCGGGCTCCCATCGAGCCACGGGTCCAGCCAAAAGAGGGTGTCCTCTCCATTACCAATGGAGAAGCGGACACCCTTCCTAATCTCATGCTTGATGGATTGGATGGATCGCCAAAATTGGGATCCATCCTGGCGGTCACAGGAGAAGAGGGGGCGGCCCTGCAGATATTTCGCTTTGATTAGTTGCAGCCAAAGTCCCCCCTCCTCTCTAAGTATCCGCCATACCCATCGTAGCATGAGCGCAACATTCATCTTACGGGAGGATAAGATACCAATGCCCCCCATGTCTTTGGGGGTGCACACATCCGCCCATTTGACCATGTGGTACTTCTGACGCCCATTGGCCGCCTGCCAGAAGAAGCGTGAGAGATCCCTGTCAAATGAGGCATGCGTGCCTTCTGGGAGTATGTAAACTCCCATCAGGAACATAGGTAGACTAGACAAACATGCGTCAATCAGGACAGTTTTGCTCGCCTTAGAGGTGAACCGTCCTTGCCAAGGCTCCGCCTTAGCTTTGACACGCTGGGTGACCGGTTCTAGGTCCTTAATAAGGATCCTAGAATCACTAATGGGCCCCCAGGTAAGTAACAGGGAAGGTAGACAACTTGCAATTTAGTTTGTCCGCTATCCGCTGTTGCTCATCAGGGGAGTATCCCATGATCATGACTTCGCTCTTGTCGAAGTTAATCTTGAGGCCCGACATGGCCTCAAAGCAGAGGAGAAGGAACTTGAGATTAATAATGTCAAGCTCCGAACCCTCCACCATGATCATGGTATCGTCCGCATACTGGAGGTGGGTGATCCCACCTCCAGGAATAAGGTGCCCAACCACACCAGAAATGTGACCGGCCGTCTTGGCTTTGTCCAAGATAGCCGCCAGGGCGTCACCAGCAAGGTCGAAGAGAAGAGGGGAAATCGGGTCCCCTTGCCTCACCCCACGCGAAGACCTAAAGTAAGGGCCAATGTCTCCATTAATGTTTATGGCCGTGTTCCCGGACATGACAATCTGCATAATCCACGATATGAAGCGTCGTCAAACCCACGACGCTCGAGGACCTGGCGTAGAAAAGCCCAGTCCAAACGATCATATGCCTTCTGGAAATCTAGCTTAAGAAAGACACCTTTAAGGTGTCTCGTCTTGACTTCATGAACAACCTCATGAAGAGCCAGAATCCCATCATGGATAAATCGTCCCTTGAGAAAGGCGAACTGATGTGGGTGAGCCAGGCGCTCCACAACTGGCGCCAAGCGTGTTGCACACACTTTGGCGAGCAGACGCATGATGACATTGATCACCGTGATCGGCCTAAACTGACGAACATCCGTGGCCCCTACAACTTTAGGAATTAGGGTAATCACCCAAAATTGAGGCGAGATAACCAGTGTCCCAGTATAGAACTCCTGGAACATCGGCATAATCACCGCCTCAATATACTCCCAAACTTCTGGAAGAAGGAGACAGGAGACCATCCGGCCCGGGGCCGAGTTGGCTTTCATCCCCATAATGGCCCGGCGCACCTCCTCAGACTGAATGGGAGAGTAAGCTCCCTATTCTCGTCATCCGAGACTAAGGCCCCTAAGGGCCAGAAGTGCGCGGCCAAGCCACACCCGTGCGGGGTCCCTCCGTAAATAACTCCTTATAGAAGGAGTATATATGGTCGGAAAGGTCCTGGGCCTCCTCTAATAGGAGGCCATCCGCCCATAGCAAGGGATCGAGCACCTACGACGCGACCATTAGCAATGGCATGGAAGTATGCTGTATTAGCATCTCCACGAAGAATCCAATTCTGGCGACTACGTTGTCGCCAGAATATCTCCTCGCCTTTGTAGATCTCCATCAAGGAGTTCTCCAAAGCATACCGCTCTAACCATCCAGCGGACAGCCTGTCGAGTCAGCCGCCATATCGAGTGTCTGAATCTGGGCTAGGATATCCGCCTTATTCTTACGCACCTCTGCGCCTAAATTCGCGCCCCACCCCCTCATAAATTGGCGCACGACCTTAGCACAGTGGTGCCAAATGTCAACCGCATTATAGGCGCGGGGGGAGTCGCGACCGCCAAGTCCCACTTTTGGCGAACCGCTTCCACAAATCCCGGCTGACCAAGCCAGAACTCCTCAAAGTGGAAGCGGTTCGACCTTGGCGGGGCCCCTCCACCAGTCGAGAGGAGGAGGGGGGAATGGTCTGAGCCAATCCTAGTAACCGCACGAAGCGAGCACAAAGGAAAAGCAACTTCCCATTCCACCGACACTAAGACCCTGTCAAGCACACTCCGGATCGGGACGGCCTGGTTGTTGGACCACGTATAACGTGCCCCAACACGCGAGATCTCCCTAAGAGCCAGGTCAGCAATCCAGTCGTTAAACATACGCATCCTAGGGAGGTCCACATTATCTGAGCTCTTGTCATCAGGGGAGCGAATGAGATTAAAATCGCCTGCCACCACCACAGGAGTGGGCATCGCTCCACCTTTGACCTGAGCTCAGCTAAGAACTCGCGGACCTCCGGTGGTCCGCGGGGCCATAGACAATAATCACCTCCCAACTGAGGTTCGACCGTCTATGGGTGAGCGACATGCTCACAAAGAACTCCCCGCGGTCCATATCTCTATCTCAAAGGTATCCTCCTTGGCACCAAGGAGGATGCCCCCTGAGTGACCCGTCGCCGGAAGCCAATGCCACGAGAACTTGTGGCGACTTAGACTCTCTAGCTCTGAGATCGAGAAATCCTGACGAATCGTCTCTTGCAACCCCACAATGTCCACATCTTCGTCTCTAAGATAGTTGATCAACTGGCGACGGCGGCCCTCCTGCCCAAACCCCCTCATGTTCCAAATAAATGTGAGGACATTCATTGGGAAACCATGTTGGGGTTGGTCCCCTTAAGGGGGACCGATTGGGCCCTACCAGAGGTCGAGGGCCGGGACGCTGACTTGGGGGCCTCCCGCGCCTCTTCCCTGTCTGGGGAGGAGGCGCAGCATCTGTGGTACCATCAGGCCTAGGAGGGGCTCCACTGCCGGACCCTTGTGTCTCCTGCACAGGTCCAGCGGGAGCCGGGGGCCCCTGCCGCTCATGCTCAGCCTGAGCACGAGCTGCCGCTAGGGCCCCCTCATAGACCTCCTTAGCCTTGATGGCCGCAATCTGCTCAAGGCGAGGTCCTCGCTCTCCACGGAAAATAATGTCACAGTCTCCCGCAACCTGAGCTAGATGATCCAACGGAACAGAATCGAGAACCGAAAAACGGGAGCCAGAATGAGGAGAAGGGGGGGGAGGAGTAGGAGTAGGAGTAGGCGTAGGTCGAGACGTACCAATCCCGCAGTCGAGCGCCTCGCGATGGCGAGACGCCACCATCACGACAGTAGGCTCCACTGCCTCACCTCCAGTCCTGGCCCTCGCCAAGCGCGCGCTGTGGCGGCGAGTGTCAGGGGCGGGAGGAGAGGACCGATGGCGCCTAGGGCGCCCCCTGGTGCCAGTCACAGAGTGTCGGGGAAGACCGTGACTGGCTCCAGGCCAGGCGCTGCCGGGGTGCCTGGGGAGCGCGTGTACCAGACCGCGCCCGGAGAGCGCGGGGTGTCGGGGGCCATAACCTCCAACCCCACACTCGGCGCGTCGTCTGAGTCCTCCACGTCCGCCTGAGGAGGGAACTGAATCTCCAAGGCAAAGAGACGCGGCCGGAGATGTCTATGGATCCCGGCCCCTCACAGAGGTTGGAGCCGTACTGTGAGAGCGGGAATCCAAAAGACAGTGGAGGAGCCAGACGGGCGTCGGACAGTCCAAGCGAAGATGCCTGAACCTGGGACCCTGCAAGAGATGCCGCCCCTGTGGACGGTGGCGCTGAAGAAGGTGGAGCTGAAGTCGCAGGAGGAGGCCGGGCGTCCGCGGCGGAAGGGACGTCTCCGTCAGACGGGTCGTCCTCCGAAGAGTCCCCCTCCCCGCCGTCGGAAGGGCCGAGGTGATGGGACGAAGAGCGACTGGCCAGTGGGGAAGTGGAACGCGGGCGGTCCACCTCGGACTCCAGCTCAACCACCAGCGTCCTGCCTACCCCGTCGAAGTAGAAGGTGGGCAGGGTGATGTTGAGCTTGCTCGGGTCCGGGGCCTTGACCCGGATCCGAACGGGGCCATCCCCTGGCAGAGAGCTCACGTCCACCTCCTCAAAGCGTCCAACGGCCTGGGCGATGAGCGCCACATAATCCACCTCCTTCCGCAGCTCAGATGGGATCCCGTGGATCCGGACCCAAGCCTTGGCAAGAGGAGCTGGCGCGTCCGGGTCGGTGTCGGAGGGCCTGATGGAAACCCGAATGTTGTGAAGCGGAAGGGTGATGGTCGGGCTCCACGACAGGTGGGTGAGGAGCTGAGCACTGGGGAACGCCACTACAAACTCCGTCGGGGAGCTCTCCCTCACCACCCAAGTCCACCCACTCTCCAAGCCCGCAAGCTCGGAGCGGATGGTCCCAGCTGAGATCACCACCGAAGGATCCACGGGCTGGTCGGGAAGCACCGTCACCACGGCCAAGTGTGCTGGAGCAGCCAACTTGATACCGCCAGTATCGACGTAGTAGAAGCCTCCATCAATGCCATGCCCGTAGAACTCCAGGACGGACGGCATGGGGCGTACGCGAGCTGCTGCCTGCACGCCGGCTCCTGGCTGGATCACTCCAGCGGCCAGAGCCGCCGCTGGCCTCTTCTTCTTCTTAGTCTTCTTCTTCTTCTTAGGGGCTTGGGTCGCTTGAGCTGGACCAGCCCGAGGTGAGACGGCCGGGTCCCTGCGAGGAGGAGACCTGGGCCTGTCCGCACGCCAGGAGCTGCCGTCCGCCCGTCCCCTGGGACCGTCGCGCTGACGAGCTCCCAGCTGGGCCCGCAGCTCAGCCTCCCGACGCTCACCGTCCCGAGAGGTGCGACGGGGAGAGGAGCGAAGCCTGGTCGGCTGCGGGCAGGAGGGGCCCCGCGCCGCTCCCGGCCGGCCGGCGAGCGTGCCCGGCGAGGGGACGGCCGCCTGCCAGGGGCGGGCCGCGCTGGGGAACGACGGGGCGGAGGGCGATATGCTTCCTGGGCGCGAGGAGGGGATGACGCGCGTGGAGGCGGCGGAGATCGGGCGGCCCGGCGAGGCGGGGAGGGGCTCCGGCGGCGCTTCATCACCGCGGCGGCGTAGGAGTGGCGCAGGGGCGCCGGCGGCTTCACGAGTCTGATGCGACGGGCGGCGCGGCCGAAGCGAGTGATCTGCTGGGACGATGCGGCCTGGGCTAGGGTTAAGTCAGAGGCGCCCTTGTGTATCCACAACCAGGCCGACTCCGGCCCATTGGACTGCTTCGGCCCAGATTTGGACGGGGCGGCCCGGCTCGCGCGGGCGTCCTGGCTGCGCCAGGCCACAATGGGCCTTGGGCCTAGGATCCCTCCTGCGGGCCTAGGGTTAGCCGGGGAGGCCGGCCCACGGCCCAGCAAGGACGGTCGCTCATCCCTGGCCAGCAGCGCGCGACTCCCCGACCTCCACGGCGCCACCATCTCGCCGCCGGTCGCCTGCGTGAGGTCCGGCTGGAGCGCCGCCGCAGAGGTCCTCTCCGCAGCAGCCTCTCGGGCCAGACCATCACTTGCAGGCCCCTCGCGGAGCCCACCAGCAACCAGCGGGCGATTTGGCGTCGGGCCTTGCGGCGGAGCTCGTCGCGCCGGCGACCCTCTCGCGGGATGCCTCGGCGACGGGACGCGCCTTCGGGCCGGAGATCTCCGCGCCACCGCCATGAACTCGCCTAGCGTCGGAAGCGCCGGTGAGGAGCATCGCCGCTCCATCTCCAAACGCATCTCCTCCGCCTCTTCTTCGTCATCGGCGACGTCCGCCCAGCGGCGGCCGCAGAGGGAGCCCAGGTCCTCCACCCCGGCGAGGGGCGCAGCCTCGGGAGGCGCCGCCATGGCCAGCTGGGGGGGAGAAGGGGCGGCCGTACTTACCTCAGGGGCAGAATCGCCATGGAATCGCCATGGACGCCTGGTGGTTCCTGGCGTCCAAACAAAAAACTCGTTACGTTACCCAGCACAATATTTTTCGGGTTACCCTCGATCGAGGGTGTGAATTTTGTGTATGGCTATTTTGATCATAGGATACACTGAGGATCATACATACTATCATTTGTGTAGTTGATAAAATAAAATTTTGGTTCAATTCCAATGGTACGGATCCTTATTTCCGTTACTACAGAGATCCTTGTTCCAATTGGTTGGAGAACGATATAGAGTAAATATCAGAAGTTGTACTGTGTTTATCACTGTTACTTAGTACTGTATATGCCAAATTAGATCTAACTATGGACGAGTAACAGTTCTTACAGCAATAGGCTTATCTTATGGGATGTTTTCAAAATAATTTGTCAACGGAATAATTAAGCTACATGGCGTCCTGAACAAGGTAGTTATAACAGTCCTTAATTTCTTATAGCTTGCAACCACAAGGTAATTAGGGGGGGGGGCCGAACCCGCGCTGCCTGGGAGGCGCCACTGCGCACTCACCACTGTCGAACCCCTGTCGCACACTTCATGCTTAATTAAAACTAGCTGGGTGGCCCGCGCAATTGCGCGGCTAGCATTGATATATCTCATATATTCATATCGAATGTATCATTTTATTACGGATACTATATAAGGAAACTATTTAAAATCAACGAAAATAAATAGCTTATTGAGCCGCCAATTGCTTCCATATTCCAATCTACGGGTAAATTTTAAAAATAAAAAACCTGAATACATTCATTGTTTAGGATTCCAAGTTTTCTCATATGCAAGTTGCCTATACCATTATTTTTTTATTGTTTCCAAATCGAGCAATCAATTGTTTCTCGGTGCTGGTAAAGTGGTTTTTCCATGTCATACAACATTAATAAATATTGATTATGTAGAAGCTAGATACATTAGGGACATCAGCTATAATAGAGTCGTAATATCTCAGTGTTTTCTCTTCCGCTGCTTACCTATGTTATCATCACACCCCCAAATCTTTTGTTTACAAATTCAGCATCGATGTCTCTCACACATTATATAGCGTGTTCATCCTTCCAAGGCTCAAGGTATTGCATCGACTGGATAAGAAGATCTAATATTTATTGAAGCGACCTAATAGAAAACTTAGGTCATTGTTTACTACTTTTCTTGTGCAACCAAAAATATGTTGCTTACTAATTTTCTTGTGCAACCAAAAATATGTTTTACTTCCTCATTTCTCATAAAATAGCTAGGTTAGACACATTTACACATTATGGATACCAAATTATTGTTCTTAGAGGTTTTCATGTGTACCTCTTGTGAGTGGTCTTAGAAACAATGTTCTCATTATTGATTAATTCTTGTTTGCCACTTTTGTGCTACTTCTAACCTCCATGAACTCCGCGAGTGAGCAGCTATCATTTGTTCCTTCAAACATATATGTCCTAATTGTTTTCGACCTGTTTTGTATGTTGTCCTACCAATGCATGATATGAGCAACAAATAAATATTGTTACATAACGGAATGCTAAGCATATGTAAATCCGACTATTAATTTAAATTACAACTTATTCACAGAGTTACCATTTAATGATTTCTTCAGTGGCACGCCTTTACCTAATTTCTGAATTGATTATTTCTTCACGCGATATCCAGAGCAGCTGGCCCAGAGCTTACACATGTCTCTAGTTGGATGAAATATAAATCTATAGCATATTACAGTTTTCCATTGTAAATCAATTCTGAAATATTGTGGTGATATTTCAGTAGAGATGCACAAAGAAACATGCATACTTGAGCCTGCGTGGTCCAGCATAAAGAAACTTACTTGAGTTGTTAACCTCACCGATTGCATGTGCAATAGAAAAAAGATTTTAAGAAATACAACTTCTTACCTATTAAGACCATCAATTTTTATCGTTGCCGCTCACCACAATATCCCCTGTGCTTAAAAAAAATCACAATTGTGACAACAATCTTGCCTATCCTGATGCCCGAGACTCCCAGAATCATAGTTTTCATCAATGTGGTCCCGAAACTTCAAATTTCATTGAAAAACCATCTGCTCTGTCGGTAAAATTGACAATCAAAATCATTATCTTAATTGTGTAATCACCCGAATAATGTATTTTCTCTGCTAATAAGATATTTGTACAAACATAAAAATTAGGATTATCAGCTTGATGTTTAATTTCATTTGGCTAAAAACAGCAACCAAGAGGTCCTTAAGGAATCAACATACATAATCCTGAAGTTGGTCATCCATAGAAATACTCATCGATCTCATATTGCTTAAGGAGTTAAGGAGTAATAGTCAGATCTTCCAAGTGCAAAGAACTGTCCGACGTCTACCAATATTTCTCCTTCATATACTTCATCATCAGTATAAATTTAGAGATGAGATTACCTCGCTTTGAGATGTTTCCTCCTGCATTTGCACTTCCATGTAGCACAGTTTATCGAATGAAGTTTAACTAATCCACTAACAAACCTAGTATACTTTAGCTTGAAGATCACCGAGGAGTCCAATCATCAATGGCAACAAATTCAGGATGTACAACATGAAAGACATGCATGCGAGAGTGTTGCAGTTCGTAGCATCAATTAGCATGGAGAACGCCACTTTTGTCTTGTGATACCAATCTGTAAGCGCGGCATGAATCATTGGCGACTGGAGTGCAACAGCAGGAGGTCATTAACCGTGCTCATCTCAGACTGAGGTCGTAGCTACGCGATGATCCCTCGCGGCTTGTCTCAGCAGAAGTACCAGACGCCGAAGTCTGAAAGATGAACAGAAGAGCGATGGAGGAGACAGATTTCATCTCCTCTTAGAGTTGAACACTGATTTTGCTTGAACACGTGATTCCATTCAAATTAAAATCTACAGTGCATATGCTTATGCTGCAGGCCCAACGGCTTGTCGGCAAGATCGGAAAGTCACACTGGCCGGCCGCAAAACTTCTTCTAGCAAAACCCCCTCCGTGCTCATGCATATGATCATAATTCGTACGCGACTCAGCTACTTCTTTGCTTGTGAACGATGGCTGCCGGCGGGTCTTCTGGCGGGACCTTCATGGCAGTGCTTACGGTAGATGCTACCAATACAAAAGCTGCGCACTGTCATCCTCACGGCATGGTCGCATGTGTCCCACTGGTCTGAAACATTGGAATCCATCGCTATGTATTTGTCGAATTGTCTTGCCGAGCTGCGCCGGAGGATCAGGACTCTTAACACGATTCGCAGTTACCTATCCGCCTTTCTTCTTCCAAGATTGACGATTTTTACAGATCAAGAATTACCGATCTGTCCACTTTTCGAAGCTTCTCGCAGGATCAATATAGCCATACAAACTTGTCGGAGACTCGAGGTTCCTTGTATATTCATCGAGCTCGTTGGCGTCGAATTCATGGTCGTGAGATTGCCACCCTCGGCATAGGCGGATCCAGCCGCCCCTATGCCCGGGCGCTTGCCCGGGCTTCCGGCCGGCCGGCACCATGTATTTTCATCGTATTTGTCTAAAAAAATAGCGTATTAGCCTTTCTATTAAGAGTTTGCCCGGATGGTCCGCCACGTCCCTCGCCTAGAGCTCATCCGAAGTTTATGCTGGGCTGTTGCAGGGTACGCTGGCAGCAACACCGATCCATCAACTGCCGATAATTACGATTACTCCATCGAGCAAAACATGTATGCTGGAACCGATTATGACGGGAAGTTGAAAAGCACGCTGCCAGCCACACACGGGTGACTCGTCGACACATAACCGCCCAGCGCAATTAATCCCATGTCAGATTCTTCTGTTTTTGAACGACGCGGCCGGCGTCAGATTGATGTGAGTGCTTGCAGCGTTCGGTGATGCCATGGGTGCCGCTGCTGTTGACCAACATGCTTCGCTGCCGGCGCCGATGGATGATTTACCGAACGCCATGCAAATCAATCAGACGTCATTCTCCCGTTCCTTCATGTGGGCGTTTCGCCGAAAATCATCTACGATTTCTCGCTCGTGGAAAACCTATCTATGGGCTTGAACCGCTGGTCCGCTGCCAAGGATATATATCGTAGAGAAGCAGCACAAATCACATATGGTCTGATTCAGTTTTCGTAAGCATCCCGATTGGGTACGACTCCAATTAGCATACGAATCAACTCCCAAGCCTAGTCCTGCGATCGTACGTTTAGGCATTAGTCCCGGCCGCACGTCTCGTTTTTTAGTCCAAGATCTGGACCGTTGAGATCTCCTACGTTTAGCGTGACACATCTACACCGTCGGTTGTCCTGTGTTTTAATTATATAATAGATACCGCAGGGGTTCCTCCCCTGCTGGTCACGTTTTTTTTTTTACAAGGTAATTAGGTCCTGAAACAAGGCAATTGCGTAAAGATGTACTACTATAATTGAACCACATGAAGCGAATTACTACTTCCATGGTAGTTCTGTAGCTTGCCTGTGTGGAGGTAGTGTTAATCTTTGGTATTGTGAGGAGCTAGATTTGTGGGATTTTTCTTCACAGCTATCATAGGCTTCTCTTTTGTTTATATACCGTTACTATATTTTAGACGTCCTAACCATGTAACACTATTCCATACCTTTTGCATTTTATTTACTGTGGTTCTTCATCTGGTAGCCCAAAGATGGACACAAACAGGCGCCAAAGTGGAATTCAGCAATTGCTGGCTGCAGACCAGGAGGCTCAGCAAATTGTGACTTCTTCTAGGGCTGGTAACATTCTTGTTTTGGCTTAATTCGCTGTGGGAAGTAGAGCATAACTTTAGGGAGTGAGTACTTTATAAATTGCTCATTTGTGTGGGTTATGCTCTGTTGTTTAAAATGGATATATTATACTTTGATAGATCCACCTACTTTTGTATGATTTTGAACGACAATGTAATGGTATGTCTTTGACTGCCATACTCATTGTAATCATACGGTAAATTCATGGTACAGCTTATTTGTTGGCATTCTGTAACCCATTTCGTTTTTTGGTAATGTTGCCTTTTTTTACCTAATCCCATTGTTGACAAGAAGTATACTTTTGTATTTGCATACAGCAATAAGTCATGAAAAGATAGTGAAATATGCTGTTTCCTTGATTTGTTAAATTGGAAAATTATGTTCCTTTATTTACCATAGAAAGGCTTGATCATGTATTAATCATATCGTCAACTATGGAGCTGAAGTTTGAATGCATATCAACTGAAATATGATGTCTTTGGCAGCTAAATCGAAAAAGCTTAGGCAAGCACAAGAAGAGTCTGAGGGAGAAATACCCGAGTACCGTGCGCCGAGAAAGCTTGCATAGGTATGTATAGTGCACGTGCCCCTTCAATCTTTTTCAGTTAATAACAAGGTTTCAGTTCTGTTATTTATATTCTTGTCATTTCCGCTTTCCAGATTAGCGGCGACTCTGGCGCAAACATCAAGTGGCTTGAGCAGGAGACTAAAAATTGAATGTGTGACAAGAAGGATTTTGAGGATCAGCCAAAGTACTTGTTGTTTTCAAGTTAATGTTGTTCTTGATGTATTAGAGCACTCCCTTGCTGCTAACAATATCTCTAATGCTCGGATAAAAGGAGGAAGGTGAGATACTTGTAGCCCAGTGCTTACATGCTTTAATTATGTTCAAGAATCATCCAGAACTTTTCTGTACAAACTCGGAGAGAATTTGGCTGCTTGATTCTATATAAAAAAATATTATCCTAAACTAGGCTGAGTAGTAGTTACATGTACAGGCTACACAACTTAATTTAGATATTCGATTAGACTTTCACATCACCTCAATAATTTAAAAGAATTGTTCTTGAAAATGCTGAATGGAAAAAAGAGTCGATGCACTACCTAATATGAAGAGATGCACTAAAA
Organism: Poa pratensis; assembly: GCA_947311845.1. Lineage (NCBI taxonomy): Eukaryota > Viridiplantae > Streptophyta > Magnoliopsida > Poales > Poaceae > Poa > Poa pratensis. Next base: position 14,473,308 of record CAMZMU010000039.1, on the reverse strand, counting down.
TATGTTGTCCCCGTTGCAACGCATGGGCAATTAACTAGTTTAGATAAATCTGCGGTAATTATTTTCAAATGGAGGGAGTACTTTTTTTTGACAAATGGTCTGGCCACTACATAATGATTGTTCATTCGTTTTTTTTTTTAGCGGACATTCGTAGCTAAAAGGAAAGGAGAAAAGGCCCATTCTGACCAAGCAGAAATGCCACGTCTAGCCCACTACGAATCCAAGGACGCTTCCTCTAGTCATCTTCCTGGACATACGAGAACATCACAGGATTCACAACAAATCTCCCGACCTTCTAGCGGCGTGCTGCGGGGGACCTCCGGGCTCGGCATCCAGGGCGGTGGTGGTGCCAGGTCCCTAGACTCCAGTGCGTCAGTGCTGCGGGATCTTTGCGGCACACGGGGAGCCTGCCGACGGCGAGCAGGAAGAGGTAAGGCGGCGTGCCCGGGATCCCTCCGATGGCGAGGAGTCAGAGGATCAGAGATAGAGCCTATTGACGGATACGTCATGTATTAGACTAGGAAACCCTAACCTATGTCGGTTATGTCTCATGTACTACATATACTGTAATACCGAACCAATCAATACAAGCAATAGTTATTTCATCTATCATGGTATCAGACGTCTAGGAATTCCGCTCCTAGCATGGCTCCGCCGCCAAAACCGCCGCCGCCGCCGCCACGGCGTCTTTTCACCATCGCCGAATTCTGCGCCGCCGGCGCTCCTTCTTCCTCCTCTACCCAACTATCCACCTCTATCCAACAACCAATGCAATTTCCTGCAATTTCCTTAGCCGACTCGATCGCCGAAGTCTCCCCCTTCATCCCCGTCTGCCTTGATCTCGCCTCACACAACTACTATCATTGGCGACACTTGTTTCATATTCATCTTGGCCGCTGCGGTCTCCGGCATCACATCGAGGCCTCCTCGGTCTCGCAGCCCGCCAACCCGCGTTGGGTGAAAGACGATCTGGCGATCATACAATGGATCTACACTCGCATCTCCACCGAGTTGTTCAATCTCGTCTCCAACGATGGCGCCACAGCCGCCGATCTCTGGGCCGCCCTGCGGCAACTCTTCCAGGACAACAGCGACGCCCGCATCAACACCTTACACACCGAGCTTCGCACCACTACCCAAGGAGATTCGACGGTCACCGTCTTCTGTCAGCGTCTCAAGGCCATCGGCGACGAGCTTCGCGAGCTTGGTGATCCTGTGGATGATCGCACCCTCATCAACGCTCTCCTCGTCGGACTGGGAGAGCAATTCGACAAGCAGATCGCCTTCATCCCCATGATGCGGCCACGTCCCTCCTTCGCCGAAGTCCGATCCATGCTGCAGCTCGAAGCACAGACACAAGCTCGCAAGGCCGCGCGTCCGCAGCAACTCTTCCATGCTGGGACACGGACCCCGGCTCCTCCTACGTCTTCTTCGGCTCCTGCAATCCTGCCTACACCGCAGCCTCCCCCTGGCTGGCATCCAAGCCCAAACTACCGAGGCAAGAATCCAGTTTACCGGCCTCCGCAACCTCACACTGGTGCGTCTCCCTCTGGCGGATCATCCTCGACACCAGCTCCGCCACCGGTCGCACCTACTACTACGCCATCAATCCACCCTCCACATGATCCCTGGACGGGTCTCGTGCAGGCGTGGCCTATGCCATGGACGGCGCCCTCTCCTTATGGTGCTCCGCCCGCTTACACGGGCATGTGGAGTCCTGGTCTTCACCCCTCGACAGGTGCCCCTGGTCCGCTTCGCTCCCGGCCACCCTCGCATGTCTACACTGCTCAGCCGGCGTACGGGGCTCCCGCGCCATCTTCCGTCTACTATGGTGCACCGCCGGGCTTCACTGCTACTCCACCGACCACACCCTACATGCATGGTGCGCCTCCGGCTCTACCGTACTTGCCGCCACCGCCGGCCGCTCCTACGCCACCTGCATCATCTGCACCGCCAACTTGGGATCAGGCGGCCTTCCTCGCCGCAATGAACAATTTCACCCTGAACAACGAAGGTACGGATTGGATCTTTGACTCTGGTGCATCTTCGCATATGTCTGCAAATACGAATTTGCTGTCTTCTTTTTCCTCTTCACCTTTTTCATCCATAATTGTTGGCAATGGTTCTTCTATTCCTATTACATGCACCGGTCACTCATATATTCCCACCTCTAATCATGATTTTATTCTTCGCAACATCTTAGTTTCCCCATCCTTAATTAAAAATCTCATCTCTGTTCGGCAGTTTACTGGTAATAATTCTGTCTCTCTCGAGTTTGACCCTTTTGGTTTATCTGTGAAGGATCTGACTACCCGTACGGTCCTGGCTCGCTACAATAGCTCGGGTGATCTTTACCCTCTCCATGGCGCGCCTTCATCCACTCCTCATGCTCTGCACGCCTCCGTTGATCTCTGGCATCGTCGGCTTGGACACCCAAATAAAACCACATTGTCGTCTCTTCTTCGAGAATTTTGTATTCCTAGTTCTAGCTCATCTCATGATTCTTCTTTGTGTACGACATGTTGATGGCCCTTCACGTAGTTATCTGCGTGAAAAGTAAATAGGTTAGGTTGAGACTCAAGTGCAGAGTGTGTAGTAAGTGGAAGACGTGTTTTCCCCACGAGGGGTGACTCGAGGGTTTAATATCGAACTCTCGGGGAATCAGTAGTGAAGATTTATCTTTCCTATCCTTCTTTTGGTTACCTACAAAACAAAGTAAATGTTTTGGTCCTCAACCTCACCTAGTGGTTGTCAAGCACAAGGTGTGAGAATGATATCAAGATAATATGCAATGCAAACAAGAAATAAATATGCAATGGTGGTAAATAAATATGCAAGGATGGTGGTAGCAATGATAAATGATATTTTTGGATTTTATATGATGAATGCAAGATGGAAAAATGTTTTTGTATTTTCGGATTTTTAAATGGCAGAAAATGGAAAAGTGGTAAAAGTTGTTGGAAAGGTGTTTCTTATGATTAAAAATGGACCGGGGTTCATGGTTTCACAAATGCACTCTCTCTTTAATAAAGTGGTAGACAATGGAACACTAGAATTAACATATGAGATTGCAACACAACAGTTTAATGACAAGTTATAATTATATGGGCATCACATCCTAACATAGAGACCTTTTGGTTATTAGTCTTTCTTATACTCCACCAAGATGCGAACTAAATCATAAAACCTCAGTAATTAAGATAACTCAGAGTATAGCAATAAGTATCATGACATGAAGTTAAAATAAGAACATGCTAGATCTAGTCATGGAGTAGTGGCAATGGTCACACCCACATCTCCGGTAGCATGGTATTTCTTTTTATCCCTAGTGAGGTAACAAAGTAAGGTAAAACACCCAAGTGGATCGCAGAACTTTCTCTCACGTTCACTGCACTAGCCACCCCCCGTTACTCCAACTAATGCACATGTTCCCCCTCACACGCTCTCATAAACATGCTTGATCATAACAAGTAAATAAGAACGGGGTACATAATATGCATCTACTTTCATAACTGAAACAAACCATTGCAATCTCAAACATATATTAACTCATAAAAAGATCCACCACAAAGGTATTACATAGATGACCGTAATCATGTTCAGCAGCTCATACGGTACTAATTAGTGAAGCTCGAGAGAGAGAGATACATAAGTTACTTCCACAAACCCATAGTCCAGAGGTGGACTACTCCCTCTTCATCATGGAGACGGTGGAGAAGTCGTTGGAGAAGATGGAGACCACGCCGGCAGCGCCCCGCCGGAGTTTTTCCCCTCCAATCTGCAACTCCAGGTCTCTGTTTCGGTGTTTCTGTGTTTCTGTGGCGCTCCTTTCCGAAGGGCGTCGGGGACTATTTTTATAGTCGGTTTTAGATCAGGACGGAGGCGTGGGCGAAAAGATCGACGGCAACGGAGCCTCGAGGCTCCAGATGGTGGGTCCCACGCGACCAGATTCCTTGGCCGCGTGGGCCACCCTCTTTTGGGCCTCGGGCCTCCGCTTGTTCGCTTTCTTCGCTCCCAAGTCTTCTTCCTTCCAAAAACTGATGCTCGTAAATTTCCAGGTCATTTGGACGTCGTTTGGATCCCTGAAACATTAAAATATAGAAAACAGGGTTTTCTGACTGTGCAGGGTTAATTCCATAAAAATAGGAAACATACCAAATATTCCCAAAATCATTATAAAACAGTGATATAACCCTTATATGATGCAAATATGACTGGAATATAAGTAAAATAATGCAAAGTTCATGTATGCATTTTACATGCATCACATGTCAATGTGGAAAACATGTTAGGTTACCTTTTAGTTCATCCACAACAGTTAGTACTTTTCCCTTTGAGCTTTTACATTGCGATTTGTGGACGTCTCCTATCCCTAGTGTTTCTGGATTTAAGTACTATCTTGTAATTCTTGATGATTATTCACATTATATATGGACGTTCCCTCTTCGTGCAAAATCTGAAGTTCACACAATTTTTATTCACTTTCGCCAATACGCTCTTGTGCACTTCGGTCTTCCAATTCGCTTTGTCCAATGCGACAATGGACGAGAGTTTGACAACACCCGCAACCGTGACTTCTTTCTCTCCATCGGCACCCTTCTTCGATTCTCTTGCCCATATACTTCTCCCCAAAACGGAAAAGCCGAACGTTCTCTACGATCAATCAATGATATTCTCCACACCTTGCTTATTCAAGCCTCCCTACCCTCTTCTTTTTGGGCAGAAGCCCTACGCACAACCACCTTTCTTCTTAACATCCGACCCACCAAAACATGTCCTCTTTCTACACCTTTCCAATCTCTCTTTCTTGATCATCCCGACTACTCTTCTCTCCGTGACTTCGGATGCCTATGTTTTCCCAACATTGCTGCTACTGCTAAGAACAAACTAGAACCTCGTTCTCTCCCATGTGTCTATCTTGGCCCCTCTGACGATCACAAGGGTTCTCGCTGCTATGATCCGTCCTCTGGACGTGTTCTCATCTCTCGTCATGTAATCTTCGACGAACACATTTTCCCCTATGCCTCCTCTTCAACAACACCCATGCCACCCTCACAGGACCGCCCCTCTCCTTTATTACACCCCCTTCGGTACCCCACCCAACCCTCTCCTTCCCCACTCCCTGCCGGGCACAAAATTCTGCCGCGGCAGTTCCTGCCGCAGCAGAGATTCCTGCCGGGGCAGCGGCCTCGCCCGCAACACCACCTCCTGTCGCGGCAGAGATTTCTGCCAGGGCAGCGGCCTCGCCCGCAACACCATCTTCTACCGGGACACAAGTCTCGCCCGCCACACCACCATCTGACGCGTCTGACGCCGTGACTGAACATCCCTCTACTTCCTTCGATCATCCTATCCCTCCCCATGCTGTCTTGGTTCCTATTCCTCAAAATGACCATACCATGCGTACTCGTGCGAAACGTGGATTTGGGCTACCCATCCGCAAGCTAAACCTAACTGCTACACCCTCCATCTCGCCAGTTCCCACATCTTATAAGCGTGCCCTCCTCGACCCTCTTTGGCATGCTGCCATGCGTGACGAGTATGATGCTCTCATGGCAAATCAAACTTGGACTCTTGTTCCCAAACCCTCCAATGCTAATGTTGTCACGGGCAAATGGGTTTTTCGCCACAAATTTCATGCTGATGGTTCTCTTGCTGGCTACAAGGCACGTTGGGTATGCCGCGGATTCTCTCAGCAACACGGTGTTGATTTTGATGAAACTTTTTCTCCCGTGGTTAAACCAAGCACCATCCGCGTCGTTCTAAGTATTGCGGTTTCCTCCTCCTGGCCTATTCACCAGCTTGATGTTAAAAATGCGTTTTTGCATGGTACTCTCAATGAAACTGTCTACTGCCAACAACCTTTAGGCTTCGAACACCCTACTTCTCCTAATCTCGTATGTCTTCTTCGTAAATCCTTGTATGGACTCGAACAAGCTCCTCGGGCCTAGTTTCAACGTTTTGCCACTTTCATTCACACCTTAGGTTTCGCTTCTTCTAAATCCGATTCCTCTCTTTATACTTCGCTCTCATGAAAATACTGCCTATCTTCTCCTCTATGTTGATGATATTGTCCTCACAGCCTCTTCTGATTCTTTCTTACACCAAATCATTACCTCTCTCAATCGTGAATTCTCCATGACTGATCTTGGCCCTCTTCATCACTTCCTTGGTATTTCCGTCTCCCACGCTTCCAACACTCTCTTCCTCTCCCAGCGACAATATATACTTGATATCTTAAATCGTGCTGGTATGTCCGACTGCCAGCCATCCAAAACACCCGCTGATGTTGGCACCAAACTCTCGGCTGATGGCGATCCTATTTCTGATCCGAGTCTATATCGTAGCCTCACCGGAGCTCTTCAATATGCCACCCTCACTCGTCCTGACATTGCTTATTCTGTCCAACAAGCGTGCTTATACATGCATGATCCTCGTCTTCCTCATCTCAACCATGTCAAACGTGTCCTCCGGTATCTTAAAGGCACTCTCGATCACGGTCTTTTTCTCCATTCCTCCTCTCCCACAAGTTTGACAGCTTACTCTGATGCAGACTGGGCAGGTTGTCCAGATACTCAAAGATCCACTTCGGGCTATTGTGTTTATTTGGGTGATAATTGATACGTCAATTTTGCATCACTATTTTATATCATAATTTACTGCTATTCATCGATATATTTCATATTTAGAAGTGTTACTTATGTTATTTTACCTATTTTGCATGTTTGATGAATAATGGAGAATTGGACACCGGAGTCAGGATTCTGCTGGAAAAAGCACCGTCGAGATGCACTATTTCTGAAGATCAATAAATCGAAGGAGACATATGGAAGTTCCTATTTTACCAGAAGATGGAGGAGGCCAAAAGGGGAGCTGAGATGGGCCATGGTGGGCCCTCCTCACCCTTGGCGCGGTGGGGCCCCCTGCCGCGCCGACAGGTGGTTTGGGGGCCCTGGCCCACCTCAGCCGTTCCCCCTTCGCGTACTTGACCCCCTCGAACCCTAACACACGGAGGACGGCCATCGAAATATTCCGCCGCCTCCACGAGGCGGAAAACACCAGAGAGCGAAAAGCTCCCCTGCAGGAAGAAATCTGCCGGGGGAAATTCCCTCCCGGAGGGGGAAATCGTCGCCATCATCACCGTCATCGAGCTGGACTTCATCGGGATCATCATCATCATCATCTCCACCGCCAACACCATCATCACCGCCGCTGCACCCCGTCTCCGCTATAACATCTAGGGCTGAATCTTGTCTATTTCATAGGGGAAACTCTCCCGGTGTTGATTACTCTTGTTATTGATGCTATTGGGTGAAACCATTGGACTAAGGTTTATGTTCAGATTGTTATTCATCATCATATCACCTCTGATCATGTTCCGTATGATGTCTTGTGAGTAGTTCGTTTAGTTCTTGAGGACATGGGAGAAGTCTTGATGTTAGTAGTGAACTATGTTGAGTAATATTTAATGGTTTGATGCTTAAGTTGTGGTGTTATTCTTCTAGTGGTGTCATGTGAACGTCGACTACATGATACTTCACCTTTATGGGCCTAGGGGAATGCATTGTGTATTCGTTTGCCAATTGTGGGGTTGCCGGAGTGACAGAAACCTGAACACCCGTTGGTATATCGATGCATGAGGGATAGCAGGATCTCAAAGTTTAAGGCTGTGGTTAGTTTACTTAATTACTTTCTTGTATTTGCGGATGCTTGCAAGGGGTATAATCACAAGTATGTATTAGTCCTAGGAAGGGCGGTGCATTAGCATAGGTTCACCCACACAACACTTATCAAAACAATGAAGATTAATCAACTATATGAAGCGAAAGCACTTGACAATATTCCCGTGTGTCCTCAAGAACGTTTGGTCATTATAAGTACAACAACCGGCTTGTCCTTTGCTGTAGAAAGGATTGGGCCACTCGCTGCAACTATTATACTGCATTTTATTTACTTGTACTTTATTTATCTGTCATATCAAAAACTCCTAAAAACTTGTCTGAGAGCATTTACAGTGAATCCTTCATCAAAACCGCTTGTCAACACCTTCTGCTCCTCGTTGGGTTCGACACTCTTATTTATCGAAAGTACTACGATACACCCCCTATACTTGTGGGTTATCAAGACTATTTTCTGGCGCCGTTGCCGGGGAGTGTAGCGCTATTGGTAAGTGGAATTGGTAAGGGAAACATTTATTGTACGTGCTGTTTTTATTTTTGCCTGCTGCTATATCTCATTATGGAGGGGTCTTCTCTTGAATTCCTATTTGGGAAAACAACTACCACTGCTAAGGTAGTAGAGGAGGCGCCAGATGAGCAGGTAATACCGTTCAAAATTCCTATGAAAATTGTTGAACGTGTCACAAATAACCGCTATGCAGGAGATGGAACTGTCCATCCTGGAGATCATTTGTTATTTCTGCATGAATTGTGCGAGTTATTTAAGTGTGCAGGTATCTCGATGGGAGAAGTTAAGAAGAAATTATTCTCTCTATCACTGTCTGGTAAAGCTGCACATTGGTATAAACTGCTGAAGAATGGGTATTCTCTTGGATGGGAGGAAATTGTACCTCTCTTTTACTCCAAATTCTATCCTCCAAGTGAGATTCATAAGGATCGGAACCTCATATATAACTTCTGGCCCTATGATGGAGAGAGTATCGCTCAAGCGTGGGGGAGATTGAAGGCATTAATGCTCAAATGTCCCATTCATGAGCTTCCTGGTAATATTGTTATTGATAACTTTTATGCAAGACTCTCCTTTCAAGATAAAACTCTATTGGATACCACTTGTGCTGGATCGTTCACTCGTAATAAAGAAGAGTTTAAGTGGGACCTTCTTGATCGGATTCAGGAGAACACTGAAGGATGGGAGAATGACAAAGGTAGGGAGTCAGGTATAAACTATGACTTTGAGTGTGTTAAAAATTTATGGATACTGATGATTATCGCAAAATTAGCACTACTTATGGTCTTGACTCTCAAATTGTTGCAAACTTTTATAAAGCCTTTGCTTCCTATTTCGGTTTGCCGAAGGAGGGTTTTAAAAATTATCATGAACCATATAAAGATGAATCTGTTTCTCATATATCTAAAGGTGTTGAGGTTAATGTTGCTGATCGCATTATTCCAGAACCTTATATTGAAAAAGTTCCTTTTCCTAATAAGATTAAGGAACATACTATCATAACTGGTGTTGTTAGTAAAAGTAATAAGAAAACTACCAAACCTGATGAGCAAATAACTGTTGAACCTGTTGTAGCATTGGTTAAAGATCTTGTCACTGAAAATTTAGAAGATAGACACATTATCTTTTGTGAGGATGCTTCTAATATTGTCTCACATCCTAAAAGTTCTAGGAAGTCTAGTGTTCCTGTGCTTTCTGTTGGATAGGTGATCATTGCTATTATGGTTTATGTGATATTGGTGCAAGTTCTAGTGCTATTCCTTATGAGCTTTACAGGGAAATTATGCACGAAATTGCTCCTTGTAAACTTGAAGAGATTGATGTGGTTATTCAGCTTGCTAATAGGGAAACTATCTCTCCAATTGGTATCATTAGAGATGTCGAAGTCCTTTGTGGTAAGACTAAATACCCTGCTGATTTTCTTGTACTTGGGTCGGCTGCCAATGATAGTTGTCCTATTATTTTTGGTAGACCTTTTCTGAATACTTGTGGTGCTGTTATAGATGTAAGAAAGAGAAAATCTTTACTAAATTTGCTGGTGAATCTTATGAATTCAATTTCTCTAAATTTGCTAAAGCACCTTATGAAACTGAATTGCCTAGTGAGGATTTTGAAATTGCTCAACTTGCATCTATTGTTCTTGCTCCTAACAATGCTTTGCAGCAACATATGGAGAATCATGAAAGTGAGAACTTCAGGGAAGAAAGGAATGAGCTTGATGAAGTATTCCTTCGTCAACCTATGCTCAAACACAATTTACCTGTGGAAGATTTGGGTACCACAATGCCACCCAAGGAGGATCCTGTTTTTGATTTGAAACCTCTGCCTGATAATCTTAAATATGCTTATATTGATGATAAGAAAATATATCCTGTTATTATCAGCTCTAAACTTTCAGGTACAGAGGAGGAAAGGTTATTGGGAGTGTTGAGGAAACACCGCGGAGCTATGGGATATACTCTTGATGACCTGAAGGGAATTTCTCCTACTATATGTCAGCACGCCATCAACATGGAACCTGATGCAAAGCCTGTTGTTGAGCATCAGCGTCGTTTAATACCCAAGATGAAAGAAGTGGTAAGAAATGAGGTATTAAAACTTCTTGAAGCTGGTATTATTTATCCTATTGCTGATAGTAGATGGGTAAGTCCTGTGCATTGTGTTCCTAAGAAAGGAGGAATTACCGTTGTTCCTAATGAAAATGATGAACTAATTCCTCAAAGAGTAGTAGTTGGTTATAGGATGTGCATTGATTTTAGAAAGGTTAACAAAGTAACTAAGAAAGATCATTATCCTTTGCCTTTTATTGATCAAATGCTTGAGAGGTTGTCCAAGAAAACTCACTTTTGTTTCCTTGATGGGTATTCTGGGTTTTCTCAAATTGCTGTGAGAGCGCAAGATCAAGAGAAAACTACTTTTACTTGTCCTTATGGAACTTATGCTTATAGACGTATGCCTTTTGGTTTATGTAATGCTCCTGCTACTTTTCAAAGATGCATGTCTGCTATTTTTCATGGCTTTTGTGAGGAAATTGTGGAAGTCTTCATGGACGATTTCTCCGTCTATGGAACTTCCTTTGATAATTGTTTGCACAACCTTGACAAAGTTTTGCAGAGATGTGAAGAAACTAGCCTTGTTCTTAATTGGGAGAAATGCCACTTTATGGTTAATGAAGGAATTGTTCTTGGACATAAAATTTCTGAAAGAGGTATTGAAGTTGATCGAGCTAAAGTGGAGGCAATTGAAAAGATGCCTTGTCCCAAAGATGTTAAAGGTATTCGTAGTATTCTTGGTCATGCTGGTTTTTATAGGAGGTTTATTAAAGATTTCTCTAAAATTTCCAAGCCTCTTACTAATCTTCTTCAAAAAGATGTACCCTTTGTTTTTGATGATGATTGTAAGGAAGCTTTTGAAACTTTGAAAAAGGCTTTAATCACCGCTCCTGTAGTTGAACCACCTGATTGGAATTTACCTTTTGAAATTATGTGTGATGCTAGTGATTATGCTGTAGGCGCTGTTCTTGGGCAGCGAGTAGATAAAAAGTTAAATGTTATTCATTATGCTAGTAAAACTCTTGATTCTGCTCAAAAGAATTATGCCACTACTGAAAAAGAATTTCTAGCTGTAGTTTTTGCTTGTGACAAATTTCGACCCTACATAGTTGATTCGAAAGTCACTATTCATACTGATCATGCTGCAATTAGATACCTTATGGAAAAGAAAGATGCTAAGCCAAGGCTTATTAGATGGGTACTTCTTTTGCAAGAATTTGATTTGCATATCATAGATAGAAAAGGTGCTGAAAATCCTGTTGCTGATAATTTGTCTAGATTGGAAAGCATTCCTTATGATCCTATTCCTGTTAATGATAGCTTTCCAAATGAACAATTGGCTGCAATAAGTGTAAGTTCGCGAGATAGTCCTTGGTATGCTGATTATGCTAACTTTATTGTTTCCAAGTACTTGCCTCCAACCTTTTCAGCTCAGCAAAGAAGGAAATTCTTTTATGACTTGCGGCATTACTTTTGGGATGACCCACACTTATATAAAGAAGGAGTCGATGGTATTATGCGAAGATGTGTTCCTGAATATGAACAACAGGAAATACTGAGGAAATGCCATGGAAGTGCTTATGGAGGGCATCACGCTGGAGATAGAACTGCGCAGAAAGTTCTACAATCAGGTTTTTATTGGCCTACCCTCTTTAAGGATGCAAGAAAGTTTATTTTATCTTGTGATGAATGTCAAAGGGTTGGTAATATCTCTAGACGCAATGAAATGCCTATGAGTTATTCTCTTGTTATTGAACCATTTGATTGTTGGGGATTCGACTTCATGGGTCCTTTTCCTTCTTCACAAGGTAATACTCATATACTTGTTGCTGTTGATTATGTCACTAAATGGGTAGAAGCTATACCTACTAAAAGTGCTGATGGTGAGACCTCTTTAAAAATGCTTCAAGATGTCATTTTTCCTAGGTTTGGTGTACCTAGATATCTTATGACTGATGGAGGTTCTCATTTTATCCATGGTGGTTTTAGAAAGACTCTTGCTAAATATGGTGTTAATCATAGAATTGCTTCAGCCTATCATCCTCAAACTAGTGGACAAGTAGAATTGTCAAATAGGGAGATTAAATCTATCTTGCAAAAGACTGTTAATAAATCTAGAAAAAATTGGGCTAGTAAGTTAAATGATGCTTTATGGGCTTATAGAACTGCTTATAAGAACCCCATGGGCATGTCTCCTTATAAAATGGTTTATGGTAAAGCTTGTCACTTGCCTTTAGAATTAGAACACAAAGCTTATTGGGCAGTGAGAGAACTTAATAGAGATTTTAAACTTGCCGGTGAGAAAAGGTTGTTGCATTAAGTTCTTTAGATGAATGGAGAAGTGAGGCTTATGAAAATGCTAGACTCTTTAAAGAAAAAGTTAAGAGATGGCATGATAGGAGAATTCTTAAAAGAGAATTTAATGTTGGTGAGAAAGTTCTATTGTATAGGTCTCGTCTCAGATTTTTTGCAGGAAAGTTACTCTCAAAATGGGAAGGACCATTTGTTATTGTGGAGGTGTATCGTTCAGGTGCAATAAAAATTGCTTCATTGAAAGATAACTCTACACAAGTGGTAAATGGTCAAAGACTCAAGCATTATATTTCTGGAGATTCTATTAATGAAGAGGTTGATACAATTAAAGTGGTGACTCCGGAAACTTTCATTGAAGAACATTTTTCTGGGACTGCAGAATTCGATTCGAATAGGTAACAGTTTCGGTAAGAAAAGTTTCGCGAATAACTTTCTAGAAGATATTTTCGTCGTTTTTATTAAATATGGAAAAATAAGAGACCGAACCGGATGGGAGACGGCACCCGTGGTGCCCAAACCATAGGTCGGCGCGGTGGGCCCCCCAGCCGCGCCGCCTGGTGGTTTGAGCACCCCGGAGCTCGTCTCCGATCAGGTTTCCTCCTGTACCTTCCTTATGTTGTAAAACTTTTTGCTATATAACTCACCCGAACCCCCGAGGTTCGTATCTCGCCTTTTCATCGTGTTTCGTTTCGAGCTGTTTCTGTCCAGATATTGTTTTCAGATCTAGAGCTGCCATGTCTTCATCGAAGCCTCCAAAGGACAGTTTCTTTGTGAACGTCGTCACCCCATACATGGATGAGCTGAAGATGCATCCCAAGGAGTCGCAGATGGTTGATGGAAAGCTGCAGACGGAAGACGTGCGAGGACCCAAAGGAGAAGGGAGCCTGGAAGCCAGGATGGAGAAGCTGGAGCAAGAGGTCTTCACATACAAAAAGCTGGCGGAACGTGAAGTGGGAGTCTTCCACTCAATGGTGTCCGCGCTGGTCGCTGAACATAAGAAGGAGACTGCACAACTCTGGGAAGACATATTTCACCTCATCAACACCACCAACAAACTGCAGGCGCAACTCTATGATGTCCAGAATCAAAACTGTGAGTATGAAACTCGGTTTAAAAACATAAGCGCTGCTGCTAGTTTCAGGATAATCGAATCCAAGTCGTCCTTTGTTGATGGGAAACCCCTTCCCTGGAAGTCTGATGATGAGGACAATTCACCACCACCACCGAAGGAGTAATTCATCATAAGTATTGGCATCCCCTTGGTTTGTTCCAAGCTTGGGGGAGTGCCGCGGTATCACATCATTATCTTTACCTTTTACTTTTCCATAAAGTCATATCGTGAGTAGGGAAGTTATCTTATATGATGGTTTGCAATGTGGAAGTATCTCTCTTTTAGTTGGTTATCTATGTATCCCTTGGTGTGAGTTGCCGTTATGAAATATTAATGAGAAGTTTTATCATTTACTTTCTGCATACTTTATTTTAGCTTGCAATTCTCTTTCATATTGATAACCTTGTTGTTAGTATAGGGATCACTTTTTAGAGCACCAAGTTAATCTTTTTGGTTTTGGCAAACTTAGCATTGGTCAGTAGTAGACAATACTTTGAGACTTAAGTAGAGAGAGGGAGTGCATGCAAATATATTATTCCATGATCTTTCTTTCTTTGTAGCTCATAAGCTTAGTATTCTTAAGTTAAACTATTTGTGCTTCTAAGGAAGATTGCATGATTATTCTTATCACTTGTATAATTGTTTGTATCCCTCAACTCTTATGCTTGCTACATAACCTTGCTAGCCAAAGACCTGTATCGAGAGGGAATGCTTCTCATACATCCAAACCTTGAGCCAAACCATTGCCATTCGAGTCCACCATAACTTCCTACTATATGGTATTTTGCGCCATTCCAAGTAAATACTTCATGTGCTACCTTTAAATTATTCAAAACTTATTACTCCTAGTTTTGTGTCACTGTTTATTAGCTCATGAGGGTTCTGTAGAGTTTCTCTAGCACTTTTGTCAAACAGACTTTCACCAATGGACTAGTGGCATATACACCGCTTATCCAACAATTTGCAAAAAGAGCTGGCAAATGGGGTGCCCAGTCCCAATTAACTACAACTTTCATTAATAATTCTCTTCACATGTTTTGCCCTGATTTATCAGTAAGCAACTTAATTTGCAAATAGACACTCCTCCATGGTATGTGAATGTTGGAAGGCACCCGAGGATTCGGTTAGCCATGGCTTGTGTAAGCAAAAGGTTGGGAGGAGTGTCAACTATAAAGAAACTAAAATACATGTGTAAACAAAAGAGAAGAGGGATGATCTACCTTGCTGGTAGAGATAACGTCCTTCATGGGAGCCGCTCTTGAAAGTCTGGTTGACAAGGGGTTAGTGTTCACTTTACTACGATTCGTTGACAACGACATACATAGCTCAAACAACTATTTTCATACTCTCTATATGCTTTGCAAAACTTAAAAGCTCTAGCACATGATTTAATCCCTGCTTCCCTCTGCGAAGGGCCTATCTTTTACATTATTGTTGAGTCAGTAAACCCATTCCTCTCTATCTCAAGCAAGCATTTGAGTTGTTGAGATCCAATTAGTTATATGTGTTGATACTTCTAATCATATCTCTCATTTCCTTGTTTCGCACAATAGCTTTTATCCGAATGAATATAACTTTGAAAGTTATCAATGACTGTAAGGAGACTGTTATGATTAAGGCATGTAAGTTCTGCTATATAAGCTCTGATATAAAGACTCTTCTCGAAAGATAAGTATGATCTGTTAATTGTTCTCTGACCAAGAGTTTAAGTTTGCCTTCACCAATCATGCTGTCTAGAATGACTTGTGTATCAATGAATGTGATGCTTCTTGTACGTATTTTATTTATCGACACTTTGCTCCATAAACTTGTGGTCATGTTTACTGAGCTCAGTTTTCGCTTGGGGACAAGCGAGGTCTAAGCTTGGGGGGTTGATACGTCCATTTTGCATCACTATTTTATATCATAATTTACTGTTATTCATCGATATATTTCATATGTAGAAGTGTTACTTATGTTATTTTACCTATTTTGCATATTTGATGAATAATGGAGAATTGGACACCGGAGTCAGGATTCTGCTGGAAAAAGCACCGTCGAGATGCACTATTTCTGAAGATCATAAATCGAAGGAGACATATGGAAGTTCCTATTTTACCAGAAGATGGAGGAGGCCAAAAGGGGGAGCTGAGATGGGCCATGGTGGGCCCTCCTCACCCCTTGGCGCGGTGGGGCCCCCTGCCGCGCCGACAGGTGGTTTGGGGGCCCTGGCCCACCTCAGCCGTTCCCCCTTCGCGTACTTGACCCCCTCGAAACCCTAACACACGGAGGACGGCCATCAAAATATTCCGCCGCCTCCACGAGGCGGAAAACACCAGAGAGCGAAAAGCTCCCCTGCAGGAAGAAATCTGCCGGGGGAAATTCCCTCCCGGAGGGGGAAATCATCGCCATCATCACCGTCATCGAGCTGGACTTCATCGGGATCATCATCATCATCATCTCCACCACCAACACCATCGTCACCGCCGCTGCACCCCGTCTCCGCTATAACATCTAGGCTGAATCTTGTCTATTTCATAGGGGAAACTCTCCCGGTGTTGATTACTCTTGTTATTGATGCTATTGGGTGGAACCATTGGATTAAGGTTTATGTTCAGATTGTTATTCATCATCATATCACCTCTGATCATGTTCCGTATGATGTCTTGTGAGTAGTTCGTTTAGTTCTTGAGGACATGGGAGAAGTCTTGATGTTAGTAGTGAACTATGTTGAGTAATATTTAATGGTTTGATACTTAAGTTGTGGTGTTATTCTTCTAGTGGTGTCATGTGAACGTCGACTACATGATACTTCACCTTTATGGGCCTAGGGGAATGCATTGTGTATTCGTTTGCCAATTGTGGGGTTGCCGGAGTGACAGAAACCTGAACACCGTTGGTATATCGATGCATGAGGGATAGCAGGATCTCAAAGTTTAAGGCTGTGGTTAGTTTAACCTAATTACTTTCTTGTATTTGCGGATGCTTGCAAGGGGTATAATCACAAGTATGTATTAGTCCTAGGAAGGGCGGTGCATTAGCATAGGTTCACCCACACAACACTTATCAAAACAATGAAGATTAATCAACTATATGAAGCGAAAGCACTTGACAATATTCCCGTGTGTCCTCAAGAACGTTTGGTCATTATAAGTACAACAACCGGCTTGTCCTTTGCTGTAGAAAGGGTTGGGCCACTCGCTGCAACTATTACTACTGCATTTTATTTACTTGTACTCTATTTATCTGTCATATCAAAAACTCCTAAAAACTTGTCTGAGAGCATTTGCAGTGAATCCTTCATCAAAACCGCTTGTCAACACCTTCTGCTCCTCGTTGGGTTCGACACTCTTATTTATCGAAAGTACTACGATACACCCCCTATACTTGTGGGTTATCAATAATCTCGTTTCATGGTCCTCCAGAAGACAGGTTACAGTTTCCAGGTCTTCGGCCGAAGCTGAGTACAGGTTTGTGGCGCATGCAGTGGCTGAATCGATTTGGCTTCGACAACTTCTTACTGAACTTCATCGGCCTATTGATCACGCTACTATTGTCTATTGCGACAACATCTCAGCAGTCTACATGGCGTCCAACCCTGTTCATCATCGCTGAACGAAGCACTTTGAAATCGACATTCATTTTGTTCGTGAGAAGGTTGCTCTTGGTGAAGTCCGAGTTCTACATCTTCCATCAAGCGCCCAATTTGCTGACATCTTCACCAAAGGATTGCCGACTGCTCCTTTCATCGACATACGCTCCAGTCTCAACATCGTGACACCCGACGTCGACACTGCGGGGGTATTGACGGATACGTCATGTATTAGACTAGGAAACCCTAACCTATGTCGGTTATGCCTCATGTACTATATATACTAGGTAATACCGAACCAATCAATACAAGCAATAGTTATTTCATCTATCAGAGCCTCCTACGGCGAGGAGAGAGAGGCAGGGGCGACGCCTGTGGTGAACCTGGGAGCTTCGCTGAACGCCGGGAGCGTCAGCGGCCGCGATGGAGAATTCGCGCCGCAGCCGGTGGGGTCGGTGGATTGTCGTGTAGCGTGAGCCCTCAACTCGTCCAAATAGCGCAGATTTACCTGTGCAGCTGCGCTTTTAAGCATTTACCTGTGTTATTTTTCTAACAAACGTTTGTTTCTTGCAGGTTCGGATCGTCAATCTGTAACAGCAATATGTGACCTTCGCTGCCGCCGGCCACCGGCCGGTCTCCATGGGCATCGCTGCCAGAAGATATGGTTCGTCTCGTGGCGTGGCGCTTGCTGGCCGCGACCTGACGGACTATGTTCGCTTCCGTGCCGTCTGCACCAACTGGCGGTCTTCCACCGTGTCTCCGCGAGGCCGAGGCGTGATCGACCCACACTTTCACCCGCGCCGCTGGATCATGTTCGCAGAGTGCCATGGACTTTACCCCGGCCTCGAAGAACACGTCCGCTTCTTCAACCTCGACTTCGGGATCTTTGTCCGCGTCCGGCTCCCGCTGTTGACGGATCACTGTGTTCTTGACTCCGTCGAGGGCCTCCTGGTCCTCCAGCGAGACGAGGACACCGCCATCCGCCTCCTCCACCCTTTCACCGGCGACATCGTCGAGCTCCCACCCCTCACATCTTGTGTCATGGAACTGAAGAACCATTATACGGAGGCAATCAGGCTGAAACTGATGAGACGCATCTCTGCTTCCGTTTCTATCGCGGCCGGCGGAGTCGTGAGAGTCATGGTTATCTTGATGGAGATGATGTTGGCAGCTGTTGCTACCTCCGAAGATACCAAGTGGACTACGCTACGTTATAGAGTTCCGAGCCATTACACACCATTGTCATCGCGAGGCAAGCACTACCTGGTGCATAATACTGTCAACGGAAATGATACTGACATATCACAGGTTTTCTAGATTGAGGTGCACCTGCAGGACTCGCCAAAGCTGATCGCCACCTTCCCAAGGAGAAACTCAGCGATCTCGTCTACCTGGTAGAATGTGACTCGGAGGTCCTAGTGGTCGGGCACAACGACATGTCGCTGACGCACTTGGCGGTTCACAAGCTGGCGGATCTTGCTTCAGAACGGTATGTCCCGGTAGAAAGCATCGGAGGCAAAGCCATCTTGGTGGGAGGATGGACATTGTGTGTCTCTTCCAAGATACTGCCTCCAATTTCAGGCGACGCCGTGGTCTATCGCCATCCACGGCAGGGACATTTTGCTCAATATTGCCTCGGTAGTAGCACCTGGTCGCTAGCAACGGACGAATGCAGCATCAGCGGCTTGGCGCAAGGACCATGTAGCCTTATCCACCATGTCTTTACATGTTGCTTCCATCGTCACTGGTATGTGTTTTGACTAGGTAATTAACTGTTTATCATAACATACATTATTAACCAACAATTAATGATCCACTTGTAGGAACAAGGGACTAATGTATTGGCGGGATAATGAACAATTCGAGTGGAAGGTGAAACAAAACTTTCAAGACGGGGTAAATTATTCTCAGCCCTACTCATTTATTTAGCAACAGTTGCTGTATAGCGGGGTAATAATCTTTAATGGACCTTTAATTTTTTACAAGTCTTAGAGTACTTGGTAATTTTGACAACCGTTCATCCGCTCTAATTTAACGGCGATAAAATTAGATCTACCTGAAACTACTAAATTAAAAGAACCTGAAACTACCAAATCTTTATTTATTTTTAATGAAAAATAAAAGGGCATTTAGGTAATTTCATCTCAATGACCCCACCATAATTATTCCCATCCCCAGATCGGGGCCTCCATCACCGGCAATGGCAATGGCGGACGTGGGCGTCTCCCTGGGCATCTCCGGCTCGGCGGCCGCAATGGAGACCAGCTACGCCACGCTCATGTCCAGCGACATCCTCGGAGTCCCCGACGCCGTCAGGCTCGGGAGGTGCACCTGCCATACCATCGCCATCAACGTGGTGACGTCGGTGGCCGCGAAGGCCGCAGTCCTCGTGCTCGCTCGGGCGTGGTGTCCGGTGCAATGGGCGGCGGTGGTTGCCGACGTCGGCACGTGCCTGCTCGCAACAGCATGCTGCTTCTGGGGGAGGGGAACAGCCACAGAGGCCGCGGGAAGGAGGAGGCGTGCCGCGCCACCGCCACGGCGAGGTCGCTGGACATGAGACTCGCCGCCCTTGCATCGAACGCAAGTGTTGAGAGACCAGGCGGCGATAAAGACTGTCACTGCTGTCAGAAGCAAAGCAAGTCTCATGAGCATTCGGTTGCCATCGACATAGGAGCCGACGAGCACCACCAAGAAGAGCTAAACGTGTGCGTCGTTGGCGAATTGAGAAGTCACCACCATGTCTGACCCTGCCGTGATGCCTACTGCTTCAAGCTGCACGTCGCAATTCAGAAGTCACCAGTCTTAATTTCCATATATGATAGAAGAACATGAATGCAGTCTCAAAGAGGTGATCAAACTAGTTGAGAAAGGATAAAACGATGTTTCCTCTACTGATTTTCACAATCAGTTTTCCTACCTCAACGCCAACTCCCGTCTCTATGTGCAGAGAAATTTCTTGCTTTCTCACGTATAATAATGGCGTGGAAACATTTCTAAAAACAAATGCCGTATCATCTGCTTCTCGTCAAGATTTGTGGTGCTAGTGTTAGATCCACTGAATCGTCTAGGCTAGATCAATACCGGTAGAAGGATAGGAGGAGGGGACATTGTGTACCTCCTCCGTGGTTTGGGGCACTCGAGCTGCCGTCCATGGTGGACGGCGGCGGTGATGGCAGAGTGTAGGTGGCGATGCAGTGGCGGCGGTGGTGGAGCTTCCCGTGACACTGCGCTTGACCTAGATCGGGTCGGTATGTTGGTGGGGTGGAGGAGCACGACGAACCTCGTGAGACGTGCCCCCCACCTGTCTTTATAGCGCAGGCCACAGGGGCCCACCAACCATAAGAGGGTTGGATGCCCCCGATCAGGGCACGAGTCAAAGGGCCTGTCGAGCCGTTGGGCTCGATCGGTGGAGATCAATCTAACATTCTCCCCCTTGATCTCAACTTTTTCTTTTAACTTTATACATTATACTCTACTCGTTTCATCGCAGATCAGTACATATAGCATGTTTCATCGTCACAGCTCAATTGGCGATAGAATCAGACAGCTACAATATACCTCTCTGTTTTGAAACAATTTCTGTTCCTTTCGGGCCTCTCATGATCCAGGAATCATAGGCTTTCCATTAAACCCATGTCGACTGCGTGTTCCACGAACACGCTGGGTGGTAAGCCTTTCGTAAGCGGATCCGCAAGCATATCCTTTGTCCTTATATGCTCGAGACTTATAGTTTGATCCTGGATTTTATCTTTCACAACATAATACTTTATATCTATTGCTTTGTAGCATTACTCGACTTGTTGTTGTGAGCATAGAATACTGCGGGCTGGTTGTCACAGTACATCTTTAGTGGTTTTTCACTACAATCTACCACTTTCAAGTCGGGTATAAATTTCTTTAACCATATCGCCTGCCCCGTGGCCTCATAACATGCTATAAATTCTGCATACATCGTGGATGCTGCAACTAATGACTGTTTGGAGCTTTTCCACGAAATAGCCCCTCCTGCGAGAGTGAACACGTATCCTGACGTGGACTTTCTATCATCTTTGTCTGCCGCAAAATCTGCGTCTGAATACCCTTTTATCTCTAGGGAATCAGATCTTCTATATGTTAGCATGAGGTCTTTTGCGCCTTGCACATAACACAATGCTTTCTTTACCATATTCCAGTGTTCATGGCCTGGATTTTCTTGATATCTACCGAGTACCCCGGTGATAAAAGCTAAGTCAGGGCGAGTGCACACTTGTGCATACTGTAAGCTTCCAACAGCCGAAGCATATGGTACTGCTTTCATTCGATCGATCTCATATTGGTTCTTGGGACATTGAAATTTCCCAAAACTATCGCCCTTGACTATAGGAGCAGGTGAGGCGCTACTTTTATGCATATTATATTTCTTTAGAACCTTTTCTAAATATGCCTTTTGTGATAGTCCTAGCACTCCATTCTTTCTATCCCGGTAAATTTCTATGCCCAAAACATAAGAAGCTTCACCAAGATCTTTCATATCAAAATTTGAGGACAATAACTTCTTTGTTTCTAGTAGTAGACTGACATCATTGCTCGCAAGCAGAATATCATCCACATACAGAATTAGGAAAATATATTTTCCACTTTTAAACTTTGCATAAATGCAGTTGTCCTCAACGTTCTCTTTAAATCCAAAACTTTTAATTGTATTATTGAACTTTAAATACCACTGTCTAGAGGCTTGCTTTAACCCATAAATGGATTTCTTTAAGCGGCATCCCATATGTTCCTTCCCCTCCATGAAAAAACCCGTGGGTTGTTTCATGTAAACATTCTCTTCTAAATCTCCATTTAGAAATGCCGTCTTTACATCCATTTGATGCAACTCTAAATCAAAATGTGCAACTAGTGCCATGATGATTCTGAAGGAATCCTTACATGAGACCGGAGAAAAAGTCTCATTGTAATCTACCCCTTCTCTTTGCGTAAAGCCTTTTGCCACAAGTCGCGCTTTATACTTTTCTACGTTCCATTGGAGTCATACTTTGTTTTGTAGACCCATTTGCAGCCTACTGTTTTGGCTCCTTTAGGAATTTCCTCTAAGTCCCAAACATTGTTAGAACTCATCGATTTCATCTCGTCTTCCATGGCTTCCAGCCACTTCGAAGAGTGAACTCTTGTCATGGCTTCTTCATATGAAGTGGGATCTTCTTCCATATGAACTGTTTCTGTATTATAAACTTTATAATCACTAGAAATAGCTGATTTCCTAGCTCTTTTAGACCTTCTGAGAGTCTCATTCTCTGGCACATCATGTGTCTCAACATGCGACTCTTCTTCTAAATGTGGCTGTCGTCGCTCCCTTTCATGCTCAACAACGGGTTGAGTCGGCTCCTGACGGACAGGTTCCGAATCTTGCCTCGTTGTGGTCACGGGTGGAGTTACAACATGTGCTTGCACCACAATCGTTGGGATTATCGGTGCAGGTACAACAGGTAGGACGAAAAATGGCTCATGGATCATCGGAAAAGGTGCACACACCCTCTTCTCCTCAAGATCAATTTTCCGGCCTACCATGCTCCCCTCATCATTTCGTCCTCCAAGAAGACCGCGTGTCTCGTTTCTACAAACTTTGTGTGTCTGTCTGGACAGTAGAAATGATAACCTTTTGATCTATCAGGATAGCCAATGAAGTGGCAAGTTACTGTCTTGGGGTCTAACTTTGCAATGTGTGGATTAAAAACTTTTGCCTCAGCTGGGCTCCCCCAGACTTTCAAGTGGCTTAGAGAAGGAACTCTCCTGTCCACAACTCGTACGGTGTTTTGGGCACCGACTTACTTTGTACTCTGTTGAGAATGTGAATGGTGGTTTTTAACGCCTCCATCCATAATCCCAATGGCAGTGTGGAATAACTCATCATACTGCGCACCATATCCATAAGAGTACGGTTACGCCTTTCAGCTACTCCATTTTGCTGTGGTTCGCCCGGCATAGAATACTGGGCGATTATTCCATTTTCCTGTAAAAACCTTGCAAAAGGTCCAGGTACTTGACCATATGGAGTGTGCCGACCGTAGTACTCCCCCCACGGTCGGACCTGACTATTTTAATTCTTTTATCATGTTGATTTTCAACTTCAGCTTTGAATATCTTAAATTTATCTAATGCTTCAGATCTTTCTTTAATTGGATAAATATAACCATATCGGGAGTAGTCATCTGTGAACGTTATGAACGAGTCATAACAATCCACACTTTTCACCGGAAATGGTCCACATATATCAGTGTGAATAATTTCTAGTGTTGCTGTGCTTCGGTTTGCACCCTTTTTAATTTGTTTTACGTATTTTCCTTTTATGCAATTTATGCATTGTTCGATATCTGAGAACTCTAACGGAGGAAGAATGTCATTTTTAACGAGGCTTTCTATTCTTCCCCTCGAAATATGGCCCAAAAAACAGTGCCATAATTTTGACGAGTCATGAGTTCTCTTTCTTTTCTTTTGTTCGTTATCCGACCGGAAACATGCTTATTCACTTTGCACACTGCAATGCACTTTTCACATGAAAATAATAAATAAAGCTCATTGTGGAGTAATGCAACACCCACATGATCATTATTACACCATATGGCACACTTGCCATGTCCAAGATAACAGTGTACTTTCTGTCACCAGCTGCTGAAGCAGCTGGGTAGCATATATCTTTGAAGAACCAGTGAACTGGCCTTTATCTTTTCAAGGAACTCATTTCAATGCACACTCTACAATTGAGCAGACAATAGCTTGCTCAATTGTTTCTTTATAAATGTCATGCACTTTTTATTGGCGGTTAGCCACTTTATGTTTTCGAGGGTGTAAGACATCTCCAGCGGAGCATAGTCCCTCTTCTTTCTTTCCCAAGTACTATCATAATCCTTTTCGTCTCTGAGTCACTCTATAGGCTTAACTGGCTGTGGAGTCTCCACAACCCAGTCGACCTTAGCACAAACAAAGGCCAAATACACTTTCTTTCTCCATTCGGAGTAGTTGTCGCCTCTGAGCGTAGGGACATCCTTGAAGCAGCTCATCAAGTAGTACCCTCCTTAAAACACAATTAAGTGAGACAACAATTGCATATAAAAATCCAACGTTGGTCGAAATTAAAATATGCAACTGTTTGCGCAATTTAAAACTACATCACCGTTGGGCAGAAAATAGCAATAAAAGCACACAAAAACAGTAATAAATCATGATTATGTTATTAACGACGTTGGTCATTTAATAACAGAATCATAATCATCTTTAATATCACTTTAATCAAGCCTTTAATTCTCACTTTAAATCATGATAATGCTATTAACAACGTTGGTCAATTAATAACAGAATCATAATCATCTTTAATATCACTTTAATCAAGCCTTTAATTCTCACTTTAATGCTTTTATGCAATTACTTTTAACTATTTGCAGCGGAAAATATGAATAAAATTCATAAACTTTATACTGTCACTTTTCAGTTATCTAAACAAAATTTCGTTGGAAAAATTTGAATAGAAAACTGAATGAAATTTTTCCCAAAAATTGGACAATAAAACGGGCTTCCAAAATAAATCTGGAAAACTGTTCTTTGCGGCCCACGGCCCGTGAGTGGGCAGTAACTATTTATCGCCCGCGGCGCCGCATGATACGACCCACGGCAGCGGCTTCCTTTATTTGCACTTTAATAAGTACTTTTTATTTACTTTTGCAGCGGAAAATTATGAATAAAATTCATAAACTTTTATACTTTTAACAAGTATTTCTTTTTCTTTCTTCTGTTTCCTAAACAAAATTTTCGTTGGATAAAATTGAATGGGAAAACAGAATGAAATTTGTCCAAAAAATGGACAAAAAAAACTCTATTTAAACAAGTTTCAGGCCATCCTGGCCGTCCACGCGATCGGACGGCCGTCCGCGTTCATCGCAGGATCAAAACCAGGGCTCGGCCCCGACCGGTCAAAACCCTAATTTCTTTTCCCTTTTCCTCTCCTGCTGTTCTCTCGCGCGACGGCGGTTGGCCGTTAGGCCGCGCCGCCCGGCTGGCCCGGCCGCCGGAGACCACGCCGGAGACGGCAGCGGAGGCCGCCGCGAGCCCCTTTCCCTTTCCCCTCCTTTCTCTCCTGCTAGCTCGCTCCCGCTCCCGCTCCCGCACGTACAGCGCTGCGTTAGGGTTAGGGTTTTGCCCGCCGCCGGCCAGCGACGGTGACGGCGAGCTCTCCCCTGCGCGGAGACGGCCTCGTCGGAGACGGGCGCTCCGCATGACCCTCTGCCCCTTTTGCCCCTCCTTTTCTTTCTCCTGTGGCAGAGAGGAGACGCTGCTGCGCCCTCTGTGCCCGGCCGCACGCCTCACCGTGGTGAGTGGCGCACGCCTGAGTGGCGCCGTTGCCATCCCCCTCGCCGGTCGTGCGTTCCCCTTGCGTGAGCGCGCCGCTGTCGAGCGGTTTGGTCGCGGTGCCCTTTGCCCCGAAGGGTTGTGTTCTTCTTCCCGATGCCCCAGTTGGTGCGCATTGGGATCGAGAGGAACGGCGCGGCCATGACGGCGGCGCACTTTTCCGGCGAGCCTAGGCCCTTCCGGTGAGTTCTTTCTTTGCCCTTTTGAAATTTTAGGGTATAGGGGATCCACGGGAGGGGATTCTTTTCTCTTTTCTGTTTTCTACACGAGTAAGATCTCAGCCGTAGTGGCTCTGATACCATTGTTAGATCCACTGAATCGTCTAGGCTAGATCAATACCGGTAGAAGGATAGGAGGAGGGGAAATCATGTACCTCCTCCGTGGTTTGGGGCACTCGAGCTGCCGTTCATGGTGGACGGCGGCGGTGATGGCAGAGTGTAGGTGGCGATGCAGTGGCGGCGGTGGTGGAGCTTCCCGTGACACTGCGCTTGACCTAGATCGGGTCGGTATGTTGGTGGGGTGGTGGAGCACGACGAACCTCGTGAGACGTGCCCCCGGCCCCCCACCTGTCTTTATAGCGCAGGCCACAGGGGCCCACCAACCATAAGAGGGTTGGATGCCCCCGATCAGGGCACGAGTCAAAGGGCCCGTCGAGCCGTTGGGCTCGATCGGGTGGAGATCAATCTAACAGATAGGACTTGAGATTCTTATGTAAATTACCAACACCGCCAGTCGCAAGTTCACATGGTTTTTCTTAGTGGAGAGTGCATGATGGATCAGGAAGGTTTCGTGAACAAAAACAGACTCGTAAGAATCTGGTTCAGTAATCTAATACAGATATTTTAGAGCACTACATGGTTTTGGTTCTACAAGACTAGTGCCATGGTTTATGATTGATTACAAGCTCAGATGATGATTGTGTTAACATGATGGTGGCCACGAGGCCAGAAACCTACAGCAGAACCGCTGATTACACTGACCATATATTTCAGGTATTGGTACAAAATAGATCAGCTTGTCTGCCCATCAGGACGCAAGCTTCTCCACTCTTCAAGCATGCAGCATGACTCAGAAGATGAGCACAGCAGAAACTCTCAAATAGTTTGTGTTGTTTACAAGACATCGAGTCATGGTTTGTGAATACAAACTCTTCTAATCTAACATGGTTGTACTGATCCCTCGCAGTAAAACAATAAAAATGTAGTATCACTCAAGCTCAATACATTGAGATCCTTGTGTGGACAGCGACCATGGTTAAACATATTACCTACAAATGTTCTTCTACTCACATGCACTACAGGAAAACTGGTAGTTCCTGACGGCCAAAAAACCGTCGGCAAAGACATGAAAACCGTCGGCATACATATATGCCGACGGTTTTTGGCCGTCGTCATCTTCTCGGTCGGCATATGGACAAAATACCGTCGGGATATGATTGCCGTCGGCATATAATCAGCGCCGACGGGCTTCCTCGACCGTCGGCAAAGAAAACCGTCGGCAAAGAAAGTAACGGAGACGTCCGTCTAACGGCTCATCGAAACGTTTGCCGACGGCCATGGCTGTCGGCATACAACCTCCACGTGGCGCCTTCTGGTTACTTCGGTCCATGCTTCCGTCGGCATATACTTATTACAAGGACAAAAAAAATATAGAAAATGAGACCTGAAACTGTATGCCGACGGCTTAACAAGAGAAAAAAATTACAGGAAACGTAGCAGGCTCCCCACCGCCGCCCAGCAACAGGTCAGGGCATCCCTCCCGCTGCCCTGATACCAGCCCGCCGCCGCCGGCCCTCGTCCAACACCAGATGAGGCTCCCTCCCGCCACCCTGCTCCAGGCCACTCGCCGCTGGCCCTTATCCAGCACTAGATCAAGGCACCCTCCCGCCGCACTGCTCCAGCTCAAGGCACTCCTCCCGCTGCCGGAGCACCTTTCTCCCCAACACCCCCAGCTGGTCATTTCCGGCCCTGCTCCAGGCAGAGGAAGCTCAGTTATTGATGTACTACCAGATTACACAAAGAACAAAGATGTTATTTCACCACGAAAGTAAACTATATTTTTGCATGACTTCAACAGAACAAGCAAGTAGAAAATCTAGAGAACCACAATAGCTAGATATCCATGAATGTTCTTGCTACAACTCAAAACTACACTACTACTTCAGAAATTTTGTAAAACATAAAACTCATGACTTAGGTCAGCAATGGGCATGCATAGATAGATTGGTACTAGATGATGACCAACTATACCAGACTAACAAACCACTTGCCTAAAAATAATCACTATGCTATGCACCACACGTTCAAAAGAGCATGAATTTAACCAACAAAAGGACCAGTACTACTTGGAACTGCTCTACTTGGTATTATTCCAGAGCACAAGTTGAATCGAAGTTCTGCATATATATACATAGTTTGTGATAAAGTGCCCACATTTGACACATAGGTGTATCTTGGTATGGGAAACAATGTTGCCGAAGAAACTTTCCATTTTATTTGCACAAAAAAATCATTTTCCATTTTTCGAGTGCCAAAAATGGGTTTTTTTTTTTGTGAAGCAACTACAAAAAATATGGTGCAAAATGTAACCCTTACAATTATCACACGAAGTAGTCCATATGTGATGTATAATCCCCAAGTATTAGGAATTTTTTCGCTTTCTACCTAATTTCGCCTATTTAAATGACTTTATGTTGATTTTTCGAAAGTAATTCAAATCTGAACTACAACTGTGTGATAGTTTCCTCTGATATTTTTACAAAAATAATTTTAAGATACACAAGTAGTGATTATATCACAGAACCATCGATAGTTTTGAAAAATTCGACACCTTTCAATGAATGGCCATGGCGGTCATTTTGACAAAATTTTCGAAAAAATCAAAGAAATTGAAAAAATACTCAAAAAAAGAAATCCTTTGGCATGTAGTACTTTTATGTGTACTACTTTCTAGGGAAAATAATAAACATAAGTTTTTACAAACTTTTCAAAAAAATCATTCACAAAAAGGTGTATCATGTATGAAGACTCATGAGTTTCAGGGCAAATGACGAATGTTATGGCCTCATCCATGGCATAGTTTGCTAAAATGATCTCATATTGTGCATAAGCGCTCATCTTGGAATGTAGAACAATGTTTTCGAAGAAAGTTTTCATTTTATTTGCACGAAAAAATCATTTTTCATTTTTCGAGCGCCAAAAATGGGTTTTTTTGCAAAGGAACTATGCAATCTTTGTTTATAAATTGGACTCCACCATTTTGTAAAAATATTAGAACACATTTTACGCACAAATAACCAAATGTTTGCCTGTCAAAAGCTTTCCCTCCACCTCTTATCAAAAAGACAAAATGTAGGTAATTCAGCTGAAAACGGGTCAAATTTGAACTGCAGCTGCTCCGTAGTTTGCTCGTTATTTTTGTTAAAAATCAGTTTTAGGTATAAAAGTATCTATTTCATCATAGATCTACCAAGAGTTTTGAAAGATTCAAATGCTAGCTAAGAATGGTCATGCTCGCCGTTTTGACCGAATTTTGAACCCGACATAAAAATTCAAATAAAATCAAACAAATGGAAAGTCTTCACTTTGTGTCATATTATGTGACCTAGTTTGCAATATAATCAAATGTTTGCATGTCCAAATCTTTCCATTCACCTCTCGTTAAAAAGAAAAATTCCAGCTAATTCAGCTCGAAGCGGTCAAATTTGAATTACAAGTGGTTCATAGTTTGCTCTTTATTTTTTGTTAAAAATCATTATTAGGTACAAAAGTATTTATTTAATCATAGATTTAAAACTTGTGTTCAATATTTCAAACTTGTGTGCAAACAAATAAAGTTGTGAGTTTTATTACAACTCTGTAGATAATGGAGATATAACGTAGTAACTCATCCTGTACGTCAAGGTTCAGTGTCTAGTTGGTTAGTGCAGCATCATGTGTTGCACTAGGTGCACGGTTCGAACCCCAGTTCTACCCAATTATTTTTCGGAGTGAACAAACGTGATTGCCACGTGGCAGCCTGTCTATGCCGACGGCGGCCTGATAGAAAAGCCGTCGGCATAGATGTGATATGCCGACGGTAATTATATTGGCCGTCAGGATTTGGTGCGCAAACAGCTAAAACCTATCAGTGAATATCTATCAGCCTAGGAGTCTGAAGCATCGGATATTCCGTGGCTTTACACCCAACACGAGTGATATTCCGTGACCTCCTCTTCCTCTTCATGTGCTTCTCTTCTCTCATCCTCGCTATAAAAAATCCTGCACACAATGTCGCGGAACTCAGAAATAGACTCATCACTTCCATCAATCAGCCATGTCTTTCTGCATATCAAAATTAACAATTATAAGTCAATCACGTGGCAGATTAATAAAATGGGCAAAGACCGATGCATGAAACAACCAGTATCGAAATAACTAAACGCAACAATACATTGTTCTCAAATTCAGTTAAATACATGGGAAATAAGAAACAGCAACACATCGCGCATAACACAGTGTGCTACTCAAAAGAGCACAGCCAGCAAAAGGAGCATATATGTACATGATGTTTATCCAAATTTTATCGATACAAATAACTGTGAAGATAGTTGAAATCCTTCACAAACCACCGCCATGTTTCCTCGACCCTAGCAATGACCAATTTGGCTTTACACCCAACACGAGTGATATTCCGTGGCCTCCTCTTCCTATCTTCTCTCTTCCTCTTCATGTGCTTCTCTTCACAGCCTTCACGACTACAGACAAGTTTCGTCAAAATAATCTCTTTCTTGGCTCCACCCCACTCGACATACTCCT
Organism: Poa pratensis; assembly: GCA_947311845.1. Classification (NCBI taxonomy): domain Eukaryota; kingdom Viridiplantae; phylum Streptophyta; class Magnoliopsida; order Poales; family Poaceae; genus Poa; species Poa pratensis. The sequence goes on along the minus strand of CAMZMU010000039.1, from coordinate 14,442,897 downwards.
TCCACACACTAAAACCTTTCTCAAGAGCATAGCTGTTATAGAACCGAAAACCTTCATCTCGCTATCAAACGTCTTGCTGACAATCTCATGGTACTCAGCAGCCATAGACTCATCACTTACATCGGCCATTTCTTCCTGCATATCAAATTAACAATTATAAGTCAATCATGTGGTAGACCGAATAAAGGGCAAATAAAATATATGATATTACTTAGATTTTATGTACAAGGGAGATAGACATAAGAATATATGAGATTACTTAGAGTTGACGTAGTGGACAAGTTCTAATATAAACAGGTTGTAGTACTATATACTAGACTTGCAACCTTCTGAACTTGAAGTACTGAGTGCTGACAATTAACTGTCTGGTTCTCGACTTAAAAGAATGTTAAACTAGAATTATCCACATTCAGTGTATTGGGTAGAATCGTCTGAATTAACTTTTGGAGAACTATCAAGGAAAATAATTTTAGCTTATTCTGCTTTCCCCCAATGTTAAAGCCTATCTTATTAGCTACCACATGAACTGTGAACTACAGAGCCTCAACAACTCTAACAATTATATTTCGCTACCTTTATTAGTGATTACTACATGGCTAAATAAAAATGCATTATCAAGTTTTTCAAAGGACAGAAGGGAGGAAAATAAGTCTACATACTTCACTAGCCTGACCAACAAGCACAACGACATGGGCAACAGCACAGGCACCAACGCAGGGGCATCATACACAGAGCGCACAGTACCAGCACTACATGAATCAACATATTGAAAGGGTCGTCTAATACTGAAGCACTAGAGCAGCGTCTCAAAGACCAATGCGAGCAGAAAATCTAGTAGCACTTTCATTCTATGAAGATATCATCTTTACATTCCCTGTGAATTTCATTCTATGAAGATATCATCTTTACATTCCCTGTGAAAACGTAAGTTCCACACCACAATGTGATATATGTTGTCTACTTGTGTGCCTCTAAGGCTGTAAACATCAGGCAAGAAATTCTTTTGATGAACACCACAGATGATCATGCAATGCTTAGTACGTTAGTCTGTAAACATCAGGTAACGAAGGAATTGTCAATCAACGCCATGAACAGCACTCCCAACTACTAAAGTACTTACAGTGGCACCACGTTGGGCAACAGACGAGAGGGCTGAGGGAAGGTAGCGGAGGGCGTCGATGCGGCGGGCCTCTGACCTTGGCGTCGGTGGCCGCTCCAGTCCTAGTCCGTGCGCTGCGTGAAGGGGGCCTCATCCTCCGGCGTGCGCGATCCTACGGCCGGCGGTGTGGCGGATCAGTCGCCCAAGCCTCCGTTCCCGCAGGCGAGGAGAGAGAGGTGGCCAGAAGATCCAATACCGGCTCCGATTAAACTACTGAGGACGGCGCCGGCGCCGGAGTCAGCTGTTCAAAGAAGGTAGGCAGGCAGTGGGGATGGAGGTGGAATGCGATGGATTTCTGCAGTGGGGATGGAGGCGGAACACCCAGATGACCTAGATCGACGACCCCGTGAGGGAGCACGAAGGAGGAGGGCGGCGGGCGCTTGAAGGAGGAGGGCGGCGGCGCCTCACTGAGCGGATCGACGGGCGGACGAGGACGAGAAATTTGTTCGTGGACAAATGACAAATGACCAAAATACCCCTGGTGATTATAGTTCATTTTCTTCTTAATACTTGGACGGCTGGAATAATTTAGCACTGCTACGTACGAATCAGACGGCTGAAATAATTTTCGACGGAGCTACCGGAAACTACCTGCGGTAGTTTTCCAAGCACCGTAAAAGAGCTCTTTTTTTTATACGAATATGTAAGTAATTATGAAAAGGTGTAGTGTTAGAAAACTATTTTAGTTACAGCTATATAATTCTGCTGCTCCAGATAAATTACAGCTGAAAGTTGCTCCCAAAGTTTATTTTAGTTATTTGATCAATGAGTTCCTGGTACATGTGCTCATTCTACTTATATTGGTCATTTTATTGGCTAGTTTTTTCATGATCACCCTCTGACATCTTCCCTAATTATTCTTGCATCCAAAAAGCCGGAGATTGCTATCCCTTTGCATCCTTTCCGCCATGAAGAGAAGCGGAGAAATGTTTGCATATGCTATCTTTATTTCCTTGTTGTGAAATGTCACTATGGTGTCACTTTTGTACTTTTTAAAATCCGCCACATAAGATGATAGCAGCATCTTCAGCTGGCACCCGATCACTATCAACTAGATCAATGGCCCAAGAATCAGGATGCAGTTCCGGTACCTTAACAGATGTTACTTCCTTTATCTCCTGCCAGAATAGCTTTGCCCAAGTACAATCAAAAAGCGCATGCTTAATTGTTTCTCTCCTGCCACACGCTCTGCAGAAAGGGAGTTTCTCAATGTGTCTCTCGTTGAGCACCACCCGACAAGGAATAAACTTCCTGATCACTCTCCACCAGAAATTCCTAACTTTCGGTGGTATTGGCATTTTCCATAATTTACTCCAGAAAGAGTTTCCATCGCCTGAAGAACCCAAAATCTGGTTGTTTCCTCCATTCTCTTGTATGAGGGCCCTATAGGCCGATCTTACTGAAAAATTTCCATGTTTTTCTAAACTCCAAGACCACATATCTTCATCCAGCCGACCAATAGGTATGCTCAAAATGGCCCGCGCATCCACTGATGCAAATTCCTCTTCCACCTTATCAATTCGCCATACTCCAGAAATAGGATCCATTAACTCTTCAACCATAGTTATTCCTGAATTCGCCTTTCTTACGATGGGCTTTCGATTTGGATTAGAAGAAATCCATGGATCATCTCAAATCCGGGTACTGCACCCATCTCCAATGCGTTTAATTATCCCATCATCCCAAATCCGGGTACTGCACCCATCCCCAATGCGCTTAATTAGCCCAAGGTTGAGAGCTTGACGACCATACAGGATAGCCTTCCAAGTATGTGAAGCATTCCTTCGATTCCCTGCTGACATAAAATCACCATCATGGTCTGGTCGGAGCGGAATGCTAGAGATCATGATGGACAAATCAGAACAGTAGCGCAATCTGTCAAGTGGACTGCTGATATTGCAATGGACCTATCCAAAACTGGTCGTGAGTCCTTGGTTCGGAGACCCGAAAACTCGTCCTAAGTGGACTCCTCCGCCGGAGGGTACTGTGAAAATCAATGTAGATGCAAGCTTTTTGGCTTCTTCAGGGCAAGGAGCGTCAGGTGTGCTCATGCGTAATCATACTGGTACTATGATACGGGTCAAGCTATATGGTACGGCCAGGCTGCAAATGCCTTGGTGATGGAAGCAATTGCTATCCGTGATGGTACCAGAATTGCGTTGGCAGGAGGTTTATCTCGAGTGGTGATAGAGACTGATGCAAATGATGTAGTCAAGCTCTGGAATGATAGGCATCAGGGACGCTCAGAAATAGCACCAATAATCCATGAGATAGAAGAGCTGACAGAAAATATGGAACTTTTCCAATTAAAGTTTGTTGGTAGGGAGGCTAATGAAGGTGCACACTTGTGTGCAAAGCAAGCTTCGGAGCTTAGAAGGAGATGCATTTGGGTTAATTTTATTCCTAGTTTCTTAGCTCGATGCCTTCTGAATGATTGTAAGCCTGTTGATTAATGAATGAGAGTTTTTGAGTCGCAAAAAAAAAGAAGCTTTGATGGACGTATGAACCATGCTAAAATTGTTCTGTTTTTTGAATAGTTCATATCTAACTACCGTGTTGCTTTGCTGTTGGCCCGTATTTAAGTGCAACATGTGATGTATGTGCAGTGTCTTAGTAGCGCGTATCTGCGGTGCTTTATCTGTTTCATTTTAGGAGTAATCGTGCTCTTCCTGTCATGTACGAAAGCACCTGAAGAAAATGGGCGTCACAAACTTCCTTTGTCGCACCTCATTCTCCATCCACGCTTAGTTTTCTTTAGCTGGGGATACAACTACGGAGTACTATTCATCATCGAAACAAAACATCCATAGAGAGGCCTACACATAGGCGGGCTCGACCTTCTGCAGACATCTACCATTGCTAACGTACAGATACATCACGCACTGAGGAGCTAAAGCGAATAGTCTTTTAGGCGCTCGAGCAGGTTCCAGCTATCAGATGCACCAGCGCAATGCACAAAGAAAGCCTACAAGTCAATGACTCGTCATAGCTTCTGAATGCGGTTCAGCAACAAGTCTCCTTGCTTGACGGTTGACTGGTACAAGGCATTCTGTGCGATCAAGTCTGTTCATCTCCAGCACACCGGAAACTTTATCAATCGTGCGGTGAGGCTTCCTAGGAGCACTAAAACAGGGCAATCCCCTGCATCGGAGGCTGAGGTCTAGCCACATCAATGGTCATGCAGGTATCAGCTAGCACCAGGACATGACATGCAAGAAATAACATCAACAAAAATTCTTACTCGTCTATGAAATCAACTGTCACACCAAATGAGACAGCCACCGCTTCCATCATCACAATCTTGTATGACTTGGGAATTTTTGAATAGACAACAATGTGCACTTCACGCATGGAGTAGCAGAACTGAGGTTGCAAGTAACATGCTAGCTGAAAACGAATATCAAGCAGATATAGGAAATCGAGGAGCTAATCCGACCAGAAAAGCCAAACGAACAGTACCGATGATGAGAATAAGAATATGAGAGAATATAGTGATTAGTCACTTACAGAATGCCACAAATAACAAATACATCTTTTGCCCAACAGCTGCAGTCTTCCGTTTGGTGTATCTAAAAAGATACTTTGGACACTTAAGTTTTATGTGTGTAAGATAAGATGATGACCTGAGATGATGAATCCAGATGAGATGATAACTTGATTTGTATATATGATGATGTGTATGTGATGAAACTAGATACTTGTATCCCACGTTTGAGCTTGTTGCACCATTTGAATAATACACGTCATATTATTGAGTTGTGTGCGAAGTGTCGAGACTTTAGCAATGGTCGTGTCCAATTTTGAATGCCTCGACAAATGCTCCAATTTTCTACCTACTCGACAAACGATCGTCATTCTAAACTAGTCATTCAAATAATGGTCGATCACTCTAGGACTTCTTGAGAAAGTTTTAATTTCCCCGACTTTTCAGAACCGTGAGTGGTATGTGGAGATTGGATGTGAAGACGCACAGTCACATTTAAAAGATGGTGTCCTGTGTTCGGACTGGATTACTGGACCGTCGACGAGTATATATGGATATGCGGAGAATCCCATAACATGTTAGCAATCTGCGCATATCGGTAAGTGCAAATGGAGCCATTTTTATTCAAATGTTCAAGCTTCAAAAAGAATTTTAAAGCAAAAAACCTAGGTGCAGATAATATCAAACTCTTTCATGGTGCAGAATCTAAATGCAAAATTCCATTTTATTCCGGGCTACACAAAAGTGAAAACATATGACCAAACTTCATAGGTTTTAAAAATGTACACCAGTCGTTGCACCCTCCACACAATTATCATTTTTTGGCCAGTTTAGCATACAACGAATTTTGAATTGGTTATTTGCACACTATTATAGTTTATTATTATCTATGTTAGATTTTTTTCCTGATTTTTTGAAGCTTTCAAATGTCGATTTTGAACTTTTCAAAAAATAAAATTGCTGGATCTCGGCCTCCAAAACGCCGCACTCTTGTGCCTTTTATGATACAATCCTTATAGGTTAATATCGCATAATTCATACTATAGTCGAACATTGTCATGTTTCATGCACTAGCCAACTATCCAAAAGTCCGAACTGATAGGAAGGGCTAGTATAATCCACATATACACTTCAACACCCCCTCTCACGTGTGACTCGGGGAGGGAGAGGCCAACACGTGCAACCGGAAGAGAGCGACGACGCGCAAGTCTTAGAGGTATGGCTCAAGAGGCCTATACGTTGACAAAGAGGGGGCGGCAGCAATTTTAGGATAAATTGCGCAAGCCAGGACTCGAACTCGAGACTCTGGGCTCTGATACCATGTCATGTTTCATGCACTAGCCAACTATCCAAAAGTCCGAACTGATAGGAAGAGGTAGTATGATCCACATATACACTTCAACAAACATGAGTGGAGATTTCCGACTCCTAGCTCCTGGGTTCCGGTGATCCTTTATTTAAAAAAATCAAAAATAAAATTGGTATGTTCTAGAAAATCCTAAAAAGTCGTTCTTGCATTGTTGTCAATATTAATGTATCCAATAAACGTGTAAAATCTTATTTTGAAATATTTTATATTGTAAACTACAACAAAAATGACAAATGTGTTCATCCGAGTACACACCCTTTTAAATCTCCAAAATATAGAAGATTTTGCCATTTTTGGTAGCCCACAATACAAACAATTTTGCATTCTTGTACGATGCATCATTAACTACAACCATAATTTTTTTCAGATTTTTTAAAACTTGTAAATATAGTTTTTGATTTGTTTAAATAAATTCTAGAATGTAGCGTTAGATCTTATATATCTGGACAAATGAAGTGGTAGCATTTCGCTGCGCTTGTTGCGACCCGTGAAGCGAACATTAACATGGTTCTTTTTTTTAAGGGGTCACCGGGGGGAGAGCATCCCCACCTGAACATCATTGCATCAACATCAACATAGTTCAGAAGTACTCATTACATGTCCAGAATTAAGCGAGAAGGATGGAAGCCCAGAGGTGGTTCCTCCAGGTATTTGCGGGTTTTTGATTCTATGAAACCAAAGAGTAACGTCCGATCCGATTTAAGTGTCGTGTAAAGAATATTGGTATATTGCGCTTGTAATTATATATCTGCACAAATGAAGTAGTAGCATTTCTCTGCGCTTGTTGTTGCGATCCGTGAAGCGAATGTTAACATGGTTCAATTTTCGAATGCATCAGCAACATTGAATTTTCCAATAGCAACATTCTCGTATGCACGGAAAAGGCGCCCATAAATATCCCCGACCCCCATTTCCGTCTTCCCACCCCGCAGTGTTCCACACTTCCACTCCGCGACCAAAACGTAGAAGAAGAAAGCCGAGGGGGCAATAGGAGAAACGCGAAGAGAACCCCGCGAAGCGAGAGAGAAGAGGGAGAGGGAGGGGGGAGCTCGCTCGCCAATGCCGGCTAGGGTTTCGCCTCTAGCCTCCTCCCGCTTCTAGCCGCGGTACGACTCCAGAAGCCGCCGCTCCAAGCCCCCCGCGGGGTCTCCAGCGATGGGGGAGAAGCAGTGCGGGGGCCGGGGTCGGAAGGAGGACCCGTGGCAGGGCAGGCCGCTGCACACGACCATGAAGGTGAGCTCCTCCCGCTCTTCGTCCCTTCTCGATGTCTCTAGAAGCTTCTAGTGGCGAGTTGGCGCCGTAGATCCGCTCGCGGCAGTTCGTAGGCGCGCCGCGCGCGTTTCCGTTTCGCGGCTCGGGCGCGGGCTGTAGTTGAAGCTTCAGTGCGATGATGCCATTTCGAGGTACCCCGATGGTTCCACGGGTCGCGCCTGTTCTGGGATTGACGAGGTTGTTGCTCTGAAACCGAGAGGTCGTAATTTGATGTTTCGTTCCTGTTCGTGTTCAGGACTGTGAAAAGTGGGCGTAGTTCATCGGGATTTCTCAAGCGCACGGATGAATTTAGTATAATCGCGTCATGTGAAGTCCTACAAGCGACGATCTCTTGCTAATTGGCACATACATTCGGTTTTAAAAAGGGCTAGCAATTACAGATTATAGGTCACAACTCCCAGTCTCCGATATACTGTACCAGAGGTATTTCACGTGTCCAGTTCATGAATGTAAATGCAATGAATGTAAATGCAGTTTCCCTTCTCGTGTAAATCTAGAGGAGCCAGGTTTTCTGAATAGTTTTCGCGTGAGACATTTTGGTTCCATCTCAAACTTCAGCTAATGTGTTGTTGACTATGCTGCAAAGCGACGGTTTACACAAACCCCATTGCTACTGTGGAGTTGCTATTAACAGGGGGAATTTTTCCTGCTTAACATCTTATGTAACTGGTTAATAGTAGATATGTTTTATTACAAATAATTTGCGGACTACATTTATTTTGGCCAGAGGGAGTCAGGAGGTTATAATATTGTATTACTGATATAGATAACTGAGCGTCACCCTGTTGGCTAAAGGCGCGGGTGCGTGCCCGCTGCCCAACCCACCACGTTCGAGCCTTATTATCAGTGGGCTATTCTCACGATCACAGTTGTCTTATTAATGGAAATGATACACGCGCTAGTGCCTGTTTTTTTTACCGGGAAACTGTAGGGAGGCCAAACATTCAGTCAGTGCCTGCTGATTGAGTATCTTTAGATAGTACTGATATGCATTGTTCAAGGCAGAAGCTTGACAATTTCCTATTCCCTAATGTTGGTTGTTCAAAATTCCGAAGCATGAATTCTCAGTGTCATATTTTACAGTAATTTGTAGATCAGTAATTTTTTCCAGAGTGGGGAAATTATGATGGCGCACAATTTTTTTTTTGCATTGTGTATCAACTATAATTTCAAATTGGTGTCATAATTATTTTACAAGTACGTTAGCATGACTATATATTGTATCCTTCACCTCTTATGAACCAGACCCATAGTTTAAACTGGGCACTTGTGTGCAATATGCTCTGCTTGTAACTGTTAATCTACTTTTTATTATGCATTTTTGACATTTAAAAATTGCTCCAGCGTGTCAAAGTGTACCGTCTAAAAGATAATGGGAAGTGGGATGATCAGGGAACGGGTCACGTGACCATCGACTATATAGAGGTACGCTTAGACTATTTTTCTACGATTTTATTGATTCAAAACTCCTGCTCTCATGATCAGTTATCCTTCACTAAAATGAAAGCTGCATTGATGGTAGTAAAAAATGTTATCTATGCTGATACCCCACATAATTTTAACTTTCAACAATCATGTGGTGATCGTTGTTCACATGATCACTCAATTTCATTTCTCTCTAGATAGTCTGATTTAAATTTAAATTTTCCTATCTTGTTGATGGCATTATCGGCTTTCTTTCCCCTTTTTTCGTACAAGTATGTTGGATTTAATAATGTTTATAGTTATCTACGGGACATCATACTTGCTGTATGGGAACCTATAGTACCACACATACGCATAGTGCCTCTGGTGACATTAGGGATGCAAGTGGCCTGAGCCAACTCATTGGCCCATCCTATATTTGCTTGATATTATTATTTTTAGTATGTAGGCAAAGTGAACCACTGATTAAGTGAGAACTGTGGTTCTAACCGCGAAGTGGTCCAGTGGGTCAGTTGCATCTTTACATGGCATTACCCTGTGATGGAGTTGGGTTTGTTTATTGCTGAGAAAAAAGTAAGGCGTGAAGCAGTGGGTGGCAGCAAGATCTTAGTTTTTAAGCGTTGCTGTTTGTTGTTCAGTATTCACTTTCTCAACCTTTTTTGACTTAAGGGGTCAAGAGAACTTGTTCTAGCTGTTGTGGATGAAGAGGATAATGAAACCCTACTGCTTCACAACATTACTCCCGATGATATCTACAGGAAACAAGAAGGTAAACTGGCATGCTATCCTTTTCTTTTTATAGCCATTTCTTTCCCTAACACAACTGTTTTGCCAATTTATTTGGCAGAAACAATCATCTCATGGAGGGATCCGGAAAAGGCACTAGAATTGGCTCTGAGCTTTCAAGAACCTGAAGGATGCTCGTTCATATGGTGATTCATTGTTAATTGGTTTCATCGCTCTGTTCATTAGTGTCTTAATCATGTCTGCTTTACATTCTGATGGCTTTATGTAGGGAGAACATGCGTAATATACGGGAAGACCTACAATGTAAGATCCTAGCTGTGAGTTTGTTAAATAATTTGATTTTGTCTGGTTGTTCTCATGTGGCCTTGTAATTACTTCGCCATATCCGGCAGCTCTTCTTTATCTAAAAATATCCGGCAGCTCTTAAAGTTGGTCCGAAGTCAGCACTGAAACCTCTAGTAGCCTCAAGAGGTTCACTTTTGCATGGTAGATAACTACTTATTCCTCTCACAAGCAAATGCAACATGTGCTCTATGTATACTTGATAAACTTTGGATCAACATATATCTTTATAATTCTTTGTCAAAAAATATACTACTCCCTCCGTATCACCAAAGCATGTCGGTAAGTTGGTAGTGAGACTTATATTTGATACGGAGGGAGTATATCTTTAGAATTGACCATTTTGGTTGGTGTGGTACAGTATGTGCGTGTAATCTCTATCACACTGCTAAGATTCAGTCCTGAGTTATCAGAACTATTTTCCATTCTGGTTCAACAATCCCAAGAACTCCTCTTAATCCTTGAGTAGGTTCTTTGGTGGCCTGATTGCATTATATTCGATTTCACAGGTTTAAATATGAATAATTATGTTCTTATAATGATTTTTTCAACTGAGAATATATTTGTGACCTGATCACTTGGAAAGTTCAGAATATTAACCAACTATTGCTTTACCCGCAGGTAAGTCCTCAAGTTCTGTTAATGGTGAATTCAAGGAACTTCCTCCTCTTGAGATGTCCAGTCCTCTTGAGGTTTCTGTTATTTTAAAGGTGCGATCTACCTTCAGTGCTCTCGTCTTTATGGGTGCCAAAGTAGAACATTATATATTTCACAAGCAGATATTAGGAGCTCCCAAAGCATTATGAAGAGAGTTAACAAATTAGGGTGTCTTCATTTATTTGTAGGATTAAACTCAGTCAACGTGCCTGGAGCAACATATTAAATGAATTATACAATGTTTTATTCTTGAAAAGTATACAGCTAGCACACAGCTTCAATTGTACTTAAGGGGTTCTTCCCCTTAGGCTCTTCATTTTCCCATACAATGTTTTACATATCGTTCATTAAAATGTACAGACTATGCAATGTGGCACGACGGAGCAGAAGCAGTTGCTTACAGATTCAATATCAGAAGATGTAAGTCATGGACTTGCTTAAATGTGTAATGATGCTCCATGTAGTATATTACTTCCTCGCAATTAGGCGCATACATGTAGATTTCACACAACAGTCAAGTAAAATTCAGCACATCGATTAGTATTTTGTTAATATTAAACACACTATGTAACATATAATTTGTTCAAATAACATATTATTTAATAAAGCTGAGTTTACAAGAATCTAAGGGGAAAATGAAGTAAGAATCATGCATTTATCGGATTAGATTAAGACTATGCTGTTATTCAGGTACTCTCTCCCAATCGTTGTCAGCTTCCACAAAGTTCTTCACAGAGCCAGCAAGTTCCCCTTACATATTTTAACCTCAAACCTGTTTTTCAAAAGGGCACATGCCTTAATATGAGCATTATTCCTCTTACATATTTAGCTTCAAACCGGCTTTTTAAAAGGGCACATGCCTTAATATGTGCAGATTTAAGTCTTGAATTTCATTTATTTTTTCGAACACACAACAGAACGGGTGTCATTTTGTGTTGAGAGAGAAAATTTCAAGATGACGCTAAATACAAGCAAAGGCCAAAGGGCCAGAAACAAGCAAATAAAGCTAGCAAAAAGGGCTTATAGCTTAAGTAAGAAAAAACTCAGAGAAAGAAAAGAATTGCCTAGAGTGGATCAAGCAGCGGCTACATCTGGAGACTGCGTGTGCAACGGTAAGCGTTGCCGCACCTTGGGGCCCTAGCATCCTTCCATAGTCTCACCTCGTGGAGGATAGAGTTGACAATCTGCTGGCAGTTGGGCTTCTCATCTTTGTACATGAAATCATTGTGGATGCGCCAAATCATCCACATCGTCAGGCAAATCAGCGAGCGGCTGCCTTACAAGTCTAGGACTTCATGTCTTTACAAAATGAAGTTCTATCAGTAATTTTCGCTGCAAAATCCTCTCATACTTGCACGAAGTAGGTGCAATCAGCATCAATCAGCCATCTGTCTAGTACAAAATAAGATAGTGGATTCTTATTCCTGCAAGGGAAGTGGTATTAACTAACTAGACAGTCAACATATTGCATCTCCGCTCATGCTTTTCTGAACTTTGATGTATTTATGTATGCATGCTGTGATGTTTTTAACTTGCCTATTTACACTTCTCCAACTTGCTGCAGCGTAATTTTTTCCCCAAGATACTGAACCTTTTCAGAACGTGCAAGGATTTAGGAGACAGGGATGGTCTCTATTTGATGTTCAGATTAGTCAAGTCAATCAGTAAGTACACACTTAGTAGTAAGCGTAACCATATATTATTTCAGCATGCCACTGACATTTGTTTCTGATTGTGCAGTACTATTGAACAGTTCTGCCATATTTGACAGGATTTTCTCTGATGATTTTATTCTTGACATAATTGGTGTCCTTGAACGTAAACACTAAACCTTGTACTTCTCATTTGTGCTCTACATCAGTAAATTATAAACTCCTGCCATGTTCTACACAATGGCATACCTTTAGAGCTGCATGCACCGTTCTTCAACGAGCTCTGATTTATGCAGACAATCCAGAGGTTAATATTGTGCAAAGTCATCGTGCATTCTTGAAGGACCATGCAGTTCTCAAGGAGGTAACTGCAGTGTCATATTTTATGTGTCCTAATCTATTTGAGTTGAAATGATTATTTAGTGAGGCTTTCTTTCTCTCACAGGCCATACCCATTAGAAATGCTTCTGTGGTTTCTAAGATTCATCAAACATACAGAATACATTATATAAAGGTCTGCGCTACACCCCTCTGCACTTACGTTAGCTGGAGTTTCTAGGTTTCTATTGCCAACTTTATGCTTAACTATAACTGGAGTGCTTGGAATCTACAGGATGTTATATTACCCAAGCTACTGGATGATGATACTCGGAAAAGCCTTGACACAATTATTCACGCAAACAACGCTTTTGTTAGTGTTATAACCTACAAAGTTTTCACATGATTTAAATAAAAATTTCCTTCTGTAATGTTGGATTGTATCTTGTATGATTCTACTGTAGGTTGTTTCTTTCCTGAAGGATAATGCTGATTTTATGCAAGACTTGTTTGAAAGGATGAGATCGTCAAATGTTTCATCAAAATGCGAATCGGTGAGACTAGTATTTCATTTTATTGCTTGTTTCTTTTAGTCACGCCTTCTTTATCATAACCTGGAACAATGTACTACTCCCTCCGTATCAAAATATAAGACTTTCTACCAACTTCCCACACACATGTATCTAGATATGTTTTAGTGCAAGATTCACATGAACCTTGCACTAAAACATGTCTAGATACATGTGTGTGGAAAGTTGGTAGAAAGTCTTATATTTTGATACGGAAGGAGTACTAGTTAAATTATATTTATATTCATATTTTGTTATTTTCGTTTAATCTTTAGAAAGAACTATTGAGTTGCCACTTTTTAACTGCCAGAAAAGAAGAAACGTTAATGATTGTTTTTTTCCTTTCATGGATCACACATGATGTGTCGTGGGAAATTGTTACTTTGAGGAAAGGACATATGCCATGAAACCATGTGTTGAGTGAAATGAGTGTTGTCTGGGCCTTTGCTGATGCTAGTGTCTCGATGAAGCAGTTTATTTGCTCAGGATACTTGTGCATTTGATTGGAAAATATATCATCTCTGCTGAGCGTTGGTCTTCATCATTTGAGAGTTGATATGATTGTGGGATGTGACTCTTTGTAGTTTGTACTATATACCTTACAACATTCCTAGGTTGTTCTGCCAGTTTTTTATATTGATATTATATTATATATCATTGTGTGTGCTGGGTTGGGGGAGGGTGGTGCTTGCGTCTACACTCAGTTCAACAACGGATCTCCTTCTGTATGCCATTTATATGAACAAAATTTGGTTCTTCGCAGGTCTTCTTTTTGCGCGAGTTTTGCACTGTCAGCAAAAGTTTGGAGCTTGTTCAGCAAATAACACTATCTAGGTTGGTATCTGGATAATGATTCTCTTCTGTCCCATTAGAATCAGTTTCTTTCTTTTGTGGAAGTTATCTGTCTATCAAATATATTATAACCTGGGAGCCTGCGACCCTGTATTCATGATACTGTAGATCAGTTTTTTCTCAGTGGTGGTTATTTGTTGCAGCATTTTATGGAAGGAATACACCACTAGTTGACACATTTCTTTTTTTTTCCTCTAGGTTGGTTCACACTTGTCGTTATCGTAACTTTTCTTGCAAGCCCATGAGGCTTGAAACATCAAAGTTCCTCTAGGTTGTGTTTTGATCAATATGTACCTTTGATGCAATGCAGACACGCCTCTCGTTCAGTATAAGCTGAACTAAAGATCATTTAAGTACAATTTCTTATTAGTGTATAATCAGAGAGACTGTCGTAGCAGTTCAGCAATCATGTTTCTCTATTCAGGGATCTGGCCAATAAAGGTGTCTTTGATATAGTTTCTGATGTGCTGCAGAGTCAGGATAAAGTGCTTGTCTCAGCTGGGTAACTTCTGGAGCAATGAATGGATTCTCTTTGGTTGTTCCTGTATCTTCTTGTAAATGTAATTGCACTATTTTTTGGGCAAATGCAGGACAGACATCCTCTTACATTTTCTTACTCAAGATCCTGACTTACTGAGATCATATATTGCAAAACATGAAGAAAGTTCTTGGGAAGACATTTCTCTTCTTGGGCTTCTGGTAAGTAGCACCCCTTACATCCTGTTATGCTGCGTCTTGGCGCATGCCGCTGTCCTAACTTGCTAGGTGTTGTATGGTTTTCAGGCCTGGTTTCCCGATAAACCGAGCCACTTTGGCTATTAGCCTTTCTTCTATTGATAAATGAAAAGCAGCACCGACTGTATTTGAGTAAAAAAAAAAAAGTAGCACCCCTTTATTTGGTCTCTCTACAGGATTACATTCCTTTTGGTCCAAACAGTGAATTACATTCCTGTAAAGGCATCATGTTATTTGGATCTGTTCAAGCTTGCCATCGGAGTAGAGCCAATTCTGCTCTCCTGCCTTGGCAAGGTTTTCTGTGCCCCAACTGCTCCCTCTTCCCCACAAAGCTAATACTTCTGTATGCTGCTTCCAAACTTCAAATCTCGCTAGTCAAGGCTAGAAATAATCTAGCTTTGGATCCAAACGCACCCTAAATATTTGGACCTTCTGGTATTGTGGGTATATCCTGTCTGTTTGTCAAATGCGACCTTACATTTTGGTGGAGCATTTGGACATTGAATTGTGTATTTGCGTGTCTGCTATCCTTTTTTCACCATTGAAATCCATGCAAACCTCTTTGCCTTCTTTCTGTTGATATTAGACACTGCAATGATTCACCATGGCTTGACAGGTGAGGATGTGATTTGCATCTGATTCACCAATTTGCAATATCTTTTGCAAGGTTATTTCGTTTGCTTAGTGAGTGCTGAGTCATGAAATGGAAGCATGCGCTTAACCAGGGATCCCGAAGTTCTATCACATGTCTTGGTAGCCGAGCCATTAAGTTTACCATTCATTGTTTTATTTTTATCGGGCAACTGCAGTATCCTCCGACGCTTATTAGAATATTGTGAAGAGTGAACTCCATTTTTACCCCTTTATTTTCCATTTGTGGATACTGCTAACAGTTTGTCAAATTTCAGTTTAAACGCATGGTGACTGACTTCAGTGGCGAAATGCCCTGTCAGTTTCTGGAAATTCTGCGGATACTGCTGAATCGAAAATTGGCTGTGAATAATGTCACGGAATATGTAAGATGCCATAGACTATATCATCAGAAGTTTGGCATTTTTTATTGAGGACATTAAATGATACACATCTTTGGTATTATGAATCTCTTCTGGAAATATACAAGTATTGATTTTTTCCATTCTGCTCCTCAGCTTTTGTATGTATAGATTTTCATCCTCATTTTGGTTTATGATTGGATGTAAATACCCAACATGGGTTTCTTTGGAGAGGCCAATAGGAGCTTCTTTAGAGAAAGCCAATATGAGCTTTGTTGTCGTTACAAAATAGTACATGTTTCAAATGGTTGTGCTTAACTAGATTGTGCTCTGAAGTTTTTGTTTCATTGTTCTGTTGCAGAAAGCTGTCGTCAAGATCTTTTACGAGAAGTATTTTGATAAGTTGATTGATATAATTGAATCATCTTGTCCTCCAAAGAGCATTGCCGGATCAACATTTGGTTCAGTTGGTGTTGTTACAAGCGTTGAAATATTGCTTGACATTTGCGAATTCTTATGCTTTTGTGTAGTTCAGCACCCATACATGACCAAGTAATGCTTGATACAAATCCCCTTCCGACCTCTTTTATTTATTCAGCCGTTCATTTGGATTTGTTACTTTACTTTTGTGTCTTGCTAACATGTGCCTCTTGATCTTGCAGGATCAATTTTCTTGAAAGTAATTCAATTGAGAAAATCCTTACTCTAACCCGTCGAAGGGAGAGGGTTTTGGTTGTGGCAGCTGTCCGTTTTATGCGTGCTGTTATTGTCACAAATGTAAGTTTACTTTGTCACATAAATAAATTAGGCACCGCATGGTGATGGTTCTTTTATGTCTGGGAGAATCATTTATAGCAAATCTCAGTTAATTTGTATAGTTGAATTCACCCTTTGTGTACAACGGTAAGTCGGTACTAGAAGTGGTACTGTGCACCACGCTATAAAGCCAAATAAAACAACATATGATTCCAGGATGAGGAATTAGCTCTCTTGCGCGGAGGCAATAATAAACATGTCTCTCAATCATGCATGCTTGTTTTTTTGTAGCAAAACTGTGTGGTACAGTTTGTAGTCTTATACCTCTGATTGCTTGAACACAGTAACCAGCCAGCAAGCATATCCTTACTGCAATTTCCTTGTCATACTTGAACTTGAGTTGAAAATAAATTATGCGTTCTGTAGGATGAGCTTCTGATTAGCCATGTTATCGTGCTCGACATGTTGAAACCAATTATTGAAGTATTTATCGAAAATGGGGATCGATACAACTTGCTACACTCCACGGTCCTCTCGCTGTTGGAATACATTAGAAAGGTACATCCTGTCCGTTGGTGTGTATATGTTACCGTGTACGGGAAATATCTATTTTTCTCGAAAACACAGAAGAATCATTATCCAGTGGGCTTTGCCATCTGATGCATGTTTGTGTTCAGGAAAACAAAAAATCCCTCGTTGTATATGTTGTGGAGTCCTTTTGGGACCAACTCGTGAAGTTTGAACAACTGAAGAGCATATCGGACTTCAGACTCAAGTATGAAGAGGTTGCGACTTGGGACTTCTGTTTCTTGATTTCTGTCATCACTGTCAACTTTCTGTCACAAGCAAGTTAAGGCCTTTGTATACTGGTAGTATTAACATAAACAATGATGATATTTTTGTTTTCTTGCTAGCTCATGGACAGTGCTAAAACAGAGGAAACTACTAGTGTGAGTCACATGAGAAAGAAGGCAGATGAAAGAGTTCTTGATAAGGAAGAGGAAGATTGTTTCAATACAGACAGGTCTGTTAAGTTTATTTTCCTCATTTGTTGCTTATTGTATGTTGCTGGTCGAATTGATTGCAGATATTGGATTTTTATCCTGAATGTTTCATTGTAATTTAACCAATGTGAAATTTCTATTTTACTATAGCAATGAAGAAGATTCTGCTACACAGACGACACAAGCACAACAACAATGCATGGTTAAGCCAGCTGATGGAAATGAAATCCATCACATCCCTGCAAGGTATTTGCTGTCTCTTACTGGTTTACATCGATATAAAATTTAATGAAATGTGTTGGATTTAGCCAAAGGATTGATCACATCAAAATTGCACCACACATTCATCTTGCCTCCTTTTGTCCTCTCCTTTTTGCTTCTCAATGTCATGGTACAAAGCACCTCCACATGCGTTATGTACACAACAACTCAGAGCAGAAGCTAGCTAGCAAGACTCTTAAATACAAACTCCTAGTATGACACAGACGCATACTGCCACCGGACACATGTACTCAGTGTCTCAATCAACTACAGTACTAACCGGACCCAAACCTGGTCACTTTCCAAGCTGTGTAGAACAGCCATGAATAGCATTTCAACACCTAATCAAGATTATTCTAGCAAAATGCCCTAGTCTATGTACTATCATGTAATTTCTGTTCGTCTTAAACATTCTTTGTTCTTCTGCTTCATGGTCTTTGGCATTTTCAGGCCTAAATCTGGTGGTTTTGTCGATCATGATGACGATAAAGATTATAATCGACCTCCCAAAAGACCTGTAGAAGCGAGTCATAGCTCATTGGATGGCAAAGATACAGATGTGCATATTCTGAAGAAGCCCAAGCTAGAAGCTAGAATTAGCTTCTCCAAGATGAATGTGTTGGCTAGCGTGGCCAGCAAACACTCAGATCTGGAAGACAGGCAGCCTCCGCTCTTACCTGCCTCAAGCACAATAAGTTCTGACGGCAATGATGATGCAAGGGAGGCAAGCCCGGGCTCTCCAAATCTACAAACCCCAGAAAGCTTCGACTACATTGGCGGGGACTCGTCTTCTGAGATGGTTGTAGATACAGCAGAAGCAACCGGCTCTGATCCTTAGAGCGAGATGACAGTCATGTTCCTCTGTCAATAGGTTCAACCCAACCTGTTTTTCCTTGTATAGCTAGAAGGAAATGAACCACAATTGGTTCTGAAGAAGGCCAGCTTCATGCCCGCAAGCTTGACGAAAGTGAGATAGCTTTGGGCGCAGTCGTATGTCTTGAGATGCGATTTCGACTGAGCGAGCGTCTAAAAAGTTGACCTTCAAGGACAGACTCTGAAGCTGAGAACGAAAGCAGCTTTCGTCACTGAAAATATAGGAAATTTTGGTTGCATTATTAGTTTAGTATGACTATGAGATTTGGCAGGGGCACATAATGCG
The DNA here is from genome assembly GCA_947311845.1 of Poa pratensis. Taxonomy (NCBI): domain Eukaryota; kingdom Viridiplantae; phylum Streptophyta; class Magnoliopsida; order Poales; family Poaceae; genus Poa; species Poa pratensis. Next base: position 14,424,144 of record CAMZMU010000039.1, on the reverse strand, counting down.
CCCTTTGCTCGAACCTTCCTCCGGCAGAGCTGTTCTCTTGTGAAGCTGCCAGTAGTGATTAGTTTAGCTCACAGCAGCTTGCTCAATTTTGCAAGTACAAATCAATGACATTGCAAATATTACTAGCATTCTAGTTTCTGGTACGGTGTAGGGTGGTGGTGCACAGCTGCATAGGCTGTTTCCTCGTGTCCACACTGCTGCACTGGTCCCTCGATTTAACGATGTTAATTGGTTAATCCTAGGCAGTTTCTCTGAGCGCATCATTACCTGTTTGTCTTGGGAGATTTACGACACCAGCTGAGGTTGTTGAAGTGGCCGGTGCGTGCTGAACTTGGTGTATATAATCCGTGATGACAAATTGCTGCAAAACTTACGGACGGTCAGCTAGCTGTGCAAAGTTATACGAAGTACAGTACGTCCCTGACCGGAGCCCCGTAGTGTGGGGTTTTTCATTACAGAGCTAAGAAAAAAAAAGACGGGACAGAATATCTATCACGATCGAGTCCCCGCTGCAACAAGGGATCTCGCCGCCGGCAGCACGTTCCCGATTTTTAGATCAATACATACACCAGGTGCCGCCGGATCGATCAGGGCCGCCGCGAAATTATTCACGAAACTATCCCCCTATTCCTTCGAGCCCCCCGCCGTACCGGTACCGGACCCTGACGCCGCCACCGCCCCCAGCCCGGACTGGGTCCTTCTCGACACGAGCAGGGGGCGTACGTCGCCGACCGCAGGAACGGCACCACCGCCACAGCCTCGGCACCACCGTCGATGTCACCTTGTATCTCGCCGCCCCGCTCCCACCTGTGCGTTCAGTGCACTTCAAGGACTGCGAGGCTTCCGGCGTTCTCGCCCCTCGGCGAGGAGCCGCCCCCATCCCCGCCTTGTCTGCTCCAGCAACCACATCGCTGTCCTGTGCCTAGCCTGGAGCTCCTCTCACGCCGGCCAGCCGATGCAGAGTGCTCCGTGACTACTTCGTCTACACGGCCAGGTCGTCCAGCGGCGGACCCTCGCTGATGCGGATCCCGAGCCCATTCTCGCGCGCCATCGATCCCCTGGTGGACGTCGGCCTCCTGCCGCTGCCCACAGCCGGCGACGGCGGCCGCAGGTTCGTCATCGCCGCTCTGCAAGTATCCCCAGACGGATACGAGCCCCACGTCTTCTCGTCCAAGACCTGGAGATGGACCACCAGGTTCCTGCAGCTGGATCCACAGCTGTCCCGTAAGGCGAAGGCCTCGTGCCAGGAGCACAGAACACACAAAGATCATCGCGCTCGTGGACCAAGGCTCACTGGGCTGGGACGCTGGGTTGATCTCTGGGGCGGCATTCATCTCCGCAACGTGCTCCGCCGCCGCCGACGGCAACCACGTCCCCACGGTGCGTTTCATCCCGTTGCCTAGGCCGGCGAACCGTCGTGACCGGGATAACCTGGACGGGGATATCGCCTATGTCAATGGTTCCATCAAGGTTTTCGAGATGGAAACGTGGGAAGAAGAGAGCAGCACGGTGCCGAAAAGCAAGAGAATGCGTGGCCCGGCCGCCTGATGATGATGACGACATCCTCTCAGATGTGCAGTTTGATTCAGACCTGCTGTTGAACATCAACGACAACGATGCCTGGGTGATTGCTGTCAACATGACAATGAGGACTCTGGAAGACGCGGCCTTCAACTATGAGGAAAATGCTACATGAAACCTGCAGCTGCAGCCGGAAAAATGCAACTCCACCGCTTATCTGATGTTGAATATATAAGCAATTTAGCATATGATTTAATCCGCGAAAACAGTAAACAAATCATGACTAGAATAATAGGAATTAAACTAATCATGCGGTCCACTAAAACAGTAGATAAACAGATCGAATCTAGAGCAACTACTATAAGCAGAAACTCTAGAAGTATATCAAGCAGAAAGATCAAGAACACGTACGGTGCAGCGGCGGCGGCAGCAGCAGCAGAACCGTTGGCGTCGCCCATGTCGTCGATGAAGAGATTGGCGATGTCGGGGAAGAAGTCGTCGTTGGGAAAGAACTCGAAGCCAGTAGTCGCGCGAGTGCGCTCCCAAAAAACCTGATCGCCCCTCTCCCGTACAGGATCACAAGAGGCGGGGTTCCGGAGGCCTACTGTCCCTTCAACCGGTGCACGCCGGAAGACGGGATGGAGAAGACTTGAAATACGGCGACGCAAGGTTCTGGAACTAGGGCGGCGAGCGACCATGTGTTGCGTATTATGGCGGCGAGCGACCATGTGTTGCGTATTATGGCGGCTAGGGTTTTCCTCTCCATATATAGTGCGAGTCGGGGTAGGATGTGGGCGCAGCCCACGATCGAGTCGGTAACATCTCCACGATCCAGAAGAATCGGAAACGGCAAAACAATTAACGCGTCCGTTAATTATTAATCAATGTCTCAATAAATTTCCCGGACTGCAAAAATATAGGCATCGGCTCATTCCCGCAACCCGCGGCGTGTCGTGACGTGACGAGACGAGCGAGCGGCGGCGGAGGAGGAGGAGGAGTGCGCACGAGAGAGCCTCTTGTTCTCACATGCTTACCAGGTAGCACAACACTCCACTGTATAAGGTGGTGCAACTCTCTTCCAACTAGCAATGTGGGACTAAACTTTAGTCCCACTCCACACATAGCCAATATATGAATGGGCCAATGAGAATTTCAGAATTTTAATTGGGCTTTGGACCAAAGGCCCACTAGCAAACTAGTCAAAATTCCAGCAATCTCCCACAAAGTCTCATTGGGACATCTCATCATTCTGTTCGAAAACATTGTTTTATATACCGGTGCTTAGTGGAGACTGTTAAGTTGAACTTCCACTTAGAAACTTATGCTACACTAGATCACAAATTGGATAGTAGACTATGGCTTGAACTACAAGTTTGATGCGAACTAGTTTCGCACAAGCTCTTGACCGATACTGGGCTGCCGCAAGGCTTCCCCACGGGTGGAGCTTATGCGTCATACTCCAAAACCTTTCATGAGTTTACTAGAGAACACCCAATTCTCATAGATTGCGACGTTTAACAATCAGGCTTATATAGGTGTATTCCTCAAGAGATGCTCTGCAGGACAACATCTCCGCTTATAAAAGTAAGCCGCTTGGAACACATTAAGATAAATATCAACCTGCCATGCAGACCAGGAGAGTATTGCATCTTCACGGAGTGGGACAGTAAAATATAAGGATACTCTCCTCTCAGCTGTCCAACAGCTTGTCACCCACTTCTACTTCACGGGATCTCCGGTCACATAGAGTGGTTTACCACTGTGGACAACTCATACCGTGGGTCTCAAACCCATCTCCTTCGATGCACTATCTATCACATTACATGATAAACCCTTTGTGAAAGGATCTGCCAAGTTCTTAGACGTTTGGATATAATCCAACGCAATAACTCCGGAGTTCTTCAATTTTCTGACAGATTTCAATCTCCTCTTCAATGCCTTGATGAGTTCAAATTATCCTTAGAACTTTTAATTTTAACTATCACAGTTTGATTATCACAGTTCATAAGGATAGCGGGTATTGGTTTTTCAACCACAGGTAAATCCATCAAGAGCTCACGAAGTGATGAGGCCATCCCAGCTATAGATGCAACCACACCAACTACACCATCTCAAATACAAGGACCTATGACTAGAGCTCGTGCACGTCAACTAAATCAAAAGGTACTTTCGTTTCTACAAGCTACTCCTAATATACATGAGAATATGATGCTGCCTAAAGTAGATGTGTTTGTTTCTCTTAGGAACGATGGACCTAACATGGATGAGAGGGACAAGCTTTGGAGCATGTACGCGCATGGAGATGGCAGCAGGAGTGCACATGATGATGTTGATGCTACGGATGGAGATTTCGGGACTTTGAAGCCACCCTAATGACGAACGAAGCCTTGGACGAATTATTCAAGATACCACTCTATTATTTTCGTCCAAAGTCTTCCATAGGTGCTGCGCCATCTCGTTTTTGGGACAGGCCCATGTATTTTCGTCATCCCCCTTCATGGGCAGTTTTTAGAGTCCGTATTAATAGGAGAAAATAACTTAGGAAGGTTTTTGGCCCAGCCCACCAAGGCTGGAAGAAAATCCACTCTTTTCTCCTATAAATACAGCCCCTAGGGCATCGTTTAGACTTGGGTTTTGTTTAGTTAAAAGTTAGCTGTCGCTGCAACTTCGCCGTACTTCGTCTATGTCAGATCGACCAGATTAAGACCGCTTTCGGAACCCCACTTTCATCTATATTCATTCATATTTGCAATATTCATATTGCCAATTCTTAGTTCTTGCTTGTTCTTCGATTGCCTGCAGGAATTAGACCTTAGTTAGTTTGGTCGATTGTGCTTCGGCGCTGTCATAAACCTCCGGGAGTTGGTGTAGCGATTGTCAAGGCGCAGCGTCCTCGCACGTTTGTAGTCGGATTGTCAACGTCGACGCCTACCCAGATCGATAGTTATCATCTCATCGAAAGATCGGACACCTTTGCCTCTATCAAGTGGTATCAGATTTCAGGTTGATCGGTGAGATTTACTGTTTTACTAGATTAGATTGCATCTTCATACCTACAGTCCATGAAAAAGCCAAAAATACAATTAGGGTTAGATCATCCTGTCCTAGAACCAACCTAAACCACTGCATTTTCTTTTAAGTGCATTGCATCGTTGAGTTTTCGTCTGCATCCTCGTGTCGAGTTGCTGGTCTTAGAGTCTAGCCCGTAGAGTTTCGATATCTGTTCACGCTTGTCATCGCCGCTGCCGCATCACCTTACACGCTCGCAGATCTTCGCCGCCGTCCACCACCACCACTTCCACCGCCATCATCAACCACCGCCTCCACTTCAGCCGCCGCCAGAAATTAGGGTTCGGGTTTTGGTCTTGCTGTTTTCTTTCCTTCCAAGTGTTTTTCCTTGTAAACAAAGCAATCTTTCCCTACCTTACGTGAGTTTGTTAAGAGTTCTGTTCGTTTTAGTCTTCTCAATTCGCGATCTACTGCAGCAAAATTTTTTTGCTTGCGCCTGACCTTAGACGTTGTCTGTGGTCTAGCGTCTGTGATTTTGCAAAAAAAAAGAAAAAAAATTGAGCTACAGTACTCGCTCGACCTCAGACATAGTCTGCCCTCTAGCGAGAGCTGTTTTTCAAAAAAAAAAAAATAATAATAATTCGGAAAAGTCCATCTCTGCTCCCTCTCCTGACCCTAGACATCGTCTGTCCTCCTGCGAAAGCGTTTCATCCACACACAAAAAAAACGTCCTCAGTTTCCCTTCTAAAGTTGATTCTCCTTTTTTGCCTGTTGTTTCCGCGCCGTGACGTTATTGGTGTTCTAAGCTCGCGTCTCTAGTACGGTCTAGCCTAGGACCAGCACAGTACCGTCGTTGAGCGTTCATTCAACTTGCATTCCTGATTTGATTATTGCTAATCCTTGCTAAGCCTTCCCAAAGCTCCACCGAATTCTACACCGTGTGTTGTGACGTTCACCTGGCAATCGCTTCATCTAATCTTCAGCGAGTTGACGCCGTTGTTGCCAGTCACCTACTGCTGCTTGGTAAGAACTTGTAAGAGCTTTGTTTTTGGTTTGACGGATTACGCACCCTTTCCACGACCACCTAGTAGTTGATAGGAACATATACTTGTGATTTGTTTCTTGTTTTCTACTAACCATGACAGGATCCGAGGATGAATGGGAGAACTTGACGAACAAAGAGATGCACACTAAGTTCGCCACGCTTGTCATGGATAACACACAAGATATCGACAAAAGACTTGGCGAGGCGCTGGACAAGATTGCTGGTCTCGAGCAAGCATTTGATACCAAGCTCGACACCAAGTTCAATGAGTTGCTCGCCCGTCTACCACAGCCACCTGTTGCACCTCGACGGCCCAGGTATGTTGGACGCGCACAACGTGTTCCACTCGAGCCTGGTCAAAACTCTGGAGTTGCCGCGGCTGTCGAAGAGAACTATGATTACTATGAGGGTGAGGATGAAAACGAGGGGGACGACGTGCTGCGACAAGCCGCTGGTCGTCCGCGCCCCCACATTCGCAATGCTCATGCCGCACCACGCCCTCAGGTATTGCACGATGATGATCATGTCGCCAAACTGAAATTACATCTTTCACCATTTGAGGGTAGATATGATCCTGATGCTTATCTTACATGGGAATTAGAAACTGAACAACGTTTTGCATGCTTACATTATCCTGACGATAGACGTGTTAAAGATGCTGTTTGTGAATTTACTGGTTTTGCCTCTATTTGGTGGTCCGAATATTGTAGAGTGAACCCTAATGATATTCCCACCACTTGGACTGTTTTAAAAGCTGCTATGCGTACTCGTTGGGTGCCTCCATATTATCAACGTGATTTACTTCAAAAATTGCAGCACCTAAAACAAGGCAAAAATTTGGTAGAAGAATATTATCAGGAATTGCAAACTGGGTTAATTAGATGTGGTGTTATTGAAGATACTGAACCTATGCTTGCACATTTTAGGGGTGGGTTAAACAAAGAAATTCAAACAATTTTGGAGTATAAGGAGTATCACACCATCACCCGTTTGTTCCATCTTGCTTGTATTGCTGAACGTGAAGTGCAGGATCGGCAAGCTTCGCGGACACATTTTTCTGCAGGTCGGTCTACATCATGGACTACTCGTGCACGTTCCACACGCACCACGGGACCCCCTGCTACCTCCACTATCATGCCCAGCAAGGACATGACAAGCAAGACACCACCACCAGCTTCTCGGAATGTCCCTCCTAGTTCCACGCAGTCTTCACCTTCCACGGGACACACGAGTAAAATTCAATGTCGACGTTGTGATGGTTGGGGTCATTATGCACGTGAGTGCACAAACAAGTGTGTGATGGTAGCTCGTGAAGATGGCGGGTATGATTCCGCTAGTGACTATGATGAGGAGACTTTGGCTCTTCTTGCACAAGATGAACAAGACGCCCCTGACTGTGAACAAGACGTACAATGCATGGCTGCTGATGATGCGGATAGGTATGCTTCATTAATTGTTCAACGAGTTTTGAGCGTGCAGGTAACCAAGTCCGAACATGACCAGCGACATAATTTGTTCCACGCAAAGGGAGTGGTGAAAGAATGGTCTATACGCATCATTATTGATGGAGGAAGCTGCAACAATTTGGCGAGTGTAGAGATGGTGGAGAAGCTCGCTCTCACCACACGACAACATCCTCGTCCTTACTACATCCAATGGTTCAACAATAGCGGCAAGGTTAAGATCACTCGTACTGTTCGTGTGCATTTTAGTATTGCTGCATATGCTGATTTTGTTGATTGTGACGTTGTGCCTATGCAAGCATGTTCTCTTTTATTGGGTAGACCTTGGCAATTTGATAAAAAAATCTGTACATCATGGTAGCACCAACCAGTACACTTTTGTTCATAACGATAAGAAAATTGTTTTGCTACCCATGTCTCCTGAACAAATTTTGAAAGATGATCTTGCTAGAGCTAGTAAAGCAAAAAAACAGGAGCAACAAAAGAGTGAAAATCAGTTTGTGGCAAAAGAATTTTCGCAGCACCATAAGACTAATGATACATCCATATCCCATGGTGCTAACGAAATTAAATTGACCAATCCATGTTTTTTAGCCAGCAAGTCTGATATTTCTGATTTGGATGTTAATGAAACTGTGTGCTATGCTATTGTTTGCACAGAGGTATTGTTTTCTTTTGAGGATATGCCCCCCTCTTTGACCCCTGCTGTTGCTGACGTTTTGAAGGAGTTTGCGGACGTTTTTCCAAGTGCTGTACCTCCGGGATTACCACCTATTCGAGGAATAGAGCACCAGATTGACTTAATTCCCGGTGCATCCTTACCGAACCGCGCACCATACCGTACCAATCCTGAGGAGACCAAACAGATTCAACGCCAAATTCAAGACACTAGTACAGAACGACACATCGGATACCCCTCTATGGAAACGGCAGGCGTTAGGCGACGGAGAATCGCGCTTTCCGCGCGGCCAGTGCGTACAAACCTGACCTGGGCCGTGGCTGGCCCGTCAACATAGGTAACGGAGAAAGTATTAACTCCGTTACCCATAGTATTGGCAACGGTCTTAATTCTGGCTCCGTTTCCGATATGTGCCTCTATAGCAACGGAGACTTTTGGGTGTCCGTTTCCAATGTGGACACGTTCCATCTTCTTGGAATTCGAAGCGAGGCGGAGTAACTGCTATGGCGTAGTGGCGCCGCGGCACCGTCTATCTCAGTACGCCACTTTGCCGCAGCCATGGATACTCCTAGCAACTCCTCGGACGTTCGCCGCAGCAGTTTTCCGCTTTCGCTGAATTGGAACCACGTCGTCGTGCCGGAGGCCGTCACGCAGAGGCACTGGCAATATAGGAGGCCAGTTCCCTGGTCAAATGTTAGCCTCCCCACTGGCTGGCGCGTCAACGACAGGAGGGTGCCTATGACGCCGGAAGAGGACGCGGGATCCTCGGGCGCCCGCGACCGCACCCGCTCGCCGCGGCGGAGAGACGCTCGTCCGCGGTCGCCTGGATGGAACCGCGTCATCGTCGGGCAGGCCGTCACGGAGCGGCACTGGCAATATAGGAGGCCAGTGCCATGGTCAAAGGTTCGGCTACCCGGTGGCTGGCACCTCAACCGCGCGTCGGTGCCTATGCCGCCGGAAAGAGTTGAGCTGCTTCAGAGCCGCCGGCTCCTCCTCCCGCCGGAGCTGCACGACGATCCTGCCTACGACGACAACGAGATGTGGGAGGGGCGCACGGGCGGCGATGACATCGTCGGCGAGGAGCCGCGCGACGACACGGACGACTACGCGGCTCTCCTCGCATACGAGCAGGAGAAGGCGGAGGCCGAGGAGTAGTTATAGTTATTTATTTTTATGTTCTTCAACTACAATACTAGTAGAGATCAGTATAAGCCCAGTGTGTCAGTGAAAAAATCAAAGGAAACGGTTGTTTATACCCTCCGTTTCCGATGTTCTACTTTGCTATAAATGCGCCCTTCACACAGCCCTAAACTCTATCGCTCACTCTCAGCCTCACTCTTAAAGTGTGGCGGCGCCTCCACGCAGCACCAGATCTTAGCTCCACCGTGGCGGCGCGCATCTCCCTCCCTCCGACCGTGGCGGCGCGCATCTTCCTCCCTCTGACCATGGCGGCGCGCATCTTCCTCTCCTCCGACCATGGCGGCGCGCATCTCCCTCCCTCCGACCGTGGCGGCGCGCATCTTCTTCTCCTCCGACCGTGTCGGCGCGCATCTTCCTCTCCTCCGACCGTGGCAGCGCGTACCCGTTCTTTGCTCCACCCGGGCAGATCTCGTCGCCTGATCTGTAGCTGGAGGGCGCATGGCGTGTCGATCCGAGGACGACGAGGACGACTACGTACTCCCGCCACCAGATCCAAAGGTAATACATCTATTTGTGACCGGTCGTCGTGCCGACGAACTAGGGTTGTTGTCATTGTTCTGCTTAGGTTTTCTTCCATAGGACACTCATGAACAGAACTAGAACTAGGGTTGTAATACATCCGAGGACGATGAGGACGACTACGTAGTGTCACTCGAAAAGAACATAACTAGCACAAATCGGTAGTGTATGAAACTCATGGCTGACTTATCTCCTTTGCAAAACAGATGTACATTTCGGTGACACTGTATAAAAAGCTGGGTCCTTAGCCAAGGTGCGCTTGTCGTCCGGCATAATTGTTGATACACAACAACTATGCAATGGATTTGTAAGTTTGTTATTCTGTCTTATGCATCCTTTTGTGTTGTATGTCCTTTATGCTAGATGTATAGTGAGCTAACATGGAGTCATATATTCTCTCTTTGCATTTCAGTGACCACTTTACAAAAGAGGCACCTTCAGTACATCATCACTCGCTTATTGCACTATGTGCAGAGCATGGTGCTGATCCATTTAGCTCATTTAAATGAGCTAACTACAAGTTCGGGGACAAAGCGGCGAGTTGATTATATTTTGGCGACACCGTCCAAGAAGAAGATTCAATTCATGAACTCTAACAGCAAGTCATGAAGATAAATTAAGTTGGAAATGACAAGGATAAGTTTAGAGAGGCATGACATAGATAGATTTAGCTAGACATGTCAATGATATATTTAGAGAGGCATGACAATGAAGATAAGTAATTGGTTGTCTTGTGATGCAATGTATCGGTGACATTTGTTATACCTTATGAATGAATTTGTTAGCATTTTTGTGCTTCTGCTGTGAAATTTTAAATGTCCAGTGCCAAATCTATTCCTGCTCTAGGCTTATGAAGAAACCTCAATGCAAACGAGCAGAAACAGAATCTCCGTTTCTGATGTCCAGATAAATCGGCAACGGAGACTGGATGGCAACCGTAGCCAAAATCAAGCCTCATCGGTGACGGTTTTTCTTGTCCGTTGCCGATGAGAGCCTTCACATCAGTGACAGGGTCAGGGACACGGACCCTTTTTCTGTTTCCGATGGGCTTTTTGGCCCGTTTTCGATGTGTCGTTCTGTACTAGTGAGAACTACTCGATAAAGGTCATATTCGTGAGTCTCTTAGTCCATGTGCTGCGCCTATTATTTTGGTACCCAAAAAAGATGGTTCTTCCCGCATGTGTACTGATTGTAGGGCTATCAATAATATTACAATTCGTTATAGACACCCTATACCTCGATTGGATGATATGCTTGCTGAGTTGAGTGGCTCCATCATGTTCTCTAAGGTTGATTTGCGTAGTGGTTACCACCAAATTCGCATGAAATTGGGAGATGAATGGAAAACAGCATTTAAAACTAAGTTCGGTTTATATGAGTGGTTAGTCATGCCTTTCGGTTTAACTAATGCTCCTAGTACCTTCATGAGATTAATGAATGAAGTTTTGCGTGCTTTCATTGGGCGATTTGTAGTGGTTTATTTTGATGATATTCTCATATACAGCAAATCTTTGGAGGATCATTTGACACATTTGCGTGCTATTTTTGATGCTTTGCGTGCTGCACGTTTATTTGGTAACCTTGAGAAGTGCACCTTTTGCACCGATCGCGTTGCGTTTCTTGGCTATGTTGTTACATCGCAGGGCATTGAAGTTGATCCAGCCAAGATTGAGGCAATTTGGAGTTGGCCAACTCCTCTTATGGTCACCCAAGTGAGGAGCTTCCTTGGCCTTGCTGGGTTCTATAGGCGCTTTGTCAAAGATTTTGGTTCCATTGCAGCGCCATTAAATGAGCTTATAAAGAAGGATGCGCCCTTTGTTTGGGGCGATGCACAACAGGACGCGTTCATGATGTTGAAAGATAAGTTAACATACGCTCCTTTGCTCCAACTTCCTGATTTTAATAAGACTTTTGAGCTTGAATGTGATGCTAGTGGAATTGGTTTGGGAGGTGTGTTGTTACAAGAAGGCAAACCTGTTGCATATTTTAGTGAAAAATTGAGCGGGCCTAGTTTGAACTATTCTACTTATGATAAGTAATTACATGCTCTTGTTCAGACATTAGAAACATGGCAGCATTATTTATGGCCCAAAGAATTTGTTATACATTCGGATCATGAATCTTTGAAGCATATTCGTAGTCAAGCGAAACTGAATCGTCGGCATGCTAAGTGGGTTGAGTTTATTGAGTCTTTTCCTTATGTCATTAAACACAAAAAGGGTAAAGACAATGTTATTGCTGATGCTTTGTCACGTCGTTATACTATGTTATCTCAGCTTGACTTCAAATTTTTTGGATTGGAAACCATAAAAGAACAATATATGCATGATGCTGAATTTAGAGATGTATTACAGAACTGTAAGGAAGGAAGAACATGGAACAAATTCGTCCTTAGTGATGGATTTGTGTTCCGTGCTAACAAGCTATGCATCCTAGATAGCTCCGTTCGTCTTTTGTTGTTGCAGGAGGCGCATGGAGGAGGATTGATGGGCCACTTTAGCGTGAAGAAGACGGAGGACGTACTTGCTACACACTTTTTCTGGCCACGCATGAGACGCGATGTAGAGAGATTCGTTGGCCGCTGCACTACATGTCAAAAAGCTAAGTCACGCTTGAATCCACATGGTTTCTATATGCCTCTTCCTGTTCCTAGTGTGCCATGGGAGGATATTTCTATGGACTTTGTTTTGGGATTGCCTCGCACACAGAAGGGGAGGGATAGTATTTTTGTTGTTGTGGACCGATTTTCAAAGATGGCACACTTTATTCCTTGCCACAAAACTGATGATGCTACACATGTTGCTGATTTATTCTTTCGTGATATTGTTCGTTTGCATGGTGTGCCAAATACTATAGTTTCAGATCGTGACACTAAATTTATTAGCCACTTTTGGAGATGCTTATGGGCTAAGTTGGGGACTAAATTATTGTTTAGTACTACATGTCATCCCCAAACCGACGGACAAACTGAAGTAGTAAATAGAACCTTGTCTACAATGCTAAGGGTTGTGTTGAAAAAGAATTTAAAAAAGTGGGAAGAATGCTTGCCTCATATAGAATTTGCTTATAATCGTTCACTGCATTCTACTACTAAGTTGTGCCCTTTTGAGATTGTGTATGGTTTTGTTCCTCGTGCACCTATTGATTTATTGCCTCTTCCATCTACGGTGCAAACTAATTTTGATGCTACACAACGTGCTGAATTGATTTTGAAGTTGCATGAAACTACTAAAGCAAACATTGAACGCATGAATCCTAAATATAAAATTTATGGTGATAAAGGAAGAAAGCATGTTGTGTTTGAACCTGGAGATCTTGTTTGGTTGCATTTACGTAAAGATCGTTTTCCTGATTTGCGCAAGTCCAAACTAATGCCACGGGCTGATGGTCCTTTTAAGGTCTTAAAGAAAATAAATGATAATGCATATAAACTTGAGCTACCTGCAGAGTTTGGGGTTAGTCCCGCATTTAACATTGCAGATTTGAAGCCATACTTGGGAGAAAATGATGAAATGGCGTCGAGGACGACTTCAATTCAAGAAGGGGAGGATGATGAGGCCATCCCAGCTATAGATGCAACCACACCAACTACACCATCTCAAATACAAGGACCTATGACTAGAGCTCGTGCACGTCAACTAAATCAAAAGGTACTTTCGTTTCTACAAGCTACTCCTAATATACATGAGAATATGATGCTACCTAAAGTAGATGTGTTTGTTTCTCTTAGGAACGATGGACCTAGCATGGATGAGAGGGACAAGCTTTGGAGCATGTACGCGCATGGAGATGGCAGCAGGAGTGCACATGATGATGTTGATGCTACGGATGGAGATTTCGGGACTTTGAAGCCACCCTAATGACGAACGAAGCCTTGGACGAATTATTCAAGATACCACTCTATTATTTTCGTCCAAAGTCTTCCATAGGTGCTGCGCCATCTCGTTTTTGGGCCAGGCCCATGTATTTTCGTCATCCCCCTTCATGGCCAGTTTTTAGAGTCCGTATTAATAGGAGAAAATGACTTAGGAAGGTTTTTGGCCCAGCCCACCAGGGCTGAACGAAAATCCCCTCTTTTCTCCTATAAATACAGCCCCTAGGGCATCGTTTAGACTTGGGTTTTGTTTAGTTAAAAGTTAGCCGTCGCTGCAACTTCGCCGTACTTCATCTGTGTCAGATCGACCAGATTAAGACCGCTTTCGGAACCCCACTTTCATCTATATTCATTCATATTTGCAATATTCAGATTGCCAATTCTTAGTTCTTGCTTGTTCTTCGATTGCCTGCAGGAATTAGACCTTAGTTGGTTTGGTCGATTGTGCTTCGGCGCTGTCATAAACCTCCGGGAGTTGGTGTAGCGATTGTCAAGGCGCAGCGTCCTCGCGCGTTTGTAGTCGGATCGTCAACGTCGACGCCTACCCAGATCGATAGTTATCATCTCATCGAAAGATCGGACACCTTTGCTTCTATCACGAAGCCACTCTGCTTCAACAGTGGCTGTGTCTAACGCTGTGAGTTCTGCTTCCATAGTTGACCTCGTTAAGATGGTCTGCTTGCAAGACTTTCAGGAAACAACGCCACCACTGAGTGTAAACACGTAACCACTCGTGGCCTTAATCTCATCAGCATCAGATATCCAGTTTGAATCACTATAACCCTCCAGTACCCTCGGATACCCGGAGTAGTGAATTCCATAGCTCGCAGTGCCTTTTAAATAACGCATAACCCTCTCAAGAGCATGCCAATGATCATCTCCCGGATTAGAAACAAACTGGCTCAACTTGCTCACAGCAAAAGAGATGTCAGGCCTCGTGGCACAAGCCAAATACATAAGCGAGCCAATAATCTGAGAATATCTCAGCTGATCTCTAACACTCTGTTGATTCTTTCGAAGCAACACACTAGGATCATATGGTGTCGGAGAAGGCTTGCAGTCGTCATACCCGAAGCGATTCAAGACCTTTTCAACATAGTGAGACTGAAGCAGTGTAATCCCACCATTACCATCTCTCAGCAACTTGATGTTCAAGATAACATCAGCCACTCCTAGATCCTTCATCTCAAAACAACGAGATAAGAAATCCTTAACTTCCTTAATCAATTCAAGGTTGGTTCCAAAGATCAGTATGTCATCGACATACAGATAGAGAATAACTCCTTCGCCCCCACCATGGCGATAGTACACACACTTGTCAAATTCGTTTACAACGAAACCTGCAGCAGTTAAAGTTCTTTCAAACTTTTCATGCCATTGCTTAGGAGCTTGCTTCATGCCATATAAAGACTTCAACAACTTGCACACCTTTGCTTTTTGACCAGGTACTACAAAACCATCGGCCTGATCCATGTAAATTTCCTCGTCTAACTCTCCATTTAGGAAAGCTGTCTTAACGTCCATTTGATGAACGAGAAGACCATGCGAGGCAGCCAACGAAAGTAGCACACGAATCGTGGTCAGTCTAGCCACAGTTGAGTAAGTTTCAAAGAAGTCTTCACCTTCTTTCTGGGTATAACCCTTGGCCACAAGCCGCGCCTTGTACTTCTCAATAGTACCATCAGGCCTAAGATTTTTCTTGAACACCCACTTATATCTTACAAGTTTACACCCATAAGGACGATCAGTGACTTTCCAGGTTCCATTAGTGTAACATCCCAAAAATATTAATCAGTATTATTATTCCAAAAATGAGAGCCAACAAAAACTTTTGCTTAATTATATGTGTTGATCTCATATTGTTGCTTGTGTTGTTTCTTTCTTGCTAAATGTGTGTTGCTTGCTCTAAAGAAAAACATGAAGAAAAGAAGAGGAATAAAATAAAAATTGAAACAAGAAAATAATGTGACAAGTGTCACATGAAATTCTCCAAGTGAGAAGTTGTTTTCCTTCACAATAAAATTCAGTGGAGTGGTAATATAAACACTCCCATTTTATCCTTACTACTTTTCTCTCTCAACTCATATTTTGAACTAGTTTTAAAATTCTAAAGTAAATCAAATTGAAATAAAACAAAATTCCATAATTAAAACCCTATGAACAAAAATGATTCAAAACATTTTATTTTGAAATGCCAAATTTTGTGGAGCTACTACATGCTATGTGGAAGCCTCACAAATATTTGTGAATTTTTCTAAATTGTTTAAGTACCCCAAATAAATTCCAGAAAATGCTGCTGGAAATGAAAAGAAGTAAAAAAGCAGAGAAGGACCTAGTTGTAAATGGAAAAAAGAGTCCAGGGGGCGTTCTGCAATTTCGCCGTCGTCTCCTACCCCTAGCTCCCCGTCACCGTCGCCGTGTCGCCATGGTCGTCGTCGCCGCTCCCAGGCCCCCCAGGGCCCCCCTTGCTCGCGTTCGTCCACGCTCGTTGCCTCTGCAGCCTCTGCGGGCACTCGAGCACCTCTCTCGCCCCGACGCGGCCACTGTCCCCCGTTGCTCGCCGTGGAGAGAACGGACGGCGCCGGCCAAATTCGCCCCACCCGCTGCACCCGACACGCATCCGTCGCCACAGCTGCTCCCAGCTCGCTCCCGGACCCCCCAGACCCCTCTTCCTTGCGCTGCTTGCACGCGTCGCCGAGGAATCGGGAAATCCCCCGCCGGAGGCGCCATGGACGCTGTCCATGCGCTCCGTCCACGATACGCCGGCCCTGCCCTATTTAACACCCCCGAGCCTCGCCACAGACACCACACCGCACCACACCCACTCCACTCCCCTCTGTGCCCCGCCAGGAGGGCGTGCTCGCTGCCTGCGACCTCGCCGTGTCCGAGGTAGAAGGCGACCGTGGCCACGCCGTTGGGCTGCCCCATTTCCTTCCCAAACCCCTGCACCGTGTTGCTTTCTCTCCCCGCACTCACCCAAGCCCTTTTTGCCATTTATTCATGCACAGACGCGCCGTGAAGCCTCGCCGGAGTTGCTGCCCGTGGCCGTGGAAGATCGAGAGCTCGCCGCCGACGAACCAGCCCACCCCAGCAAGTGCAACTCAGCCAGGAGCTTCCCACACGCCGCCGCCGTCGATCTGCATCATCTCCGCGACCTCCCGAGCCCCCTAGGTGAGAGATCCTTCCACCTCGCCGTCGCCGGCGCGGCAGCGCCGCCGATTTTAGGTCGCCGCCGATGCCTTTGATCGTGGGCCGTTGGATCTCGATCCAACGGACGCGTACCGCTTCGGTTAAAAGAAAGAGAGAGAGAGACTGACGGGCGGGCCCCGCTCGTCAGGATTTTATTAATTTCCACCGCACACTGTGTCGCTGACATGTAGGCCCCACCTGTCATAGCTTTCAACATTATCCAGAGAACAATTAAATTCGAATTTAAACTTCTCTGTTAAAGTCAGTACTGGATCCAACTTTGAAATTCAATATCTCGAGATTTAGGAATCCAAATAAATCAAACTCAATTGTTCTGGAAAGCTTATGAAATTTTTAACCAACCCAAGTGTCTCATGTCATTTAATTAAATAGATAAAAAGTATTATTAAAAATACTACAGAAGGTTTAAATTCTAAACTTGTTTGTTTCTGATACTCTGTTAGTCCAAATAATTCCAAACCAATTTTTCTAGCTTAGTACTGCCATGTATTAGCTTCCCTAATTTTGGTAGAATTATTTGTGCATTATTAATTGTTTAGTATTAAGTTGAAGTTTAAACACCCTTCTGCACTCAAACATTTAAATATGTTTAATGGTTAACCCAAATGAATTAGGACCAATTTTTTAGGTCACATTTAGTCATGTTTAGTTACCCCTAAAAGGATTTAATTTTAGGATCAACAGAACTTAATTGGTAGCTAAAACTTGATTATTAAGTTACTGGATTCAAACATTTGTGTAGGGAGTTTGGTAACCCAATTGATCCAAATCAAATTGTGTTGTCTTCTACACATCAGTAGCTTTCATAGAAATTTAGTTTGTATTTTTGTGACCAACAGAACTCAAGTTGTGCAATTAAACATGTTCCACAAGTTTCTGCCATAATTTGAACATAAATAAATGAGTTTAATTCAATTATTTTGAAACCAAATTGTATGGTTTGATGTGTGCAGTAGCTATTTGTGATGTTTATGATTGATATGTTGTGATGCTTGCTTGAGTAGTTTAGTAATTGTTTGCATTGCTTGTTTGACGTTTAGACGAGAACGTTGCCGAAGTCTACGAGGAGGGGGAATACCTTGATCAGCAAGCACAAGAACCCGAGAACTTTGCCGAGCAAGGCAAGCTACTTCACTGAGCTTGCATTTACATACATCTATTTTGTCACATGAGTTATTCAAAAGTATCAATGATTTTGAAAACCTTTTTACAAGTACATGAAAACTATTTTGCCACCTATGTAGAAGTATAAGATAGTTGATATAAAATTATAGGATGGGAAAATAAATGTTGTTTACTCAAAACTCCTTTGAAATACTTGTGTGGTTATGGAATACCGAGATGTCGGTGTTGAAGTGGAGAAATGGAAAATGGGAATGTTTATGAAAAATGCACAGTGTCCTAGTACTATGACAACCAATCTTAATCTGTGCGACCACATTTACCCCCATATGGGAACGGGGCTTAGTCATATAATTTGCTCTTATTAGTATGGGATACCTCATCGACGGAGATACTCCGTTATGCATGAGGGGATGGTTTGGAGAACTCCCCTGACCTGGGTCCTCGCTCAAACTCTATGGAAAGATAAGGAGGAGGATTGAAGACTTCATAATGTGGTCGCCGGGAAAAACATATGAGTCCTCACACTTAGGGTTGCCGACGGGGACCGGACTGAGTGTTGGTGGGAATTATCATATGGGTAGGATCCTATACTAGCATGAGCAAAGGAGAGGCTAGGGTCGGTGGCTCAACTTCGCATACACCTTGTATGGCGGGACGTGGCTGACACGATGAGTTACCGGATGGATGTGGGATAAAAGCGTGCTACCTCTGCAGAGGGTCAAAACTATTCGAATAGCCGAGTCCTCGGATATGGACAATTGGGAGGCTGTCCTAAGATCATGTGCAAGTTTTGGAAAAGCTTTTAAGTTAAAAGAAACTGAAATGGTGATGGTGTGACACAACTATACCAAATGGAGTGGTATGAGTTGTTGGAATAAATGGACCATGGTGAGCCATGGTCAGGAAAAGGAGGGTTTTGGAGAAACAAATGAGATGGTGACTTCTTTTAAAGATAGTTATAAAACTCTTCTTACCTTTTTCAATAAAGATATAGAGATGTTTTAAACAAATAAAAGTTGTAAGTTAAAATAAAACTAGTGCATACTCATGTTGGGGTAGTTTGCGAGTACATTCAAATGTACTCATATTGGTTTCGTCCCTGGCTATTGTCCTAGCCAGACTACGAGGAGGAGCACTACGCCGAGCAGGAGTATGGCGACTTCTACGCAAACTAAGGATCTCCACAAGTCAGCTGCCTGTCGGGTCGTCATCGTTAGAATATGATGTCTACTACGCCGTAGCTTCCGCTGATATTTTGGTTTGGCCCATGAAGGCACCTATGTAAGACTTGGTCTAAATGACCATTTATGTAAGACTTTTTATTCGGTATTGTAATGGATGTAAACTTTGGTATCCAATTCGGATTATGTGCAACGACAGACTGATCACGGGATCGTTGTGTTAAGCATAATCGGGTATTTCGGACAGCTAGTCCGGGGTCCCCACAGACTTGGTATCAGAGCCATCCTGACTTTAGGAAACCTTAGTTAGCATGGTCGTTAGACAAATGTTACAAAAAGATTAATTTCTAAAAGAAAGGAGTGAAGTATTTTCGAAAACTGCTTATCTCCAATCCTCTTACTTATGCAAAAATTTATTCTCATTAAACATTACAATTTCCTTAGTATCCTTAAAATTTTGCAGACTTGTCATCTCATTAAACTTAAAATTCTGCTTATTGTTACCTCACTAAAATTAAAATTTTGTACACTTATCATCTCACTAACTTAAAATTTTGCTTAAAAATTGTAGATGGCACTCCATTGGACCGAGTTCGTTCAGCTTGAGAAGGATAGCAAGCTGACGTTTGAGAGGGACTTGTTCGAGTTGAGCAAGCTGTTAGGTCGCCCCGCTCCAGAGTTTGAGGGAGCTCAGATTGACGTTCACGGTGTCGGAAGGCTGAGCTGGCTCATCAAGTCGTCAGTTCGCAGGAACATCAAGTCTCCCAGTTCCAGGACGCTCGTCTTCACCACCAAGGAGGCCACCTGGGTTGACGGTCTCTGTACTGCCACACAGAGGATGCTAGCCCGACTTTGTGAGGAGCACAAGGCGGAGTTAGTAGACTCCCGTTTCCGGTTCTACGGGAGGCGCAACTGCGACGGACACCCTACTCCTTCCCCTTACCACCCGATGTTTGGGAGCTACATCATGGACATGGAGATCTTACTTCAGTGCACTCAGGATGATCTGTTGCGCACTAGGATTCAGCTTCACTTTGACCGCGAGTCGCTCGTTGAGCTTCGCGAGAACGAGGAGAAGCTGATGGAGGAGAAGGTCGCTCTTCTCAGGAAGAGGGCCCAGCTGAGGAAGACTATCGTAAGCTCCGCAAGAAGGTGGCGGAGCAGGACGAGCTGATTGAGGATCTAGAGCACCATACTGACGAGATGGAGGAGGAGGGCGAGGATCTCCGCAAGGAGAACAACGCTTTCCTCAGTGACGATGATGACTTCGTGGAGGAGATGGATTGTGAGGAGGACGATGATGAGGAGGAGTTAGTTGACGAGGAGGAGGAGCCACTCGAGGCAGTTCTCGAGGACGAGGAGGAGGATCCCGAGGAGCCACCCTACCAGTCAGATGCTGACGTGTTAGAGCTGGAGGTTCCACCTCAGTAGGCGAGTGACTTGATCACTACCGCAGGATTAGGTTGACCCCTATCGCTAGTCGAGTCGAGTAGTGGTTCTTTTGGAAACCAGATGCTATGTACCTTAGATGTAAGGTGATGTTGTAAGCTTGATGTTGTAAGCTTGAAGTTGTTGTGAACTCCTTGATGTGATGTTTGTGAAATATAAGTATGTTTGTCTTGTTAGATCTGTGTGAAATATTTTCATATAAGTCCTTAAAATTAATTAACCACGTGAGAAATCGTCTTTTCCCTTAGTCGAACTTTTCTTGCCTTGCCTCTTATACCCGGTGTGCTTCAGGATGCCGCCCCGTCGCAGCAATGCGGAAGGATCAGGATCAGCACCACCACCACCGGACCCAACCCCCGCCCAACTTCTCGCGCTTATCATGGAGGAACGTGAAAATGCCCGGCAGGAGCGCCAGGCTCATCTCGTTGCCCTACAGCAACTCGCAGCCGCTTATAACAACAACAACAAATAACAACAACAACAACAACAAGGTGGTAATGGCAATGGAGATGGAACCAGCGATCTACCTTAGGCGATTTCCAGAAAACCAACCCACCCACCTACTCCAAGGGACTTCACCCACTGGAGGCCGATGATTGGCTTCGCACCATCGACAACAATCTGGAAGTTGCTGCTGTGGGAGAAAATGAGAAAGTGTTGTATGCAACCCACTATCTCGCTGGACCTGCAAGAGCTTGGTGGGAAACTACCAAGGCTCTCCAGCAAGCTGGTCATGTTATCAACTGGGCTGAGTTCCAGGAGAAGTTCCGCAAGAAGCACATTCCCACGGACTTATTGAGAGGAAGAAGGATGAATTCCGCAAGCTGAGGCAGGGAAGTAAAGATGTGGTCGGTTATCTGGATGAGTTTACCGACTTATCTCGGTATGCTCCTGATGACACCGACAAAGAAGAGAAGAAGATGGAGCGTTTCATGAGTGGACTTCATGATGAACTGCAGTGTGCTCTGGTTATCCATGACTTCCGTGATCTGGAGTCACTTGTGGACAAAGCCATCCAGCTGGAGACCAAGCGCAAGTCTATGTATGAAGGTCGCAAGAGGAGGATGAATGCTCAGGAAGGTTCGAGCAGCCAGAAACCTCGTATCTTTCAGCAAAACCAGGCCTGCCTATCGTCCACCTCAAGCCCCACGCCCCAATTACCCTAACCGCCCAAACAACTTCAACCGCCCCAATGACAATAACCGTCCCAGAGGAAACTTCAACAACTTCAACCCCAATGCCAATGTTGTCTGCTTTGAATGTGGCAACAAAGGTCACTACTCCAGAGAATGCCCCAATCCTAAGAGGAATGTTCAGCGCCCCAATGCACCGAACAATGGTCAAGGCCGCAATGGAAATGGTAATGGCAAGAATGCCGCACCCCGCGGAAATGCTGCTGTTGTCAAGGGCCGTCTGCACCACATCAATGCTGAAGAAGCTCAGGAGGCGCCAGATGTTGTGCTGGGTACGTTCCTTGTCAACTCAGTACCTGCAACTGTTCTGTTTGATTCTGGTGCAACCCATTCATTTGTTACCGAGGAGTTTGTCGCTAAGGGAGGATTAGTAGAAGGCTTCCTAAATAAAACCCTGAGTATACAAATTCCTGGCTCCACCATAGAAACCAAGAGATTTTGTCCAAATACTGCCATTGAGATTTCAGGCGAAAAATTTGCAGCCGACCTAATTATTCTAGGAACCCAGGGCATAGATGTTATACTCGGTATGAATTGGCTAGCCAAGTACCATGGTCGAATAGACTGTGCCAGAAGAGCTGTATCCGTCACCACCGACAAAGAAGTAGAAGTGGAGTATGTGTCTGAAACCAACCACTCCCAACCAGGCTGCCATGAGAGCATAGCTCGACCCGCCCTAGATGAGATCCGTGTTGTTCACCTATTCAAGGATGTTTTCCCAGAAGAATTGCCTGGTATGCCGCCAGACCGGGATATTGAGTTCATAATTGAGCTTATCCCAGGGACATCCCCCATATCCCAAAGACCTTATCGGATGAATCCGGAAGAACTAGTTGAATTGAAGAAGCAGTTGGCTGATATGCTCAGCAAAGGTCTTGTTCGCCAAGCGCTTCACCATGGGGATCACCCATTATTTTTGTGGACAAGAGAGACGGTACCACACGCCTGTGTGTGGATTATCGCAAGCTGAATGACGTGACCATTAAAAACAAGTACCCTCTTCCCAAGATCGAGGATCTGTTCGATCAAATGAACGGAGCCCGAGTCTTTTCCAAGATCGATCTTCGGACAGGTTACCATCAGTTGAAGATCCGAGAGAAAGATATTCCCAAGACCGCCTTCACCACCGATACGGTTTATTTGAATACACCGTGATGTCCTTTGGTCTGACCAATGCCCCAGCCTATTTCATGAATCTCATGAACAAGATTTTCATGGAGTACCTCGACAAGTTCGTGGTAGTTTTCCTTGATGACATCCTTATTTATTCCAAGACCGAAGAAGAGCATGCGAACACCTGCGTCTAGTTTTGGAGACCCTCCGAGAGCACCAGCTGTATGCCAAGCTTAGCAAGTGTGAGTTTTGGCTCAGTCAAGTGGCATTTCACCCAGAAAGATTTGAACCTGCGACAGAGGAGATGGATGGAATTAATCAAGGATTATGATATTGGAATCCATTATCACCCTGGAAAGGCTAATGTAGTTGCCGATGCCCTTAGTCGCAAACCTTGCACCCTGAATGCCCTGATCCAAGACGAACAGCCAGCCTTGTTCAAAGAGTTCGAAGACTTTGGACTAGAACTTGTTAGCCATGGTTATCTCGCCAATTTAGAGTTAACCCCAACCCTGATGGATCAAATCAAAGAAGCCCAAAAGGATCATGAAAGCATTGAAGGAATTAGGAAGAAAATTTCCCTCGGCAAAGCACCCGGTTTTACCGAAGATGCTGAGGGAGTGCTGACATTCAATAATCGTATCTGTGTGCCCAATGTCACGGAACTTAAGGAGTTAATCCCGAAGGAGGCCCATGAGACCCCTTATTCAATCCACCCCGGCGGAACCAAAATGTACCAAGACCTTCGAGAAAGATTTTGGTGGCATGGAATGAAACGAGAGATTGGTTCTTTCGTAGCCAAGTGTGATATCTGTCAGCGAGTCAAGGCTGAACATCAGCGGCCCGCTGGATTGCTTCAACCTTTGAAAATTCCCGAGTGGAAGTGGGATGAGATTGGAATGGATTTTATTACCGGACTTCCAAGATCCAACCGAGGCCATGATTCAATCTGGGTCATCGTTGATCGATTGACCAAGGTTGCTCATTTTATACCCGTCAAGACCACTCACAATGGAGCCCAGTTAGCAGACTTGTATATTTCCAAAATAGTAAGCCTACATGGTGTGCCTAAGAAGATTGTAACTGATAGAGGCACGCAATTCACCTCAAGATTCTGGAAATCCCTTCATGAAGCCCTCGGAACCAAGTTAGCATTTAGCACAGCTTATCATCCCCAGATCGATGGCCAAACAGAGCGAGTGAACCAGATATTGGAGGACATGCTTCGTGCATGTGTTCTATCCTATGGTTCCAAGTGGGAAGATTGCCTTCCGTTTGCAGAGTTCTCGTACAACAATAGTTATCAGTCCAGTCTGCAAATGGCCCCTTTTGAAGCCCTTTACGGCAAGAAGTGTCGTACACCCCTGAATTGGTCCGATACCGGAGAAGGAAAATTGTTTGGACCCGATACCCTCCGTGAAGCTGAAGAGCAAGTTCAGCTTATTCGTGAACGCCTCAAAACTGACCAGTCCCGTCAGAAGAGTTACGCTGACACCAAGCGCCGTGATCTCACTTTCAGTGTCGGAGATCATGTTTATCTCCGAGTGACACCCCTCAAAGGAATGCAGCGTTTCCATGTCAAAGGAAAATTAGCGCCAAGGTATATTGGAACCTTCAAGGTCATTGCTCGTCGAGGAGAAGTATCCTATCAGCTGGAATTGCCCCCGGAGTTAGGAGATTATCATGATGTCTTCCACATTTCCTTGCTCCGGAAGTATCTTGAAGTTCCTGACCAACCTGATGTTTTCAAAAACATCGATCACCGCTCCATCGACCTGAACCAAGACCTGACTTATCGTGAGAGACCCCTCAAAATTCTCGAAGAAGATGTTCGTGTTACCCGAAGACGTGCGATCAAGTTTTACAAAGTCCAGTGGACTAACCACTCTGAAGAAGAAGCAACTTGGGAACGCGAAGATTATCTTCGAAGCGAATTTCCAGACCTCTTTAGTACCCAGGCCTAGCAAATCTCGGGACGAGATTTATTCTAAGGGGGGAAGGATTGTAACATCCCAAAAATATTAATCAGTATTATTATTCCAAAAATGAGAGCCAACAAAAACTTTTGCTTAATTATATGTGTTGATCTCATATTGTTGCTTGTGTTGTTTCTTTCTTGCTAAATGTGTGTTGCTTGCTCTAAAGAAAAACATGAAGAAAAGAAGAGGAATAAAATAAAAATTGAAACAAGAAAATAATGTGACAAGTGTCACATGAAATTCTCCAAGTGAGAAGTTGTTTTCCTTCACAATAAAATTCAGTGGAGTGGTAATATAAACACTTCCATTTTTATCCTTACTACTTTTCTCTCTCAACTCATATTTTGAACTAGTTTTAAAATTCTAAAGTAAATCAAATTGAAATAAAACAAAATTCCATAATTAAAACCCTATGAACAAAAATGATTCAAAACATTTTATCTTTGAAATGCCAAATTTTGTGGAGCTACTACATGCTATGTGGAAGCCTCACAAATATTTGTGAATTTTTCTAAATTGTTTAAGTACCCCAAATAAATTCCAGAAAATGCTGCTGGAAATGAAAAGAAGTAAAAGAAGCAGAGAAGGACCTAGTTGTAAATGGAAAAAAGAGTCCAGGGGGCGTTCTGCAATTTCGCCGTCGTCTCCTACCCCTAGCTCCCCGTCACCGTCGCCGTGTCGCCATGGTCGTCGTCGCCGCTCCCAGGCCCCCCAGGGCCCCCTTGCTCGCGTTCGTCCACGCTCGTTGCCTCTGCAGCCACTGCGGGCACTCGAGCACCTCTCTCGCCCCGACGCGGCCACTATCCCCCGTTGCTCGTCATGGAGAGAACGGACGGCGCCGGCCAAATTCGCCCCACCCGCTGCACCCGACACATCCGTCGCCACAGCTGCTCCCAGCTCGCTCCCGGACCCCCAGACCCCTCTTCCTTGCGCTGCTTGCACGCGTCGCCGAGGAATCGGGAAATCCCCCACCGGAGGCGCCATGGACGCTGTCCATGCGCTCCGTCCATGATACGCCGGCCACACCCACTCCACTCCCCTCTGTGCCCCGCCAGGAGGGCGTGCACGCCGCCTGCGACCTCGCCGTGTCCGAGGTAGAAGGCGACCGTGGCCACGCCGTTGGGCTGCCCCATTCCTTCCCAAACCCCTGCACTGTGCTGCTTTCTCTCCCCGCACTCACCCAAGCCCTTTTTGCCATCTTATTCGTGCACAGACGCGCCGTGAAGCCTCGCCGGAGTTGCTGCCCGTGGCCGTGGAAGATCGAGAGCTCGCCGCCGACGAACCAGCCCACCCCAGCAAGTGCAACTCAGCCAGGAGCTTCCCACACGCCGCCGCCGTCGATCTGCATCATCTCCGCGACCTCCCGAGCCCCCTAGGTGAGAGATCCTTCCACCTCGCCGTCGCCGGCGCGCAGCGCCGCTGATTTTAGGTCGCCGCCGATGCCTTTGATCGTGGGCCGTTGGATCTCGATCCAACGGACGCGTACCGTTTCGGTTAAAAGAAGAGAGAGAGAGACTGACGGGCGGGCCCCGCTCGTCAGGATTTTATTAATTTCCACCCGCACACTGTGTCGCTGACATGTAGGCCCCACCTGTCATAGCTTTCAACATTATCCAGAGAACAATTAAATTCGAATTTAAATTTCTCTGTTAAAGTCAGTACTGGATCCAACTTTGAAATTCAATATCTCGAGATTTACGAATCCAAATAAATCAAACTAATTTTTCTGGAAATCTTATGAAATTGTTTAACCAACCCAAGTGGTCTCATGTCATTTAGTTAAATAGATAAAAAGTATTATTAAAAATACTACAGAAGGTAAATTCTAAACTTGTTTGTTTCTGATACTCTGTTAGTCCAAATAATTCCAAACTAATTTTTCTAGCTTAGTACTACCATTTATTAGCTTCCCTAATTTTGGTAGAATTATGGGCATTATTAATTGTTTAGTATTAAGTTGAAGTTTAAACACCCTTCTGCACTCAAACATTTAAATATGTTTAATGGTTAACCCAAATGAATTAGGACCAATTTTTTTAGGTCAAATTTAGTCATGTTTAGTTACCCCTAAGAGGATTTAATTTTAGAATCAACAGAACTTAATTGGTAGCTAAAACTTGATTATTAAGTTACTGGATTCAAACAATTGTGTAGGGAGTTTGGTAACTCCAATTAATCCAAATCAAATTGTGTTGTCTTCTACACATCAGTAGCTTTCCATAGAAATTTAGTTTGTATTTTTGTGACAACAGAACTCAAGTTGTGCAATTAAACATGTTCCACAAGTTTCTGCCATAATTGTGAACATAAATAAATGAGGTTTAATTCAATTATTTTGAAACCAAATTGTATGGTTTGATGTGTGCAGTAGCTATTTGTGATGTTTATGATTGATATGTTGTGATGCTTGCTTGAGTAGTTTAGTAATTGTTTGCATTGCTTGTTTGACGTTTAGACGAGAACGTTGCCGAAGTCTACGAGGAGGGGGAATACCTTGATCAGCAAGCACAAGAACCTGAGAACTTTGCCGAGCAAGGCAAGCTACTTCACTGAGCTTGCATTTACATACATCTATTTTGTCACATGAGTTATTCAAAAGTATCAATGATTTTGAAAACCTTTTTACAAGTACATGAAAACTATTTTGCCACCTATGTAGAAGTATAAGATAGTTGATATAAAATTATAGGATGGGAAAATAAATGTTGTTTACTCAAAACTCCTTTTGAAATACTTGTGTGGTTATGGAATACCGAGATGTCGGTGTTGAAGTGGAGAAATGGAAAATGGGAATGTTTATGAAAAATGCACAGTGTCCTAGTACTATGACAACCAATCTTAATCTGTGCGACCACATTTACCCCCATATGGGAACGGGGCTTAGTCATATAATTTGCTCTTATTAGTATGGCATACCTCATCGACGGAGATAACTCCGTTATGCATGAGGGGATGGTTTGGAGAACTCCCCTGACCTGGGTCCTCGCTCAAACTCTATGGAAAGATAAGGAGGAGGATTGAAGACTTCATCAATGTGGTCGCCGGGAAAAACATATGAGTCCTCACACTTAGGGTTGCCGACGGGGACCGGACTGAGTGTTGGTGGGAATTATCATATGGGTAGGATCCTATACTAGCATGAGCAAAGGAGAGGCTAGGATCGGTGGCTCAACTTCGCATACACCTTGTATGGCGGGACGTGGCTGACACAATGAGTTACCGGATGGATGTGGGATAAAAGCGTGCTGCCTCTGCAGAGGGTCAAAACTATTCGAATAGCCGAGTCCTCGGATATGGACAATTGGGAGGCTGTCCTAAGATCATGTGCAAGTTTTGGAAAAGCTTTTAAGTTAAAAGAAACTGAAATGGTGTGGTGTGACACAACTATACCAAATGGAGTGGTATGAGTTGTTGGAATAAATGGACCATGGTGAGCCATGGTCAGGAAAAGGAGGGGTTTTGGAGAAACAAATGAGATGGTGACTTCTTTTAAAGATAGTGATAAAACTCTTCTTACCTTTTTCAATAAAGATATAGAGATGTTTTAAACAAATAAAAGTTGTAAGTTAAAATAAAACTAGTGCATACTCATGTTGGGGTAGTTTGCGAGTACATTCAAATGTACTCATATTGGTTTCGTCCCTGGCTATTGTCCTAGCCAGACTACGAGGAGGAGCACTACGCCGAGCAGGAGTATGGCGACTTCTACGCAAACTAAGGATCTCTACAAGTCAGCTGCCTGTCGGGTCGTCATCATTAGAATATGATGTCTACTACGCCGTAGCTTCCGCTGATATTTTGGTTTGGCCCATGAAGGCACCTATGTAAGACTTGGTCTAAATGACCATTTATGTAAGACTTTTTATTCGGTACTGTAATGGATGTAAAGTTTGGTATCCAATTCGGATTATGTGCAACGACAGACTGATCACGGGATCGTTGTGTTAAGCATAATCGGGTATTTCGGACAGCTAGTCCGGGGTCCCCACAATTAGCCAAGATGGAATCCATCTCGCTACGGACAGCTTCCTTCCAGTAGTCAGCATCAAGAGATGCATAGGCTTCTGAAATGGTACTGGGTGTGTCATCCACAAGGTACACAATGAAATCATTACCAAAGGACTTTGCAGTCCTCTGTCTCTTGCTCCTAACAGGAACTTCATTGTCATCCTCCACAGGATTATCAGTGTGTTCTATCGAAATGGTAGGATCAGAAATATCAACCAATTCCTGACTAGATGTATTAGGTATCTCCTGGTTTGATGAGCTAGGCATATCCTTCATCAGAAAGATTTCCTCAAAGAAAGTCGCATCTTTCGACTCCATAATCGTACCAACGTTAACGTCGGATACCTCAGATTTTACTACCAAAAATCTATAACCAACGCTATGAAAAGCGTAGCCCAGAAGAACACAATCCACGGTTTTTGGTCCAAGCTTGCGCTTCTTGGGAATTGGTAGTTCAGATTCCTTCATCTCAACGTCACCATTGACAACATTGACAGTCTTGCCGCTGTTCTCTTGTTCGCGCAGCTCATGGCGGTTAGGACAACGAGGAGCCCAGTGACTCGGATCACCGCAAACATGGCATGGTCCCTTCTTCGGCTTCTTGTTGTTGCTCTTCTTAAAGTTGGTAGGCTGTGAAGGCTTGAACCTTCCATCAGATTTGCCTTTACCCCCAGAATTGCTCTTGTTAAACTTAGGCTTGTGGGACTGCTGGTAATTCTTCTTCTGTACCATATTGGCACTAGAACCAGCCTCGGCAACTCGAGCACGTGTATCCTTTGCTCTCGCCTTCTCTTCAACATCAAGCGACCCAACGAGATCCGAAACGGAAAACTCTTGTCTCTTGTGTTTTAGAGAAGTAGCAAAGTTGCTCCACGAAGGTGGAAGCTTGGCGATAATGCCACCGGCAACAAACTTGTCCGGTAAATTACACTTGAAGTGCTCAAGTTCCTTAGCGAGTGACTGTATCTCATGAGCCTGTTGTACAACAGAACGCTCATCAGTCATCTTGTAGTCATAGAATTGCTCCATGACGTACAACTCGCTGCCAGCATCCGAGACCCCATATTTGGCCTCGAGCGCATCCCACATGTCCTTGCCGTTATCAAATGACATGTACGAGTCCACAATGGAGTCGTCAAGGATACTGAGGAAGGCACTCTTGAAAAGAGTATCGAGCCTCTCATATGCCTCCTGTTGATCAGGATTAAGCTCGCCCTCAGGCTTGCCGTTGGTGGCGGCGTAGCAGTTATTGTTTTGGAACCAGTAAACTGCTTTCATGCGCCACCGCTTGTAAAGCACCCCTTTGAAGGGAAACGGCTTCGTTAACGCGAGAAAGCCAGGCGATACAAATTGCGTATAATCAGGTTTTTGGATTGTTGAATATATAAGCAATTTAGCATATGATTTAATCCGCGAAAACAGTAAACAAATCATGACTAGAATAATAGGAATTAAACTAATCATGCGGTCTATTAAAACAGTAGATAAACAGATCGAATCTAGAGCAACTACTACAAGCAGAAACTCTAAAAGTATATCAAGCAGAAAGATCAAGAACACGTACGGTGCAGCGGCGGCGGCAGCAGCAGCAGAACTGTTGGCGTCGCCCATGTCGTCGATGAAGAGATTGGCGATGTCGGGGAAGAAGTCGTCGTTGGGAAAGAACTCGAAGCCAGTAGTCGCGCGAGTGCGCTCCCAAAAAACCTGATCGCCCCTCTCCCGTACAGGATCACAAGATGCGGGGTTCCGAAGGCCTACTGTCCCTTCAACCGGTGCACACCGGAAGACGGAATGGAGAAGACTTGAAATACGGCGACGCAAGGTTCTGGAACTAGGGCGGCGAGCGACCATGCGTTGCGTATTATGGCGGCTAGGGTTTTCCTCTGCATATATAGTGCGAGTCGGGGTAGGATGTGGGCGCAGCCCACGATCGAGTCGGTAACGTCTCCACGATCCAGAAGAATCGGAAACGGCAAAACAATTAACGCGTCCGTTAATTATTAATCAATGACTCAATAAATTTCCCGGACTGCAAAAATATAGGCATCGGCTCATTCCCGCAACCCGCGTCGTGTCGTGACGAGACGAGCGAGCGGCGGCGGAGGAGGAGGAGGAGTGTGCACTCTTGTTCTCACATGCTTACCAAGTAGCACAACACTCCACTATATAAGGTGGTGCAACTCTCTCCCAACTAGCAATGTGGGACTAAACTTTAGTCCCACTCTACACACAGCCAATATATGAATGGGCCAATGAGAATTTCAGAATTTTAGTTGAGCTTTGGACCAAAGGCCCACTAGCAAAGCTAGTCAAAATTCCAACATCTGACACGTCCAAATGCTTTACGATTCGTGCACAAATTATCAATGAATCTTCAAAAATCAATGCATTGTAAATAATTTCTTGATTTATGTAATTTATCTTTTAGATTCATGTACTAACAAGAAATTTTTGTACATGCACTGACAAAAAAATTAAAACCACACAATAACATATTTTATAACATATTTTTTCGTTTTATCAGTACATCAATTAGTAGGAATAATATCGTTCGTTGGATACACAATCGACGGTCATGATAAGCGGGAAGATCCTCATAGTTGCGGATGCTGAACTATGATGTGATGTGTTTGATGTTGAAAATTAGCCTGAAAAGCAGGCAAAAAATGGGATTGAACAAACACGGAAAGTACAAAAAAAGGGAAGTTGGCTTTTTACCCAAAACTTGACGGGTGTACCAAACATGATTATGATGATCCACTGTAATAAAAAAAAGGCAGGTAGCCCCGGGGTGGTGTATGTAGAGTCGTGGAGCTAGGCGAGCATAGAAATTCCGGGAGCGAGATTGACACACGATGTACTCAGATTTGGCTCCTCACAGTGGAGGTAAAACATATTCCCTGCTTGTTTGGTATTATAGTTTGTGTAGAGCGGCCACAATCTGCTCGTAGAGCGTATCAGCGTCTAGGTTGCATGTAAAGCTTCTACCCCTCGGTGGTGCCCCTAGTGTGACTCTTACGGACAACGCTATTTTGGAACAGGGTCATTTTGTGCTGAAGTTTTGGAAAATAATCTGTTTTGTAAGGTACCACTACAAGACGTTGTATACTCGTTGTGGGCTGCACGGCAATTGGCAGGCAGGTCACACCCTTGCTGCCTACCTGAACGTTTTTTGAAAGGCGGGCAAAAGCTTTGTCTGATCCATTAATTAAGAAGAATCCGGTTATGTGAAAACTGGGTGAAAATCGATACAATCAGGCACGGCCAAGCCCACACTCGTCAACGGCACAACGAACAACATTGAACATGCCAACCTATGGACACAAACCAACACGAACCCGTTCCACCGAACTTCGACCACCGACGGAGAGAAGAAGCCGCGACTGCTATGAGAGGAGCAGACTCGGGACGCTACCTGCACATAGAGTGTAAGCAGGAGGCCACATTTATACGGTGCACCTTGGGGTTGCCGGCTTGCCGCATGGATCCATGGAGGACAGGGCCACGCTCTCGTCTTATGACCTAATCTGCGCGGCAAATCAATGCCACATATATCTATACAGTGCACCTGGGCCTGGGCGCAGCGGTCCTGCGCCCGTTGCCTTGGTGGTCATCGTCTTCTGGTCTGGGGAGGGTGAGTACCACTCTGCCAAAGGCACACGACAGTCGTTGCTGTTCACACCCAAGAAAATAACCCTTGTATTCACAGCGGTTATGTTAACTCATTTATCTGTATAGTCTATTTCTTTCTTTTTTTTGAATTTTTCACCACGTATATTCAACACAAACCACATACAGCGTACACGGTAGGAATACAAGTACAGAATACGTAGGGGAAAAAGGACCAAGGATCGAAGACCACGCCATCACCGGCGTCGGAGTCGAAGGCGGCCAGCCGCCACCTCGCCGCTGTCAGGGAGAGCTTTTCCCTATAGAAGACGCTGCCGTGTCCCTCCGCCGCGTCGCGCCGGAGTTGTTGACGATGAACGGCCGGGGCAGCGCCCCCCTGTCCCATCCACTCCACTTTGCCGCAGCCGCCGTCGAAGCCACCGCCGGAAGAAGACGCAGATCTCGATCCGTCCGCCGCCAGATCCACCGCCACCTCGGATCTGACGGAGAGCAGAGGATCACGAGCACCGCGCCGGGCCTCGAGATCCAGCCAGTCCAGCGCGCAGACGAGGAGCTCCGAAGACCTCCATCGCCGGAGAAGAACGCGTCTATTTCTTTCTGCTCCCTGTCCTAGTACAGGTTCTACATGCAAAAATATCTGTATTCTATGTTAAACTGGAAAATAGGTCTGAATGTCTAATGTCTCCAGAATGTGCGCACATATATCATGATTATAACACAATATAGCTACCATGTAGGCAACATATAACACCAGTGGTATTTTTTTTGCGTGGAAATGGTATTATTCTTTTGACAGCGAACATAAAGGTAAATGAAATTTACATGGACAAGGCATAAATATTGTACAAGTTGTAGCCCACCAGTGACACCAAACGGGTTTGCGAAGGAACCGTGCAAGAAACATGTGCATAACTTTAACTGTAATGCGGCAACGACGTACGCACACCCAACAGAGATAGACACGTAGAATTATTTGGGGTGGAGATTGGCATAATCACCAGGACCATAAACCTCGGACAGCTCCGCGAAGAAGCCATTCTTCCTCCTAGGGTTGCATCCCATATCCTTGCATAATTGATCGTTGTACCAGATGTTAAGAGTTCCAATGCAGGACCTACGGAAGTAACCGCGACAGTAGCGCTTCATGAACTTTTCCCACTCAAGGACATCCTTCTGCATTGCTGTAATAGATGGTAATCTAAAGCCACCATCCATGAAATGTGTTAGCCACTTGACCCGAAGTTCAGTTGTGTACAGATTTGCCAAGCTTTCTGAATAACCGATGACCGCGAGCTGCGGGATCTTAGGGTGTATGCACTCCCTACAGAAACAAAGAAGTTAGCAAACTCTTTAGAATATGTAATTCACAATTCACAGTGTATATAGAAATTGAATCTAGTAAACCAACCTATAAAGAGGCACAACGGTGGATGTTGACCCAACTGCAATACTCCGAAAGTATTCTGATTTGAACATATCATTGATCTTCTCATCACCCTTGTATCCAGTTGCAAAGATCACTGTGTCGCTTTCTGTTGGTGAAGATTCACCTTCAAGAAGCACACCTTCCTTGCAAAAGCTGAAGGTCTTTGACTTCTTCAGAACGATGCTACCTTCCTCCAGGCTCTTGTAGTGATCCTTGGGCGCAATTGCAACCAAGCAAGCCGTTAGTGCCTCAGAAAGGCTATGTTCAGGCACCATGTCATACTTCTTCATTGGAATGGAGTAGTAGCTCTCAGCGAATTTTGTAAACATCCACCTCTATTCATATATAAACAAGACAAACAATTATGGATTTAGTTGAAACACAAGTGGAAAAAATAAATTTGAGCAAGCACCTACCAATGGAGTTAAGGTGGTTGCCAAGAGGCTAAGGAGGAAGCCTTCACCGGGCTTGTGAATAAGGAGCTCAGCAAAGCGATTTAGATACAGCTTTGATATGTGGACACCCCAAGCGTAGTAGTCTGGTATGTTCCAGTGCTTTGTACGGACAATCATTGTACATGGTTGCTCGGTACCTACAATACGAACCCTATTAGAATCCTCTATTTTTCACCTAGATTACCAATGAAATATATACAGTTCTGACTATGGTCACAGCGTATAAGTCACAATTTTGATCTAGCGACTTCCGAAGAGAGAAATGATATCAATTAATGTTCAGTTAACAGAAATGAAAGGACTCTTGCACATTTGTACCATTCACTTGTGCACATTCAGCAGCAATGTCAAGTGCTGATTTCAGGTATCCAACTACGGTCACACGCTTGCCCTGGATCATCTCCTTAGCTTTCTTGCTCCCCATTTTGGAGTAGTCCATGGAGTGGATCACCTGGCCGTCAAATACTTCCGGACCATTTCCTGGAGGGAAGGTTGGTATGTTGGGCACACCACTGAACCTCCCAATGCAAAGGACCACAAAATCTGCAACATGTGTCTGAAGAAAGAACAAAAGCTGATGAACCGTAGCCGTGAAACAAGAATTTCCAAATCGAACTAGAAGTAAAAAAAAAAAAAATCCACGTATTATACTGTACGTACTATACAATTTTGAGCCGAATTCTTGTTACCTGGACTTGTCCATCCCCGCTGGCCACCTCGAGTCGCCACTCGCCATCACCAGAGCCGAAGGCCCCGCCGCTCCCGCCCCACTCCTCCCACGCCGCCACCGTCTGCTCGCCGACGCCGACGTACTCCATCCCGAGCACCCGGTGCCCGAACCTGACGCAGTCGAGCACGCCGAAATGGCGCGCGTAGGCGGCGAGGTAGTCCATGACCTGGCGGTGGTCCGGGAACACCTCCGTCACGGAGTCGGGCCACGGGAAGTCGGAGTACTGGTACATGGGCCGCGGCGTCTGCAGCGTGGTGCACTCCGGCGTGTGCGCCCACACGCCGCCGAGGACGGTGTCGGCCTCGAAGACGACGGGCCGGCAGCCGCGCTCCAGCAGGTGCTTGCACGCCGCCAGGCCGCTCACGCCGGCGCCGATGATGGCCACTCTCTTCTTCTCCATCGGTCGACTCGAGCCCGGTAGATCTACTGCTGCAAGATGGGACGTGTCACTACGGGTGCCGCGTGCGTTTTGAGCTTTTGACAGGGGTGGTGCCATGCATTTATAGGTGGCTAGAGACAAAGCATAGCTTGCTATAGGTCAATCGATTGATGTCATGTCATGTCGGCTGTTCTAGATAAGTTATGACGAAATAGGCCGTAGCCCCGCTATATAAATATAGCAAACACCCGACACAACCGACAGTTACGAAAAGCTGGGGCGGCAGCCAACATACACCCAAAGCAAGAGGAAGAGAAAAAACAGGAAAACAAAATGGAGACATAGACGGATTGACTAAACGACGGAGACCCGTAACCGCTGCGCCCTCGCCACGAAGTACCACCACACTCCTAGCAGCGAACCATCGAGTCTCAAGCAGCACCTTCAAGAAGGAGAGTTCCCTGCTGCCCGAACCAGCGCGCTGGTCCTAGGGTTTCCCCCGACACTCGAGGGGAGTAGATGGGTAGCCACGACGCCCTCCAGGAAGGTATGATGTCGCCCGAGGACGGCACCGCGTCGGTGTCGAACGAGCCGACAAGGATTTCTCCCGAACACACCCTAACCACAACCCCAGACGATCCCTAGCACAGAAGCCCCGCAAGGAAAACCTCGCCATCCCAGAATCGCCGACCACCACCTTGCGCCACGACAGTCACGAAGCCTCAATCGTCGTCTCACCGAAGTAACCGCCACGAGGTCTGCAAACCGGAGGCGAGGAGTAGCTCGACTCGGGTCAACGATACCGCGGCCGCGCGGGAGGGAACTACCTCCACCGCCGAGGGCGGTAGTCGACCAGACGCGACAGCCGGGCACACCAATCCCAGTTAGGTCCGATCAGGCCCAGCGGGCCCGTAAAGACCCCGCAGGGGCACACCAGTCCTAATAAGGTCCGGCCGGGCCCAAATCGGGCCCGTAAAGCCCGCCACCACGCTGCAACCGGAGCGGCCGCCGTCGTCGCTACAACCCTGCATGAGCACAACCACCTCAAACTGCAGATCGGGACACACATAGGGCAGGCCAGCCCGCCCTGACCCAGATCGGGCCTGAAGGGGCCAGATCTGGGCCCAGTAGGGCAGCGGCGCCGCCCCTCTGCACCCGCCGTCACGCCATGGGAGCAGCCCCTCCGTACCACGAGAACGCCGCCGCGTCGTCACCACTCGGTCGAAACCGAACCACCGCCACCCTAGCTAGCACCGCCGCCGGAGGAGAACCGCCCCGCGAGGCCTCCTACGGCGCGGGGAGAGGACATCCGCCGCCGCCGGCCCCTGCCCGAGCAGCGCTCGGCAGGCGCGTCGACGGCGGCGAGAGGGGAGAAGCGGAGCGGGGGGTCGGGTGGAGAAGGGGTGGAGCCGCGCCGGCCGCCGCGGGGGCGGCGCGGACGCGGGGGATGGGGGGAGGGAGGGAGAGGAAAAAGAGCCGCGCGGCGGCGGGGTAGGAGCCGGCGGCAGGCTGGGCGGCGGCGGAACCCTAGGGGTTGGGGGAGCGGACAGAGAGGGGATTTGGCCTGGCCGTTCTAGATAAGTTATATAAAACGCATTGCGTATGCGGCGATAATCAGTCATCTGATTTATTTATTTTTGTTGAGAGAAGTCATCTGATACTTTTATTGGAGGTCATCTTTGCGTGTTGTTCTCTTAATCGTCCATAGTCCAAACAGAGGGGCTAGCGCTAGCTAAGCAGCAGGTGACTAGAGAGTTGTCATGTCAAGTAAGAAAATAACGCGCATCTCGCACCTTCCATTTTTCTGAATGCTTGCAGTTTGTTTTACTAAATTCTACATTGTGAATAGAGATTTCTGACTACCGGTGTGATCTCTTAATGTAAAAAGAAAGGCATATTTACAAGCTGTTAAAAATCTGAAGAAAAAATATGTATGTTGTTGACGATGTATCCTGTAAACGTGCGAAATCTAAATTTAAAATATTTTATATATAGAGCAATGTAAAAATGACAAATGTGTGGATCTGAGTATACACACTTTCAAATCTCCAAAATATACAAAAAATATAATCTTTGTGTAGCCCGTAATATAAATAATTTCGTATTGTGATTTTGCATACGTGTAGTATGCATCATTGACTATATCCAGATTATTTTCAAATTTTTAAAAACTTGTTTTGAATATTTTAAAATAGAGGGATCACTGGAGCTCGGGGGCCAAAGTGAATTTTCGCTATGTTGTGTCTTTGTTTACCACTAGTAAAAGTGCACGTGCCACGCACGTGTAGTATTAGAAGATATGTTTTTTGTTAAGTGAAGAAAAAGACAATGGAACAACAATAATCATTAATCAAAATGACACAAACTTGGTATCTATTTATTATAGGAAATGGCAACCCAGAAAATAAACATTGTTCCACACACATATGATTTTTGAATAAAAAACATAATAATCGGTTACCAAAAATATATTGACGGAAAAAATCAAATCACGTAATTCTAGGCTACCAAAGATACACTGAGGAAGAAAATGGAAGATGACTCTGCGCTAGGAAAGAAGTACAGTGCAAGCAAGAAAACCGGAACATAGATGAAGTAACTCGTATTTGTCAGTACCACTCGAAGCTAGCAAAGCAGTCAAGACAAGAAATGTCGGTGGTGATACTATCCCAGAAAATCTATAAGCTGCTACAGGCCGAAATTACAGGTTGGTATCCACAGCAGGCCTAAATGTCCAGTCCATGAAACGTTTACAGCACACAGAGAAGGGAGATGCGGCAAGAAATGCAGCCGTATTTCTACTCCATGTAGAGCATACATTATGTTTGCCGGTCTCTGTTCCTGCACCAGCTTGTTACTTTCTTGTACCATCAACAATGAACCTGCACTCAAAACAGCAAACAAGCAAGCAACTGAGGTTTCTATCACCGGAGTAATCAAACTGACAGACAAACTACAGTGAGCAAAAAGAATCTAAGGCAAGTTTGGGAGAAAATGGGACATAATAATTAAATATTAACTCTCAAAATAAATGATGTTCTTCTATCACTGATGCAGTTTTAACAAAAGGATCCTGTACAAAGATGCATCCATCAAATCCTGGTAACCATATTTTACTTCACCAACGGGATGAGAAAACATAAAGAAAAAGGCGAAGAATAAATTTTGTAGCTTGCCCAGCCATGTGAGATATCTTCTTCCCTCATGGGGACCACAGTGTGTCACTGGACCAAGAATTACAGCATTCCAAGTCTCGAAATGTTCTCCAACATTCTATGACAGAGGGAGGAATAAAAATGAATATATGAAATCTCAAATAGCAGATGATCAAGAGTTTTCAGATTTTGTCAAAATTCTGTCTGCACTGTTCTCGAATTTATCAACAATTCAAATCAACTTCGATTAAGCTGAAATTTTACTGTCTGTCAATAATAGTTAGACCTTGCTTGTCTAAAATTTTCAATATTTTCTTAGGTCGATAGCTTACCCAAATAAATTGAAAACAGAGAGCAGTTTCAGGAAAAAACAGAGAGCAGTTTAACATTCAGAAGCAGAGAGGAGAGATATTTAAAATCTTCCAATATTTTGAGTTGACCAAGTGTGCCTCTGTAGATACTCCGCTCTTTTATTGTCAGACAATCGAGACTACCAACTTTGACCACCTTGTTTTTTATTAGCTTCACTAA
The DNA here is from genome assembly GCA_947311845.1 of Poa pratensis. Lineage (NCBI taxonomy): Eukaryota > Viridiplantae > Streptophyta > Magnoliopsida > Poales > Poaceae > Poa > Poa pratensis. The sequence continues at coordinate 14,385,270 of CAMZMU010000039.1, read as the reverse complement.
TCTGATTGACATAACCGGAGCCCAAAATAGCTTCAACACCTGAACACCTCAACCATTATTACCTTGTAGAGCTATATATACGCAAAGTAAAAATAAATGATGTCACATATTATCCTACCCGCTATATTGGTGAGTGAAGCTGCTGCACTCAGTTGTGATGGATCTTGTTGAGTAACCTGAGATGCATAGTTTTGTTGAACAGGTGGAGCCACACCTACAAATTAATTGCGCATGGAAAATCAGCATTTCAATCATATATTTGTTAGCAATAAACATGCAACCTATATTTAGAACACATCACCTTGTCCAGGCGTTCTCTATTGTAGTCGGGTGAGAGGCAGATCATTTCTGTAAATCAAAGATGAGAACGAACACCACATGAGAAACAGAGATACTTGTAGCACAAAATGAGCAAATTGTTTATATAAATTGAGACACACTAAGTCATTGAATTGATTCCAAAAAGAATTAAGTCTCTACAGAATTATATTTCTTCATTCCAGATTCCAGAAACGTATTCAGTTGGAAGAGACACTATGTTGCATTGCATCAAACAGTTGGTGGGCATGATCGGTGACCTGAAAGTATCCCAAAACCTGCATGTGAACGTACCGTCGCTGACCTGAAACTCAAAGGAGGCGGCGGCGGCGAGCGGGGCAGTGCGGAGGCGGCGTCCTGTCCCGGGAACTGCGACGGCGGCGGCAGCGAGCGGGTCAGTAGGGCTGCGGCGTCCTGTCCCGGGACATGCGACGGCAGCGAGGTCCTCGCGCGATCGGTGGCGTCATCGTTGTCCGGGCGGTGGTGGTCGTCCTCCGTTGTTGGATCGGTGGCGTCATTGTCCGGGCGTTGGTGGTGGCTTCCTCCGGCAGGCGGTGGCGACGTAGTTGACCGTCCGGGCAGTGCGGAGGAGGAGTTTAGGCGGCGGTTGCAGGGGGATTTGTTTAATGGAAAAAATAATCAATTAGCGCTTAGTCTGGGCTGAAAGCTGCGCTCTGCTCCGCGTTGTTTAGCGTAAATCACGGTCACGTTTTAGGTCGTTGGATTGAAGAGATAAAGGTACAAAATTTGCTGGATCTGCCACCTCTCTTCCTTTTTATATTAGCGGTGATAAAATACCAATGATTACCCACATAGTTCGATGAAGAGGCCGGGGCTATGTCCCAATTTTTTTTAAAAAAAACTGATTTACATTTGTGTTTTGCCAACGTGTGCATGTTTACTCCGTAAATTGAGTAAACGGTGCAGTTAAGACATGACTTTACCTGATATTAATATGAATTTCATGTCATAAAATGTTTGAAAATAATCATAATATCTTCTTACACTTGTAACACTATTACTTGTACATGCTGCACAAAATTATATTGTAATCCAAATTTTACGTCAATCTTGTTCTAAGTATTTCAAAACATTTTGAAATGGTGAACAATTTTATTGTAACTTTGGTTCTAATACTCATCAAATCCGTAAAACTATATTGTATTATAGGTGCATCAAGAAATCATACTTTTAATTTTACTCTTTGTAATGCAATACAATAAACTATAAACATGTTAGCAATATTTTGATTATATATCCTTTGTACTTACGAACTCTACATTTATATTTACATTATACAGGCTCATAACGTGTTAAAGAGAGAAAGAGATCTGTTGAACGTGAGACGAAAAACATTCGAGAAAACGAGAAAGATGGAATGTCTTCTTAATTTGAACAAAATAGAGCATGTGGAGAGGCGGGGTGGGGGTCGCTTTGCGTGGTACTGAACATTGTGTTCTATCAAGGCGTCTCCTCGTGGGCGATGTGTGTCATGATGGTAGTTCTTTGGTGTTGAGAGAGCACGTCACAATGGAGCATGCCACGATTAGATATGATCGATCATGGAGACCTAATGATATGGTTAGGTCCGATTTGCCTTGTTGACGTGAGATGCGATGGGGCTTTCGTCCATTGCAGGTGGTAGGATGGTGGCTCACTCTCCGTGCGGCGTGTGATCTTTGTGCAATGATGCAGCGACGAGACTTTGTGCTGCTGCCACATGCATAAAATTTTTGTGTCCATGAGTGCATCTGGATCAAAGAATCACGGTAGTCGCTCATGGTATCGCTCTCTCCCATTGAATGACAAGTGGAGGCATGTCGCATGAGGCGGAGCACAACTAATTCAGTATGATCGGAGATGATCTTGGTCAGTCATCGCACGATCAAGATGAGTTTCAGACTTTCGGTGGTGGCATAGTGGTTGTAATCTTTGGAGAACACCAGGATGGATTCGCTGAGAGCAATGTGTGGAGCAGCTCTTGGAAGATCCACCATCAAGACGGTGACTCAAACACTATTTAAACTAGGATGAAAACCCACGATTTGGCCTTTAACTGGTCGGACCCAACAATGAAAAACTTGGTTCATCTTCTTGTTGAATCTTTATCGAAAAAAATCTTCTTGTTGAATGTGTTGCCTCTTTGTGCTAAAGACTTTGTGCTGCTGCCACATGCATAAAAATTTTGTGTCCATGAGTGCATCTGGATCAAAGAATCATGGTAGTCGCTCATGGTCTCGCTCTCTCCCATTGAATGACAAGTGGAGGCATGTCGCATGAGGCGGCGCACAACTAATTCAGTATGATCGGAGATGATCTTGGTCAGTCATCGCACGATCAAGATGAGTTTCAGACTTTCGGTGGTGGCATAGTGGTTGTAATCTTTGGAGAACACCAGGATGGATTCGCTGAGAGCAATGTGTGGAGCAGCTCTTGGAAGATCCACCATCAAGACGGTGACTCAAACACTATTTAAACTAGGATCAAAACCCACGATTTGGCCTTTAACTGGTCGGACCCATCAATGAAAAACTTGGTTCATCTTCTTGTTGAATCTTTATCGAAAAAAATTCTTGTTGAATGTGTTGCCTCTTTGTGCTAATGTTCTTGATTTTGTTGGTTGGATCCGACATGTAGGATAAAAACCCTTCTCCTAACACCACTACATCCCATCAGCTCTCTCCTTCCCCTTCCTCTCCTCCGACTCAGAAGGCGAAAAAGGGCGAAAGTCTTCTCCCCTCGGTCCGCCGCCGGCGAGGCCGGTAGTTCCCCTCCCCTCCGTCTGCCGCTCCGACGGCGGGAGGGTAGGGGAACTCCGGTCCTCTGCTCGCGGTGTGTACATAGTAGGGTTAGGGTTTCTGCCGGCGGCGCTGTGGAGGTGGAGGCGTGGCCGGAGAGAATAAAGGTGCTGCAGCGCCGTCCCCTCTACGCCGGCGTTCTCTGGGACTCTGACGTGGCGCTTGGAGCTTTTGGTGCTCCTAGATCTACGGATCTATGGAGATTTCGATCCCCCCGAGCGGATGGCGCGGCGACGCCGCCGTTTGTTCTTCGTGGGGTCCCTGTCCCTCCTCTCCGTCGTCGTCGGGCCGTCGTCTCCTCCAGCGGTGGTTTCGGGAGTGTGAGGTGCTGGATAAGGTTTGGTGGAGGCTTGGGGCGCTCGTGCTCGGCTCTGGTGCAGGGATTTTGGCTGGAAGGTGGAGGATCTCGCGCGGCTGGGCTGTCCCGCGGATGGTCGGCGTTGGATCTAGAGGTGGGGATGGCCTGGCCGTGCGTGTTCATCGAGCTAGGTCTCGTCGCTGAGCGGCGAGCGGCTTCTGCGGTCTTCGTCAAGGACGGTGGTCGTCTCTCTTCCGGGATGAGGTTTGGCCTGCTTTCTTCGTCTCTGGCGGTCGGCGGCGGCAAGGAGCGGCAGGTGCAGTGGTGGTTCAGCGGTGCTCGTCGCTGCTGTTGTACTCACGTCGTGTACGGGCGTATGGTTCTGCGTATGTATGTGCTTGTATTGTCTGTGCTTTGATTGTACGCAGAATTCCCTTTCAAAAAAAAAAACCCCTTCTCCTAGTCTTCGCATGTTGGACTAGACATTGGTACCGAGTTCCCTTGTTGAATGCGTTTAGGTACTAAGTTTTTTTTTGCACTCTGTAATGGCCATATCATTGTTCGTCCCTGCTAGCAGAATTAAATGTTAAGGTACGATTCTACATATTCTACATGTCGTATATTCTTAGGTGGCTGTATAGGCTACAGCTATTTCGTCCAAAGACGATCAGTACATGAGACGTATTTTGATATACTATTTTACTATGGCTGTTATCGTACGTGCACGGCTACTGTTCATGTTGATTAATGCATCTAGTATATTCGAGTTTCACATGTTAGTAGATCTCATTGTCATGTTTAATATTCTTTATCCAACAGTTGTGTGTCCATAAATTATACTCTATTTGAATACTCTGCAATAAGTTTAAATTGGCGCAGTTTGCATCAATCGATACAGAGTCCCCGGCCTGTTTACCCTTTTTGGAAAACAACTTGTATTTTTTTTGTAAAATGGTTCGGTCTCTTCACAGTGCAATTTACTCTCTGTTCTGTTTACCAGCTGTTTTATGTTCTTCATAAGAAATGGTTCAGTTGCAAACTGATTTTGTAAATCAGCACTGGCATCTCTTCCACGGGAACCAGTTGACATTGTAATTAAGCACACGTTGTGATATCCGAAGCACTTGCCCTCAGATTGCCACGTCTGTTAAATACACTTCTGTTTAGATTCTATTTGATCCTTATGATTTGTTTGTCGACTTGCATATCACGCAAGTCTTATTTTTCTATAGATCGAAGATGGTGCGCAGCTAATAAGAGAGTTGGAGAAAAACTAAAGTAATGGAGATATGCGAAGCATGCTATGATATTTTACGGGGGTCAAGATGTTCGTACAGATCAAGCATCATCGTGTATTAGTTCTGAAATTAAGCATGAAATTGTTGCCTAATTATCAAACAATTATGTGGTCCATAAATTTACTCTTGAATACTCTGCAAAAGTTAATAAATTGGTGCCGTATGCATCAACCGATGTAGAGTCCGGGACTTGTTTACCCTTTTCGAAATAAAACCTTGTATTTTATTTGTAAAATGGTTTGGTCTCATCGCAGTGCAATTTACTCTCTCTTCTATTTACGCGTCACCAGCTGTTTTATGTTCTTCATAAGAAATGGGACTGATTTAAATCAGCACTGGCAATATGGCATCTCTTCCACACGGGAAATAGTTGACATTGTAAGCACAGGTGGTGATATTCGCATCACTGAATTGGGCTGCCTTCCCCTTCGTTCCCCTTCGTCGCTCCCGTGGGCGACAGGGGAACCCTAGGCGCCGCTTCTCTCCAGCCCCTCCCCCGTCCCTTCCCTCACCTCGCCGCCGCCGGACGGCGTCGCTGGCCGAAGGCCGGGCGCTGGCGGCGGCGGGGCAACTCCTACTCCCTCGCGCGGGGTTCTTGGCGCGGGTCGAGGACATCGGCGTGGGCGTCGCGTTGAGCACGGGGCGCGGCCGCTCCGGCGGTGGTGTGGTGACCGGCGGGATCCGTGCGTGTTCGGGTGGCGGCGGCGCATCTGCGGCGGTGGTCACTCGGGCAGCGCAGCATCTTCGTCCTGGTGGCGGTCTTCAAGGACATGGCGGCGTTTCTCGGTGGAGGACGGCGTTCCTGGCTGCTTGGAGCTACGACGGCGACATCGGGGATAGCACGCGCGGCGGTGATGGGTGGGCTCGGGGCATGGCCATGGCTGGTGCTGCTCGGCCCAGATCTGGGCCCGTTTGGGCCCGATCTGGGTTCTACGGGCCTCGACCGGTGCGCACGTCCATGAGCCTCTCCACAGGATGACATTGGCGACCTTGGCGCTGCAGCGCGGCGGCGGAGCTAGTCAGGACTGATCTAGGCCTGCTGGGCTGATCTGGGCCTGACCGGCACTGCTGCTGCGTCCGGTCGGCGACCGCCTCGGGCGGTGGAGGACGGCTGATCTCCTCCTAAGGGTTGCTGGTGTTGACTTTGCGGACCTGGAACCTTCGCCCGCCTCACTCAACCGCCTCGTTGACCTCACGACTTGGTGGCTCCTCGGGTTGAGGTTGCGGATGCCGGGGCGGCGGCCCTGGAAGGCGGTCTGCACGGGTGTCTCTGCGGCGAGCGACGTGACAGCGGTGATGGTTCTCTCCTTGGACCGTGTGGATGGTGAGGAGCGGGCGGCGGGGGTGCCTGGCGTTGGTGGCAGCAACTCCTAGATTGTGGTCAGGAGATCCTACTCGGGGCTAATGGACGATTCGACTGTGCGGATGTTGTGTGAAGGTTTTTTCGAGCAAAAGCTCACGCGCTCCGGCGTCAATGGCGGCGATGCCTGTGGGTACCGTTACCCTCTTGGGGGCGTCATTGTGGCTTCCTTCGCCGCGTTAGTGCTCCGGGTGAAAACCTTTGACCTCTGGTCTCGATGTCAGCGACGTGCTACGTCGTTACCCTCTTGGAGGCGTCATCGTGGAGCCCCGTCCCTCGGGTTTGTTCCGGTGACCTCGGTGGCAAGTTCAGATCTCCATGTTTTTCTTTTTTCTATCTTTGATCTGATTTGTAAGAGGTTCCCCTCATCACCATGTATCGGATCGGCCGTTGGGCTTTATTTATAAAGCGGGGCGAAAGCCTATTTCTTCATATTCGCATCACTTGCCCTCAGATTGCCACGTCTAGTAATTCCACCTTTTGTTTAGATTTGTTTATCGGCTTGCATATCACGCCAGATCCTTTTATGTTGATCGAAGATGGTGCGGAGCTAATAATAGATGGTGCGCAGCTAATAATAGATATGGACAAAAACTAAAGTATTGGAGATGTGCGAAGCACGCGATGATATTTTAGCGGGGTCAAGATGTTCGTACAGATCTCGTATCATCGTGTATTAGTTCTTTGCGAGTTTGATGCTTACATTTTCTGGTGCACCTGGCCATTTAGTAAGGGGAAGTTTCATATAATCCTCTGAGAACATGCCTCGGAGAGGTTTTACCAAATGGATGATCATTGTGGCTCTCACATGTGGGGCTTTGCGAGACTTATTAAGAGACAGTAAAATAGAGTAATACTACATAGAAGAACATGGTCCTGCTCACCATCTACATCGATCACTACCGTCCAGCAGTTTCTGATTCGAAATGTACACAATATATCATCTGGTATATTTTATACTCCCTCCGTTCACAAAAGGATGTCTCAACCAACTTTAAATTTGGTTGTATCTAGACATAATTTAGTGTGTAGATACATCCAAATTTAAAGTTAGTTGAGACATCTTTTTATGAACGGAGGAAGTATATCCATGCATAGCAGGCTGTGCATTCTCTATTCAATGTGGTGGGTCCTTACATGTTGAGTGCATTACTCTATTTTACCTTCTTTAGCTACCAAATGCACATGCATCTGAATATAGTTACTTATGCGGTTTTGTGGAATATATGTAACAATTGGAATACTATAGTGTTTAATCGCTGGACCTGGATCAATTAGAAACAATTGTGGCGTCTACCGCTGTCTTATAATACGGTGATTATGCACATTCCAAAGGGAAAATCCCCAAGAGATCATCCAATGTCGGCAAATAGATTTATGCAATGTGATTTATAAGATTAGCTCCAAGATCTTTCCTAATCGTACTTTTTTTAGGACTAGATAATCGATGTAAGTATTAAGTAGACTTTCCTCTGGAGTAGTATTTATGGAGTTTACTATTGCTCAAACATAAAAATTGTCAGATAAAATCCATACTAATCATGAGGCTCATGAATTAAATAAAGAAAGAGATGGAGGAATAGAACTTGATTATGAGCCCTCTCACCCCGTCGTCCCCCCCCCCCCCCCCCATGAGCTTCGCCATCATGGTTTCCTGTTGCACCAAGAAGGACGTGAGTCTCCATAAAGCAGTATGATATTTAATTTTAATTCATTTGATCGAACTAAATAGGGTCGAAACCCTAATGCCACTTTAATTTGTAGATGCTCTAGCCGCCTGACGCTCCCGCTTATACCTGGCCATCGGGCCGTGCCCCGCGTGCTAGGCCCGTATCACGCCGGCCTGGCACATGACTAAACGGGCCGTGCCTGACATGCGACTCGTCCGGGGTCATGCCTGGGGCACTTGTGCCAGCCCAACACGACATGTTTAGCTGGTCGAGCGGGTAACATGACGTGGGGGTGGATATAAATATTTGGTGGGACCTGTGGAGCGGAGGGAACATGTTGAGATTAGGTGTCAGGGGGATTTTTGGCCCTCATATGCAGGATTTGACCCGTTTAAACTGTATTATTTAAATAAAAAACTATTGGAGGGTTATTTTTGTTCAAAAAAATGCCAAAATTTTGCTATAAAAAGGGCTGCCCACCGCTCTCATTTTTCACACTCAAACATGGATGATCCAAACAAGTTTTCTATATTCTCCATAAAAACCTCCAAAGTGTGGGATCACTTTGTTAAAATAGTAGTCGGGGTTCAGTGCGAAGTGTAAATGGCATGGATGCACGAGTGTGGTGTTCATGAAAAGTGGAGGAGGAACCGGCCACTTGAGGAGACACGTCGAGGCTCACATCAAGAAAAGCGGTGGAGGAACCGGCCACTTGTAATTTAGACTTTTAGAGCAAGCTGTACTCTTTTTCTTTCCGAGTGATGGAAAATTTTAATGCGGCATCTACGAATAAAGCTCAATATTTGTTATATATGGCACTTTGTCTTATTTTACTTATTTTTTAATATATGTTTCTTAATTTTTCATTTTTAATGAATTTTTTACATAATTGGGACTAAACAGGCACACGCGGCAAAACGGCCCCATAAAGATCAGACGTGCCACGAGCCGGCCTGTTTAGTCGAGGTGCCGTGCCTGGCCTCATTCCGCAGGCCGCGTGCTGGCACGACACGACACGTGGATAAAGTATAAACGGGTCTCGGTGGGCCGTGCCGTGCCAGGCAAGTATAGGCAGGTGCCGGGCCGTGCCGGGCCTGGGCCAGCCCGTCAGCCAGTTATACTCCCTCTCCATTTCCTGTCCCGTAGCAACACCGCCACCACCGTGCAAGCTCTCTTCCCCCGTTCCGTTCCCAGCCTCCCCCGACTCGCGCCGTCCCGTCCCCGAATCGACTGGACCGCACCTCGGGTCGACCTCGTCTCCGTCGGCCGCCGGAGACAGGAGCTCTTCGAGCCGCCGCCGCCTCGCCCTCTCTCGTCCGCCGCCGTCCACGTGGCCTTCTCCGACGATTCGGCGCAGTACTGCTCCGACCCCGACGGCTTCTCTTCGCCGCCGACCACGTCCGCGGCCCTGCAGCACCAAGCACCTCCCGGTCCCACCCCAACAGTTCATCCTCGCCACCGACGTGGGGAAGTCCCCGCCGGTCTGATTTGAACTAAGCCCACGCAGGTACTGCAACGAGTCTGCCACCGCCGTGCCCTAGAGGAGCTGCCGCCGCTCGCCGTAGCGCCACCGTCATCGCCGACGCCTCACGCCCCACACTCCGCATCCGCCCCTGACGCGCGTCGCGCCCTCCCGCTCTACTTCGTCGCATCCCTTCTCTCTCCGCCCTGTCCGCGCGCAATCCTGGGCATTGTTTTTGAGGTATGAGCTAGCTAACCATTCAGCGTTTACCTAAATCCAAGCTAATCAATATCCGCAAACTATTGGTATCTATTCTAGGTGCGCCCCTGGTATCTAGTTTCCTTGTTTTTCTACCCGGATTTGACTCCTATTTGAATGGCAGGATGTCCAACTCCAACGTCACAGTGTGTGTGCGATTCAGGCCACTGAGCCACAAAGAGAGGAAGGGGAATGGTGACAACGTCTGCTTCAAAAAGTTGGACTCGGAGTCTTTTGTTTTCAAGGTTTGGACACTCTTCTGCCTTTAGCTCTGTGATATGAGCCACATAGATAGATGAATCTCGATCCAGATTACTGAACTTGTCAAAAATATTGCATGAACACAGCCTTCTTATTGAATATTACCCTGCTTGATATCCCCTGCACAATTACATAATAAGCTGGTAGGCATTAGCAGGAACAGAACTGATAGCTAATAAAGTGAGGAACAATTGCCTTCTTTGTTTTTCCTTTTGTTGCACATTTATTATCATGGGAAATCCCTATGATCTTGTTGACATATTTTTGTGTTTCCTCATGCTTGATTAGTTCATTTTCCCTAATGTGCTGCAAACTACTTGGGTTAGGATGAGCGGGACGAAGATGTCATATTCAGCTTTGACAAGGTGTTCTATGATGACTCCGAACAGTCAGATGTCTATAATTTCCTCGCGGTGCCCATTGTTGCAGGTTCGGTTCTTTTTATTTCTTTCTAAATTTATGCATAGGCTAGTCAGAGCTTTTCGTATTTACTACAGTTTGGTCATGACTGGATTTCTTCAACAGCCACCATAGTACTAACTGAGTAACTAATGTTGGGAACAGATGCTGTCAATGGAATAAATGGCACGATAATTACTTATGGACAGGTATGTGCTACTGCAAACACCTGCGTACACAAATGTTTCGAAAAGCATGATGCACAGATAAATCCACTGTGTTTTTAAGTGAGGCTTGGCCTACTGCAGTCTCAAACTTACGCTAAGCAGTGCATCTATGAAATGAGATGCTTCTACCTCTAACAGTACTAACATTTCATTTGAACTTCACATTTGTATAGACTGGAGCTGGAAAAACTTATAGCATGGAGGTAAATAGAACATCCTTGGGCTTAAATCTATGTGATGGTTTACTGAAGGTGCCACTTCAGCTTTGGCCTTACGTATTTGTTTAATTTGGATGTTGACAGGGGCCAAGCATCTTGCACTGCAATGAGCTGCGAACTGGATTGGTTCAGCGAGTTGTGAATGGTCTTTTTGAATGTTTAAAAACATCTGCAAACATTACTACATGGACTGTGAAGCTGTCAATGGTAAAAGCGCCATCCCCTTATGCTGATTTTAGAGTCACTTTGGTTCGATCTTAACTTACATGGATTGACGATTTTTCAGGTGGAGATATACTTGGAAAAAGTGAGGTGAGAATCTGCTTGATGTTTGCATATGCATCCTGTGTAGAGTTTCTTTTGTAAAACGATGCTACGAAGGGAGTCAAGTTTTGTTCCTTATATTTCAGGGACCTTCTTGACTTGTCCAAGGACAACCTACAAATTAAGGAGAGCAAAAGCCAAGGGATTTTCATTTCTGGAGCAACAGAGGTCAGAAGAAATGCATCTGTACTTCCACTGTTATTTCCATATAAAATTTGTATTTAGCACCTGTCCTTCGATGGCTTCCTTTCATGTATGGTAACTGAAATTGTTGCAGATATCTATTATGAATGGTTCGGATGCCTTGGAACGCCTTTCTGTAAGTTTTTTCGATCTCTTGACTGCGGTTTATTTTTCTTGGAGCACCTTCTGTATGTACATGCCAAATAATTTCTGTTTACTGGTCTATATTACAGGAAGGAATAGCCAACAGAGCTGTTGGAGAAACACGTATCCTCTATTTCTGTTTGTGAAACAGTTAAAAAACATCCGAATTTTGTACATTTTGTCACCCTAAATGCGCATATAGAAATGAACCTGGCCAGCAGTAGAAGTCATTGCTTGTACATTTTCTCAGTGCAGCATGGATCCATTCCAGATGAGAGGTATGATAAATTAACAAACATCAATAGTTCAATGCCTGGTTAGATGATTCTTGTTTCCCTTTTGAGTTGATGTAAGTATATAACCATACAGAACTTTTTAGATATGTTCTTAACAATATTGTAAAACAGATCTGTGCTGTGGTCATTCATGCTAATAGGCATCAATATCTGTGTTAATGCAATTCTCCTTCCTCGTGGTATAGACTAATATCTGCCTGGATTGTATGTAGACCACAATCTTGAAGAAAGTGATTCTAGTGTGGGCAGCTAGTGACTTTCTTTTAATCTTATAGGGTAAAGGCTGGGAAGATTATTCTTGTTGACTTGGCTGGTTCAGAGAAAGTTGAGAAAACTGGTGCTGAAGGGCGTGTTCTTGATGAGGCTAAAACAATCAACAAATCTCTCTCAGCTCTTGGAAATGTTATCAATGCCCTAACTACTGGTAAGTGGTAAATGCAACAATCCTGTGTGCAAAGGCTGATCATACAAGTAGTCACTCCACTATTATACCTTTCTGATTAATGACCAACTTTGCCTGTTATATATTTTTTGTCTCCAGCTAAACCAAATCATGTGCCTTACCGTGACTCGAAGCTTACACGCATCCTTCAAGATTCACTGGTCTGTCAAAAAATTCTATAGGATTTCCAAGCCAGCAGTTTTATTTAAACGGCTATTTCTTGCAGGGTGGAAGCTCAAGAGCTGCATTGCTGTGCTGCTGTTCTCCCAGTTCGTCGAACTCACCAGAAAGTCTGTCTACCATTCGCTTCGGAACCAGGCATATTCCTTGAACATCAAATACTATTACCTAGTATTTATACTGCTGCTCCGCTACAGTTTATCATGACTATGGCAATATAAATCCAGGACGAAGCTCATAAAGACTCTACCCAAACCGCTTCCCATCGAAGTGTACAGCATTAAGAAGCCGAGCCCATATTCTCATGCTCAAGATGATCCGCGTGAAGGAACACCAAGCAAGGTTGGTAGCAGCCAATCTGAAACATCCGATCCCAGCCTCGATTCTTGCGATCATGATGATTTGCGTGAAAGGTTACTGAGTAAGGTTCGTAGTAAGCAACCAACCAACCAGAGGTGGTCGACTTGGTCCCACCTTACGTTCTGCTTCGTAGATGTATCTCACTTGCCACAAAAAAATTTGTTATCAGCTAAGGTTGAGGCTGAAGGAGGAAGATGTCGATCTGCTGGAGGAGCTGTTTGTGCAGGAAGGGATCATCTTCGATCCCGACACGGTGGTGCTGGACATCGACTCGGCGTGCCACGACGTGGCGAGCCAGCAGATCGCGTTGCTTGTGGAAGCAGTGGGGGAGCTCACAGAAACTGTGCAGGAGGTATGTTTATATAGCACCAACCAAACCTGCAACCCTCCTGCTGTTGCTATCCAGCTCTCTCCAAGGTGTAACTCTGTGTGTCCATGGTGCAGCTCACCGACGAGAACGATAAGCTGAGGCACCAGCTCGAGGTCGCGCAGGAGATTGCAGCTCGGGCCCAGTGCGCCGCCGCGGACCGTCGCCGTGGTGTGCTGTTTGGTTTTGCGCCGGCGGCCGTCCTTCGTCGCTTCGGGTTCGTACCAGACTGATGGGCACGACGGCCGGCGTCACGTACACTCCTGACATCAAACATCCGTATCTAGTAACAACATCCTGGCGCGTTAAACATGCGTATTGAAGTTGATTCGATTCACTTCCGCCAAAATTTCGTACTGGAGTGTTGCGTTTGGGATATATTGCCGTGGGTTATATAATTCTGTTTAGTCAAATTGTCTTTTCATACTTTGTCGTTTGGAGTACAATTTTTTTAACATAGCTGATAGAATAAATAGAAGAACTGCATCCATCATTTTGGTAAGTAGGCTGGATCTGTGGCTTAGATTATATACAGCAGATCCCCTATACCAGGCCCCTATCACTAAAAACATCATCGGTCCCTAAAAAGGAAAAAAATAACTCCACTAGGGCTTTTGAATGAACCTTTATATCTCTTAAATTTTCTAGGACCTCTTAAAAGCACCGTCCCTCCCACTCCAATTAAGGGCTCCTTTGATTTGTACTATGAGGATTTGTAAATGCTTTGTGTAGGATTGAAATACTATGAGAATTTTTCCTTCGGATGTTGTTTGATTTATAGGATCATATCTTATAAGAAAAATCTAATAGGAATCTTGTACGGAGTAGTATAAATTTTGTAGGAAAATAACATGAGGTTCAACTTCATGAATTTTTTTTCTTCCATCATAATCAAAGGAACGTGCTCTTTCCATAGGATTTAATTAGCCATGACACTTCAATCTTATAGGATTCCTATTACTACACTTTTTCTATCCTTTCCTATCCTATAAATTAAAGGAGCCCCCAAAAGCGGGTCTGAAAAGCTGAAATCACATGGGGAACATCAACCACCTTCGCGGAAAATTCCTGTCCCATGGCCACCGCCGAACGCGAGCCTCCTAGCAGTCATATGCTGATGGTTCCATGGTGTTCCCGTCGAACCTCTTGCACATGTCTGACGCCATCTCTTGGCCCTACCACCGGCCTCCGCTGATGACCGCGATGGCCCTACCATATGTAGTAGGCGATGCTAGTGACCTTTGTATTTCGTTAGTGTTATGAAATTCGATCCCCTAGGTATCGCATGAAAAAAGTTATTCTCGTCGAGGAGGAGCTTCCGCGCGGTTCGCGAAGGTGGCGAGGTCGAGCAGCCCGAAGCTCCATCCCCGCACGCCCCGTGAGGCAGATGCCCCCATCTAATCGGATGAAGGACGAGTTCGATCAGCTGCTACGCCCATGTCGGCATCCCTCCCTTCGCTCGGTTTTCTTCCTCCTTCGACCCCACCACCGCAGATGAGGAGAGGGAAGGGTGGCACTGTAGACGAGGGGAGGGAGGGATGACACCAAGGGTGGGATTGACACACAAGAGTTTGGAAAAAACTCACTTTGCTGCAATTTACATGCCGGTACGATAATTTCGACCGTGAATTAGCAAAACCAAAAAATGAAGCCTTTTGTGTTCTAAAAAGACAAAAATACCCTTAAAAGCCAATGGATAGTAAAGTGCTGGTGAGTTAAAAGAAAATTTGACCGTTACTGAAAAAAAAAACACATGTTAATTGGACAATCCTTGTGAGTGGGGTACCACAAATTGCCGATTGCTCCGTATGTTTTGGTAGCCAGCTAATCACTCACATGTCTTAACTTGGCTGGCTGGTCAACATGATTCGAATAAAACGATGGCATACGAGCCAATCCCCTAAGACTAGTCACAATGGGAAGTAAATAGAAGTAACATCAGTACCACATAGGCAAAAAATCTGATGTGGCGGATAATTAATGAGGAGAGAGATGGTTGTGGTAACTAGCTATGTTACCATAACATCATACATTTCAAGGCAAGATGAGTGTATAACCTATTAAATATGACACTACACGTATGTTACTCCACACTAGGGAGGTAGTAACTTAGAGTAGTAAGACTAGCCATAGTGGGGAGTATTATACACTAGCATCATGCATATGATACTAGTCTATGTTACTAGTTTCATAGTGGGTAGTAACATATTTATGGTATCATATACTAGTGTATTTATTAGTTTGCACACACATCTTGTCTTGGAATCCGTTATGTTACGGTATCTACCTATGATACCACTACCATCTCTCTCCTCATTAACTGCAGTGACACGTCATCTTTTTGACAACGTGCCATGCATGATACTACCTATGTTACTCCCATTATGGCTAGTCTAATATATGCATGTTACTATTCTAAATTACTCCCCATTGTGACTAGTCTAACAACATCATTCACAGTAGACGAGAGGGCACTGATTCCTTCGTGCTCACCACAAATAATGGCGGCAGCGCTCATGGACGGCGAGCTCGGGAGCATCTTGAAGGTCTCAGCTGTGGTTTGCGCGGCCATGACGTACGCCCGCATGGCCGCCGCGCGCATTAGCCCAGGCGTGGGCCGCCTCGCCGCGCTTCTGCCCACCGTCGTGCTCTTCTACGTGATCCCCTTCGCCTTCACCACCTCCCCATTCCGTGGCAGCTCCGCCTTCTTCCTCAGCTGGCTCGGCACCTTCAAGCTCTTCCTCCTCGCCGCCGGACAGGGCCCTCTGGACCCGTCCCTTCCCCTCCTCCGTGTTCGTCTGCTCCGCCTCTCTACCCGTCAAGCTCCGCTCCGGCAAAGCAATGAAGCAAGATCCTGCTTCGGCGTCGGCCACAAAGATCCTCTTGTCTGGCGCCGTCATCCCCTTCATCATCTACGCGTACCAGTTCAAGGAGGCGATGAGCCGATTGCAGCTCTTCCTCATGTACGCCGCGCACCTGTACCTCTCCCTGGAGCTCCTTCTGGGCCTGGTCCACGCCGTGATCCACGGTATGCTGGGGATGGAGATGGAGCCGCAGGTGGATAAGCCCTACCTGGCGTCGTCGCTGCGGGACTTCTGGGGCAGGCGGTGGAACCTCATGGTGCCCGCCATCCTCCGGCCGTCGGTGCACGGCCCGGTGCGCGCGCGCTTCGGCGACGCGGCCGGTGTCCTGGCGTCGTTCCTCGTCTCAGGGCTGATGCACGAGCTGATGTTCTACTACCTCATGTGGCGGCCACCCAGCGGCGACGTGACCGCGTTCTTCGTGCTTCACGGAGTGTGCACCGTGGCAGAGGCCTGGTGGGGGCGACATGCCGGGTGGTGGCGCCCACCGCGGGTGCTGGCGGTGCCGCTCACGCTGGCGTTCGTCGGCGGGACGGGGTTCTGGCTCTTCATCCCGGCTATGGGCGGCGCGTACGAGCTTACGCAGCAGGAGTTCCAGGGCATGGTGGTGCTCATGGAGCAGGCCGGCCGGTGGCTCGCCGCCGGTCCCGTTCTTTCGACACGCTGACCAATGTGTGCCGCGAGTGAAAGTATACTTGTATTGTGTTGATCTTGAAAAGATTTGCTGCTGCTGTACTCTTGTGATTGAATATTCATCCCAAGTTAAATACTGTTGTTCAGATATTGGATGGCTGTTATACTGTTGTTCAGAGTATACTGCCCTGATATGGACAGTCTCGAGTTCTTTTTAAAAACAAATCGATGATGGCGATACAGATCTCACTACAGAAGGCCGATGATGATGACCAACCGCGAGAATACATCCGCTAAGCAACAGATGAAATTCCGTTTTCCACTCCATACACTAATACTCCCTTCGTTATTTGATACAAGGTGTCCAAATTTTTCACACCAATATTATGATGTCGGTATTTGACATGTGGTGGACTCATTTTCTCCTGAAAAACGTGAAAGAAGTGCCTAATAGACACAATTTGAAAATAATTTTTCAGGTGACTCATTTGTAGATGGGTAAAATTATCCATAAATCGCAATACACCCTATATTTTAAAAAAAATCTCGAAAACTTAAGACACCTTGTATCAAAGCACGGAGGGAGTATTTGTTTATCGTGAACGAGCAATGACGAATGGGTTCCGCAAACATTTCTGAGACTGACATCCAAAATCCTAGCTAGTAACAACGTGTTGGCGCGATAGTCACAAGTGCCTTTGAGGGTTGTGAGTATTGAGGTTAATTCGGTTTCGTTCCGTATGTTAGACATGTGAAATAACATAATCGTCTTAGTATGCTTGTCAAAGCATCTTGAGCACTTGGATATATACACATGACTTGATGAACCTTGATCGAGCAACTAGCACCAAAGCTAGTGCTGCTTTTGGTATATGCTCCGGTGGGTTATATAATTTGGTTTAGTCAAATTGTCTTTTCCTATTTTGTCGTTTGGAGTTCAAACTTTATCATAGCTAGTAGAACAAATAGAAGAACTGCATCAATTGTTGTGGCTTAGATTTTCTACAGAAGATGCCATATACCAAGCCCCTATCGTTCAAAACCATCACCGGCCCCTAATTAAATAGGACAAAAAAAAGCTCCAACAGGGCTTCTAATAAGAGATAGACTTTCCCTCAATACCGGCACCGGTCCTATCAAAATCAAATAAATGACCATTTATCGTTTAAATTTTCTAGAACCCCCGAAAACACTACCCTCCCGCTTCAAATAAGAAACCCCAATAGCTGAAATCACGCAGGGAACATCAACCGCCCTCAAGGAAATTTCTTGCCCCTTGGCCACCGTCGCACGCAAGCCTCCTGGTGGACATATGTCGTTACTGCGCCCCTGTCGGACCTTATGCATCTCATCTGTCGTCATCTTCTCGGCCCTGCCGCCGAGCTCCTCCTCTGCTGATGAGCCCGATGGCCAATGCCCACGCTAGTTGTTGACATTTGGGAGGAGTTTGTGCAGTCATCTCGTGGAGGTGGTGAGGTCGAGCAGCCCGAAGCTCCACCCCACCACAACCCCCCCCCCCCCCCCCCCCCCGGCGCCTCGTGGAGCAGATGCCCCCCATCTAATTAGAAGACAGAGGAGTTCGACCGGTTGCTACGTCGATGTTATCATCCCTCCCTCCACCTAGTTTTCTTCCTCCGACCCCACCACTGCAGATGTAGGGAGGGAGGAGTGGCATTGTGGACACGGGGATGGAGGGGTGGCGCCAAGGGTGGAATCAATGAATAGCAACGATGGGATGAATTGGAAAAACCTCACTTGTAACTTATGTGTGACTCAGATGGCAAAGCTGGAAAAAAGAAGCCTTTTGTATCCTAAAAAGAGAAAATACTCTTAATGGCCGATTAGCAATAAAGTACTCCTACTTGTCAGCGAAAAGAAAATTTGACCGTTAGTGAATCACATTTTAATTGAACAATCTTTGTGAGCGGGTACTCGCTCCGTCCTAGTCCAAGGACATAATCCCAAAAATCATTTGTCCCATAACTTACTCACCTCCTAGGCACAATTGTATTTAATTCCATCTCAACTAGTGGCTAGTTGTCTCCCCCACCAATGTTTGCAAGAGTTTAGCCCCAATCAATTATCATCTTGGGTCAAGATATTCAAAAATTATGCCTTGGGTACTTGGACAGAGAGAGTACAAAAATTCCCAAATTAATTACTCCCTCCGATCCATATTAATGGTCTCAACATAACTAGATGTACAATGTTGAGACCATTAATATGGATCGGAGATTGTACTATCAAATGCCATGTTTTGTCTGGTCAACATGGTTCGAACATAACGATGGCATACGGGCCATTCGGCCAAATAACATCATTCACAACACGGCACTGATTCCTTCGTGCTCACCACCATAATGGTTGCGGCGCTCATGGACGGCGAGCTCGGGAGCGTCTTGAAGGTCTCGGCTGCGGTTTGGGCGGCCATGTGGTACGGCCGCATGGCCACGGCGCGCATTAGCCCAGGGCGGGCCGCCTCGCCGCGCTTCTGCCCGCCGTCGTGCTCTTCTACGGGATCCCCTTCGCCTTCACCACCACCACGTTCCGTGGCAGCTCCGCCTTCTTCCTCAGCTGGCTGGGCACCTTCAAGCTCTTCCTCCTCGCCGCCGGACGGGGCCCTCTGGACCCGTCCCTTCCCCTCGTCCAATTCGTCTGCTCCGCCTCTCTACCCGTAAAGCTCCGCTCGGGCAAAGCAAAGAAGCAAGATCCCGCTTCGGCCTCGGCCGCGAAGATCCTCGTGTCCGGCGCCGTCATCCCCTTCGTCATCTCTGGAGTTCCTCCTGGCCTCGGTCCACGCCGTGATCCACGGCGTGCTGGGGATGGAGATGGAGCCGCAGGTGGACCGCCCGTACCTGGCGTCGTCGCTGCGGGACTTCTGGGGCAGGCGGTGGAACCTCATGGTGCCCGCCATCCTCCGTCCGTCGGTGCACGGCCCGGTGCGCGCGCGCTACGGCGAAGCGGCGGGCGTCCTGGCGTCGTTCCTCGTCTCTGGGCTCATGCACGAGGTGATCTTCTACTACATAATGTGGCAGCCACCCAGCGGCGACGTGACCTTGTTCTTCGTGCTTCACGGAGTGTGCACCGCGGCGGAGGCATGGTGGGGGCGGCATGCCGGTTGGTGGCGCCCGCCGCGGGTGCTGGCGGTGCCGCTCACGTTGGCGTTCGTGGGCGGGACAGGGTTCTGGCTCTTCTTCCCGGCCATGATCAGGGCGGCCTCGACGATCTTGTGCTGCAGGAGTGCCAGGGCATGGTGGTGCTCATGGAGCAGGCCGGCCGGTGGCTCGCCGCCGGTCCCGTTCTTTCGACCAGCTGACCAACGTGCGCCGCGAGGAAAATATAGTAAACTTGTATCGTGATTCGTGTTGCGGTCGGTTCAGATCGTGATAAGATATGCTCATGCTGTACTCTTGTGATTGATATTCTTCTGCAGTAAAATATTGCTGTTTCAGATCTTGGATGGCTGGTACTGCTCTGATGATATGGGCTGTGTAGAGTTATTTATAATTGTTGATGATGGGAGATACACTCATACAGACACTCCTATCATTTTCTAAAAGCAGAAAATTGCGTGTTGGAAGGTTCCAGCTTGTATTCCAGCTTTCGATGATCCAAAAGGAAGTATAAACACAACAACAGAAAGCATCGGTTGAACAAGTCGAATGGATAAAGCAGCTTTCGAAGATTTGGTGCTCCCGAGCACTAGTGATTTCGGTGGTTTAAATTTTTTGAAAACACTATTTATTAGTTTTAAAAAAATCTGAAAAAATCACGGACGTAGACAATTGTGTATCCCACAAACGTGAAAAAAATCAACTTCAAATAAGTCATATTTTAGACTACGCGAAAATGATAAAATTGGAGATTTGAAAATCTACATATTTAGATCCACACTTCTGTCATTTTCGTGTAGCCCCAACTACAACGTATTTGAAGTTGATTTTTGGCACGTTTGTAGAATATATAATTTGCTACATCCGTAGTTTTTCAGTTGTTTTTAAAACTCATAAATAGTCTTTTCGATTTTTTTAAACCACCGGGATCAGCGGTGCTCGGGAGCCAAAGACACTTTCTGTGGCTGAGCTTGATAGTATTTCCTTGATGGCGATGAGGACTCCCACGAAGCGAACCCCAACTAGGCACGGATTACAACATATTTGAAGTTGATTTTTGGCACGTTTGTGGGATATATATACATGAATGCATTTGGTATCTCCAAGTATGATAAGATTGGCGTATGGAAATAATTTACACTTTGAATGTCGCATCAAGCAAAGCCTGGTGAGACCAGGCAACATGTAATCACCAATGAAGACTTGTCATAAACATCGAGCTGAAAAAAATATGGTAAACCTATACTCCCTTAGAAGATAATCTTCTCGACTAAAAGTAATGGTTGTGTGCATGAATCAGTACATAGGCTCGGGATGCACTCCTTTTTAAAAGAAATCTTTTCAACTAAAAAACGTACCATTTAGTTATGGTTCAAAACAACTTTCTTTTGAGATAGGAATTCTTTTAAAACAAAAGAGTGGAGAAACGCCAAGAGATGTTTGGTTAAAATTTCTACTCACTCCGTTCTAAATTAGATGACTTACATTTGTCTAAATGTGGATGTATCTATACTTGTAACACGTCTACATACATCTGCATATGGCTAAATGGAAATCACCTAAATTAGAACGGAGGGAGTATATTGTTATGTCAACTTAGTTTAATTTATGTTAGATATCTTGGTTGAAAATTCTTGGGAGCTCCACACACTGAAGGCTATCGACACCACTGGAAGTTAGGGTCGGTCCTATCGTTTTTGGGCCCCAGGGCAAGTGAATAAACGGCCCATGTTTTCACTTGGGTCTGTTTTGCCTTATGCGCTTAGTGGGTTAGGGACTTAGCCACTTACGGCTCCTTACACATCTGAGCCCAAAGTTTTCGCCCTTTTTGCCACACTCTAGGGATGGCCCTGCTGGAAGTTGGTTGGTTCTCCTCTATTAAAACAGGTGGAAATAATTTTTCAGATATTTTAGAAAAATCTATGAGAAAAGGCCTATCAAAAGTTTGTTTAGAATTTCAAGCAACGACACGTTTGATACGTTTGATTCGTATAAAAGAAATTGCATGAAAATATTTTAAAATTAATTGATAGCGTCACCTTGGCTTTGGATAAAATCGGCATAATTTAAAACAACTCTAATAGGATAGACCAAACTAGTAACGTGGTTCATAGTCACTGTTGTATGTATGTGAACAAAGTAGCACGTTTTTTTCTTCAAAAGATCAGAACCAATATTTAATTTATAAAAGGACAATAAGATAAAAGATAAAAGAATCATACAAATAAACTTAAGAAAGAAAAATAAATACACTTTTTTAAAGACATCAGGTGAAAGCTTAACACCGTTCCCAGGGCCGTCTTTGAGGGTGTGCGAGGTGAACGACCCGAACAGGGCCCCCAAAAATTAGGGCCCCCAAAATCTTAGTTAAGTGCTTTCAGGTGAGGCGGCCATCTTGCTGCACCGCCATGGACTGGCTTCTTCTGTTCTTTTTTGGTCAGTATTGGGCTTCTGGGCCAATTTCTTTAACTAAGGGAAGCAACGGCCCATAGATGTAAAACATAAATTTCGTGGTGATCCAGAAGAAAAAAAAAACATGGCTTAAGAAAACGGTAAGGTGTGTCTCTTAAAAAGATACGCCATAAAAAATCTACTACAAGATGCGGACCTTAGTTCTTGGATACTACTATACGTTCTTAAGTATTTCACATATTACTAAGTATTGTGATAGGTAATTTATATTTTAACTTGTAGAATCAAATAAAATATGTTTAAATTTCATTTTTCTTCATACTTTAGAGTCTATTTTACGTTTTGCACCGGCGCATGAGAGACAAGACGAGACTCGACTTCAAGTCCCATGCCGTGTTTCTTCAATCTACAGAAATGGCTTGCTTAGTTGTTCAATGACTTTAGTCGTTTCCCGATTCAGCAAATGTTAGTACACAACGAGCGTGCAGACCGACGAGGCTTAACGTAGCGAATCCCCTGACTAGTCATTGTTCGTCCTGATGCCTCGAAGAGCAATGCCCCTCTCCGAGCCCATCTACCGACTCTCGTCTCTCAAAGACAACCCCTTCGCAAAAACGGTTTTCACAGAATTACATCCTCAATCAGGTTGTAGAGCGGACCCGAAACCCGGCCCGCTTCAGCTAAAAATAGCCTAGGCTAGTTATTAGAATCGTCCTAAGCTTTTCAGATTTTTCAACTGATTTCTTCTTATGCGGGCCGTTGCGGGCCGCCGCCTGACACCTTTACTCAATAATAGCCCTTCGCCAATCGAGTAATTCCATAAAACCGGAAATCATCCATAAGTTAACACTCGATCTGTCAAATTTATTTGAATTTCGCACCGGGGCCCCAATTGCTGGAGACGGCCCTGACCGTTCCGTACAAATGCCAAGGCAGGCTCAGGTAAAAAAAATGGCTATGCCGTGCTCTACGTTGTAGACCGCAGTTAACGAAAACCAGCTATTTTGGGCCTTTTGGGCTGGGCCGAATCAGTCTGCCCGTCCCTAGCGCAGGCCCGTGACGAATACAGATAGCGTTATTTCACTACGAAAAACAAAACAAGATAGCGTACGTGTCAAGCGATCCGGCACAGATCCAAACCGGAAGTCGGAGCTTGATAAATATCGCCTTCCGCCGCGTGCTCGCTTCTCTTCCCCTTTTCGCCGGCGAAACGCACGCCGGGGAAGAAACTCACTCGTGGCAGGCAGCCATGGTGGTGGAGACGACGATCCGCGCCGGCGCTCCCAGGTTCAACAAGTTCCACGACCAGCGCGCCTCCGTCTCGTCCGTGCACCTCCGCTGCACCGTAACCTTCGAGCATGCTTCCCGGCGGCTCCACGGCAAAGGCACCGCCATCCCCGACCGCGTGAAGCCCGATCTGCAGCAGCAGCCGTGGTCGACGTCCGACGAGGTGCGCCCCCTGCACGACCCCTCCATCCTCCTCCGCGCCGACGACACCCTCCGCGCCGTGCGCGACATGTTCGCCGCGGCGCCGCGGCTGCGCGACGTCGACCTCTCGACGGCGAACTGGTGGGGCGGCGAGGACACGCCGCGGCGCGTGGCCGCGTGGCTGCACGAGCAGGGGTCCCGGTGGCTGAGCGTCCCCGCCGGCGAGCGGCCGCGCATCCGGTTCGAGGTGGAGGCGCGGCTGCAGGTGAAGCTGGTGTTCAACGAGCCCAGGGCGGTGCTGCAGCGGTGCCTCGAGGTGGCGATGCAGACGGTCCCGCCGGGGTCCGACGAGGAGTGCAGGATCTGCTTCGACGAGTTCAAGAACGACGCCAAGTCCGGGCCCGTGAACCTGCCCTGCTCACACGCCTACCACCGCCACTGCATGCTCACGTGGCTCGACAGCGGGAAAACCTGCCCCACCTGCCGCTACGACCTCAGCGGCATGGTCGCCGCTCCGTGGACGTCGCCTTCGACGTGCAACAATGCTACGGCGATTCATCTACGGCGATTTCAACCTGCATATTACTCATGGAGGTTCGGCTAGTGTCAAACTTAATGGAACTGAAGGTGAGGACAGACCCAGACGACAGCCATGGGGGCGCCGGTGAGGACAACGCTGTTGGGCGGTGGTGTAGGACTGTAGAGTAGTAGTAGGAAGGCTGCCGTTGCACGACTCTTTGAGGGGAGACCATGGTCCACGGATCGTTGAGCCTTTTGTTTTTTCAGCTTGTACATATCCATTTGTTGCAGTTTGGATCGGATCGTTGAGCCTTTTGTTTTTTCAGCTTGTACATATCCATTTGTTGCAGTTTGGATCTTTTGCCGTTGCACCTAGCAAAAATCAGCATGGTGAAACACGATCAACATTTTCTTGTGGAAGACGTCCAAAATAAACCTTTAACTTTGACTTGACTTGTAGCGAAGAGCTAAATGGAACCATTGAAATTGGCACTCTGAACTCTGCAATTCTGGTCTAGTTTGAACCCTAGACTGGATTGGGTCCTAAAAATATATATTGTAGAATAAATAATCCGCTGCTCTAACTGACAAAGAGGGCCCACTTGTCATCCCAATTAAAAATCTAGAAAGAAAAAAAATAAAAAAAATCAACGTCTCCTTTTCCTCTGATAGCCCCGCCCCGCCTTCTCAAATCATGTCCCACATGAGCTCGCTGGGCGCAGCCCGAGCGGATCCGTGCAGGCTTGGACAAGGCGGCATCGCTAGTGCTCACGTGCTGCCACAACGCGAAGATGGAGGAGAGGCTCAGAGCCACGAGGTCGTCGCCGCCGGGCTGCCCGACACCCTCGACCACATCTCCAATCCCTTGTGCCCTGCCCAACACATGTCGATCCATTTGTTGCGGTTTGGATCTGTTGTAGATTTGTAGTAGTTCTTCAAGTTTTATATAGCAAGAACATGCATGGTGAAACACAATCGACATTTTTTCCGATGAAAAGAGCATAGCTCCACATATTTCATCCGCAAAATCGTGCACATTGAACGGGCCCACCGGTCCACAAACAACTCGAAGAAAACATAGCCAGCACCAAATAACTAACATGAGACACTCTTGCATGAGAACGAATTTCAAGCTGCATCCAAGCGCCTACGTCGTAGTCGACAAATCTGCAAAATTTAAGTTTGAAATACTTTATATTTTAGGCTACATATAAAAATGAAAGAAATTTATCGTTCACCAAGGTGGATGGCGGTGCATCACAACTCAAATTGACGTTGACTTTGGGGCAGCTTTGGTGAGTCTGATTCATCACCGACGAGCCTGATCTGATGAGGGTGGTGTTCTAGCACAAATGCTAGTTTTCCGAACAATTTTTATATTGCATACGTGTCTCTAAATTTCTACAAATTCGCAAGTGTTTTTGTTGCAAGTGCACATGTGAGATGTTACGGAGATTCTTTTCCGAGAGTCAGTTACAAGAATTTGTGTTTAGTTATTTTATGGATTTTTACCATGAGTAATTTTTTTGCCATGAGTAGTAAAATGGTTGCACAATTACTTTTATTGTTGTAGTATCACTTTTGTTTTGAAAATAAGGCGATCTTTTTTTTGGACGTCTGTATAACAACCTTAATCTATTTTTTTTTTAGTTCGAGCACCCATCGTGTGCAGTGGCAGCAGTGTGCAGTCTGCACTTCCCCTCTGCCCTCATTCCCTCTCTCCCTTTCTCTCTCTCTCAACAGCGGCGACCAGCGGGCGGCGGCCGTCGGCGGCGCGAGCTAGCGGGAGAGCGGCGGCACTGCAGGGCCGGCAAGCGGCGGCGGTCAGGTATCCGGTTCCCCCATGCCTAAATCTCCCCACTTCCCCTCTTGCCTATTCTTCTTTAACCTAAATTCTCAAATCCTAGGTATTTCCCCTACCCTAAGCGCCTAGCGCTGTCGTTCGTTGCTGAATGTTTACCACCAAACCCGAATCCTTCTTCGCGAGGATCCATCTACCCGCGTTATAGATTCGGTTATCCTAGCAAAGTCTCGATTTCCCCCCAAATTTTGGGGGCTTACCTAAACCCCACGCGGTTCTTGAAGTCCTTCTGCTGAGAGGACATGGCACTCATGGGTTCCCTCATAATGGGGTTAAAGATGTGCTCATATTGTGCCGAGATCAGGACTTTTTTTGGTAGAGGGTCCAAAAATTCCACCTTGAAATATATATGCGTTTTGGCTATACAGCCAAACTGAAATGTTTCATATTTAAGATAGATGATATGGGTGCTTCTCTCACGCATGTTTCCGTTGCTATTTATATGATCCTTGATATTTATGCAGCAATCTTTAAAATTAACCAGTGTTTACAGCATTATTGACACCGTAATGGACCTGGTTATTGCATATATACTTGTGTTCCTTTTCTTTCACGATCAAATGATTATGTTAGAAGTATTGAGAACTGGGCGTCGGCCAGTTGACAGTGGCAGTGGGTGTGTGCCCAGCCCACCAGCGTTCGGATCCCGACTCCGAACTGCGCTAACGTTTAAAGTAAAAAAATAGAAGTCAACAGGGGCTAGTCCCTGTTAGTCTCATTCAATTTGTTAGAAGTGATGTTATGCTCTTCTTACAAAATGTTGCAGACATGCAGCTGAGATTAATTATGTCATTCAATCCTCCCTTTCGGTCGTTATATTGGGATATATCCCTCTGTTAAAATTAGCGATTGCGGAAATCTTATAGTAATAGTAGTTGAAGCCTTGGCATGCTGATAAATTTCTGATATCTTTCCACATCTATGGGACTGCTGCAAGAGAGATGTCCTCTCTAGTGTGGAGTTGCGAGTAGGTAATGAACTTGGAGGAACAAACTTCTTTATACAATGAGATCAGAATGTGGGAATTATTATGTGCAAAGTTTTCATATAAAAATGCTTCAGCACAACCCTTCTGATATAGTCATATAAGTAGACCAAAACTTCACTTTTTTCTATAGTTGATGTGTGCGGATAATATATTATGTAGAACTTTAGAAGAAAAAATCTGTAAATTTAAGCATTTGCCTAGTATGTTGTTGTAGCATAATGGTGTATAAAGGTAGAAACACCATGGTTTGACATTTTTCCCTTTCAAGTGTTATCTACTTTGTTTGTTTCTTCTAATTTAATTTTATGTTTGTTTGTGGACAGTAGATATGCAATTGTATGTCTATAACAGTAGAAATGCCATTTCTAGTTTATCTGCCCTGAAGGCTGAAGCATGTGTCTATGATATTTTACCATGGCCACCCAGTCATTTGTAGGAAGTAACAATACGGCAATACCATGGCTGACATTTTTACTCTTTACTATTCCAGTCATTTCTCCTAATTTTATTTTAATGCTGGTTATGGACAGTAAATTGTATGTGCTCTACAACAGATGAAATGCATTTTAAGTTTCCATGCTCTGTAATTCAAGCACGATGATATTCAGAGAAGGACTGATGGACCACTAAAAGGCTTGATATCTTGTATAAATTTGACTTTTGCAGGTGATCAACCATGGTTTTCCTTCAGGCGGAGATGTCTTGGAATGTGCTGATCTCTCCTGACCAGCTTAGCCCCGAGGGTCTGTTGCTCCGCAAGTCCGTCATTGTGCGTCTTCTAGAGGACATTACAAACAGGAAGGCCTCCAAGGACCATGGCTACTACATTGCTGTCAATGAGCTGAAGGCGATATCTGAAGGGAAAGTTCGTGAGCTGACAGGAGATGTTCTTTTCCCAGTGACATTTACCTGCATCACTCAGAAGCCCATGAAGGGTGAGATCTTGGTCGGCTGTGTGGAGAAGATCCTGAAGCATGGCGTGTTCCTCAAATCTGGACCGATAGAGAACATCTTTCTGTCGTATAAGTTGATGAGCGAGTACAAGTACATTGGCGGTGACAACCCGATGTTCATGAAGGACCACTCTAAGCTGGAGAAGGACACCATTGTGCGCTTCAAGGTCATGGGGTTCCGCTGGATGGAAGCAGATCGCCAGTTCCAGCTCCTTGTGACGCTGGATGGTGATTTCCTCGGGCCCCTGTGAGGTGCTTCGACAGCTCCTGCTGTACATTTAGTTATCTGGGTGGATGGATGGACGTGTCTGAACGAGTTAGGTTTAACTTAGCGGAGTGAACTTTGCTGTCTGTGATGACCGACGGCACATGGTTGCTGTAACTTCTGTGGCAGTTGATGCAAACTCTAACTGTGATGCCAATTAGTGTACTGTGAGCATGGTTTTTAGCATTTCACTCTCTACTTCCTTGCATGATTAGTATGACATTTTGCATATCGGAATTGCTGAACCTGTGCTTGGTTGAACCATACACGTATACTTTTTTTTAATAGTAAGATGCTTAGGCGCTAGTGAATTGTGGTGAGCAGAACTTATGTTGAAGTTAGGTGTCAGCAAACTAGGCCTTGCTGTTATTCTTTTTCCAGTGTTAAAGTTAGCATCTGCAATGGACATCTGACCTGCTAGCAAAGGCAAAAAGGTGTCTAGAAAATACCAGAATCCATTTGTTCAGACTCTAGGAACTGAACTCGGTGCTGCGAGTCTGATGATAATAGGCACAGAAGCGTACGTGACTCATGCACAAAATATAAAACATGGTATCTTCAGCAGGCTAACTGTTATTTATTACAGATAATACAGCATGATTTCAATTAGTTGCAGACTTGCAACTAACAGGATATACAGGACCCAGCAAACTATGATCTCCGAGGTCTATCCAATAAACACACAACAAGCACAACAGTTGATCTCTGTTATCAAACCATGCTCATGTTTCCTTTTGTATATTCCAAAGAACAGTGTAAGAGCAGGATATTTTTTTGGAATTTTCATCTCCCAATCAGATTGAAGTTGAACGATTTATTGGGGGAACTTTGAATTCACATCTTCCGAATCCTGGGTCTGCCACTGTCAGCTGCTCCAAAATGTACGTGATCGCCTCGGTCATCGTCGCCTTCCGCCCTTCTGGGAACTTCCACAACTCATTCACGACGTGCCGTCCGTGAGGACTATACTCATTGATCTCGCTCAGGGCGACCTTCACAGCACAGCAGACGCTGTCGCCACACTCGAGCCGTAGCTGTCTCAGTTTGGATCATTGTCATCTACAACCTCCTGCAATTGTCCAGAAATCCAAGAGGTTGGAGCCACTGATTCTAGACACAAAATTCAGAGAATGGAAGTGCATGAATGGTGTAGAGACAAATTGGATAGACACCTTATCTTCTCCATCGACCTCAATAGTCGTAAACGGACGCCAGGATGTTTCTGTATTTCCTCCTGCCAACTTGAACCAGCTTGCAGCTTTGCCCTCTGGATCATTATCCTTGTATTTCCACTTGCATGCAATGTGAAAAGGCCTTTCATCAAGTTGTCCCATCCGTTTGATCCCAACAGTGACACACCCGCTGATATACATATTCTCCATACCTGCAAATTATGACAATTTCAATGAGGAAACCTTTTAGCAACAATGTAATTCCTCTTGAAGAGAGCAATTAAAATTTTCATAAACTATGGCCTTTAACCTGAATCAATTCCTGGCGATTCTCTTGAAGCTCTTTCCTATTCATCTCGTCTCTTTTGTAAAGGTCTAGCCATGAAGCTGTCAACCTGTCTAGTTCCTCTTTCAGATATACCATCACTGCGTAAAGATGCTGATGGTCTTCCTCTGTGAGATTCTCCCCTGCTTCTAGTTTCATGTTCAGCTGCCGCGTCATGAGAACTAGTGCTTCCCTTTGCTCCAGCTGCTCCTCGAGTTGGATTAGCTTGGAACGAATGGCTTCCATCTCTTCCTAGAAAGAGTATGCATATATGAAATTTGATGGGTCTTTTGATACTTGATAGTGCTGCTAAGAATTTGTTGATTGTCCTATTCAAAGAGAAGAAGAAACCTTGTGATTTTCTTGCAGCATCAGAGCATGGTCACGCAGTTTGCACCCTCCACCTGCCGGTCCCAGTTCAAATGTGTTGATGTCCAAAGTACACTGAGACAATAAAAAACAACACAAGACTAGATCAATTTTAACATCACCCTTAGGAATACAAGTAGATGATTTCAACAAATCTTAGCAGCTACATGTCCAACATGTTGGCTTGTTGTGAGTTCATTTCAGCAGGGCAAGTGTTCTCTGTTACCATTTATCTGAACATATACTGTCCATGATCAATTCAATGACGATGCGACATGCAGTTGTGATTTCTTTCTCTAAAAATTCATTTCGCGCCCTTTTTCCGTCTAGGTTGGGCATTCAACATTACCATGTGTAACATTCTTACCATCAAACAAACGATATCGGTGTTATTTTGCAAAACTAAAATAAATTCAGGTAAAAGTTCAGCACTCTGAAAGACTGGCAGTGACCTCTTCTAATAGTTCAGGTAAAACAGATGACATGAGCCTACCTTCTCCAGATCTTCCAACTGCGCAATCTTCTCCATCTTTGACTCGATCTCTTTTTTCACATCCTCCAACTCCGCATTAAGCATCCGATTCTCCTCCTCCACTTCACGATTCATCTCCGGCACCGCATTGTCAGCTATGGTCCTCCACGCTGGTAAGAATCAAACAATTTTCTGCGTAAATAATCAGTATCCTGATTGAGCTCACACAACCAATTCATGGATGAGCTCAACATAGGATTGATGAGTTACCGGCGAGCTCTTGGAGGAGTAGGTTCGTCTCCTCCTCGGCCGCTAGCACTGCGGCAGCCGCCTCCTCGCACCTTGCCTCCAGGAGCCTCGCTGCCTTCTCGTGCTCGACGGCAACTGCGTCCTCCGCGCTCCTCGTGGTGGCGACGGTGGCTCTCAGGAACCTCCCCAGCGCGTCCTCCCTGCGCAGGTCTTCCTCCACGGCCGTCCAGCCGTACACGGCCACGGCGCCGGGGCACGCGCTCTCGCCGTGCCACTGCTGCTGCTGATGCCACTCCGTCCTCCCGGCGCCGGAGAAGCAGCTTGCAAGCGACGCGGCGGCGCGGAGGCCGGAGAGCGACTTGCCGAAGTGCAGCACCAGAAAGTGGTGGTTACGGCGGTGGGTGTCGGTAGGCGCCGCGTCTTGGACGAGCGCCGTGGTTGCGACGGCCGCCGGGTGCTGCCGCGCGTGGGAGACCAGGAGGCTCACAGCGGTGTCGTCTTCGTCGTGGGCGTCGGTGGTGGTGGCGAGGACGCCGGTCCACGGCCACACGAGGAGCTCGGCGGCGCTGGTCTCGGCCATTGGCACGTCGTTTGTATTAGACATGCAAATGCAGTGTGAGCCTTTTTTTGAGTTTGTTGGGTACTCTTTTTTGATGATTGTGTTGGGTACTTGGGTGGCTTGGTGAGTTTAAGCATGTGTTAGAGCATCTCCAACAGACGCGCTTAATAAGCTGTGCGCCGAAAAAACCGTCAATATAGCGCGCGCGGCCGAAATTAGCGCTCTAGCAGCCGTGCTATAATCACGCGCGCGGTAGATAGGGGCCAGCGCGCTGGTGGAAGCGGGGTCGAACGCTGCTTATTTCGTGCGTCAGCTCTAGCGCGTGGGACAAAGAAAACTTGCGCGTGAATTGACCAACCGCCAGATCTGAAACCTCCTGGCGCTCGCGCCGCCGCCCGCACCTCTCCCCCATCTCCTCCGGTGACTCAGGGCGCTCGAATACCTGCAGTCGGCGCATCCTCAGCTTTTCCCCAGCGTGCCGCCCATATTGTTAACTATTTGTTGTATTGTTGATAATCTATCTGTTGTATTATTCATGAACTACTTGTTGTATTGAAGAAAAACTATTTGTTTGTGTTGTAATAATAATTAAACTATTTATTGTTGATTTATTTTATGTATGTTTGATCTTCTTGGTTCTATGATTGAGTGGAATGATTATTTATGCTGGACGCGCGCTGGAATTTTAGCGCCCCTGCTGGAGCGCTACTTGCGGCGCACAAAAATATAGCGCTTCTGCCAAAGAAAAACACCCGCCCAGCGCGTTAAAACACTATTTCAGCGCTGTAAATAATTTTTAGCACGCCGGCGCTACCCAGTGTTTGTTGGAGATGCTCTTAGTTTTCAGAAATAGTCTGTCCAAGTCTCTAGGCGTCTGATTTTTTAATCTCTATTTTGAATGAAGAATTTTTAAATCTCAGTCGCCCGATAAAGTGCAACTCAGTTTAGATAAGTTTCACTCTTGCACTTTTCCGCCACACGGTTTCACTTTTCTTATCTTAAAGAAGTGCAACTTGATAAAAATTGCATTTTCTCTAAACTGTGATTGCACCTTTTTTTGGCGATCGAGTCTTAAGTAATGTTTATGTCAATTTTGTGTGTAATGTGATATGTTTATATGAATTTTTTCTGAGCACATATTCAGAATTACACTTATAAAATTAAAGCAAAATTATCTATACTGATCAATGTCTTTATCCAAATTATTTGTTTACCATCGCACACACGTGGTTGTTGTATAGTTTTCTTGCAAGTCGGAGTTTCAACCTTCTGGACAGTTTCTATCTGCGGATAAATCTCTATACCATATTGATTTATAATGAAGGCTAAGAACCCCTTAGCCGATACACCAAAGGCACACGGGTTCACATTGAGCCCATACTTTCTTATCTTTGTGAATGCTAGGTGCAAGTCGGCCAAATGAGATGACTTGGCGTCCGACTTAAAGGAAGCCGATCGCCTTCCTTGCCCCCTCACATCGGAACCGGTAAAGCTTGTTGTAGTAGAGTTTATCGTATTAGATAGATGGTAAGTCATCGCGTTAAGGCCCAAAGGAACATCACATCAGAGCAATAACCATCACCAAAGATGAGAACCATGGATCTTCCAAGAATAAGACCTGCAACCACACTAATATTAGAACCGACCGGATCCCAATAGATCTACCGGTCACATAACTCCAAGCGCTCTCTGCCGACACTAGGCGCACCACCAGAGCAGATGTTTGGTGGGCACAACCTTATTATTGTCAAGTTTCATGCACTAGCCAACACAATTAAAAATCCGAAACACAAAGGGGGGCTATAAAGCATTTCTTTTTTAATAAAATGCAAAAGTCAGGACTCGAACTCGAGACCCTAGTCTTTGATATCATGTCAAATTTCATGCAATATCCGACACAATCAAGAGTCCGAACTGTTGGTAAAGGAGAGACAATCCACATATACATTTAAACACCCCCTCTCAAGTCTGGTGCGGAAAGTCAACACGCGAAAACCGGAAGAGAGCGACGACATGTGAGTCTCAGAGGTATGGCCCAAGAGGTCTGTACGTGGACAAAGAGGAGGCAACATCAATTTTTGTATAAATTGCGAAAATCAGGACTCAAACTCGAGACCCTAGGCTGTGATATCTGCATGGCATGTTTTATGCACTAGAAAACACAACCAATAGTCCGAACTGATGGAAAGGGTTAGGTAATTCACATATACACTTTAACACCCCTTCTCACGTTTGACGCAGAAAGTCAACACGTACAAACTAGAAGAGAGCGCCGACACGCGACTCTCAGAAGCATGGTTTAAGAGGCCTATACGTGGACGAATAAAGTGTAAAACTCAGGACTCTAACTCGAGACCCTAAGCTCTGATACCATGTCATGTTTAATGCACTAACCAACACAATCAAAAGTCCGAACTGCATATAAAGGATAGTGCAACGAGAGGGTTCCATTACTCCAAGGCCTGAAAGGTCGTCGGAGGCGAGACTGACAGGCCCCGATGCCAGCGGAGGGGACAAAAACCCTAGCCTGGGGATCACCTTCTTTGCGGTTTGGTATTGGTTGTTGGCTTTAAAAACCGTGCATTTATCGATCACACATTAGAAACACATACTCCCTCCCTTCACTTTATAAGACACTTTTCTCTTCAAAAACACATGTATCAAGATGTATTTAGTGTGTAGCTTTACTCATTTTGATCTGTATCTAGTCTGTATTGTAATATCTAAAATGCCTTACAAAAGTGAACCCATGGAGTAGTATTTCTACATTATACATATAGGTATACTTCTCTAGAGACATCCTGGCAAAAAAGTCTCTGACCAAATAAAACAGCTGTGAGACTCTGAATGTACGTAGTTTCAGAACATGTTTTCTCAGTCAGTTAATACGAAAGTATCGCCGGATCCCGGCGTGTACATAGTGTAGGTAGCAGTAGGGCTTCAGCTGGCGGCGTCATGGAGGTGGTGGCGTGGTCGGCGTCGAGTTTGCGGGTGGTGCTCGTCCTCTCCGGCTGTGAAGCTCCTCGGAGGTCCACGGCGGAGCGCCGCCCTCGTCCTCGTGCTCGCGGTCCTCTGGGATCGCCGTGCACGGGGCTCCCCCTTCCGGATCTTCTTGCGGCGGATCCGGTCGACGTTCTTGATGCAGGTGGTGGTGATGCGAGCGATGCGGATGACGGAGCTGGATGGAGGCTCTTCGGGGTTCGAGGTACGACGACTTCCCGTCTGCTAGGGGGCTTCTTCTGTTCCAAGGTCTCATGGAAGTTGCGGCGGCGGCGCGTCTTCGTCACGTTCTCTTCGCCGGAGGCATCGATGCAGAAGGACTTGAGTGTAATTTCTTTCTTTGTGGAGGTCCTTTCTGCCTACTTGCTGTAATCACCGTTTGTATCTTCGCAAAAAAAAAAAAAAAAAAACGAAAGTAGCAACCGTGCCGTCCAAGTCTCGTCCTGCCCCATCAAGAAAATTACACTACCGGGGACTACGAATCGGACTCCAGCTCCGCGGCGGCAAGGCGTTTAATTGTACTGAAGACTGCAGTGCACCGCCATCTGCAGGTGTGGACGAAGCAGAGTCGGAGACGGCCGAACACAGCTTAACACGCACGCCAAAATCCTTTATAAGCCGACACCCTTCGCCCTAATACGAACACACATCTCTCCTCGTCTCCATTACACCTGTGTCTTGCTGCTTCCAACTTTTCTTGCGAGCGCGCGCGAGAGAGCGATCTACAGGAGCTCGATCAATGGCGAAGTGGAAGTCGGCGAGCTCGAAGATGGCGTCGCGGAAGAAGCCGGCGGTGAAGCTGGACACGGCCTTCCGCTGTCCGTTCTGCAACCACCCCAGGAGCGTGGAGTGCAAGATCGACGTCAAGGACTGGATCGCCGAGGCCGTCTGCTTCGTCTGCAAGGAGAGGTACTCCACCAAGGCGCACGCCCTCACCGAGCCCATCGACGTCTACAGCGAGTGGATCGACGAGTGCGAGAAGGCCAACGAAGGGGTCGTCATCCGGCCGGAGGACTACTAGCTAGCTTGATGCTTGATTCGCCCTTTGTGTCTTTTAGAGTTTCTGTTGTTCTTCGATCTGAAATTGCACATCAAACGAAACGAATATCAATCGGAGTCTGTACTTTTCTTGCTGCCAATTCTGTAACTCGGTTTTAGTGGAGTTCGATAGCGGCAGTGGTTACTTTTGTTCCAACTTGTTAAGTTCAAATTGCTATGTAATCAAAACATATATATATAGTGTTTACAAGCCTTTTTCAATGATCTTGTTCATCTGCACCATGTCTATGTATGTTGGCCACAGGGACGATGCAGAAACAATTATGAGCCATATGCATCCACGTTATTATCTCAGAACAAAGATTCCCTATCAATTCAGTGGCATCCCTTGCTACTCGCAAGTCCTAAATTGCCAACTCCAGTCGATGACTTTAAAATGGGACGGAAGGCACTAAATTAGGACGCACAATCCATATGTCACGACCTGTGTTCCCTCCGTTCTCAAATATAAGATGTTTTAAACTTTGTTCACATACACATGTAAACAAATGTATCTAGACACATTTCATGTGTATGTTCATTCATTTGTGTATGTATCTAGACAATATGTGTAACAACTAAAACATCTTACATTTAGAAACGGAGGGAGTACTTACAATGACGGACATAAAAAAATCTGAATTTTTCTTTTACATGCACATATAGATGCTATAACTACTGGAGTGCAGTCTAGAGTAACGGTTTCATTTGCTATGTACATAAGAAAGCTATAAATGCACGGATCGATGATGGGTGTACAATTTTTGCTATCGTATATCCACACATTTGTTTATCTTGCGTAGAGAGCACATGTAAATACCTTTATTTGTAAGAAAATTGCAGATACTTGTGCTTTGGGATTTTGTCAACACAATAGTCTGAAATATGTAAACGTGATTTTCTTTTAACATTTCTTGCATTTGATTAAATCTCAGGATCACTTTTCCCCTTGTTTGCAGAAGGAGAGTGGAGTCGCGAGGAATAAAACTTGCACTGATAACACCTAGTCTGAACCGTCTTCTTTTCTCTCACAGCTCGTTGGTTCCCAGGCGATGGAACAGGTAGCGAACACAATCAATAGGATCTTGTATCTAAATAAAATGAGCTGAGGAAAAAACTTGCAGGTTTAGTGGTTTTATTGGCTAGGCATAATAATTTATTGATTATTATTTATTAATAGAGCCTCTTGTCATGAATAGGAAAACACCACCAATTAGTAATTTTTTCAAGCCGGCTGGTTGGACCTTCAACTATATGGCTGAAAATATAAATCCAGCGGAGGAGATAGAAATTACCGGGCATACTGTGAATAATGATTTAAATCTTGATCCAGCTAATATGCAAACTTCCAATCAAAATATTGAGTCATTTGTCGCTTTTACGGTCAATGTCTCGCTCGTTCCCCCTATGGTTAAATCCTGGATCCGCCATGAGTATCTTTTAATCATGATGTGGTTTTGGGTGCGCCCCAGTTCTTGTGTGTTATTTGCTTATCTACTACTCCGTATATTTTTACTGAGAACACCCCGTGGTGTTGTTTGTGGAAATGGTTGTTTTAGTTTAGCTGGGTTGTGAGCTGGTAACCCAACAGGGTTGTACTTCCTTTTGTACTCCTGCTGGTCCTGCCAACGTACTTTGTTGCTTCCCTATTAAGCAGGGCTCTATAAAATAAACGTACATGTGAGGAACCTTGAAATTCCACATCATTTCGTTTTCATATGAAAAAGTGCTTGCCAACTGAAACATAAGCTTTTCTTCTGGATTCTCCATGATAAGGTGAACTACTCGCAAAGAACCTGGTCCTCTATGTACATTACTAATGAGAACAGTACCTGCTTTCATCCGAAATCAAACCATGAGTTATTTAATGAATAGAAACCGGGGAATTGGAAATTGTAATGTCAGAGGTAATTCCCAAGAGAGATGTGATGATGTATCAAATAAAGTTGCAGAAAGTAATTGTAATATATTTTGTCTGCAAGAAACAAAAAAGGAGCATTTTGATAGTACTTACATAAAGAAATTCTGCCCAAGACGACTGAATCAGTTTATATATCAACCATCTGTTGGAAGTTCTGGTGGTCTAATTACTATCTGGAATGGGAGTTACTTTACAGGAGCTGTGATTAGTCAGTCAAAATTTGAAATTACTGTTCAGCTCAAATGTAACTTCTCAGCTCAAATATTTTATGTCACCAATATATATGCACCTTGCTCTGCTGATGGAAGACAGGAGTTCATTGACTGGTTCTTGCAACTAGACTCTTCACAATTTAACCTATGGATCATTATGGGGGATTTTAACACGATCAGGAGTTCAGAAGACCGAAACAGACCAGGAGGTAATATTAATACTATGTTGATGTTCAACAACATTATTCAGATGCATGATCTTGAGGAAATTCCACTAAAGGGCAGAAGCTACACCTGGAGTAACATGCAAAATAACCCCCTCTTAGAGAAGCTTGATTGGATTTTTACCTCTCACGCTTGGACTGCTGCTTTCCCCAATACCATGGCTTTTCCTCTATCCAGGCTTGGGTCAGATCATGTTCCTATCCATATTCAGATTGAAACATCTGTTCCTAAAACCAAAATCTTTAGATTTGAAGAGCACTGGTTAGAGTTTGATGAATTCAAGGAAATTGTGGAAAAGAATTGGGTAAATAGTGGCTTATATAAAAATGCAGCTCAGGATATTACAGCCAGGTTCAAATCTTTGAGACATGGAATTAAAAAATGGTGCATATCCTTGTCTAATCTTAATGCTTTAATTGATAAATGCAGTTATGTATTTGCTATCTTTGATGGTCTTGAGGAGCAAAGAATTTTATCATTACATGAGACAAATTTTAGGATTGTACTGAAAAAGCATATTGCAAAATTATTGGAAGCCAAAAGATTATATTGGAGGAAGAGAGCATGCATCAGATGGGCAAAACTTGGTGATGAGAACACCAAGTTATTTCATGCCATTGCGACCAGAAATTATAGACACAACCACATTGCCTGCCTCACCAAAGAAGATGGAAGTTTAGCGACTGAACATGAGAAAAAAGCTGCCATGGAATGCTTTTAACTGTAGACTTGGAAAAAAAGAAAATGTTCAAATGGCATATGATCTTTCTTCTTTGATTACTCCACAGGATCTTAGTGAGCTTGAGCTGCCTGTTACACATGAGGAAATTGATGAAGTGATTAAGCATATGCCGAGTGATAAATCACCTGGACCTGATGGTTTCAATGGCTTATTCATGAAGAAATTCTGGCACATTGTGAAGGCACAATTCTACAGCTTATGCGGTAATTTCTTTAATGGAAACCTGGACCTCACTAACATTAATACGGATTATATTGCCCTGAAAAGACTGCTGATTTTAGACCCATCTCACTTGTTAGCATGGGGCTAAAGATCATTACTAAATTCTGGCGAATAGAATGCAAAAAGTAATTATACAGCTGCTGCATAAAAACCAGTATGGTTTCATTAAAACAAGAACTATACAGGACTGCTTGGCCTGGGCATTCGAGTATCTTTATATCTGCCATAAATCAAAAAAGGAAATTGTAATAATCAAGTTGGACTTCGAGAAGGCTTTTGATACGGTTGATTACAGTGCTATTCTATTAATGTTGAAGCACTTGGGCTTTGGGGACATCTTCCTCAGTTGGATTGAGAAAATCCTTAATACAGCAACTACTTCCATCATTCTAAATGGGGTCCCAGGGAAAAGTATTAGGTGTAAACGAGGGGT
Organism: Poa pratensis; assembly: GCA_947311845.1. NCBI lineage: Eukaryota > Viridiplantae > Streptophyta > Magnoliopsida > Poales > Poaceae > Poa > Poa pratensis. Next base: position 14,346,435 of record CAMZMU010000039.1, on the reverse strand, counting down.
TAGACAAGGCGACCCCTTATCACCTCTGCTATTTGTTACAACTGCCGAGCTTCTACAAATCTATTATATACTAAAAGCAAAATGAGTTAGCTAATAGAGCCACCACGTTAAGCCACATCATCTAAATTAATTTTAGTCATTAGATCTAAAATATGTGGCTAGGATTTTCTTTTCAAAAAGTTCGAGTTATGTAACATAGTTTGACACGACTAGGTTGGAACGTGACAGCTAAAAGAAAGAAAATCTAAATCAGAGACGTACTGGCAAAGGAGACGTGGCCTCCTTTTCCATGGTTTACCAAAAAAAAAAGTTAGTCCATCCATTAAACACGTACTTCCACATGATAATAGGTGGGTCCGTTTATAAACCAGGTCATGTACGAGACTAAGTTTTCTTTACCCCTAAAAAAGCTACCTTGGTTAAAACGTTATACCTGAAAGGAAAAGAAAAAAACCGAAAACGTGGTGGCAAAGGATATGAGCTATATGGATAGCTTACATATAATTAACTATAATTAAACTTATCACTATGTATTTTACCTGTTTTATTTATCCTGAGTTTCTAAGTTTATTTAAAATCCAATTTTCTAAATTGACCAAAGATGTAGCAATAAATATCAACACTAAACAAAATCAACATTCGTAATATCAAATTTGTATAATCTCAAAAAACTTTTTTACGATGATTCTAATAATAATCATTGTATATGTTAGGTGGTATTTTTTTATATATATTTGATCAAAATTTATAAGCTTAAAACACATGTTAACTATGACCGAGGGAAATATTGTTTCCATGATTGAGTACACATAACTGACATATTTCTTTGACAGTCATGAGACCAACTCACTCAAGAAACACCTGCATAAGTTTATGAGTCGTGGAATTTTAAAATTAATGAAGCCACGACACTATTCACACGACGTACATTGTTAATTCTTATTGAATATACATTAATGAAAAATATATTAGTCTACAATTAGATTAATACGCCATGCCTGAGTACACATAGCTGACAAATTTCTTTGACAGTCATAAGACCAACTCACTCAAGAAACACCTCCATAAGTTTTTGAGTTGTGGAATTTAAAATTAATGAAGCCACGACACTATTCACACCATGTACATTGTCAATTCTTATTGAATATACATTAATGACAAATATATTCTTCTACCATTAGGTTAATACTCTTACAAAACGCATGCAGGAGATCAGAGTTTTGAGTCGTTTTTAATATAAAAGAAGTGACGCCATTAGTCGCATTATCAACATGAATGTCACTCAAACTAAAAAACATTACCAGCTTAATGACAAAAACAGGGCTGAGTCAGCACATACTCTCCCACCGCTGAAGGAATATTCCGACTTAGTGAGACACAACGCGTAAGATACAACATTAGTCGACACACAATCAACATGAAAATCTCTCACACTATAAAATATTGTGGTTTAGCGATACACATAGGGCCAAGTCACCACATATTGTCGATCGGTATGTTCCATATTTAATATCCACATGACGATGAAGATCACGATAAGGGAAGAGTCCGGAAAACCTATAATAGTACTTCTCTTACTATGAATATCGATGTATGAATATGTTAACTAATATCTTTAGGAGTATGTTTATATAAAATAAAGGCACGGTGTTAATTTTTTCTAAACAAATGTTGCACATGGTGATATGGAGTGAGTAAACGAGAAGAAAGAAACATCAGACCACGATAATTCTCACTATGAAATAAGACCTACCTATTAACGATGACACATTTTTTTTTGATCAACGATTTTTCAAACAAAGATAACTAACCTCCCATACTGATCTAACATTGCGTAAGATTATAGTTCACTTTACCAATCCAATATCTCTTCCATGGGTGTTTCAACATATGGCGTGATAATGCATTGTCCACAAATTTTAGACTGCCAAAGATGTTCTTGCACACGTGATATTTTTATTACCAAAACATTTGCAATAGTTGTAGAACAATTTTGCTGATGAAATCGATTAAAAATATTTTTATTTATTGAACACTTTCAACCAACGTCAGATAATGCCCTCGCATTTGCGAGGGCCACCATGCTAGTTATCATAAATAAGGCATGGCATGATGGTATCATTTCCTTGCCTCTGGATAATTCATATGGGCAGAGTTTTCCTATATTACAGTATGCCGATGATACTCTTCTAATTATGCCAGCGGATATTGATCAGATTACAAGTCTAAAAGTCATCTTGCAAGCCTTCACAAGTTCAACTGGTTTAAAGATCAACTTCCACAAATCTGATACCCATCAATACTAGCGCCGATACATGCAACCGGCCTGCTAGCTACTGCATTTGGATGCAAAGTTGAAGGCCTGCCATTTACCTACTTGGGACTCCCCATGGGAACTTGCAAACCCAGAGTTGAGGATCTAATGCCAATGATCTGTAGAATTGATAAACGGTTGGCTGGCATTTCGAATCTACTATCATACTGCTCCAGAATAGTAGTTATTAAATCAGTCATTTCAGCAATGCCAAATCATATCATGTGTGCTCTGAAGATGCATTATTCTCATACTGATCATATTAGAAAAATCTATGAGAATTTTCCTATGGCATGGGAAAGTAATAGAGAAAAAAAGGTAAATGCCTAGTGAAGTGGGAAACTATCTGTTTGCCAAAGTCATCAGGAGGATTGGGAGTGGTCAGTTTGAGAGACCAAAACAAAACTCTGCTTTTGAAAAATCTGTACAAGTTCTTCAACTCTTTAGATTTACCATGGGTACAGCTCCTATGGGAGGCATATTATAAGGATGGTACAGTTCCAACTAATCATCAACAGAAGGGATCATTTTGGTGGAAAAGCTGCGTCTCTTTTATTGAGGATTTGAAAGATCTTACTACGTGTAAGCCTGGTGCTGGAAATAGTATAATGCTGTGGAAGGATGAATGGCAGGGTAATACACTCCAAAGAGAGATGCCGCATCTGCATTCTTTTGCTTGGACAAATTTATCAACATCCAGAAAGCCAAGCAGCTTGCCCCTGACAACCTCCTCTCGTTATTTCAATTGCCACTTTCCATGATAGCGTCTGAACAATATGACAGATTAAATGGTATGCTATCTGATCTTGCTGATAACAACAATAACGATGCTTGGATTTTCCCTTGGAAATTGGAATAACAGCAAGTATTCCATGAAAAAGGTATATGAGGCGCTTGTTAAATCTACTGATGCACCTGAGCCATATAAGTGGATTTGGAAATCCCCCTGTCTTCCAAAGCACAATTTTTTCTTTTGGTTAATGATTAAAGACAGGCTCAATACTAAGGACCTCATGGAGAGGAAGAATTTTTATGTGGAATCAAACACATGTGTTTTATGTGATAACAGTGAAAGGGAAACAATGTTGCATCTGTTCTTTGCGTGCAAATTCAGTCAGAATATATGGGGCAGACTAGGAACAGAATGGAACACTGACAGAGAATTCATGGAGATGTTGATTGATGCGAAGAACAGATCAACAAATCGATTCTTTAAAATTGCTATGATAGAAGCATGCTGAAGTATATGGAATCACCGAAATAAGATCATCTTTGATGGTGACCCGAGAAGTTTAGATGTTTGTTATAATTTTTTTCAAAGACTCTGTAGAAATAATCAGACATAGTTTTAAGCCTAGTCTGAAGGAGGGCATGCAGGATTGGCTTGACCTCTTGTAATTTTCTTTTTTCAGAACTTTCACCATCTGTAATTATTTTCACCCCATATGAGAAAATGAGAAAATGACGCAGTGGGGTCTTCCCCACTGTCCTTCGCGTAAAAAAAAAGGTGAACACCTGAAATCTGCTACAAAGAACATTCTTTATCTCCCAAGTTGTGATTGCTCTCTTATTAAAGAGAAGGCCGAAGATACCCAAGTGCATCTTTTCTGGGGCTCTACTGTTGGAGAGGACTGTTGGCAAGTCATTATGCTAGGCCGAAACATAGGTACTTCAGTTTTAGATGAAGATGACACCGAAGGCCGGATACGAATTCTTCTCTTTCCTTAAATTCTGAATATTGCACGTAAAAAGAAGAATATTTGTTACATGGAGACACTTCGCGGAACAACAATTCCATAGTTTGGTAGACTTCAAACCCAATGTTGCACAACCAATCTAATGCAATAGGATCGGTTTTAGGCATTCCATTTACAAAACCGACAGAATTGTAACAAGTTTTGAGGTAACTACAAAAAATATCCTGGCAAAATGTTTAATTTCCCAAATTGTAAATATGGAATTTTGATAAATGCCAGCACAAAGAAAAATGATAGATTAATTGTTCATTACTAGTAATTCATTGTACATTTTTTATTTGTCTAGTGTGGTACTTATCTTCTGTACCGTGAATCAAATGCTTCTTCACAATCCTTCACAGCGTTTAAATCCTTTGCTAGCAGTAAATTAATACAGATGCTTATCCATGGCTTAACAACACATTAGAGACTTCCTCAAGTTCATCGTACAATGGCCTATAAATTCACCTAACCGGAGCACATGTGATGCAAAACAGAAAAGGATGCATAACATAGAGCAACTGCGCGCACATATAAGGACCACAAACAAGCATGGAGGCCAAGCTCGTAGCTACCCTTGCCGCTTGCTTGTTACTTTCCTTTATCTACAGAGGTATGCATGTAGTCCTGTTTTTGCAAAGAGTCACCGGCCTTTCCACAAATCGCTGTTTTGCCTTGAAGATCTGAATTTTGTATGTGACTTTCTTGGACACCAAAACAAACACCAGAAACTAACAATCAGATAATGTAGGCGATGCACAGTGCACTGTGTCTGATCTCGCCGTCACCCAGACGGCCATGCCGGGAAAGGTCGGAGGTTACCCGCAGTTCATGGTGACGGTGGAGAACAAGTGCATCTGCACCCAGATCGACGTGAAGCTGGAGTGCACAGGATTCAACTCCTCCGTCATCGTCGACCCGGCCGGCGTGATCACTTCGGACGGCGACAACGGGCCCTGCTCCCACAACGACGGTTCGCCGGTGCATAATAACGAAACGGTTACGTTCAACTACGCGTGGAGCGAAAAAATAAGCTTCAAGCCCGTCGGGTCGACCATCGCCTGCTCTCGATCCCGAGCACCCTCGCCTGCTCAAGCACCAGGACGTTCAAGGCTCCAAAACCCATAGGAAATGACCATCGGCAGGCGAAAGAACGAGATGTAGGAAATAAATAGAGTTAAGATATACTACATTGTGTGTCTCAATTCTCAATTTTCGAAAACCGTTTGAAGCGAGTATATGGAAACATACTGCGATGGAGTCGAAACGTTTTTGGCTTTGTTCGCAAGGAAATAAAGCATCTACATGATCACCCTGCCCCTGCAAAAACTGTAGAACTTGTGTCGGGTTCGTTGCAGGAGATCCAAATATTCAGAGGCAATTTCATGATATTTTGGAACGCGAAGAGATTATGTAATGGCAGCGGTCACACGTCGATTGGCTTAAAGCTGTGGATCAGGATACCCAATATTTACCAAACCGGGCATCTCAAAAACATTGTTCGTGTTCTTCGGCGATCTTACGGCAGCCGCTATACCACTACTATGGATATGCGAACGCTGGCTTGCGACTTCTATTCTCCGCTAGATGGCATAGATATGAATGTTATCCTTGATCATATTGCATCTTTTTTTGATGATGGCATGAATACGAAGCTCACAACAACTATTTCGGATGATGAGATTGAAATGGCTTCATTTCAAATGGGCCCTACGAAGTCTCTTGGGCCGGATGGGCTACCAGCTTTGTTCTATCAACAACATTGGTCGTCCACTAAAAAAAAGGGTCCTTTGTGAAAAATGAAGTGTGCCGGGCTGCTCGTGACTTTCTTACGGTGTCGACACTGTTATTGTCTTTAATCGAAAATTAATTCCCGGAGGTTCTAACGGGGTTCCGTCCGATCAATTTATGCAATGTAATATATATAAGATTGTGTCCAAGGTAGTGGCAAACATGCGGAAACTAATTTCTCATTTCTGAGGCAGAAGGTCTTCGTTCGAGGGAGACGGATTTGTGACAACGTTTTGGTCGCCTACGAGTGCATCCGCTCGATCCGACTCGTGAAAGGAAGAAACCTTATGCACGGTTAAGCTGGATATGATGGAAGCAGATGACAGAGTAGATTGGATTTTTCGAGCAAATGACGATACATATGGGGTTTAACCAGATCTAGATTGACATGGTGATGCAGTGTGTAAGCACGATGAGATTCTCATTTAGACTGAATGGGGTGCTTTTAGATTTTTTTTCCATCATGAGGGATGTGATATGCGGATCTTCTCTGCCCGTATTTATTCCACTTTTATGTCGAAGTGTTTTTCACCTCATCGAAGAAAGCACAAGAAATGTTTTATTGAAGGGCATTAAATTTGGTTCGAATGGGCCTCATATAACATATCTTCTTCTTGCGGGCGACACCATAGTCTAGCTTGAAGCTTATGTGGAGATTTTAAATACTCTAAGAGGGGTTCTTTCTTACCTATGAAGCTGCATGTGGGCAAAAGGTTAACCTGCCAAAATACTCGATTTTCGTCGTTCAGCTTGCAGACAATATGAAAGGCTCGTGGAAGCAAGTGATTGCCATCGAGGCCAGTGGTGGAGCTTGGCCCAACTCCTTAGGGGGGAAGGTGGGCTAGAGGGCCAAAATTAGTAAGGTGTCCCCCCCCCCCCCCCCCCCCCCCCCCCCCCCATCAACTACATGTAGCTCCGCCAGTGGTCGAGATGGAAGCCCTATCTGGGAAGTATTTTGGTATACCAATGGTGGTGGGCAAATTGTAAGATTGTTGCTTAAAGTATGTGAATGAGAGCTTTGTTGGTTCAAAAGTGTGAGGATGGAAGGACCAAGGGCTATCAAAAGCAGCAAAAGAAACTTTAGTAAAATCGGTGTTGCATGCCACTCCGATTTATCCAATGAGCGGGTTCAAGCTCTCCAAAACACAGTGTAAGAAGCCGAGCTCTATTTCGTGAATTTTTTTGGTGGCGCTCGACAGATGGCTCTCAAAAGTTCACTGGATCTTGTGGGGAGGATATGTCATTTAAATCATGACGGCGGCATGGGGTTTAGAGACTGTGAATCATTTAAACATGCTCTTCTTGCTAAGAAATTTAGACGATTCTAACTGTACGAGAATAGTTGTGTGCTTGTCTCCTGCAAGCTCTCTATTTCAGCAAAATAGATTTCCGCCAAGCCAGTTATCCTGCGAGAGACTCCTTCACCTGGCGAATCATTCTCCATAGAAGAGACCTTCTTAAGATGGGCCTAGTGTAGGATAGGCGATGGATATCTAGTCGATATATGGCGCGATAATTGGATTTGGATACCCAGAGCTGGAGCACAGCGACCACTAGGCCGTAAGTGCGAGAATTCCAATATAAGGAAAGTAAACTTAAGCATAATTTCTACGATGTTGATGTGAATGAGGATCTCCGTTGGGGGGCGCTGATGCAGAGGACTATTATGCTTGGAACTTCACAAAGAAATGCCTCTTCATTGTTCGGTGAGCGTATCATCTCAGGATGAAGCAGACGAGATTGTTGGCTGGGAATGCTGAATCTCTGGGGCCAGCCGCCTTACACAAGGGTTGATTGGCCCTTTGGAGATCCAATGTGTCCTAAGAAAGGTTAAGGTGCATGTCTGGCACGTTATGAAGAATAGACTATCTGTTGAATCAGAGCTTTCACAGTGTTGAATAAAGGAGGGTGTTTGTTGTGTTGCATGTGTAAGGGAATAGATCTTTACCAGTTATGGCAATGCCCGCGTTCGCAACAAGTTCGGTACTCGCTACATGTTGTTACCTCGGCTGCACTAGATCCTCCAGTGTGTGAACACTCTTAGCGTGATCTTGTAAATTGGCTACTGGAATGTATTTGGTCAGCTTCTGATGATGAGGTAGATGTATATAAGGCTCATGACGCGGTATCAGATGTAGCTAACAAGAAATGATGCCAGGGAATCAAGAAGGCTTGAGTGCCCCAATGCGGTCACTGAGTGATCTTTGCACTTGATCCAACAGTGGCGAAGTGTCGAGGAACAACGTACAATCAAGGCCTCCAACCTGAAGGAGCGCTGGCTAAATCAAACTCGGGGTGGACAAAGATTAACGCTAATACAGCTATGACAAACTGCCTCGGAAAATGTGGTAGAGGAGTGGTTGCATCCGACCACGATGGACGCTTTCTAGCTGGAGCATGTCATTCGCCCCTCCTATTTGATCCCGAGCATGCGGAGCTGCGAGCTTGCAAGAGCGCGATGTCCATAGCGAATATGCTAAAGCCGTCTCGGTTGGTGTTGGAAACGGACAATGTGGGAGTGGCATCGAAACTTACAAGTCTTGAGAAAGATAGGTTTGTGCATAGACCACTGATAGAGGAAATCAAATCGTTGTCACTTGTCAGATGGGCAAGGTGTTTGGCGAACGGTGGCTCACATCCTAGCTAAGGAACTGCGGTAGAGAAGTGTGTAAAACTTGATGTTTTATCCTTCAGATTATAATTTATATTGTGAACATGTGAGCCACGGATATATCCGGGCATGTTGAATAAGAACGGCAGCTATTTCCTCTCTTTTTTTTTGCAAGCGTTTTCTAATTTCATGTGTTTGTTTGGCCTTTTGGTTTTGGATCCAAAAGGCACAAGCTCACTAAATTAATTTGATCTTAGACTTCAAATTTTACCCGGTAGAACATCCATTCACCAATGTATTGTATTTTTTATCTTTAGAAACTTTGAAATATTGTTTTCACTTGGTTCTTATAGGTTTTCATCGCAACTTACTTTCCACCTTCGTATGCGGTTGCAGTATAATAGTCGCTTGGTACTGCTGTCTCTCTCAGACGCACACTCTCACCCATAGGCACCGTCTTTGGAGTTTGGACACAGGGCGACCAGCAGCATAACGCGGCCATCTGCGGCGAGTACTAGTCGGCGAACGACGGCAGCGCAAGTTCGGTGAGCTAGCAATGGCGTTGAGGTATTCTCCTCCTCCTCCTCCCCATGCCGAAGCGACTCCAGCTTTCCCTTTCCCCTAAAATTCTGAAAATCGTAGGAATTTCCTTTCTTTATTACCTAAACAACAGTCATTTCCGTTTGTTGCTGAATCTGAGCAACCAAAACCGAATCATTCCTTGCGAGAATCCATCTAGTCGAACACGGCAGCGGGCTTTACGGGCCCCATCTGGGCTCGGCTGGACCCTGTTGGGACTGGTGTGCCTCCACGGTGGCTTTACGGGCCCGTTGGGCCCAGCCGGACCTAACGGGGACTAGTGTGCTCCGCCGCTGTGTCCGGTCGACTACCGCCCTTGGCGGTGGAGGCGTTCCCTCCCGCGCGGCCGTGATGCTGCTGACCCTGGTACATGATACCCGCATCCGTCTTGCAGACCTCGGGACGGCGGCTTTGGTGCGACGTCGATGGCGGCTTTGTGACCGTGGTGGCGATTGTTGGTGGGCGGCTAATTTGGTGGTGGCAAGACCTCGTCTTGCGGGGCTCCGGTGCGATGGAATCATCTGAAGGTTGTGGATAGGGTCTTCGGGAGAAATCCTTGTCAGCTTGACCGACACCGACGCGATGCCGCCTTTGAGTGGCATCATCCCTTCTTGAAGGGCATCGTGGCTACCCTTCGTCCACATCCCTCTGTGTGCCGGGGGAAACCCTAGGATCAGTGCGCTGGTCCGGGCAGCAGCGTGCGCGTGCCTTCTTGAAGGTGCAGCTTGGTACGTGTTGATTCAGTGCAAGGAGCGTGGTAGTACTTCGTCGGAGAGGGCGCATCGGTTACGAGTCTCTGTAGCTTAGTCAATCCGCCTTTGTCTCCATTTTCTTTTTCTTTTCTTTGGGCGTATGTATGTTTGCTTCTGCCCCAGCATTTCAAAACTGTTGTTTGTATCGGGTTGCTGCTATATTTATATAGCGGGGCTACGGTCTATTTCGTCAGAATCCATCTGGTCGCGTTTCAGATTCGGTTTTTCTGACAAAATCTCGTGTTCCCCAAAACTTTGTTTTTTTTTTACCAAAACCCCATGCGATGCTCAAGTCCGGCCGTAGATATCAAGGAGACGACATTCATGCATTCCCTGATAGCGAGTTTAAAGATGTGCTGCATCTAAGGGAAGAGGAACCGCCCGGCTGCGACTCTTCCGCTCGTTGGGTAAAGAACTGCATTTCGGCGGCTAGCGGGAAGGAGAATGGCCGGTCAAAACCCATCTCCCCGCCTTTTCCCTTTCTCTTCTCTTCCTATACGGCAATACACAATCCTGGAAACCCTAGGTTTGTGAATGAAAGGGGGTTTGAATAGAGTGAAGCTCTAATAGATCAATATATAAAAGCTGGAAAGGATCACCCCACCTCCGCTGAGCCACGTCGCCCGCTATTCTCGGCCGTCCGATCTGCGCGATCCGACGGCCAGGAAACAGCCACGACCTCTCCCAGCGCGCGCCACGGTCCGAAGGACTAACTTGCAAATTCGCGAAACACCAGGGACCTCCGTGCAAAAGCGTGCACACAACTCACCCTCCCTCCCTTCTCTCTCACGCGCGGGCCGGAAGTCGCCGCCGCCGCCGACGCACGGCCCGCCACTCCGCACCTCCCCGGTCAAATCGGAGCACGCAGGACGCTCCGCCGCCGCGTCCTCTCCATCCTCGACGACAGCCGCGTGCCGGAACGCCCGATCCACGCCGGAATCGTCGACGCCGCGCTCGCCGTCCGCCACCGTGGAAATTCTCGCCGCCGGCAATTCCGGCGACCAAATGGTCCAGCGAGCCGCCTCTCCGGCTCTCCTCCACCTCCTCGCGCGGATCCGCGCGGACCCAGGCCGGCGCGTGCGCAGCTGCTCGAGCGCGAGCTCGGCAGCGCGGTCGCGTCCCCCGCCGGCGGGTGACATCACCTGATGACGTCACCTTCGGCCCACCTGTCAGCTTTTAGACATTTTAGTAAATGATTTCGAAAAAAATTTATAAAAAAAAACCCTGACTTGCAGGCCCATCTGTCAGATATTTTCATAATTGTAAACAAATGATGAAATTCGAACAATTTACAAGTTCTAAACTGTAATTCAGAATAATGCACAAAAAAAATATTAATTTTTTCAAACTAAACAAAATTTCAAATTTTGCACACAAAAGTTGCACCAAAAAAACAATGCCCACAAAATAATGCAAATAATATTTCAAAATTTCCCAAAACTACCAAATTTCCATACTCTCCACACAAAAGTTGCAACAAAAAACCATTGTGCACATGTCAAAATTTAAGAAAATTTAAAATTTAATAAATTTTCAAACTTTCCACACGAACTAATAAATGTCCATTTTGTTGAAGATTTGTTGGATTAGTTTTCCACATAATTTTCTATTTTTTCACTGGGATTTTTTTTTAATTCCAACGGTTTTCAGAATTTTCAATCACAATGGGTACGGTATGCCACCGCGCTAAATTTTTCAACAGTACTATCCATTTTAACTTAAAAAAAAACTCCTTCACGATATTATGACCCTGACAGGTGGGACCATTTTACTTAAACAATCTCCAAAAAATGAGAAACTTTTAAAAAACAACAATTCTGAATCTATCCATCTGAAGAAAATATGGATAACATATCAAAACGATCAGACAAATACATGCTATCTATTTATGCTAAAAAACAAACATATTTAAATATTTCAGATTGGTAACTATTTCGATGCGATCTAGATGCACTTTCTCTAATTATGATGGAATTAAATCCAACAAATATGCATTCCCACTACTTACATACTAAAATTAAATATTAATGGGAAAATATAATCATAGTTCAGCATTTCAAATTGCTAAAAAATTGGAGATACTCCAACATATATAGACATGCTCAGGAAAAAATGTCTATTTAGATCTATATATCTCTGTTGTGGAAATGCAGGCTAATTTATCTATGTTATTATATTGTTTCGGGTTTTTTACGGAGAGTTTGTCAACTTCAGTTTATTCCAGAATGAACTGCTAGCAACAAATCAATTTAAGAGTGGAATGGACCAAATACTTTCACATGGCTTCAATATCTTTCAAAGTCCTGTTCTGCTATTGTACAATGCAGTTTTGCTTACACTGTCACGCTGAGCTAAGAAGAAGTACATGTATCAGTCAATAACTAAGTAGAGATCATATAACCATTGATGCTGAAGTTATCACAAGGCTTCAAATAGCTTTCAAGTTTTACACTGGAGCAATTACACAATGTTGGGTTCTATCCATGATCTATAAAAATTGGCAACAAAATGCTGCCAAATTTCACGAAGTACAGCCGCTCAGAGAGATCATATCATTTTGCGATCCGGCATTGCATACAACTCTAGATGACATATAAGTTATCCAGCAAAATAACTTCATACTATCTGCAATTATATCGACAAATCCCATCAACATATTTGTTACCACAAAGCTCTCGGCATATAAAACGTGGATGATGGAACATTTTAATTTGGTAGGAAACCTTACCATTCCCGCCTCATTTTTGCAACTGTATTTCACTACGGTAAATATGTCGTACGGTAAATACAATGTCGATTTCCCGACGTCCTTGACGTGTAAGACAGTATTATTTTAGCTATTTTTTTCCTAATTTCCAGCCGTATTTTCCCAATTGTATTTCTCAACTTTTAGTAATTTTGTTACGCTCTTAGAATAGCCTAAAAATATGGAGCTCCCCACATTTTTGGTTTGAATTTCATAATTTTTTTACCACAACGACAATTAGGGAGAGTTTTAAAATTTTAGACAAATTCCTACTTATTTAAAATGCGAACATTTCTTAGTCAATTTAAACATGATGTTCACGGCTGCAATTTAACTAAGTTTTCAAATTGTCCCATAAATGTTAATCTAACTTTTTTCTTCAGATTAAATGTTAATCTAACTAAATTATCGCTAGAGACGCGGCATGTCATCGAACTCTTCTTCTTAACTACTAGGCGGCAATTCTACGGCACGTCTACCGGCCTTTATGACGGTGGTTAAACTACGTCTATGTCAGTATTTTTTCCCATTTCCCGCCACATTTTCCAACTATATTTCTATACCTTAAATTTGGTGTCGATTTCCCGACATCCTCGACATGCACGACAGTAATATATATTTTTAGCGCCTTTTTTCTTAATTTTTATCTGCATTTCTCCAACGTTATTTCTTTATTATAAATTCAATGTTAATTACCCGACCTTTTCGACGGTAACTTCTAACTAATGATATTTAACCATAGCAGACGAATCAATGGGAAGGGTGCGGCGTGTCGCCGCGCCAGGTTGACTAGTCCATTCTTATGAAAGACAAAGACTTGAGAGAGTCAGGCGAGTGCTGTGAGTACCATGTATAAATGAAACGACCGAAGCTGGCTAGCACAGGCGAGTGCTCCAGCTCCAGCTAGCTGCTGGAGACGAAGTGATCCACAAGAACAAATTAATATTATATACTAAAAACAAAATGTGGGAGTTTTTTGAGACATCACGTCAATCCTGGATAGGCGTTGGTTTGTCACATAGATTTATCCAATCTTTTCAGATCTGTAAGATCGGTGTATACGTACTTTGTATCTCACCTTTTATTTATCAATGAGAATCGTATTACCATGAAAAAAAAGATTCATCGATATTAATTTTAATGGTTCAGATTTAAAGCTGAAACGTGTTACACAAAAATTGTCACGTACAACATCATAGAGACGCACATACAAACATATTAAGAGAGATACGTGCAGATAACTTGCCTGTGTCAAGATGGTTAGGTCGGTGGTTGTACCCCCAGCCCACCAGAGTTCAAATCCTAGATTTGACATTGGTGTTTCTCATTTAGGCGGAATATTCTTCAGCGGGAGGCGACGTTCCCGTCGACAGCGAGCCGCCTGTGGTGACTTCGTCAATCTCAAGACCCGACCGCCGGCTCCTTCTTTCGAAGGTGCTCATAGGGGTAGGGTGTGCGTGCGTGCGTTCATAGGGGTGAGTGTGTGCATGTGTATGTGAGCGTCTGCGTTGTACTATGTTTCGAAAAAAAAAAGATACGTGCAACCAAAACGTATAGTACAATTTCCTAAAAAAACGAATAGCACAAGTCCTTATCCAACACGTGTTGGACCAGGACACCATGCACCAAATTGTTTTTTTTTTCAAATCTGACTTGCAATGTCTCTTTGTAGATTTTTTAGCTCTTTTTCCGTCTCGATAGGAGATATGCATGCGTACGTCCAGCAGCAGGAATCATCACATTATACTAGCTTTAGATTTGTGGCCAACTAACGCTGAAAGTATAAATGACCAATACATAATTGAGCGTATTGATCTATAGATGTGCATGGTTGAGTCTAAAATATAACCAGCAAGTCTTTACTAAAATATTCCTCAGAACAGAAAAATATCATACTCTCTGCATATTAATTCGGAAAACTATGAACACCCGATTGTCTACTACATTTAATTTAAGAATTTTCTCCATATGGTTAGATCTTGGGGCGTTGATAATTTTTAAGAACAAACTTCAGCAATTCATGTAATTACTACTACTCCCGCACAAGTTTAATATAATTGCACGCTTTTAAAAACACAACTTGACCGTTTATTTATAGTGCAATCTGAAATGTCTCTGTTCAATGCTACAACCTTTAAACCATCAGAGAGAATATGTAGGTAGTTATAAAGATAACAACTGGATGCACTCTACCCATGAAATAGGTCATTCAGCGGGTCATGATCTAAATGTAACTCCCATATCGATTTGATATATTAATTTGAAATCAACCAATCAAGTCGATACTTTTGATCATCTAGATGGTGTGGTCTTTTTTTTCAACCGATCAAGTTGGTACCTTTGATCATCTAGATTGTTGGGTCCTAATAGGATATATATCTAAAGTTTGGTTTGAGACTAAGGAAAATGTATTTGCATCTCTAATGTTTCACTATCTAGATGGTGTATCTCTGCGATCTTAATATATGCTCTTTATCTAGAAAAGAAAGAAAGAAGGTACCTGAACTACACAACAAAACTTGAATTTGTGGTTCCCGCATGTCGGTGCCTGATTTGTTGTTAAAGGAGATGGTCATAGGAAGAAATTCAGACGATTGACGACCCATAGTGACATGTGTCCATTTTTCACGAGGGAGAAAACTCATTAAACCTCACATGTATATACTATATATTAAAAGCAATATGGTCAAAGAAAGGGATATGGTAAAATTCTTCATGAAAAAATAAACATTATAATGCCAATTTTTTATGAGTATACCACAACATGTTTTTGCATAAACATTAAAATATCACAAACAATATTCGGACAACAAGTCATAAAAACATAGGTGTGCAAAATTTACATGTTAAATTGGTATCATTTTATTGCTACTCAAAAGTGCTTTTTTATGGTTTTGATTTATATCACATAAGACACATGTTAAATGAGTAATTCTAGGTCAAAGCATCTGTCAAAGGAAACTTACATTTTACAATGGAGGGATTATCACATAAAACTAAAACATGGCACTATAGATCATGTATCTATAAAATGGTGTCAAAATGTTTATCCATTACTTATTTAATATCATGTAGAAATGATAATTATAGACATCAGTATAGATCTATATTACATAATCAGCATTGAGCACTAAATTAAATCAAATTATTATTTTTCCTTATTATGGTATATTTTACTTAGCCGAACATTTGGAGTTATCTACATTATTTCGTATTGATAGAACGTGATAATAGGAGAGAGCATAAATTATACCTCATCCAGTTTTAAAATGCTAAAGACGGTGCCCTCGCATTTGCGAGGGCCACCATGCTAGTTTATTTAAAAGTTATTTGTTCTGTATTTGTAAAAACGTCCACCATGAATATTTGTAACAACCACCATCGGATATTTTTATAGAAGGATGACCAATTTTGGGTATATGATGGAAGATCCACCAGCTTTGTTACAAATCATCAAATTCCTCCTACTGTTTTTTTAGTGGTCAATTGGTTATGTTAGAACTGCTGTCATGCTCTCCTAACAAAATCTTGCACAAAAGAGTAGACATCAAGTGAGATACTAGTTAGGCATGTTCAGTTAGTTAATAGCCCCATTTCGAAAAAAGTTAGTTAATAGCCATTGTGAATCCATGCCTACCTTTTTGTCGTTATATTAAGTTATATACCACTGTTAAAATTAACATCGATAATGGTATAAATCTAGTAGAAGTAATATTTGGAGCCTTTGGATGGTGATAAATTTCTGACAGCTTTCACAATCAAATTGGCATCAATGATGTCATAACTTCTGTATACATGGTGCGATCCGCACAAGGTCCAAAAGCCTGTACATTCGTGCATGTTAGTTGGTGTACCCCATGGCGGTGGTGGAGCCAGGAGTACAAAGCTGTGATGTCAATTCAAATTTGTGATGTCAAATATATGTATTTGTATGAGTTTTGTATTTTTCGCATAATCTTTATCCTATATACAAAGTTTTTGCCAAAATGTGATTACACAGCTTAGGCGTGGCTCCTCCACTGCCCCATGGGGTACTGCCGTGTGCATTGATGTGTACAGTTTGTAGCAAACAGGTCTATATTCCTGGGAATGTGTAATGTAGAATTAGAAAAGCCAAAAATTCAAGCCTTTACTGTGGCATGCCTAATATATGTTGTTATAGAATAGTGCTGTACGCAATGGTGCAAATGCAAAAAGGTAGAAACGCCATGGCCCCAGTCATTTGTAGGTAGACAGTAGAAACATTAAGGCTTACCTTTTCTACATTTCACTGTTTCATTCGTTTCTTCTAATTTAACTTTTGTTTGTTTGTGGACAGAAAATTTACATCTGTATGTTCTATGTAACAGTAGGAATAAGTTTGAAATTTCCATCCCCAGTGAAGGATTGATGCACCAAGAAAAGGCTGATATGTTGTACTACAAATTTGTCCTTTGTCAGGTAACCAACAATGGTTTTCCTTCAGACGGAGATGTCCTGGAATGTACTGATCTCACCAGACCAGCTGAGCCCCGAGGGTCTGTTGCTCCGCATCCGCAAGTCCATCATCGTGCGTCTTCTGGAGGACGTAATGAACACGAAGGCCTCCAAGGAGCACGGCTACTACGTCGCCGTCAGTGAGCTCAAATCGATATCTGAAGGGAAAGTCCGTCAGCAGACTGGAGATGTTCTTTTCCCTGTCAGGTTCACATGGCATCACTCTGAAGCCCATGAAGGGTGAGATCTTGGTCTGCACCGTCGACAAGATCCTGAAGCCTGGCGTGCTCCTCAAATCTGGACCGATAGAAACCATCTTCCTGTCGTGTAAGACGATTGGCGACTACAAGTACATCGGCGGCGACGAGCCGATGTTCATGAAGGACGACTCGAGGCTGTCAAAAGGCACCATGGTGCGCTGCAAGGTCTTGGGGGTCAGCTGGAAGGAAGTAGATCGCCAGTTCTATGTCCTTGTGACTCTGGCTGGAGATTTCCTCGGACCTCTGTGAGCTGCTTCGGCAGCACCTGCTGTACATTTTGTTATCCGGGTGATGGACGGATGGGTCTGGAATGTGGTAGGTTAACTTGCAACCTGAACTTTGCTGTCATGGCTAGTGATGGCACGAGCTTGCAGTAACTTGTGGCAGTTTATGCAATCTCAAGCTGTGATGCCAATCGATCAGTGTACTGTGAAGTGTGAAGTGTGAACTATGACGAGCCTGCGTTTTAAGATTTCACTGTCTACTTGCTTGTTATGCTTTTGCCAGCTTCTACAATTGCTTGCGTGCTTTCTACGGCATTCTGCATATCAGAATTGCTGAACATGCCCATTGATCTTGGTTGAAGCATAAGCATACAGTAGTAAGATGTAGGATATGCAGTTAAAAATTAGCCACACTAAGAAAATACTCTCCTCGTTCCAAATTATAAGATCCTTCGGATATTTCAATATGAACTACATAAATGAGTGAACAGACAAACTGGAACGCGTCTATATACATGCAATTCAGAAAAAGATAAAACACTTATAATTCCAAACAGCACCTGCGATGGATATCTGAATTACTAGCAAAGGCAAAAAGCTGTCCAGAAATATACCAGAATAATATACCAGAATCCATTTATTCAGACTCTAGGAAGTGTATAAACATCACTGATGCAACAAACAACAGCACAGTGCCGCGAGGCTGAAGATAAGCACACAAGTATACATGACTCATGCACAAAATATACTACAGGGTATCTTCGGCAGGCCAATTGTGTATTATTACAAATAATACTGCATGGTTCAATAAGTTGCAGCTAACTGGATATATAGGATTCAGCAAACTAGAACACATGTGGATATTTTCAACGATAAGATCATGCATGGGTGGACGTTGGCCTGACAACTGTGACGGGGCAGGCAGCGTTGTTCACGACGTAATCACTGACGCTGCCTAAGAGCACCCTGCAATTCAGAGATGAAAAAGATTAGCACCGTGTTATGATCTAACAAAAAATATGCCTGAAGAACAGTTTGAAATCCCTTGGTCGCAACCTTTGGAGCTTGCCAAGGCCCCTGCTCCCGATAACCAGGCAGCTCATGGGGATGTCATTGATAGCTTGGCATAGCTTCTCGCGGGGATCTCCATAAAGCACTTTCGAAACCACTTGAACCTACCAAGAAAAAAAGGAACTTATGGAAAGAAACATATCAAGGAGATGTAAGATGATGAAACGTGATGGTATTGACTGATCACCTCCTTCTGCCTGGCTACAGTATTGAGCATGTCCAATGTTTCAGCATCAGGCTTCACACCATATTTCTTTGTAATGATGGGGTCAGAGAATTCCGAGAGGGGGATTAAAGCTACGAAATAGAAAAAAGAAACGACGACAGTGAGCAGTGGACAGTAGGCCATATTTGTAGAACAGCCTTAGACAAATAGATTTTTTTTTTTCAAAATGGGGAAGCCTGAGCCTCGGCATCGAGAAGATTTCTCGATGCATACGGTTTTTATTTTATTTATTCAACAAAAGCTGGTGAAAAAGCCTTACAAGAACATACAAGTCGAAGACGCCAAAACAATGAAAAACACCACAACTAACACAAACAAAAGAGTAAAACGGGGCCTTATGCCCTGGACACAGCCATCGCCGACTCCCTGGCCAACTCCAGAGGTAGTGCCTTGTGCACACGCTCTGGATGTCGCATCCACCATCTTCCGCCAACCCAACTCCAGCATGTAGATCGAAGCGCTCGCCATGCCTGCCGTCGATGCCACCATGGCACCCCCACCCTGCATGAGTCCACCATGTCACGACCGTCGAGTTCCAGCTGCACCATGCCGCCATGACCCGTTGTCGTTGTCGTCGTAGATGAAACTCCGCTCCACTAGCAGACCCATCCAGATATCCCGTGTTCCAGGACGGTGCCCGCAAGAGGGAGTGCCACACCGAGGATGCGCCATCGTCCGATCTGGTAAAGCCAGATCTAGGGTTTCACCCGAAACTCTGGGAGACAGGTGATTCGCGGCGACGACACCTTCAACAAGGTAACGACATCCACGGGTGCCGATGTCGTCGGAGAGCCTGGCTTACACCGGCCGACCTCCACATCTCACACGGGCCGCAGCCATGGCCGAGCCACCGGAGAAGGAGGTCATCACGTCATCCGCCGCTGATCTGCCTGGAGAAGCCCTCCACGAGCTGCAGGCCACTCCGGAAGCCAAGGTAGCTGCCGGAGCCAACCCGAGCAGCGATGTTCCCCGTGTGATATGTTGCCGCCGCGGGGGTCGCCGCACCAATTTGGAAGACGAGGAGAGCCACTGCCGAGTTCCAGATCGCCGCCACCGCCGCGCCGCACAGGCCTTTGCCCGGGGACGCCTTTGGCGGCGGCGAGTGGAGGGATGCGCACACCGGCGTTGGGCGCCCCGGTGCGGCCCACGCGCGCCGCACGGGAGCGGAGGTTAGGGTTCCTCGTATGGATGATTTGAGAGGTTCACACAGGTTTCAAATGCCCCATTTGTCCCTGAATTCTCCTCTCCACCACTACTCCTTAGACAAATAGATGCCAGCATACTGGAATTATTCACATGTAGACTGCGTGGACCAGGAATATCATGCATGTCATTCGGGGTCAATATGCTCTATAGATTCAGACTTTCTTACAACAGCATGTTCCGAGATCATATTGGGATGCTAAGCTTCTCACGTCCAACGGCAGATTCTTGTCGCCAGCTTAATAGGTATCGGGGACAACAGAGCATTGCTTTCTAGATTCAAGAAAAGAGGTAAAGATTAGATTTTTAAATACCCCAAAAAGCGACTGTATTGGCAGTACCGCTCTTTGCAGAACTATGGTTTTTCTTGTACACTCAAATACCTCAAAGTATTTTAAACTAGAGTTAGTTTAGAAACCATGGTATTCCGAGAAAACTTCAGAAATTCTTTGCATCCAAAAGGGCGGCCTTCCTTCTACCATTGACTTGACTTTGCTCTGAAGTGAATGATATCCGCACAATTGCAGTTTGCAAGTGCCAACAAATTACTACCCAAATAGTACATCAAGGTAAATGCCTAACGACTGATTTTTCTGCACCATCAGCATCACATCGTCTAGAAAATTTAACTGCGCTAGTAATGCAATGCACCGATAGCTGTTTACAAGTACTACAGGCAAGGAAACTCATCAAGAAACATCCATCACTTGTGATAGACGAACTATCATAAACACAACAGTTCCTCTTCTAATACCTAATCTTTCCCATTGCACCTCTCAAATCTCCTTGGTCTCAAAATTCAAAAAAAAGATCTCCTTGATCTCGAAGCAACGGTAATCGAATTCTTGTATGGTATTTCGTTTGATGTACCATCTCATCCTAGAAAATGGTCCATCCATCATTTTGTACTTACCTTGTGTCTACTTTGTTCCTCAAACCAAACAAACTGGTTAGATCCAGAGATTTGTTTTTCAGAAAACAAGTTAGACCCAGTGTTAGGATCAGATGGGCAACTCACTCTTGGTCTCCGCATACCAAACACCCCGTAACTGGTCTCCCTGCACTCTGCTCTGGTACAGCACAAAGCAGGCCAATTCCAAGAAGCAAGGCACTGACGAGCAGAGCAATCAGCAAGCAGGCTCGTACAGACCGGAATCTCGAACGGATCGAGGCGTGCGGTGGGCGCAACGAGAAATTAAAAGAACAAGAACAGCAAGCAGGCACCTATCCAATTAATTGAGGCACAGTAGCAGGAGTAGGACTGTAGGAGGATGAAGTTTAATCAGAAGAGCACGTACGCGAGCCGGATTTCTCCCAGAGGAGGGTCTCGCCCTGCTCGTAGTCGGGGTCCTTGAGGACGTGGAGGAGGAGCAGGCTGTCGCCGGTGCGGAGCAGGTTGTCCGCCGTCCACTTGAGCGCCGCGCGGCTCCCCTCCGAGAAGTCCACCGCCAGGCCCACCCACCTCTCGCCCTCCGCCGCCATCTATCTCTGCTCGGTTCTTGGGTGGAACAAACACAGGTGGTGGTGGTGGAGGGCACCGCTGTTGGGGAAGAGGAAGGAAGGGCAGAGACGCTGGAACAACAAGGGCGGCGGTGCCGCGGTGGTGGTATTTAGTGGTGGCGTTGTCGGCCAGGATATTCGATGCCTTACATGTGTGCATGATTGAGGGCATCCACATGGAGAATGCTGGGCCATATTTGGAGGCATTGCCCTCTGTTTCGTCCTCCTGCAAGATTCGAGTTTGTAATCTGGATAAAATTCGTGATCTTTGCCGCAAAAATTTCAAGGTTCGTGCATTTCCAGCCAGGCTGTGTTTGAACGTGCAGTTGTTCACTTGTTCTTGTAGTTAGTTCTGCAGGAACAGAAAGTTCCATGCGACGAAGATTCAACAGTAGACTTTTCTTGGTTTATTTGAAGGAGTAGGATAAATCCTAGGTACATCAACTCGATATATAAATCTGTTTGATTTGTATATTGTAGGTCCAAAGTCCAAACCAGCCCAGGTGAATGTCAATGTGGCATGCTGATCGAGACCATTTCGGCAGGATTTTGATTTGTCGTCGTCAAACGGTGTTCTATATATTACGCCAAGTGCTGCACTACCACGGCATCGAGGTATACAACTAAGGTCTTATATACAACGCCATGCTTCTAGAGCGATCACCAGCCAGCGTTGATGGGGACATATAGCGATTGGCATCACAATCATAGGCATCAACCTACTACAATATTCCTTTGTGTATCTTGCTCCTTTTGGTAGTGTTTTTCCTGGGTTGGGCTGAAAAGGTAGGCTAGGTTAGGTTAATGTATTTCTTTTAGAAATTTCGGTTACCGTAAGGTTGTTGTATCTTGGTGCATCATCCGGAATGATGGTGCATGTTAAACATAAATATATTGCACATTCCTTTTCATCAGTTCGGACTTTTGGTTTTGATGGCTAGTGCAACAATTTAATATGGTATCAGAGGTATGAAGTTCAATACCCAGCTCACGCAGTATTACAAAAAAAGAAAAATAGATTCTGCGGCCTGCACCGATCCCACGCTAAGGCTTTCCATCAGCTCGGACTTTTGCTTTAGATGGCCAGTGCAGCAATTCGATAGTGCACAAGGTATTTTCCCGTTAGTGTGTCGCGTGCATGATTTCTTCATTTGGTCCTAGAATGTGCGTTAGATTTTGTATTTGTTGTTAATTCTGAAAAAATTAAAAGGTTTATTCGATAAAAGTTCAAACCCTTGCATTCTATGAGACTTTCCTTGCTATATTGATTGTAGAAGTAAGACACAACATTATTGCATCCACTTTACAACGACATTCATTTTATCTACCAACTTGCAAACTCTTCAATCAAATCTATAAACTTATTTAAGGCATACACCGGTGGCTCAAACGAGACCAGGCAATCATATAACGCAAACATGGACTAATGGCTTGATGAACGTTACATTATACTGCTTGATGGGATTTGGATTCGTTGCCCCAAAAAACAATTGGTGTTGTACTTTGCCAAGTGTTGCACCACTGCTATGGCACCACCGGTAGGGGCCCACGATTCAAGAGCTGTCAACAGTGCTCATGAGGAAATCTCAAGGTACCCAAAAAAGTCCACATAACCCCCACATGTTTCACAGTGGCTAGGTGGTCAATTGCCTGGTTTTGTAAACTTTGGGAGATTAAGTGTGCTAGTTTGGACCTGAGGGGGTGTTGTGTTCAAACTCTGAAAGTTGGGGGTTATATGAACTTTTTTCTCACCGTACCCAACACTTGAAAATCCCAATGAAAAATGTCCTAGTTAACATCACTAGCTAGGTATGTTTGTGCACTTTGTTTTCTCGCATGATTTATGTTTGTATTTTTCTCCTTTTAGTATTTTTCTTCCTTTTTTGTGCTCAAAGTTAGGTTTAGGTTTGGTTAATATTATTTTTCAAAAAGTTTGGTTACTGTACTTGAAGACAATTAATTAAAGTTTTTTTGTCTTAGTGCACCATCGAAAACGATGGTGTATAACAAAGTTTTTGTTTGTGTGTGATTCTTTCTTTCTTCTTTTGGTCCTAGCGTCGAAAATCAGGTTATGCTAGAAAATTATTATTTTTGTTTCTATAAGAGAAACCCCTAGAACCGATGGGATAGATATGCACTTAACTTCACGGCTACCGATAAGTTGAACCTTGTGGTAGATTGGTGCAATATCAATCTTGATCCCATGCAGTCCCTCGCCAACACTACCGACGTATCATGCTCCACGGTGGCGGTACCCTCCCCCTCCCCGGCCACTTTCTACAAAATCGTGTCAGCGGATGTACCCGCTCCGAAGGGCATTTCCCTCGTTGGTATCTACAAGAGAAGCCTCGAAGACAACGGGATAAATATGTACTTAACAACACGTTCAGGAGAACTTGAACCTATGTGGTAGAAGAGTACAACATCAAGTATCCCCTTCTCACCTGAATTGGAGTGCTTTCCACCCAACTTCAACATAGTCGCGCATTACATGTGGTTTTTTTATTCTGCAACTCCAAAAAAACCAGTTCCATACATTGATGTTGCGATTTGTTGGAAGAAAAAGTAACCAGGATGGAATCTGGCTTGTCAACATGTATAAGTGGTTAAATTTCCAAGAAGCATTTTTCTATATTCCAAAGTTTAGTGCCCTATGACTCAGACTTGGATGGTATCCAACCTAGAAAAGAGGCCACTTAATGCTTGATTCTAAAAATTAGAAACTTAAGAAAATAAGAATTAAATGTCACGATGTTCGGGTTCCTACATTAAGAAGCACAGAGCTTACATACTTTTTTTACTTGATGCTTTAGGTGACTTTTGCAATAATTTAAAATTTAAATAGGTGGATGCAATGCTCGACAGAATGTTACTAGTTGTAATGGATCTAAAAAAAACGCGACCCATGGGCACTAGCACCCAGGGCTTATTTTTATAGTAGAATACCTCCCGGGTGAGAAACCAGGATTCGAACTCTGGTCTATAGGGTTGCACCACTGTGTCCCTGCCACTAGGCCTCCGCCTAGTTGTAATGGATCTAACCTCATGGTAGTCATAAGAGGTAGGGGTGGAATCGAGCCGAGCCGAGCCGGCTCGAGGCTCGGATCGGTCAGGCTCGTGAAATCATGAGCTGATTTCACAAGCCTGGCTCGGCTTGCCTCTAAAAACTTCACAGAAATCGGGCTCCAGGCTTGGCTCGCGAGCCGAGTGTGACAAACTGGGATTCGATCGATCCCCTTTTCTTCCCAGTGCAGATCGATCCCAAATTCCCGATCGATCCTGTCCCTGCGCTCATGCGTCCTAGCCTCCGCCATGCGATCCCCTTAGCCTGCCGCCGGCCGCTGCTGACCACCACCAACACCGGCGACGCGACCGCTGCCGGCCATAGGCCAACACCGACGAGGCCGCCGCCCGCCATGGGTCCCTGCCTCCCTCTACCTCCTGCCCCCTGCTGCTGCTCGCAGAGTCGCAGTCGCCTGCTCCTCCCGTAGCGGCGGCTGCCACCGCCGGCCTTCACGTAGAAACAGGAGCTCCGTCGACCGGCCTACTGCTTTTCACCACCTGCACCCCCGACTGCTCTTCGCTACCGGCACTCCTAGCTCCACTCCACCTACTGCTGTGGAGCTAATTAAACGTTCAATCACAGAGCTAGCTACGCTATAGCAGCTACGGATCAGAGGTTGTGCATCTTGTGCTCGCCCAACATGTTCACTGCCATCTTTTGTTCTCCTCTGGTAGCTATTCAACTGCTGTATTGCTTCACAATAGGCTGCATGCACGCACAGCTATACGTATTGTTATACACACTAGCATGGTGGCCCTCGCAAATGCGAGGGCATCATCTGTAGTTGGTCGAAAGTGTTCAATAAATAAAAATATGGTTTCATTGATATCAATCACATTATTTTCAATGATGTCACAATAAACAAAATTGATTGTTCAACAACTACTGCAAAAGTTTCAATACGCAACATACCACATATGCAAGTAATATTTTTGGCACTCTGAAATTTGTGGTAAGTGATTATCATGCCATATGTTGAAACACCCTTGTAAGTGACACTGGATATTATAAATTGAACTATAATTTTCACATGATGTTGGATCAGTAGGCTAGGTTAGTTATCTTTGATAAAAAATATTGAATTAAGATAAAATGGTTTATCCTACTTAATAGTTAGATCACAATAAATATTGTGAATTATCTTGTTTGATATTTCTTCCTCTCATTTACCCACTCCATGTCACATTGTGCAACACTTTACAAACATGAACATGGTAAAATTTTGGCTATGATTTATTATATGAATATATATGCTGCTAAGGATAAAATGTTTTGTTCTAGGCATATTTATTAACATATTTATACATCAGTTTTCAAAATTAGAGAAGTACGAATCTGAATTCACCAGGCTCTTAAGTTTATTTAATCTTGATTCAATGGTTCTACGCACTCGGGCAAATGTATTTTCTGTGTTATGAAAAATGTCTTTTTGCCTTAAATAGCATAGTTCAAGAATATTTGATCAATCGTCAATTTTGTTGTGGAATTGAACTGACATGTGCTTCCATGTTGATTTTTTTTACTTGAGAGATACATATACAATAGTCCAAATATGTCTACTATACAAACAAAGCAATATCCGCGAAAACAATTCATAAGAATTAACTGTAGACTTTTCAGTTTGTCGGATTAAACATAATATAGACACACCGTGCTCAGATACTGAATATGAAACATATCACACGGGAGTGGTGAGTTAAGTCAAAATATTTAATAATAATGTGAGGGACATTCTCATTGATAGTGTGTCAACTAATATTGTTTCTTCATCAATTTTGAAGGACTGGTGCTTTGTGTCTCATTAAGTGGTACTTTGAGTTTTGAACAATAGTTAGCATTTTGGATTAAGTGATTCCCCGGTTTTTGAAATGGAAGTCCCTAAAAGGAGAAGCCCTTTCCAAGGCCTATTTCAGTTCAAAATCAGTAGTCTTGTCTTCGATCGACAACATGCATTCGGAATATCCGTTCAGTGGAAGGACAGTCACATCCTCGTGAGAAGTGGTTACTCAGCCATGATTATCATTAAGTCTTAATTTCCTTAGTCTGAGCGACGCTCCCGTTGATAGTGCGAATAATGTTGTGATTTCATTAATTAATATTTAAATTTCAGCTCCGAAAGGCGTTTTGTGAGAGTGTTTGTCTCATGGTGGTTGAATATAATTGTCATTTATGTGTACTAAATAATAGAATAATGTACCTAGTGCTACTAATGTTGTGACTTCATTAATTTTGAAACTCCATGACTCCAAAATCCGAGTACTTTGGTTAAGTATGATGGTAGTCGAATATTTTTTTTATTTATGTATACTCAATCATGGAAACAACGTACTCCTCCGTTCACAACAACTTTGTCTTCTACTTTAGTCAAAATCAAACTTTATAAATTTTGACCAAATATATAGGAAAACTATCAATATCTAAAATATAAATCCTTATTATTAGAATCATCACAAAACGTATTTTCATATTACTTATTTAGGAATATATATTTGTCGCTACATTTTCGGTCAAACTTTACAATATTTGACTTTTACTAAACAAAGAAACATGGTTAAAAATAGAGGAATTTCTTACCATAAGTTTTTTTGTAAACTTTTCATATCCTACTCCTACCCTTTGCCACCAGACGTTTAGGAAAGTTTTTTTCTTGCATCTATCACGTTCCAAGAATTTATACAGTGTGCGTGCATGAGCGTTGTGGTCACATGGAGCATGTGATTTTTAATCGATCGATTAGCACCAAAGTTTACACATCCGGCCGGATCGATCGATTACGTAGTTACCCTTCCGGCCGGATTGTACGCATCCTTGATTTTACATACTAATAAAATAGTCAATACCATGTTGGTGTTGTGTACGTACGTGCGTGTTTTTTTTTTTTTGAGTGAACGGAACGTTATTTGGTTCACATGACATGTTTGTTTTTTTGCAGCTATCGTACCAACCAAGGTATCTAGTCCCGGCTGGTTTTTAAACCAACAATGTCTTATCGTGTCAGACATGTTACGTGACTACTAATATTTAATTAAATCCTAACCACACATTTTAGATCTAACTACTAAAATTAATTTAGATGATGTGGATTAACGTGGTGGCTCGAAAAACTCACTCATTTTACTTTTAGTATACAATAGATGTATTGCATTTAAAAGGCTCCTAAATGTATGGCGCAGCCAACCTCTACTTCCTTCAAATTTGTGTTGTGAAACTTGTGATGTATGCCACTATACTGTTTTTTATGAACAACCACTATACTGTTTTATTTTGGTACTTTCCTAAACTTTGTAGACTATATTGTGGATCTATTCATGATTATAATTGTGAATTGATATATTTTTAGAAAAGGCCATGTAATTTTTTTGTATTTCATCGAGCCTTCGAGCCGGCTTGCGAGCTTCACCGAGCCGGCTTGTGGAGCCTCGAGCCTTGCCCGGAGGGTCTAGGCTTGGCTTGTCCAACCTTCGAGCCGGGCCGAGCCTTGTCGAGCCCGAGCCGAGCCTCGAGCCTCGAGCTTCATGTCCACCTCTAATAAGAGGTTCAATACTAAAATACAATTCATATAAATATTAGTGGTTTGTACAACGCATTTTCATAAGAATTTGACGTCTCATCTTCTAATTCAAGAGTTCCCTATTAGAATTTATGTTTGAAAATCCTCATGGACACTTCCTCTCTTCACGGAAATATGAGCACCCCCCCCCCCCCACCCCCCAACCCCACCCCACCATCTCATAGATCAACGTGATTGGTTCATGAGAATGTGTTAAGTCAGGAATACCTAAAATATTCATGTTCGTAGTTTTTTTTTTTGGAAACTCAAAGTATGTTTCAAGATTAATATTTTATGTACTTATACAAAGAATATATTTTGACAAACATATAATGCTAATGGATATTCACACGATAGAACAAAGTGTTGTTACCATAACGAAGAGGAAACAATGAAGCACATGTTACTCACATGTCCTACTGCACGTTTATTGTGGAGGACAATTTTGTGGATTTCAATATGCCGCCACTAACTAGTGTCCCAAATATGCCCGGGAATTTCTTTGGAGGGTTTAGTTATAAGCTTAAAGTTCGAATATCTAAAATTACTATAACAAACTTGTATTCAACAAAAACAAAAATTTCAGTTCTTTGTGGATTACTCGTATGATAACCTAGTGGCTACACAAGTGGTCCTCGCTGCATCGTGTACTCTGGACTCCGGACGCAACCACTTTGGAGATCATAGGGCGGTTTTTTGTTCAACCAATATGGATGACAATGAAGTAACACGATTTCTGGTGAATCGTTATATTGGCATGTAATCCTATCTCCTTGGTTGATCATTTGTTATCTAATTTTTTTTAGGCTGAACAGTGGGTTTCCCTACTGTATACTTTTTATAAATTTTCAAATAAAAAAGAGTATTTATATCAATTAGCGTTAGAAAAGTTAAAGGCCATAGGCCCCTGATCTAAAGTCAAGAGAAGCTAAGCACCTAGTCCTTCATGCCAGCTTTCCTAGTGGCCTTGGGAAGCAGAGGATCCATCTCATCCTCAAACTTCTTTCTGGACCATATTGGGATCCACACCTTTGAAAATGATTTCATTCCTTGTTGTCCAAATTTCCCAGGTAACTAATATAATAATCTCCATAGAGAAAGGCTGAGAGATTTCTGCTTTGAGGCTGGCAATGATATTTTCAAGTGGCAGCTGAAGAGAAGCTTGAACCTTCCAGTTTGGACAAAGATATTTCCAGCATAATATAGCAAATGGGCACTCAAAGAAGAGATGAAGTCTAGATTCCAGAGCAGTCCTTCCACACATCACACAGGAATAGGATGGCATGTAGTGATAGCGATTACAGAAGTCGTACTGACTCTCGTGTTGCATGGTTCGATCATACATCTAAGAGTATAATCATGGGGGTGCTAGGGCGTTCACCGTTGCTCAGGAAATGTGGACCGTAGATAAGGATTTACGGTCGATCTCAGCCATCCGATCGCGCTGTTTTTTTTTTTTACTGTGCCCGGTCCCGCCTGTCATCGACTGCGTGGCTGGAAAATTCGGTGCACACATCTGCGCGGTGGCAGTGGCCGTTATTCCGACGGAGCCGCTCTGGGCAAAATCGTCTTTTCGCGCTGGGATATATAAGCCGCGTGAGACAAAACTCCACGCCCGCGGTGAAACCCTAGCTCCAATCCCTGCTCGTGTCTGCTCCCCAATCTCCTCCCGCGTCTCCTCCTCTTGCTCGCCTCTCGCGCCGCCGCCTCTCTCCTCCCAAATTCCCTCCCGCATCTCCTCCACCGGTCTGCCGCCCTGCTACACAAGGAGATGGTGGCGGCGGCGGCCGGCCGGCAGCGGCCGCGGACGGCGGCGGCCACAACGGCGGCAGGCCGGCAGCGAGCAGCGGATGGTGGCGTCTGTGCACTTCCTCCTCATCCGCCGCTGCATCTCTTCCGGCCCAACGAGCGGCGGTCATGGTGACGTGGTGGCAAGCGAGAGGAGGCACTGCAGGGGCGCATCCCGGAGGAGGGTGGCGGCACGGGCGGAGCCAGACGTGGCGGCCGTCCCTCCTCGTGCTGCTCCGGTCGTCGCCGGTGGTGGAGGGCCGCAGGCCGCTGCTTTGCTCGCGGAGATGAAAAGCAGCAGGGGTCGGCACCTCGGCAGCTGGCGGCGGCGACCACAGCGAGCGGCCATAGAAGCCTGTACGTGGAGCGGCGTCCAATACCACAGTTGCGGCTTGGGAAGCGATGACAAGCATGGCTGAGACGCCAAGGTGAGCTCCTCCCAGCCCGGCTCTCAGATTTGTGCCTTCTTCCCTCAATCCCGTTCCCCCTTTTCTGTGCTGGTACAGGTGGCTGCAGTGGCGCAAATAGGGGACGGAGGGGGAGATGGATATTGTTAGCCAAAAAAGAGTGGATGAAAACCCTAGGCCATGCAGTTTGGCACCTTGATATTAATTTCATTTGCATCTTCTTCTTTTCTTCCTGTCATATTAGTGATAATTGCGGTTAGAATTGATCTATTCTGTCTTTTAGCGAGTTCCAAGATGCAATGATCCATGTTTTGGTAATTGGAATGATATATTTTCTTCTAACTTTGTTCCCAACACCACCGTTGTTGTAAAATCTTCACTGTGTATTCTTTGCATAGCTAATTATATTATCTGGTTCATAGTTCATACATCTTGGGTATGATGTTGTGTGGAGAGAGCAGCAAGAAATTTCAGTTTCAGTAATTAGTGAACAGATCCAAAAGGCGTACCTTAGCTTGTTTTCTCGTTGACGTGGATTACCGATATTCCTAGATAAGTATGTCGCTTTGTAAATTTCAGTATGCAACCTCCAGCAGCCAGGTTCATGTCCGCCATTAGCTTGAGGAGATGCTCACATAATGACATGGCTGCTGGATGTTGCATACAGCTGAAGCAAGCTTCTCTTTCAAATTCTCTTGATTGTTTCACTTATCTTATTTTTCTTACTGCAATTTCTACCTTTTTTAAAGTTGTTTGGTGGTGTGTGATCCAAGACTGAAGATATACAGGCTTACGGGTAGTAATTTCCCTTTACCAAATTTTATGGTTAAGTTAGCTACATGGATATGCTTTTTTTACAGTAATCACATGACTTTTACTTATATCATTGTTTGGTTTATGCAGTTGTTGACTCAAGGATGCATTCAGGCTGCCTATTGAAATAAACACTAAAAATGGCAAGTATGCAATGCAACTATTCTGGACCTGTAGCGTGGCTGAATGTAACAAGTGGGCCATATTCTACTCCACTTAATATTTTAGAGTTTATTACTTTTCAGATTCCCCTCTTGCCAAGCCTCTCAATAATTTATGTAGATTTTTTCCTGATTTCTTCATTTGATTTGCAGCAGTTTGGAACAATACACCTATTGTAGATTGGGTGTTCCTATTCTTCCCACTTCTTTATGAATTCTTGGTCTCCTAAATAACATGTGTGTTCTGATCAAATTTCAGCGTCATTGATAAGAGGGTAAACAAGGTTTGTGCTACTGTTAGCATTATGATAGTTGTGAGAAAGGAGGAAGGCAAGGTGTACAAGATGCTTCATTGCTTAAAGTCTATTTTCGTTTACTCCAAATGTGGGTGGATTTATTCCTCTTCAGATTTAGGTTTATATGCCCATTTGTTTTACCAGTAACGAGTAACTAATTGCAGGAAACAAAGAGAAGAAATGATCTGAACAAAACTTCGGAACAACTGACATCAAGGTATGGAGAGAATGCTACCTGATTGTGTAACAACCATATGTTTTTCGTACACCTTTTTCTTCTGCAATAGCGCACATGCAATAGAAATATCCCATGATATGAATCCAAGATCGTGCTAATTTCATTATATGCAGGTTCATCCATCCTACGCCAACGTCTTCTCTTTTAGCTTTATTAGTCTCAGGTCAGTACAGATTCTCATTGTTGTGGCTACAATTAGTTCTGTACAGAAATTCTTGTGTTTATAGCTTCATATGGTTGGATTTAATGGTTTGCTAAATTATGGATAATGAGATTGCTAATAAGATGATTCTTTCTTCCTAATCATTAGGCGGGGAACAATTTTATCACATGGGGCTCTAAACTCTTGGGTTCTCTCTCTACTAACCTCCTTTTCAGGTGCATGTATAGAGCCATCTCACCATTCACCATTTATTCATTTAATATCAATGCATGCTATTTATTTATCTAGAGTTTCTCTCCATCTAATTTATGGTCTTCCTGTTGTTTTGTTCTAGCCAAGGATGGGCAGCTGTAAAGGAGGTTGGACCTGGCATTAATTCGTTGTGGAATTGGCGTGGGACATTATTTTGGATTAGGTACACTTTGCAGCTATTCCATTTTTTACCCTGTCTTGGTAAATTGTGCTTGAACCGGTCAATTACAATGCCAGGTGCTCACTTGTCAGCATCGCAGAATACTACACCTTTCTTGATTTTTTTAGCATGGTGAATGTCAGGAAACAAATAGTAGTATAAAGTAATCGACCTCCTCTCTATGTCTCATCCTTTTTACATGTCATTAATTTAATTAGTCACAGAATTAATTGTTGTAATTAATGGTCTTTGTTTCAGGTTAAAAGAGCAGGGTATGTTGTTTCTCTTCATTATATCACCATGGTTTGGATGGCTACAGTTTCGAGCTACTTTTGATATTGTGTGGCTTATATGTTGTCGAGAAGATCCAATCTAATAACTACTGTGCTGCCTAATTATTGTTCGATCTGGTACACTTACACATTCATTCTGTTTTTATTTTGGTCTGTTGTTGAGTACATTTTGATATAATCAGAATTACAGTGCTTTGCTAGCATCTAAATCCCCTTTTAAATAGTTTGATTTGGTGAGAAGGGAATATCATTTGCCCAAGAGTGGTCTTCTTTCAAAACAGAAAACATAGATGATTTGGGTTTCATCCTTTGTTATGTCTGCATCTTTTGCAATTTTGGCATTATATAGTTCAGACGAGGTGTTGTGCCTAATCATCTGGTGCTAACCAACTATTCTATGCTTGATAGACATAAATTACATTGATAGACATAAATTACATTGCAGAAGAAAGATGAAGGCAATCAGGTGATCTGGGACTTTTAGGAAAAAAATATACATCAATAATTTGATTTTGGACCTGCTACATTCATTTGGGATATTATTCTTGCGCACATATATATATGTTCTCATATTATGTATTATACTTTTGGGTCTTCTGGTTCGCGAAAGATAAAGAATCAACAATGATTTATCTTCTCAGCTAACTTAAGCAGTACGCTCTTTGATTTATTTTGGCCAGCTCCGGGTTATTGTCTTCCTACTTATATTGCTCCATAAGGAGAGAACAAGGACTATACTTATCTGCTTTATTATTAAGTAATGCCCAATCAGCCATTTCTTTCATTATATCGTTATCTTTTAGGGAATAACTAAAGTATTGCTGGTTTTTCCATGGTGTGGTGTGTTGGTTCAGCCACACTGCCACCTGAACGACTTGGAATCCATCGTTGTCATGAGCCCGAGGTTCCGGGGCTAGACCTCAATTTCTTGGCCTGAATTTAAGTCAGACCAGCATCGTTTCGTTCTTGAGAAAAAGTGTATGATTTTTTATTAATAACAATCTGCAGCAATACTCATGCTCCTTATATTTACTTGCAACTGTAAAAATACATGTGTGCTTTTCTATATGATGTACTGCTAAGGCATCTTATTTTCAGATCATTGAAGATGTAGCTCTGCATATATTTGTAACACCACACTTGCGATTCCCAGATTTTGAGAGCGTCTAAATAATATGTCTCTTCACTGTCTACATATGTGTGTACTAAATGAAGTCTACAGTTCTAACTGATGCCCTTGCTGGATGTGCATGCAAGGATGGAACTTTGCTCATGGCTTTCAGCTGGATAGCTGATATTTGAGATAAAGAAAATATAGAAATTAGTGATTTCTGGTTAGGAAATTATGGTTCAGACAAACCAATCTTAGAGTTGTGGTAACAGCTATAGATATAAGGATTTCAGCTCAGTTTATGTTCCAAAAAAGATCAACTCGCCTTTTATGCAAACATGTATTCTATTTATTTATTAAAGTAGTCAAATGGTTATGATATGACAAGGAGAGATATTTTGCACTTGCTGAACGTTGCTTTTTTGTGTGTTACATGCTTCCTGATTTTGTGATAATTCACCATATAGTATTCCAGTGATAGTTCACCATATAGCTATACATTGGCATAAGTAAATAAAAGCTTTTTTCGGCATGACACGAAACCACAAGGGGCTCACATTAATGTTTTCTCATTCTATAGTTCTGCTTCAATAACTGGAATGCTACTCTTCACTAAGAACATATATTCACTTCTTTTCACCAATCATCCGCCTCCCCGTCGCCAGCGAACTCCTCCGTCGCCGAGCACCCTCATCCGTGTCTCCATACCCAGATCGAAGGTACGCATCTGTACCTTTTCTCTCCCTCCCTCTCCCATCCGCCGACAGAAAAGCTATTTAAAGCTTCCTTTTGTAGCAATGATTTTAAATAACCGTGTGCATGATAAAATCGACCGTATGTTTATTTCTCATGCATAATCTTTCATGAATTCTCATGTGTTCCTCTTTGTATGGTTATTACTGGAGATATTCCTCTTTGTTTATATAGCTTCTCATGTGTTCTACAATATTTCGCAGAATTATTTGTTAACAATCTGAATAACAATGTCTTGAACAATCCACATATTCTGAAGAAGAGTTCAATCCATTTGTTTTTTTCTATCATCTAAGTGAACTCACTTTCCATTATAGTCTTCTTCCATGTGCACAGCTGTTTGGGTAATTGTAGAGATGTATTCTCTTTCTTCGGTTGGTAGCTATCTTTGAGCTACATGGCATTCTAAGGTAACGTAATAGCTTGATTAGATGCATGCTTGGTTAAATCCATATATTATTTTGAAGAAATAGCTATTTGCCTGAAAGCTATTTGCCCGAAGTCCGGTATTCGAACTCCCTAATAAAGTATTAGTACCTCGAATATATGTATCAATTATTTCAGTCCTTTATTAAATATTTCTAAATGGCTCATTTTCTTACGTACGAAAATATAGATTTGCGTACAAGATAATCTAGGATCTCTTCCTAATCAGGTTCTCCCTTTTCCATGTGCCTAACCATGTACACTTCTTTTATGTTTGTTGTTAGCTTGGCTTGACATATTTTTTTAGGGTTTGCTACTACATTTCAGAGGCAATGATGACATGGCTTACAGTTAAATAATAATATATGGATTTTATGCGAACTCCCTTTTAGAAAACAAATTTATGTAAAAACTCAGATCAGATTACATGTGATATATATCTATAGCAGTGGTACCATGTTCAATTTTGTATTTCAATGAGAATTTAATTTATTTTTGTAATGGGTATCAGACGCTTGATTTGCCGGTCGCTTGCTGTTACAGGTTGTCTGCAACATGCTATCACAGGTTGGACATGGTTATAGATGGTAGTGGTGTTGGTAAGCGACTAAGCGGTCTATCTTGCCCTCAAGCCATACCGGAGGTCATCGTTATTTCGTGGACAACTTATAGGATGAGCTTGCCATTTGTCGGGTCCATGCTCGCTTCAAAGGTAATCTGCAGCCTGCCCATTGTGGCCTTTTCTTACTGCATCATAAGTCTTTGTACAAATTTAAAACTATTTTTTACTGCTGCCATGGGATTCATAGATAACACATGTCCTTTGTTTGTGGTTGATATATGTTTGATCCTTTTTCTTTTGATCAGCGTTTGAAAAACAGCTACCGTGTCATGATATATATGAGTGTTTAGAGGTTGACCATTCATCTCTTAATTTATAATGACTCTGTATACCACTTTGAGGCTGCTTTATTAGTTCGGCCATAAGACTTTGTGTATGATTGGCAACCTACAGTGTCCACTCTGCTATATATTTTTAACTTGTGTTCTGAGGTCTTCATCTCTGAGTCTGAGGACAACGTTTTTTATTTAAGATGGTCAAATTAAGAAAAATACATTGTGTGGCATAATCTTTCAGTATGTATTTTACTCTTGAATTCTAATTAATACTAAGACATTTATCTTTTCTATTTGTTTCTCCAGAGACGATGGGTAAGACGAACAATAGGACAAATGTAGAGTCTTTAAATGCGAATGTAAAGTACACCACTTCCTTTGTTATTGATGCTTGCATTCCAAATAGCAGCTCAAATAGAGCTGATTTTAATTTTAGAAAGAAAATCAAAGAACAGGGCAGCCAATATAAGTATCTTGACAAATCCTGAAAACTGAACCATTTGAGTAAGATTCTGGAGCTATAAAAATAAATCAAATCGCTTGCGGTATAGTCACAGTAAGTACATAGTTATATACTCTAAACCACACTAAAAGATGATCTGAGCATTTTATGAAGTTGCAAATAGTAAGAAAGATCATAGTAGTTCATGGCATTGCTCAATCTTTGTTTAAATCTTACTACTTTAGCGTCAATATCTTCAGAACTATACCCATTTTGCTGATGTAGGCAGCTCAGCCTTTGTTTCAATTCCGTAGTCAGTACTACTTCGACCTTATGGTGCATAATTATGGTAACTTGTGGTGCCTCAATAAACATAGGAAGGTGATTCTGTTACACATCGGTTATTTTTTTCCAGCTTTTTCTAGAATGTATTAGGTTTCATTTTTCAGTGAGTTAATGTGGAGCCTTTGTTTCAACTCCATAGTCTAGGCACTCACGTTGAGAATCGCTCCAACTTGAGTACCTTATGCTAGGCAATTACTGAATTTCTGCTGCCAGCCTATGTTGGATAAAGTTGTCATTGATCATGTGTTCCTCCCCTTTTATCTAATAATAGCATGAAAAGATTTTGTCCAAAGGTCTCAATGTCTGTAATGTTACCATTTTATATTACCGCCTTGATAGTGACCATCTTATTAAGGCAAAATTTTTTTAGACATACTTACTGGTGTTTAATTCCACACAACTACTCTTGATTAATTCTAATATTTGTTCATTCAGAATAGACTCATTTTGCCTGTATAGTCTCCGTTCGGAGCTGCACCCAGCAAGTTGTGGTCGGTGATATATTGGTTCCGCCGTCGTCCAGGTCTTGGTTGCCGAATGTTTCATTGTTAGTGTGTTGAGACCAGCCGCCTCTGCCTTTTGGAATCCTTATTAGTTATATAAAACTCATCACATGTTTGATCATGTTTCCCTATCCACTTTAGATCAGTACACTGATTAGAACTTATGTATTTAGTAGTACTTCCATGTGTGTGTATATATTATGTGCACCCAGCTCTACTCGAGTCATCTTATTGTGTGGTGTCGTAATTGTTGTTTTCATTGGAACTTAGAGATATTTTGGTTCTACCATCCAAGTCTCCGTCCCCAATGTCTATATTACTTCCCAAATGTTTTATTGTATGATGTTCTGATTACTGATTTCAAACGATCTAGAAAATACGTTTTAAAATCTATATACTTGTGATCAAATTCATATAGATATAAATATTCTTTAAGTGATCTGTATAAATGGTGGAAACCACAGGCAAAAAATTCAAAGAAGCAACGAGCGCTGCGCGGCGAGCCGCGCCGTTCGAATCTAGTATAGTACAAGCTAGGGAGTCCAATCGATTAGCTAACATCAGTAGTCTAACCGGTTCAGCTAACAGCACTACACTACCAGTACACCAATCGGTTCAGCTAACACCCCCCCACAGATGGAACGGGAGGGCAGCGAACGTTCAAACTGGAGCAGAACTCGTGGAAAACTGATGCGGGCAGACCTTTCGTGAAGACGTCCGCATACTATAAGTTGGTGGGGACATGGAGAACTCGAGCTTCTCCAAGTGCAACACGCTCCCGGACGAAGTGCAAGTCAATTTCGACATGTTTTGTCCGCTGATGCTACACAGGGTTGGTGGAGAGGTAAACTGCACTGATGTTGTCGCAGAAGATGACAGTTGCCTGACGGAGAGGTCGATGAAGCTCGAGAAGAAGTTGACGCAGCCAACATGACTCAGCAACGGCGTTTGCCACGGCGCGATACTCGGCCTCGGCACTGGAACGGAGACGGTGGTTTGGCGTTTCGACGACCAGAAACCAAGTTATCGCCTAGAAAGACAGCATAGCGGAGGTGGATCGTCGTGTTTCTGGGCAACCAGCCCAGTCCGCGTCAGTGTACGACGTGAGAGTCGAAGGAGATGTCCGGTGAAGCTGAAGTCCTTGGTTGATGGTGCCCTTGATGTAGCGAAGGATGCGTTTCAGCATGTTGTTATGTGGCTCACGAGGATCGTGCATGTGGAGGCATATATACTTGCTGGACAGCGTAAGCAATGTCTGGCCTGGTGAAGGTCAAGTATTGTAGAGCGCCAGCAATGCTCCGGTAATCTGTGGCATTCGCCACGGGATCACCAGTGGCTGGTAACTTCTAATTCGTGTCAACTGGTGTGCTGCAAGGATTGCAGTTGGTCATACCGGCGCGCGCTAGTATGTCCTCGATGTACTGCCGCTGAGAGAGGAACATGCCATCGTGAGTCCGAGTGACGGATACCCAAAGGAAGTAGTGAAATGCACCGAGGTCTTTGAGAGAGAACTCGTCACGTAGTGCATCAATCATCGACTGGAGAAGAGGTGGCAATGATGCAGTGAGGACGATGTCATCGACATAGAGAAGGAGGTACACTGTGTCGTCACCGTGTCGGTAGATGAATAAGGATGGATCCGCGCGGGATGCGTAAAAGCCGAGAGTGGCGAGGTGTGTCGCAAAGCGACTAAACCACGCTTGTGGTGCCTGCTTTAGGCCGTAGAGGGACCTGTTAAGACGACATACATGGTCAGGGTGAGTGGCGTCGACGAAGCCGGACGCTGCTGGGACTATACCGTCTCCGAGAGCCTGCCATTGAGGAAGGCATTGTCGACGTCTAGCTGATGCACAGGCCAATCGCAAGACAAGGCGAGCGTGAGCACCGTGCGGACGGTGGCTGGTTTCACAACCGGGCTAAATGTCTCGTCAAAGTCGACTCCGGATTGTTGAGAGAAACCCCGGAGGACCCAACGAGCCTTGTAGCGCTCGAGTGTGCCATCAGATTTGAATTTGTGGCGAAATATCCACTTTCCGGTCACGACGTTGGCACCGGCAGGTCGCGGTACCAAGTCCCATGTTTGTTGGATCTGAGGGCATCGTATTCATGCTGCATGGCAGTGCGCCACTTGTCATCAGTGAGAGCGACACGGTAAGTCCTAGGTACCGGGGAGAGGACGTCTGCAACGAGGTTTAGGCGATCAGCCGCCGGTTGCCGGAAACCATGCTTGCCATGCGTCATCATGGAGTGGTTGTTGTCGACGGGAGGCACATGTACAGCAGATGTGGTACGATGACATGAGGTGTCGTGGAAGCAGCGGGAGAGGGTGGTGTTGGTGCTGATGAAGAGTCTGGATCAGCTGGAGGTGTAGGAGTGGTGGGGAAAGGTGGAGGGACAGAAATAGGGAGATTATCATCTAGAAACTGGTAGTTAGTGGGGGACGTGGTGGAGGACTGTTCGGAAAACGGAAAGGAGCCCTCGTCGAAAGTGACATGGCGTGATATGATTATACGGTTGGTTGCGATATCGAGGCAGCGGTAGCCGACATGGTGACCAGGGTAGCCAAGAAAGGTGCAAGCAGTGGAACGCGGTGCGAGCTTGTGAGGGGCGGTGGCGGATAGGTTGGGATAGCAACGACAACCAAACACACGAAGGTGAGCGTAATCAGGAGGCGTGCCATGAAAAACTTGGTAGGGATTGGAGAAGTTTATGGTTTTGGAGGGATGACGATTGAGGAGAAGTGACAACATGGAGAGCTTCGACTCAATAGGCAGGCGACATGCAAGCTTGGTATAGAAGAGAACGAAGAATGTTGTTTATTGTGCGAATCATTGATACGTCTCAAACGTATCTATAATTTTTGATGTTCCATGCTGTTATTATATCAATTGCTACATGTTTTGGTTACACTTCATATCATTTTTATGCATTTTCTGGACTAACCTATTAACAAGATGCCACAGTGCCAGTTCCCTGTTTTCTGCTGTTTTTGGTTTCAGAAAATCTATTAAGGAAATATTCTCGGAATTGGACGAAACAAAAGACATCGTCAATAATATCACGAGGAGATCACGGAGTCCAAAGGGGAGTCGGAGCAGACCCACCAGGGGGCCACGCCACACTAGGGCGCGGCCCAGGGTGGCCCGCGCCCCCTATGGCGTGGTGGCCCCCCTCGGCCACCGACGCCGCCTCTTCGCCTATATATTCTCCGCGACGCGAAAACCCTATTACGGTCGATCATATTCCACGAAAAGTTCCGTCGCGGCCGTCATCGTCAATCTCAGATCGGAGGAGTTCTGAAGCTCTTCCCGGCACCCTGCCGGAGGGGAGATCATCACCGGAGGGCTCTACATCACCATGCCTGCCTCCGGAGTGATGCGTGAGTAGTCCACCCCTGGACTACGGGTCCATAGCAGTAGCTAGATGGTTGTCTCTCTACCTTGTTCCATGTTTAGATCTTGTGAGCTGCCTAACATGATCAAGATCATCTTATTGTAATGCTAGATGTTGTGTTTGCTGGGATCCGATGAATATTGATACCATGTTTATTCAAGTTGTTTATCTATGTGCTCTTGATCTTGCATGCTCTCCGTTGCTAGTAGATGCTTTGGCCAAGTAGATGCTTGTGACTCCAAGAGGGGGTATTTATGCTCGATAGTGGGTTCAGTCTCTAGATATCTGGATCAGTGACAGAAAGGTCTAAGATGGTAGATGTGCTGTTGCTACTAGGGATAAAACATTGGTGCAGTGTCCAAGGGCACTTGTATTGATTACATTACACACTTTACTTCATGCAATAATCTGTTGTTAGCAACTTAATACTGAAAGGATGCGGATGCTGCCTTGAAGGTGGATTATTTAGGCATAGATGCGGTTGGAATAACGGTCTATGTACTTTGTTGTAATGCCCAACTAGATTTCATAGTAGACATCTTGGCATGTATTGCATTGTTATGCCCTCTCTATTTGTCAATTGCCCAGCTGTAATTTGTTTACCCAACATGCTAGTTATCTGTTCTGAGAGAGACACCACTAGTGAACTGTGGACCCTGGTCCAATTTCCTCATACTGTTTACACAACCTGCTGCAATCATCTGTTTCCTGTTACTTGCTGTTTCCTGCTGTTTTCCACACCATACGTTTAACTCTTTGTTTCTGCAAGACCGGAGAGATTGACAACCTCTCTGTTTCGTGTTGGGCAAAGTTCTGGTTTGTGTCTGTGCAGATTCCACGTTGGTGCAAGCTCCCTAGCGCCAGGGGGAGTCAACATCAACAACCTTCCGATAGATCGTCAAGTCCTACTGGATTGATAACCTTGGGTAGATTTTCAAGGGAAAACTTCTGCTGTCTACATCATAACCTTCCTCTTGGGGTTCACCAACACGTAGCCATCAAGCTGTTTTCTGGCGCCGTTGCCGGGGACTTGGAGGCTATTGGAAAGGGGAGTCTCTCAGTTCCAATCTCTTTACTTTGTTTTTGTCTTGTTTTAGTTTTGTTTTGCTTGCTGTTAAAAATCAAAAACCCAAAAAAATTAAATTCCTGCATCTAGTTTATTTCGGTTTGCTCATCATGTCTGGTTCTTCTTATTTTGTTTCATCTCCTGAGGTTGAGGTTCGAACTTTTAAGCAACAAGGGGGAGAAAGTTTAAAAGATGCTTGGTACAGAATTAGTAATGCTCATCATAGGTGTGCTAAAAAACATTCCACTACAATCCTTCTTAGGAACTTTTATGTTGGCATTACCAATTGGTATAGATATGTTTTGGACACTTTGACAGGGGGTAACTTCCTAGGAACACCTGCTCTAGAGGCTAGCTACATCCTTGAAAGTCTAGTAGGAATACCACCTGTTAATGAAATTAAAATTGAAGTCTCTCTTGAGGATGTTATGAAAAAGCTTGAGGTTGTAGAGAATCTTCCAAGTATTGATGTTAAGCTTGAAAAACTACTTGAGAACACTGAAAATTTGATAAATCCTTGGAAGATCTTAATAAAAGAATTGTTGCTCTAGAAACTTGCTTTAAAAATCATGATCAAAACTCTAGGATTGAGGAGATAGAGGAAGTCATTGACACCATGAGTAATACTTTTTCCTCTTTCAAAACTAAGAAGCAAGGGTATATTCTAGATAAAGGAAAGAAATTCATGTATGTACCTAAGGGGCCTAAACCAAAACTTTCAACTTCTGATGTGCTGGATAATGGATTTTATGAATTTACTAATAAAGCTTGCAGTGGGCCTCTCAAGTTTTCTTCTCAAGAACTAGCTAAAATGAAAACCCCTCTTGTTGTGAATTATGATTTATCTGAAGCTTTTGGGAACCTTGATGTTTCTGGTCTTGACAATACTTGATGCATCTCTTCATGCCTAGCTCAAAGGCATTAAAGAAAAGCACTTCTGGGAGATAACCCATGTTTTTATTTGCTGTTTTATTTTTGTTTTCTTGAGTCAAGGATGCTTGTTTACCTCTGTAGCAACTCCTTTGTATCTTTTATTTGCTGTTTTGTTGTGCCAAGGAGAGTTACTAATGCAAAGTTGGTTTTATTTTCGGGACTGCATTGGGACAGATTGCTGTTCGTCACCGTTTAATTCAGTAGAAAATCAGAAAAAATCGAAAAATGCTGAAACTTTTTGTGCATGTTCCTGATGATGTTACGCAACTTTCATTATTTCAAAAGTTTTTCATCTGAGCATCGTAAGTGCCTCGAAAAAATTCGTCATTACAGACTGTTCTGGTTTGACAGATTCTGTCTTTTATTTTGCATTC
This sequence comes from Poa pratensis, assembly GCA_947311845.1. NCBI lineage: Eukaryota > Viridiplantae > Streptophyta > Magnoliopsida > Poales > Poaceae > Poa > Poa pratensis. The sequence goes on along the minus strand of CAMZMU010000039.1, from coordinate 14,303,518 downwards.
TCTCTTTTACAAGTTTTTAAGTGGTTTCTTTTCGTGTAAAAGTGCCCACTTGAGCCTAGTAACAGTGGCTAATGTTTAAAATAGTTGGCTTGTGAGTTTTGTCTTTGCTAGAACTTTGAAGTATTATCTTTTAGTGCACTAACCTGCTAATGAGAAAAGCTGTTAAGTTTTGGTGTGAAGGAAGTTTTCAAGTGTTGATAGAGGAGAATGATATTACATGATCAAGAAGAGTGAAGAGCTTAAGCTTGGGGAGGCTTACCTCCCCAGCATATTTCAAGAAGACTCAAGCATCTAAGCTTGGGGATGCCCAAGGCATCCCCTTCTTCATCTACAAATTATCAGGTCATCTCTAATGGTGCTATATTTTTATTGCTTCATAGTGTACTCTTCCTTGGAGCGTCAGTGTGTTTTTGTTTTCAGTTTGTTTTGTTTTGTTTGCTGTGCTATACTTGTTGGATCCTAGTATTCATGTTTGGGAGAGAGACACGCTCCACTTTTTCATTAGAATACTCTTGTGCTTCACTTATACTTGTTGAGTATTCCTGTCTAGTTGCTGTTATTGCTGTTAGCTCTCAGTTTTTCATATCTCTTGTTAGAGCTTTCAGTTTCTTTTGAAGAAAGTACTCTCTTGCTTCACTTATATCTGTTTGGAGAGTTGTCAAATAAGTTGATTGGTGTTTGGTTGGACCAGAAAAATGCTATGCATGTGGTAGTGGTATAAAATGCTTACATGAATCTTTTTAGATCGTTGTCTTGAGTAATTTGATGCTTGCCAATTGTTTTGAGCTGTCAAGTAATTAATGTTTAAGCTTGTGCATCATGTAAGTAATGGCTATTAATGAAGAACTACTATAAGGATTTTCTGCTATAATAATCTGTTGCATAATTGGAAGTCCATAGTAGTCTAGATAATTTTTGGATGAAGGCTATGTGTTAACAAGGAAGACAGTGGGAGTCTATGGTTCGTCAAACCTTGTGTTTTATGTACACTCTTGCTATTCCAGTTGATAATGATGTTTGCTTATAATAACCTTGCTAGCCTAAACTCTGTACTAAGAGGGAATGCTTCTTGTACATCCAAAACCTTGAGCCAAATCCATGCCACCTGTGTCCACCATACCTACCTATTATGTGGTGTTTTCACCATTCCAAGTAAATTTCTTCATGTGCTATCTACTAACTACTCAAAACTGTTACATTTCCTTTTTGTGTCACTACTTGAAAAGCTCATAAGGACGTAGTAGTGAGATTTGTCATCTTCCATGCTAATTAATTTACAAGGATTGGCAGCTTCATCTGCTTCTCCACCTTTTATTTTGCATTAAAGAGCTGGTTAGTCCACCCTATAAATAAATAAATAGACACTCCTCCATGGTGAATGTTGGTGGGCACCCGAGGATTCGGTTAGCCATGGTTTGTGGAAAGTAAATGGTTGGGAGGAGTGTCACCAATAAGTGCTTGTTACAAGTGCAGTCCTAAAAACTCTCGGAACCGCTCTAAAAGTTAGTTAGCCATGGAAGATGACAAGTACCTGCTATTTGATTTGTTGACACCTGTATACACCATTACCTTACAAAACAATATTTTATGCTCTCTATATGCCTTCGGGAACTACAGCTCTAGCACATGATGTTAATCCCTGCTTCCCTCTGCGAAGGGCCATTCTTTTACTTTTATGTTGAGTCAGTTTTCCCACTTCTTTCTGTCTACTTAAGCAAACATCATTGTCAACTCCAGTATAACAGTTTTTACATAACTTTGTGTTTGGTTGATCATATTCTTTGCATTGACATTATCTATATGATATACATGTTGAAAGTTGAAGCAAAAGCTGAAGCTATTATCTTCCTTTGTGTTGATACAAACACTTTCATGTTGAGAATTATTGCTGCTGTGACTAACTATTATGTTAGACTATTATATCTCTAAATGTTTTATAGTATTATTCATGAAAGTTTGCACTTGTGTGATCACTTATGTTTACTCTTTATTTACTTGCTTGCAAACTATAGACCATTGGCTTGGATCACTTCATTCAGATCATGTGCATTACATTGTTATTTGATCAAAGATTGTGTTGGTAGCATGTCACTTCAAAAATTATTTTTTTATCGTTTACCTACTCGAGGACGAGCAGGAACTAAGCTTGGGGATGCTTGATACGTCTCAAACGTATCTATAATTTTTGATGTTCCATGCTGTTATTATATCAATTGCTACATGTTTTGGTTACATTTTATATCATTTTTATGCATTTTCTGGGACTAACCTATTAACAAGATGCCACAGTGCCAGTTCCCTGTTTTCTGCTGTTTTTGGTTTCAGAAAATCTATTAAGGAAATATTCTCGGAATTGGACGAAACAAAAGACATCGTCAATAATATCACGAGGAGATCACGGAGTCCAAAGGGGAGTCGGAGCAGACCCACCAGGGGGCCACGCCACACTAGGGCGCGGCCCAGGGTGGGCCCGCGCCCCCTATGGCGTGGTGGCCCCCCTCGGCCACCGACGCCGCCTCTTCGCCTATATATTCTCCGCGACGCGAAAACCCTATTACGGTCGATCATATTCCACGAAAAGTTCCGTCGCGGCCGTCATCGTCAATCTCAGATCGGAGGAGTTCTGAAGCTCTTCCCGGCACCCTGCCGGAGGGGAGATCATCACCGGAGGGCTCTACATCACCATGCCTGCCTCCGGAGTGATGCGTGAGTAGTCCACCCCTGGACTACGGGTCCATAGCAGTAGCTAGATGGTTGTCTCTCTACCTTGTGCCTCCATGTTTAGATCTTGTGAGCTGCCTAACATGATCAAGATCATCTTATTGTAATGCTAGATGTTGTGTTTGCTGGGATCCGATGAATATTGATACCATGTTTATTCAAGTTGTTTATCTATGTGCTCTTGATCTTGCATGCTCTCCGTTGCTAGTAGATGCTTTGGCCAAGTAGATGCTTGTGACTCCAAGAGGGGGTATTTATGCTCGATAGTGGGTTCAGTCTCTAGATATCTGGATCAGTGACAGAAAGGTCTAAGATGGTAGATGTGCTGTTGCTACTAGGGATAAAACATTGGTGCAGTGTCCAAGGGCACTTGTATTGATTACATTACACACTTTACTTCATGCAATAATCTGTTGTTAGCAACTTAATACTGAAAGGATGCGGATGCTGCCTTGAAGGTGGATTATTTAGGCATAGATGCGGTTGGAATAACGGTCTATGTACTTTGTTGTAATGCCCAACTAGATTTCATAGTAGACATCTTGGCATGTATTGCATTGTTATGCCCTCTCTATTTGTCAATTGCCCAGCTGTAATTTGTTTACCCAACATGCTAGTTATCTGTTCTGAGAGAGACACCACTAGTGAACTGTGGACCCTGGTCCAATTTCCTCATACTGTTTACACAACCTGCTGCAATCATCTGTTTCCTGTTACTTGCTGTGTTTCCTGCTGTTTTCCACACCATACGTTTAACTCTTTGTTTCTGCAAGACCGGAGAGATTGACAACCTCTCTGTTTCGTGTTGGGCAAAGTTCTGGTTTGTGTCTGTGCAGATTCCACGTTGGTGCAAGCTCCCTAGCGCCAGGGGGAGTCAACATCAACAACCTTCCGATAGATCGTCAAGTCCTACTGTGATTAAACCTTGGGTAGATTATTCAAGGGAAAACTTCTGCTGTCTACATCATAACCTTCCTCTTGGGGTTCACCAACACGTAGCCATCAATCATGCGCTCAGCACGTCCATTTTGCTGTGAGGTGTATGGACAATACATGCGAAGAGCAACACCATGAGAGAGAAAGAAGGCTCGAGCTGCGAGTTATCAAACTCACGACCGTTGTCCCACTGGACCCGGCGAATAGTGTGACGAACTGAGTACGGGCGAAGGCAAAAAAATTGGTGAGAGTGCCAAATACATCAGACTTGAGACGTAAAGGAAACGTCCAAAATAATGAGTGTGATCATCAAGAACAATAAGATAGTATTTATATCCAGATATGCTAGATAGAGGAGACGTCCATAAGTCACAATGAATAATATCAAATTTAGTGCTAGCACGAGATTTATTTATATGGAATGGAAGACGAACATGACGTCCAAGTTGACAAGCATGAAAAGAGTGTCATTGGGCAGATTTTTATTACATGAAATATGTGACAACTTGACTAGATGACTGAAAGCTTCACGACCAATGTGACCAAGTCGGCGATGCCATATGGTGGGGGATGATGAGGTGGAGGCTGTGAAGTTCTTCGCAGAGGTCTGGAAGGGATATAGATCGCCCGGCTATTGCACCGCATGATCACGTCCCGTGTACGAAGATCCTTCACGAAAGGCCAAAGGGTCAAATTCTACAGAACACTGATTATCAATGGTAAATTGCCGAACAGAGATGAGATTCTTGATTATATGTGGAGAAACGAGGACATTATTTAGGTAAAAATTGTGGTGAGGAGTAAGTAAAGACGTATGTCCAGTGGTTGTCACGGGATGGAGTGAGCCATTGCCAACAACTATGGAGTTAATAGCATAAACCACCACATTCAAGTCAAATTTCGAAAAAACCACCACTTTGTGTTTTGATCACAGATACCCACCGGTATTCGCGAAATTTGTTGCAATGTGCGCTAAAAGTCGTTGAACGTGAATTGACACGATTTTGATAGGTCAGGACTGAGGTGGCAGCAGCAGTTGTAGACTCTTTGCTGAGGTGGCAGCATGGGCCCACCTGTCATCCAATAAAAAAATAAAAATAAAACCTCAAAAAAATAAAAATAAAGTCAAAGGAGGCTTGTCTCCTTCCTCGAGAGCAGCAGCGACGGCGGCGAGCTGGGGGACACGACGGCGGCCAGCTCGGCCACCTACTGCTCGGCCGACGGCGGCGAGCTCGTCCTCACACCCTGCGAGCCCCGGGCGCCTCGGCCGGCCGCGGATGGATCCGTGCGCGAAGAAGGAGGAGGCTCGGCCGGCGGCGGCGAGCTGATAATAGAGGTGAGGCGCGCGCAGCCATTTCGCTCCGCTGGCTCCGCAGGGTCCCGAGCTCGCCCAGCTGTCCAGGCATGTCCCGAGCCACAGCCCACACAGCGACGTCCCCGAGGGCGCGGATGGCGACGCGACGGCGCGCATCTGGGGGAGCAGCCGGTGCCCGTGGCCAGAGTCGAGGAGTGGCGGCGCGCGAACGGCGACCTCGGCGGGCGTGGGCTGCGACTGGGCAGGAGCAGCGCCCCGTCCTGGTACGCGATGTCGGGTTGGGTTTACGAGGAACGGTGACCGTCTTGCTGAGGAAGGCCAGGAGCGGGTCCAGAGCCGCAGCGAGCGCCGGCTTGAAGGCGCCCGAGGACGGCGGGTCGGAGGACGCCAGCACGTCCATGGCGTTCACGTCCATGGCAGCGGTCGTACACGTTCTGCAGCGCGGGACCATGCGCGGCCAGGGAGGCGTCGTCGGCGAAGAGGACCTCGTTGCCGACGGAGATGCCGGTGATGGCCGGGGAATTGGAGGGCCGTGCCGGCGACGCGGAGACGACGGCCGGATCTGTGGGTAAGAACGCGAGGGACGCGACCACCGCCCGCCGCCTGGCCGCCGGCGACCGCCACGGCCGCATCGCCGTCTGGGATGCCCGCACGCGTCGTGTGGTGCAGCTGCTCTTGCGCGCGTGCGCTTCGTGCCTGCGCGTTGTGCTGATCGTGAGGGAGCAGCGTTGACTTGTGCTTTTTTTTTTTCAGAATTTTAATTTTTAGATATTTTACATTTTTACATATTTTTTATTGCCTGATGGGGCCCATGTCCAGTCAGCACAAAAAGTCAACATGTTTGCCGTAAGACCTGAATGGTGGGTCCCACCTGTCAGAACCGTGTCAATTTGTGTTCAATCGACCATTAGCGCGAATTGCAACAAATTTCACGAATAACGGTGGGTATCTGCGATCAAAACACAAAGTGGTGGTTTTTCGAAATTTCAATTGAAATGTGGTGGTTTTATGCTATTAACTCACAACTACGGGAGCATGTGAGGAGGAAGGAAGAGTGAAGGTAAGATTACCGGGAGTGGAGGTCATATGAGCGGAAGCACCTGTGTCCATAACCCACTCGGTTGAGTTTGGAGGTGTCAACGTCATGGTGTTGAAGGATTGCATGAGTGCTGCTGATCCAGGAGTGTGGCGGAACAGAGGGCGCTGTCCAGGAGCCATTGTTCACTTGGGGGGCGATGAGGCATGCTGCTGTGGATGATGACCGAGGACACCTGGACCAGGGGACCGTATGGCCTGAGGGCCACATTTGGATCGACCCAGCCCAGGGTTGTTGAAAGAAGGCCATGTCGGAGCCCTGGTATTGTCGTTAGCCGCCAACGTGACCTCGGTTGTAGTTGTTACGGCGACGTTGATTGTCCCGATTGCCAGAGCTGCACCGGGACCGGTAGGGATGGCACGAGCAGCGGAGGAGGCGCTACCGCGATCATTGTTACACGTGAGGGAGTTCCCTGAGGCGTAGAAGGCGGTGGCCGGCGATCGGCACCGGAGCACATGCTTCCAGCATGAGCGCTGAACGCATCTCGGAGAAGGAGGGCAGAGGCTGCGATCACGACGCCAAGACCAGCGAGCTCATCGGCAAGAGCCTTAACCTTGCGGCAATAGTCACCATAGGGAGATCGCCTGTTGAAGCCCATAGAACTGCTCCTCAAGGAGAACCGCGCGGTGTCGGTGTTGTCGCGGTGCAGGTTCTCGAGCTCGAGCCACACAGAGCGAGCGGTGGCAGTGGCAGAGGTGTCCATCACCATGGCCTGTAGTGAAGGCGAGGGGCCATATATCAGGAACGGACGAGAGCATCACGGCGGCTCCATGCTGCATCGGTGACCATGGAGCGGTGGCCTCCGGCGCGGCATGACATGATCATCGAGAGCGTACTTGGCGAGGGCTACTTCAAAGAGGCCACGCCAGGTGAGGTAGGTTCCGGCTTCAAGGTCTAGAGCCAGGGGCACCAATGCCTTGACGCTAGAATGGCAAAGGCAAGAGCCAGAGAATGGCCTTAGCTCAGCTCGGCCTGGGCAGCGAGTTTCAGGCGTTGGAGCCATCGGGAGAAAGGAAGAAGGGGTAGATGGGATTGGGAAGGAAAGATGTGGATCGGGGGTTCTAGTCTAGATACCATGATAGCGATTACAGAAGTCGTACTGACTCTCGTATTGCATGGTTCGATCATTACATTACAAGCTAGGGAGTCCAATCGATTTAGCTAACACCAGTAGTCTAACCGGTCAGCTAACAGACACACTACCAGTGCACCAAATGGTTCAGCTAACATGTAGAAATTCTTTTTTTGCAGGAGCCCTTGTGTTGAGGCGGTTCTGTACTAAAATATAAAACTTCATGTTGTGTTGACAGCATGTTTCCAGATCCATTTGAGAGCTGGGCAGATATTATCTGCTTCATTAGCAAATTGATAGGCTTTGGGACATGTAACTTAACTGGGCTATTGAATTTGAAAGCAATACATCTATCCGGCTGATCATGCATGAGCATTGATAGTAGCCAAAAGATTCTGAAATTCATGATATATATGCTTCAACTGAAAGGGGCAGATGGAAGCAATCCTCAATATAAGTAAGGGCCAAAACTTTACAATAAAAAAATGATTGCATACATCAATTGATGTAGGAATCGGGTACCTTCTTTCGAACAAAATCTACATATATTATTTACATCAGTGTTTATACAGGAGGCGAGATCAACAGCGCCCCTCGATCTTTCTATCATCTGGAAGACCAAAAGACAGTGTGAAAACGAAGAACCGAACATTTCTTTCATCTGCCACCACTCCTGCTCTCCTCCAGCACGCATTTGTCAGATCGTGTGTCGTCGTGCTGCAGCCGTATCACACCTGTGGTGTAGGCGCGGAGGCCGTCCTCCGACGAAGATAGCCGGAGGTCGTAAGAGAAGCCGCTGACGCGGCACGCGGAGTTCGGTGGGAGCTCCAGCACCTTGACGGAGCAGGCGTTCTCCAGGCTTGGTGTGGCGTGGAGCGGGATGGGAGCTCTATGGTGAAGTTGCCGTACTATCTGTATTTGCAGATGAGGAGTTATCCATCGTGCTGGGACCTGCAGTTGCGCAGGTTACTGCCACCTTGCTACCTGCTTGGGAAAAGAAATCAGAGTATGACATTGATGTTAAAGAAATTCTATTAATTAGGCTCCGTTCCCTTATTTTAAAATATCGGAAACCATATTTCAAAATCTCAAAAAGTTCTGAAAAAAGATATACGAGTACATATAAATGTCTAGTATGTACGACCGATCTACATAAAAAAACAAGGTGGGATCAAACCAAGTTATTTTTCTTGATAAACGACTGACAAAATAGCAATACAAGAGAGAGGGACAGCTAAAACATGACCAGCCAGTAGAAAAAACAACGGACGACAATAGGCGCTGCTTCGTTGATGACCATTGCTAGCTGGTCTTTAGATCAATTTATTCATCTTGGTGGTGTGCTTTGCGTGGTGTTAAAGCCACAATTTGATGATTTTTGTGTACATGTTCGTAATCATATCGGCATGTATCCACTTAAAACAAATCGGCTTTTGCCGAAACCTGGAAAATCATTTCCCTATTTTGCGAAATTCCGGGCTTCATGGAGCTTGGGACCTAAAACGCGCACTTAGGGGAAATTGACTATAGCGAGTAGTCTTGTTCGTGGTGGAATCTGATTCGTTGAATTATGTTTTCTCTATTGTATTTTAGTAGGACTAGGTTTTCAGATTTGCTAAATTTCTGTTTTTCTGGTTCCATTGATTTGCACACAGAATTAAAATATTTACATAAAGTAAAATAAATATAATAAAAGGTGCAGGAAAGACAACTATGGATATCGCCTACTACCAGACAGGTGAACTCATGGCGTGTACCCCACAAAATGCTGGTAATTCAAAAGCCGAGCTGATTCAGTAAGAGTCATTGAAACATATATATATATTATATTATCAAAATAGATTATGTGGTATAGTTTTGAAATTTTACGATGACAAATATGATTGTTGAATTCATGGTTGAAACGATTCATATTTTTTGCGAAAAGTGACATGCTTTGGTGATGTGTAAAAGGATAAAAAGATCTCTCGTAAAAAAGAATTTTTTAGCACCAATTTTTTTTTTTTACACAGCCCACACCAAAAAAAATGCGTTTTCCATGAAACAACTCTGAGAGCATATAAGGTGCGATGATGTACGCGGACAATTTTTTATAATTTTTGAAAATATAAATTCAACTAAAATGCATTCTAAATAAATGGTGCATACGCACCCAGGAGCTAAATGTTATTTGTCAAAAATGAGTAGGGGCATCAGGAAATCTCGCCAAAATACAAACCATGGGAAATGAAGGTGGCACTCTAGTGACCTCGCATGCGCACTAGTGAGAGGATGTAGACAGGTGACAAGCTACCATCGCACGAGCAATGGAGGTGCTGAGATGATGCGTCGCCATGACGTGACCTCGGGTCTGAAACCTCACGTCCCTTTTAATCGAGGCCAGGCGTGGAGGAAATGAGGTTTGTCATGGGTATCTTGTGTTGTTTACCAAACATATCTGCCTACCAAATCTGCTAGACTCATCCATGCCGCTATTAATTGATGCTAGTGGTTATCTTGTGTTTCTTGTTGGCTAGATCGTGCTAATGGGTTGACTTTAGAAAACAAAATGGGGAATTAGGCAAGAAGCCAAGTACAACATGGTGTGGTGAACGTCACCTTGTGAAATGAAGTGTCATCTCTTGATAGGAAAAAAAGAAAGCAGTGTCAAAAAAATCTTCTAAAATAAATGTACTTTGATTCCAACGGAAAAGGGTGATTGGCAAGAAGAGTACAATACGCTATCACAACAAATTCGTAGTTTAGCTAGCTGCGGCGAATTCACCAAGCAGAGCATCGTACCGAACTACCGCGCGCAGCTTTTACACTCAAACCTTCGTAACAGCAACATGGTACCGAACCGAAGGCTAATTAATCTCTCTACTTAGAGTCATGTAATTGTGGCTAGGATTTGGACTTGCCAGCTTGCGGCCGGCTATGTGTTCGACACATATGACAGCGACCTAAAGATGAGAGAGTACATGCATCCAACTTCCGGGAGCATCGATTATACGATGATCGATTCACAATCTGGAGGTTGGGGGAGGAGGTTACAACGTCCATCGCCTTGTACGTTGAGACGCGACAAGACTAGTTGCACTGTTGTTGCTTCGCTTCTTTCTTCCTCTTAATAATAGTAACTGCCAGCACCGCAGCGACAGGGATCGCTCATCTCCAATTCCTCGTTTTGTATTGTACGCAGAGTGTTTAGTTTTCTGTTTACTAATAATAACTTGCGTGGAATTTTTAAAAGGGGTATCGCCAGCTGGCACGTTTAGTTGTAGAGATATGATATCTCACAGCTGCACTTCAGCTGTAATGTCTGCTGTTTTCATTGGTATTTTAAAGAGTTTATTTATATAGTTCCATCCAGCAAGATCGATCAGGCGAGAATCGTTCGGAACTAATTATAGTTTTATTCAATTGGATGCATGGCATAGCTGTTGGATTACCACTTACCAGTTGTTGCATCTAAACGGCTGAACCACGTACCATGTCTTAATTAAGCCTTCCGGCCGGTTTATGAGTTGTAGGCTTAGAGACAAAGTGCATCAACTCCTCCAAATGGACCAATGGTACGTTAGGTGGTACTCTGGAACCAATAAAAACTTGACGTACGTGTTGAAATTTGCACAATGAAAAATCTTGCACCACTACATGTTGAAATTGCAGGAGGAAGAAGCTGCTGGAAGAAGTGGTACGTCGAACTTGTAGCTAAAACTATCTATGTGCCACGGCAGCAGCTTACATCAGTGAAAATTTAAACGCTAGTTTTTGTCCTTGTTGGCAGATAGTATGATTTTGGGACGCAACACATGGACCTAGCGCACAATGACCAGATCAAAAACCAAGGACAGAAATATGCTGAAACCATTTGATATGGTGCTAGAGTCTAGACTATGCCAAATGGAACGATCAGAGCAGCATCAGGTTTAGAACAGAGCATAGTAATTGCGCCATGAACGTCCTGTATGAGACCTTGAGCTCACGACGATGAGAAAGAAAAATCTCTCACCGGACATGCATATGGTTGAGCGGATTAGCATACTAACTAACCTGGTAGCTCGAAGGTGAGAAGTTCAGAGCCTGGCCGGAGGCAGAGCTCGCACGCGACCTGTCCGGACACCAGCACCGTGGAGACTTGCTCCTGCCGTACCCCGCAATGCGCGTCAGCTCCGCCGGCGAGAAGTAGAGCTCCATGGGCCGCGCCGCCGCCACAGCCGCCGCCGTGCCGAGTAGCAGCATCAGGAGCAGCGAGGCAGCACCTCCTAGCAGCGCCATGTGGAGCACTCAGCTCGTTGGGTTTCGGCCGAACGATATAAGTGGGAGGAAAAGGGAGAAACCGAGTGCGCTTGGGTGTGTTGATTCGGTTGATCGGACTTCGTCGCGGTGTGGCCTGCAAATCTGCAAAGGTATATAGTCGGAGTGGTTTGGGTGTCGCCGGTGGTTACCTACGTGGTGGCCGCATGTCCGACGTTGAATTTGACCCGGGGGGGCGGCAGGTCACTTTTTGATTTGGCTAGTTTTGTTTATTGTTTAGTGAGTGCTACAAGCACATGCACGCCATCTTGCAGTGTTTTCTAGTGTTTTCATGAGACGCATGACATATTTGCTATATTAAACAGTGGGTCAGCGCCTGCTTCTCTTTTTGATCTTTCGATGTTACTTTTAGCATCCCTCTTTTACTCTGCAGCGATGAATTAGGGTAACAAATATTAACTAGCAATGGAGCAAAAGCCTCTTCTCCAACTCCAAAATCCAACTTCACCATGGCCTTATGGACCATTATGCGTCTTGACATGGCAATGGAGTTGAGGGCACCTTTTGCCGAGGAGGAGAGATAAATCCTGACTAGACTAGATAGAACTAGAAGGGAAAGGCGCGCTTTGCCGCGCCCGAAAGTCTTAAATGCGGTTTTACTTTATCCGTAATGTAACTCTAATATCAAATAAATTAGGTTACCTTTCATATGTCACGGCTCTTCGTTTCTAATCTGCATATTAAACCTAAATTGGATTGATGCATTTGAATTTCAAATTAAAAAAGAAACATTATGTCAGCTTTTTGGAGTACAAATAACTGTCAGGTGCATAGGGAATTAGGGATATGTCATATCATCATACCATCATTCTGAACTCGTCCAAATAAGCTTTTACACTAGTACAGAACGACACATCGGATACCCCTCAATGGAAACGGCACGAGTTAGGCGACATAGAATCGCGATTTTAGCGTTGCGGACAAGGCCTGGCAGAACTGGGCCGCGACTGGTCCGTCAACATTGGTTACGGAGAATTTCGATCTCCGTTGCCAATATAACGGTCAAAATTCACCTCCGTTTCCAATACGTATCTCTATGGCAATGGTTGTTTATGGTTATCCGTTTGCGATGTGCTTGGAAAATTGCAGTTGCAAACTGGAAGCGCGCCTGTTCAATGCGGTTTAATTCATGAGGGATTGGAACCGCCTGCTCGACGCTAATAAAATGTGACTGGAACCGCGCGAAGCCAGGCAGTTCTTGCATTTCCCCTTCGTTCTCTCCAACATTCTATACCACACTAGCACAACCGCCATGGAGGAACCCTGGTGACAGAACGAGGAAGTCCCGAGCGACGACGCGAGCGCTAAAGACCGCGGTGAAGTCCCATGGTGGGATCAAGACGGGCCGCGGACTCGGACCCCGACGACTCGGACCGCCATCTTCACGCTCTGTAGAAGACGACTCCGATGACTCGGACCCGCCGTCTTCACGCGAAGGAGAAGACGACTCCGAAGAGGACGAGTCGCCGGAGGAAGAGGAGCGGAGGATCCGCTGGAGCCGTATTTACCTGGAAGAATACGACGCCGACGACGACGACGAGGAGGAGGAGGCGTCGGAGGAGGCACCGGAGGAGGAGGCATCGGAGGAGGCGCCGGAGGAGGAGGCGCCGGAGAAGGACGCGCCGGAGGAGGACGCGCTGGAGAAGGAGGATCACGCTCCGGAGAAGGAGGCGCGAGAGGAGGATTCGGGAGAAGGACACACGGCCGGAGAAGGAGGAGCACGAGCCGGAGGAGGAGGAGGAGCAGCGCCTGAGGAGAAGGCAACCGGCAAGAAGCGACGCCGGCGCGGATAACAATGGCGCGGAGGCAGGGCGTAAGCAGAACAAGTAGAGTAGATAGTTAGTTCAATTCTACTGTATCGATCCTTTGTAAGTAGGCCCAGTGTGTCAGTGAAGAAATTAAAGGAAACGGTTGTTTATCGCCTCCGTTTGCGATGTTCTACTTTGTGCTATAAATGTGCCACTGCGGCAACCCTAACGCTCTCGCTCTCACTCTCACTCCACAGTCACAGTGTGGCAGCTGCTCCAGACCTAACCCTTATCTCGCAGATCTGAGCGGCGCGTCGGGCCGGCATCGCCGCCGTGCATCTTCCCCCAGCGGCGCGTCGGCGAGCTGCCGCGCATCTTCCCCCAGCGGTGCGTCGGTGCATCTTCCCCCAGCGGCGCGTCGGCGAGCCGCCGCGCTTCTTCCCGAGTATGTCGCCGACGGGATCTGTTGGTCTATTGCCGCGCATTCTCGAGTATGTCGCCGACTAGATCTTACACTTTATTTAAAGTAGCATAGAAAACTTGTCTAGTATCTAGTCTAGTATTTGTTTTGTTTGTAGTATTCGGGGTGAATTAATTTCAACTCTTGTAAAGTCTAGTTTTCTAGTCTAGCATAGAAAACTTGTTCTATAAGAACTTGTCTAGTATAAGAACTTGTCTAGTATATAGAAAACTCGTCTAGTATCTTGCACTTTATTGTTTCTGTCTAGTCTTCTAGTCTAGCATAGAAAACTTGTCTAGTATATAGAAAACTTGTCTAGTATCTTGCACTATTTTAAAGTCTAGTAGGGTGAATTAATTTCAACTCTTTGTAGTACTACCGATGATGAATAGATCCAGTCACATCTTTTTGTCAATGTGCTAATCCTCGTTATTGTTTTGTGTAGCTAGTGTATGAAGTAATAGTATTTCGGCGACACTGCATAAAAAATGGTGAGGCTCTTGAAGGAAACATCACCTTCAAGTTATGCCTCCAAATCGTTTGATCGGACTGCAAGCACACGGATATAGGCGCTTAAAGGTGTAAACTGTTTTCACATTAAATTATATCTATGTCATGTAGCATCATATTTGGCCTTCTCTAACTATCAATCCTTGAATTTTTATCCAGAAACACAAAGCTGATCCGAACAAACTTTAAATGTGCTACTTATAAAGTGGGATCATATCCGTGAACCGTCGCTGTTGTGACGTTTCGCTGCACTGTTCAAAACATTTTTTTAATTAAGAGTGTCTTGGACAGTGTGGCCGAAATGTCACAGCGGTGACGTTATTATATTTCGGCGGCACCGTCCAAGATGGAGCAAGGCTCAGTACGAAGAATTTGGCAATTTGGCTTGGTGTATTTCTGTTTTTTCAGTTTCTCCAGCTATTTTGTGGATGTGTGTTTAGGGAGCAAGCCTTAGCTGCAGTTGTGGGAGGCATGAGAATGGTAGGATTAGCGAAGCATGTGTAACTCATCTTTTGATGCTATGTAATGGTGACAATTGTTATATACGTTATGAACGGTTTTGCTAGCAATTTTGTGCTTCTGCTGTGATATTTTGAATGTCAATTGGCAACTGTATTGCTGCTGTAGGTTTATGAAAAAACCTCAATGCGAACGAGTAAACAGAATCTCCGTTTCAGATGTCCCAATACATCGGCAACGGAGATTGGATGGCCACCGTAGCCAAAATCATGCCTCATCGGTGACGGTTTTTCTGGTCCGTTGCCGATGAGAGCCTTCACATCAGTGACAGGGTCGGGGACACGGACCCTTTTTTCCGTTTCGATGGGGTTTTTGGCCTGTTTCGATGTGTCGTTCTGTATTAGTGATATAGCGATAGAAGTCACAAGGCATTGATCACTGGGCTATTTCTCCTGAAGCTTGATTACTTTTTCTTCTGAAGATTGATTACTATCAGTTATCACATAGGATGGAGAGTGTCTACATATGCTCTTTAAAACAGGAATAGTTACCATGTGCTTCAAGCACTTAAAGGCAGTTTTCATGCCACATGGACAATCAAACAATATGCACATAAGAATGCAATTTTCTGATTAAATTGGACATCACAGGTTTTCATGATCGAAACACCTACTGAAACGAAAAAGGATGTCGATGCAAAGGAAATGCAATTTCCTGTCTGCATTTGACTATGCATTTCCTTAGTGAAGAAACGGAAGGTAGGAATGCAACTTCCTGAGAATTTTCCACCACAGGAACGACATGTCCTATATTCTAAATTTCAATCACTGAATGAGCCCACGAGCTTGCAACCAACTTCCTTGAAGCACATGGAAGCAACCTGTGATGAAAAGCTTGATGAGAATCGCTCAAAAGGAAGAAAATGACAGTACTTGATGTGTATAATCATAGCAAACAAATTAAGTGTGGCTGGAAGTTAAAGTCCCACTAATAAGTAAAGTTCGCAGGTCCACGAATAGGGCCTGGCTTGAATTCCCAAAAAAATAATGAATGATCGAAAAGCCCACTTTGAGACGTTGTCCTTTGCAACAGAGCAATAGCAGTCGGCAGCCAAAATAAATGCAACTACTCTTCCACGAGAAGAAAAAGGTAAATGTAGGACACTACAAAACTGCCATATCACTCTGATAAAAACTGAAAGTGCTAGAAACACCCTAGATTGATTCCAGCCTAGATTATCCAGGTTGATAAATAGGCTTTCATCATATATTGACCATACATTGTATTTATTAGAACAATTGAACATGGTTTAAAAAGCTCCAATGCTCGCTCTGGAAGGGTAGAAATTCCCACATTAATTAGAAAACACAGAAAAAGAACTACACTGCCTATTAGGATGCTTGCAGATGTAACAACGGTGACTAATCAGGTAACAAATTGGCATTATAGTTGTTACAACTGTATAAGAAATACGATTATATGATACAACACCAGCATTAGAGTTGTATAGAGAAATATATGTTCTATTTATTGTTATATATAGTTGTGCAAAACAGGAGTCGGCTACTTGGTGCATATTTTAACGTATCCTATGTCATAACACTTTATCTTGGTCCTACATTTCAAACAATCTTGGTAATAACACTTTATCTTGGGATTTTAACGGATGATAGGATTTCATGTTTTAAACAGTGTGATGATAATTTGACATGATAGATCATGGCAGAATGAACTGAATATCTAAATATGAGTTCAGAACAATGCTCAGATTAATTATTGCAAGTGTGACTTTGGTATTACATCAGAGATGGTTCATTTCATAAGCAAGACTGAGGTGTTCAAATACAGGTGATTTCATTACAGCCAAAACCAGCAAAATAGCTAGTTAATTTTCTTTCCTGCCTAGGATCCAATCAGCAAAGCTAGTTAGTAAATTGAATGCACTGGCTAAACTTGTTGAAGCAAAGCTTATTTGAAGAACCACCACAATGTCTGCATCAAAGGTTTTTATCTAGTAACAGTTTGGCCAAAATCAGTCTGGCCTACTGAAGTTTGGGCATATTAATAAAAGGGAACTTCTTGATAACAAACAGCGAAAGCGGTTGAAGAATATCTAAATAAAGTATCCAAGAAAATGACAAATCAATCTAACAGGTGACAACACTACTTCCTTGGAATACTGCATCCATTTGCTCATCGTTATCATGATGGTGGCTTTGCAGGTACAACGCGGAATATAAAATAGTAACTGCATAGTCATGTATTTGGTTGAGCACGGAAATTCAATTTCGAGCTTAGCATCAATGAACCGTTGTCACGCCGGCAACCAGGGCACAAAACTTCGTAGAGTCCTACAGCCGCAACGACAATACATCTGCTCCAGCGAGTACCTAAGTTTCAAGCCACGCCACACTTAATCATTCCATTTAAAAAGATAATCAAATAAGAAAAAACTGAGAAGGCTATCCACTTTACTATACCACATGAGGCGCCTCTCCCCTTAGAAAGGACGCTCTCCTCCTCCTATTGGAAACAAACATTTTACTGGCTACATCTTTCCTCAAGGATCTTTTTGTATCTCCCCCCAGCTTCCTTGACCCCTGTTTTCCTCGCTTTTATAGTTTTATGCCATCTTAGAAACAAGTTTCAAAGCCCGTTTTACCTGAGAGAAGACACAATCTCCGGGCCGCAGCGGCCAGTGGGCATGGTAGTGCACCCATGCCATCAGCGGCGCGCGCTGGAGGCGGATGCCACCTTGAACCCAGATGACAAGATCTGAGGCTAGAGTTGCGACAAGAGGGCAATCATTGCAGCGCCGCTGCATCTTCTCGCCAGAGAGCTTCTCCTGCTAGGTCCAAGTTCATCATCTTCATGCGCCGTTTCCCGTGGAAACTCCATCGTCACCATGCTGTCCGGCGGACCCACCGTTTCAAGCCCTCGTCCACCGCGCCGCCTTCCGACCATGGCGGCCTCGATGCCAAGACGGTGCATCAAGCGGTGCTCACCTACACCTTCATCTGTCACTGATCTCCATCTGCCCGCCCTTCATCTCAGTAGCTCGATTTAAATCTTGGCTCTGGACCTCTGGTTGCCCGAGATTTTTTTGTTGGAGACAGGAACAGAGGAGATCGTCTCAGTAGATCGATCTCAATCTTTCTGCGATCTTGTTGCCTGAGATCTTTTTGTTAGAGACAGGAACTGAGGGTTATGAGTATGCGGGAGGATCGAGAAAAGGAGCCAAGGGCGAGACACAACTTCTGCATCAGCTGCTCCTTCAAGGCCGAGCGCGCGTCATCGCGGCCATTGCTCGCCGCGGGCCAGCCCTGGAGGTGGTGGACGTCTCCCGCACCGCTGCAGCATGTTCTCGTCGGACGGCGCGGTACAGGGCGACTTCTGTAGGATGATTGGAGGAGGGTTCGAGCGAGGACGAGGAGCTTGCCAGAGAAGGAGGGGAGGCGTCCGTTCAACGCCTGTCAGCGAAGAGAGAGACGATCAGGCGGTCAAGGAAGCGAGGCTGCCGCCCTACATTCTGAACCGCCTATGGCTAAACCGACCAAACGCATGACTGAGATTGATTCACTTTTCATCCAACGAATCACGATCATGTAAACCGGTGGAGCAAGGAGATTCACCAATCATCCTAGCTCGATGTATGTTGTAGAGATAGTGACTGGGATGTGTTTTGGAGAGATGTCATAAGAAAACACAGGTGCAAGAAGTAATAACCCCCGGGAGGGCGATGCAAACACGAGATTTTCCATTCTAGAGCGAACTTGCGTAGAAGGAAGAATTTCATCTCGAGCCACATCATAATCATGGTTGGGTCTCTTTGAGGATAAGCAATGTAGTGCCCAACAACAGTTCGTTGCAAGAGCACATTGGATTTTAATGGGTCAAGCTTGAATGTCAATGATTGTGGAGCATATTGGCAATTATCATTAGCCGAACTATGCAACTAGCAACTATCATTAGCCGACGAACTACGCAATCATTGTGCGCATCCCCAAAAAAGAGGGTGTGGAGGATATCGGAAATTATAGATCAATTAGCCTCGTCCATGGTTGTCCCAAAATTGTGGCCAAAATTCTATCTACGACGCTCCCCCCCCCCCCCCCCCC